>CM057345.1:202625388-203250388 GCA_030015575.1 Agapanthus africanus | reverse complement strand
CTCTAGCATCGGCTTCATCGGAGAATGGGCGGGCTAGGTCATCGACTACGATACCGAAGATGATCTACGTCGAGGCATCACAAGATCAAGCTCCCACTTCACCAAGTCATGAAACTTGTGAAGAAAACACCCTATACTACTTGGCAAGAGGTAGAGGATGAAGAAATAGGAGGTGGGTTCACTTTAGAATTGGATTTCTCACTTATTTGCTCAAGTTGCCATTGATGGAGCAAGTTTTCTTCATGAAGTGAAGAAGAAGAAGAAGAAGCAAGAATATGATAAGTCTTGAAGGATAATTGAAAAGGAATTCATTCTTATCATATTCTTAACCATAGTTAAGTGTAGAGAATGAACTAGGGTTAGTTCAAATGGTTAGGGTTTAGCATGAGACAAGAATGGTGACTAAGTCAAAGTTTCATGAATCTTCAACTAAAAACAAACAAAGCCACCATTCTTGTTTACATATCAAAAATAAATAAACAAATAAATAAATGAATAAGCAAAACCCTAATCATCAACTTAACCATGGTTTAATTCTTTACACTTAACCAAATAAGCATGTATCATCAAACATGATACAATCATGTGCACAAAAGTATATCACATATACAACTTGCACAATCCAAGTGAGAAAATCCATTTAAAGTGAACCAATACTAGTTAATGCAAAGTAATATATCAAATATATAATTATGCATTAAATCATCAAATCAACACTTGATTTAACGATCCGGTCATATCGCATATAACCGACTAGTATCCTATGTATCGGCTTACCGAATCAATCCTTGATTCGATAACTAGGTTATATCGCATACAACCAATCGATATATTCATCGCGAGAATAGAATACGGTATCACATACACGCATTATTCTCGGTCCCGCACATATCTTATATGCGCTCCTATTTCGTTTCGCTTGAGCCAGGAAACCTCTGTGTAGGACTCTAAAGACTCGTCAATACGCCGGCAGCAGGTGATGATCATATCAAACACCCACAAGCCGCAAGCGGTCTGCTAAACGTAACGTCCACCCGAGTATTGAGCGATCAGAAGATCGACGAGCAAGCCCGCTCACACTCCTGTGAATCCAACCAGTAACACTTACCATACAGTCCGGTCTCGTCGTCAGATATGTCTCATATCTCGCCTAGGGGTGGTAAACGTCAGACCCCAATAGCTCGATAAGTCGTGTCGATATGAGGTCTATAACAATTCGAGAAACTACTGGTAACACTTACCAGTAAATCTCAGCAACCCTGGCCAGGGATTTCCGGTTATAGCCAATCGAACACAGCGCAACATCAACTCCCTATACCGGGAGAGACGATTCCCCTCCTATCGCTCATTGCCTCCATGTGATTCGGGACTGTACCCAAAAACCACCGTTTTGCACGCCCTCTTGGACGTGGTAAGGTGGAAATCAAAGCACATTGGGAACCACACAAGACTCTATGACGATCTCGGGTCAATAGACTACTCTGTACCAGTGTCACCAGAGAACTGCCATCTGACGTAAGGTATAATACCATCTGGGAGTTCTCGGCGAGTCCGTCCTGTGTACCCAGTCTCCTCTGAGCACCCGTATACCATCTCTGATGTCAAACACCAATGGATATGGGATCATCCATCGCCCATCTGTATGGGTCGAGAAGGTATATGCTAGTCTACTCTGGTATATCGATGCCCCGTCTCGATACACCCACGACTAGGGACTTTGAAGGATGTAATTATGGACTACCATGTCCCTACTAGTATGATCCGCATCATAGTCCAGGTAGTCAAGTACACATCCTAAGGGCTTTACCAACATGTAACAGAGAGACAATTAGTGTACACGTTAAGGTAAAGAGCAACCAGATAGCATACTATCATGTCGAGCAAGAAAGTCCTCCCTATATATGTCCCAGCATCCACTACAATATACATCCTATGTATAGCAATGGCCTCTAGGGCATACATATAACTAACAATATTAAATGATCACATCAGATAATAAAAGCAGCATAAGCACATATAGGATATCTAGGAGGTCCGTATTTTGTATTTAGCCAACAATAAATATACGGATTCCACGGTCGCGATGAATAGCCAAGCCCACACCCTTATACCCCTACGAGAGCGGTAAGCGACCGTACCAATTCTGGAGTTTAGGAGACCCGGTCTCGACTCCTCGAGATGGCCTCCCACTGAACCCTAGAACCCGGTCACTTGTGCCCTCCTCCTTGGGTCTATCCTAATGCGGAAAAGTAAATAATATACAACACTGGTGACAGCAAGCTCAACCCGGAAGTGCCCCAAATAAAAGAATATTATATACAATTTAATTTTACATGAATGAAAAGAAAACTCTTATCTCACATAAAAAAAACCCGGCTATTCATTGCAACAATCCTGCACATCAAATCTCATCGACACATAATATCAAATATCATCAACGTATGTAAGTATGCATACACCGATCATCGTTGATGTATAGCAACGAAAACCGGCAATACAACTACATACTACACTTACGGTCACAGAGAAATAAAATGAAAAACTACAACAATTGGAATTTTAACTGCCTTTAGACAACACAAACCCGGAACATCACATTTAGAAGATTTCATGCCTAATAATGTAAAGCTCGCATTTGGGTCTCATTCTTGAAAACACCTTTTCAAAACAAACCGGATAATTCTACAATATTTCCGTTTATCCCGAGACCGAACTGCTAGATTTACACGCAACAAAAAAATTTGTAGATTCTAATTATTGTATCACATACTATTAAACTAGGCGCAGTTAAAACATCCGATCGAACGATTAAACTGTAAGTCGATGTGCAACACCCCACGACTTGCGGGGAGGCGGAAATATGAAAAACGATCTTATTCTTTGCTTAAACATCGACTAACCGAAGAGTCTTTGCTAAACTATAACTAACAAGTATCGTAGAAGTTAACAACTACTATGAAAAGTGATTATACCTAATGAACCGTGTCCTTCGTCTTTTCGTTCTCCACCTCCTCCTCGGCCTTCTCCAAGTAGTAGACGATCCACCCGAGAGCTTTACTTCAAGCTTCACCTCAAACTAGAGGTAACTAGGTTTCTTAATATGCTAATCTAAGTAACCTAGGTGATATAGAGAAGGGTTATGGATTAAGTAGTCTAATCTAATCCTTGATCTCAACACATGAGAGGGGAACACAAGAGAGGGGAGGATTAGGGTTTGAAGAGAGAGAGAGCTTGAGGAGAGAGAAGGTGAGCAAGAGTATGAGATGAGATAATGATCTATCATAATATATATCAAGCATTATCATTTATCCAATAAAAGAAAATAAAGGATGAATAATCATGCTTCATAAATACAAGAGGGTGATTCATCTCCATGAGTCATTAAGCATTTATGATGCATTAATGACATGGATGAATCACTCATATGACTCACTAATCTCATTTAATGCATATGCCATCTTAACCTCCAAGTCACCATCTTCTAGAAGCTTCTCGCGTAATTACGAGAACGCCCTTCCTATCCGTGAAAACATGGAAAAACTTTAGACTGTATAAATCCAATAACCGGATACTAGAAACTGGCTTAAAGCAAAGCCGACTAGTAAAAACTGTCCGAAAGTCGTACGTGCGTAAACGCATGTATGTGTCCGAACCCTTGTCGTAAAACCATACGACCTCTATATCGTTTCGCCTGGAGTAGGGAAACTCTCTGTGTGGGACTCTAATGACTCGACTACTACGCTGGCAGTGGGTTTAACCACAGACCGCAAGCGACACTAGCTGTACGTAACGGTCCCCAGGTAGATGTCGATAAGAAGGCCGATAAGGAAACCCATCCGAACTCCTACTGAGTCTGATGTGACAATCTCCGTATAGTCCGATCTGTTCGTCTAAGACTATCGCATATCGGGCCTAGGGGGCGGCAAGCGTCAGTCCCCTAATAGCGGTATAAGTCGTGTCGGAGCGAAGCCCATTACACCCTGAGAAACTACTAGAACCTACCAGTAAATCTCACTTGCCCTGGCCAGGGACTTTGCGTAATGGCTCTCTGACACAGCGCTATATCAACTCCCAATACCGGGAGAGACGAATCTTGTCTAACCGCCACTGCCTCCAAGTGCTCGGGACTGCACCCAACTGCTACCTGTTTGCACGACTCCTTTGAGCCGTGGTAGGGTAGCAATCTAAGAACAGTGGGACACACTTGAGGCGAAGTAGCAGTGTCAAGTCTGCGGACTAAGCTGTACTCATGTCACCTGGGAACTGTTAACTGACGACTGGTATAAAACCCAACCAACAGTTCCCTGCGAGTCCTGTCCGGTGTACCCGTAATCCAACGAGCACCTGTATACTATCTCCAGTACGACGTACTGACGGCTGTGGGACAGACCATTTCCCCAACTGGGATGAGAAGCGTACACACTTGTCTACTCCGGAGTATCGATGCCCTGTATCGATAATCCTACGACTAGGGACCTAAATAAGGATGTGCTTGTAGACTACCCAGCCCCCAGTAGTGTGACTGCCATCACAACGCTGGTAGTCAAGCAAGATCCTAAGAGCTCTATCAATACGTATACTCACATATTAAGATAGAAAAACCAAGTAGCATACTACCATGTTTAGCAAGACTGTTATATACATGTGAATATCCCAAGCTTCCATTAAGTAATATACAAACTAGTATGATACAGTAATGGCCTTCTAGGGCATAAACACTAACAATCTCCCACTTGCACTAGGGCCATGTACTGGCGTATCGAAGACCGATGATCTCGAGTAGCCTCTCGAACTGAATCTGAGGTAGGGCCTTCGTGAATGGATCAGCAATGTTATCCTCTGTATTTACTCTCTTTACCTCGATCTCCCGGCGATCTACGATCTCCCTGATCAGGTGATACTGCCTTAAGATGTGTCTGGACTTCTGATGGGACTTGGGTTCCATCACTAAAACTATTGCGCCGTTGTTGTCGCAATACAGAGGTATTGGACCAACACTGGTAGGAACCACCTGAAGTTCTGTGAGGAACTTCTTCATCCAGACAGCTTCTTTTGCGGCATCGCAAGCAGCTATGTACTCTGCTTCCATTGTTGAGTCAGCAACGGTCTCCTGCTTGGAACTCATCTAACAGACCGCCCCTCCATTGAGGGTAAAGACATAACCCGACATGGACTTGGAGTCATCCTTGTCACTCTGGAAGCTGGAGTCAGCAAAGGCCTCGATCTGGAGGTCTTTTCCGCCATACACCAAGAACATCTCCTTAGTCCTCCTCAGGTACTTGAGAATGTTCTTTACTGCTATCCAGTGCTTTTCCCCTGGGTTTGCCTGATACCGGCTTACGACGCTTAATGCGTATGCTACATCTGGTTTGGTACATAACATCGCATACATTATAGAGCCTACCGCAGAAGCGTAGGGTATAATCGACATGCGATCCCTTTCCAAATCAGTCTTGGGAGACATCTCTTTGGAGAGGGTGATTCCGTCACAAGCCGGTAGATTACCGCGCTTAGAATCATCCATACTGAATCATTTTAATATGGTGTCTATGTACCTGGACTGCGAAAGTTCCAACATCCTCTTTGATCTATCACGATAGATCTGGATCCCCAGAATGTAGGTGGCATCACCCAGGTCCTTCATGGAGGACTTCTGTGACAAGAATCTTTTGACTGACTGTAGCGTAGGAATATCATTTCCTATTAGGAGAATGTCATCCACGTACAAGACGAGGAATGCAACAACTCTCCCTACAATCTTACTGTATATGCATGGTTCATCTGGATTCTTGATAAAGTCGAATTCTTTGACAGTATCATCAAAACAGATGTTCCAACTCCACGATGCCTGCTTTAGTCTATAAATGGATTTAAGCAGCTTGCACACTTTACCGCTGCTCCCACTCTGAATGAATCCCTCTGGCTGATCCATATAGACGCTGTTAGTGTATATGCCTTAGAGGCCATTACTGTATCATACTAGTATGTATATTACTTGATGGAAGCTTGGGATATTCACAGTTGTATATACAATCTTGCTCGAAATGGTAGTATGCTACTTGGTTTGTCTCTACTTCAATATGTGCATGTGTTTCTTTTAGCATATCGCTTATATACATATTAGTTGAGCCCTTAGGATCTTTGCTTGATTACCAGCGTTGTGATGGCGCTCACACTCGTGGGGCTGGGTAATCCATAAGCACATCCTTATACAGGTCCCTAGTCATTGGACTATCGAGACAGGGCATCGATACTCCGGAGTAGACTAGCGTATGCGCTTCTCATCCCAGCGTGCGAGACGGTCTGTCCCACAGTCGTCAGTACGTCGTACTTGAGATAGTATGCGGGTGCTCGTTAGGTAACGAGTACACTGGACAGGACTCGTCGGGAACTGTTGGTTGGTATTATACCTATCGTCAGTTATCAGTTCCCAGGTGACATGAGTACAGCTTAGTCCGCTGACTTGACACTATCACTTCGCCTCAAGTGTGTTCCCACTGCACTTTGATTACTACCCTACCACGGCTCAAAGGAGTCGTGCAAACAGGTAGTTTTTGGGTGCAGTCCCGAAGCACTTGGAGGCAGTGACGGTTAGACAGGATTAGTCACTCCCGGTATTGGGGGTTGACATCGCGCTGTGTCCAGGAGAGCCATTACACGAGTAGTCCCTGGCCAGGGCAAGCGAGATATACTGGTAGGTTTCCAGTGTTATCTTAGGGTGTTCTGGGCTACACTCCGACACGACTTGTACCGCTATTAGGGGACTGACGTTCACCGCCCCCCTAGGCCCGCCATGCGATGTATCAGACGAACAGACCGGACTGTACGGAGATTGTCACATACAGGCTCAGTAGGAGTTCAGATGGGGTTCACCTCGTCAGTCTTCTTATCGACATCTACCTGGGGACCGTTACGTACAGCTAATGCCGCTTGCGGTCTGTGGTTAAACCCACTGCCAGCGTAGTGTCGAGTCTTTAGAGTCCCACACAGAGAGCTATTCTCCTTTAGGCAAAATGAGTAGAGGTCGCATGGTTTTGCGACAGGGTTCGTTCACATCCATGCACTTGTGCACGTTTGCTGTCCGGACAGCTTATACTAGCGGGCTTTGGTTTAAGCTAGATCCTAGTATATGATTTGGGATTGGGTTTTCTCATTGTATTCGTGTTCTTCGGATCACGAATACGGGTGCGTATGCACAGTTGTTTGAGACAGAGGGAGAGGACTTTGATTAGGGTTAATGACTATTGTCATTTTATTAACCCTAATGCTTTTGTGTGTATTATTGTTAATTGATATTAGTTTAATAATAGTCCATGGTTATGGTTGTTGACCATTTGACCTCTTTGACTTGTTGACCATTTGACCTCCTTGACTTGTTGACCTAGGTTGACACTTTGACCATCATCATTTCATTTGGAAGATGCTCTTTGATCCTTGCAAATTGCATTAAAAATGAAATGATAATGGTCATGTCTTGATTAACCATGATAATTATCTAGCTAATTATCTAATTACAATAATTCACACATATATGTGAGAATGGTTCATTTTATTCTCATTCTATTTTTTCCTTTCTCTCTCTTGTTCTTCCTCTCCCTCAAGCTCTCCCCTCTCATGTGTTGAGAAACACTTGAGCTTGAGAAAAACCCCTTCTTGATAATCTCTACTCTCATCTAGGGTTCAAGGATTGGCACTTCTTGCACCCTAGTTACTTCTAGCTTGGAGTTGAAGCCAAAGGTCGAGGCTTTCGGGTGGATCTTTCTTCGACGTGAGAAGACGACTAAGGTGACCTCCTTCCACCACTCCAAGGAGCAAGGAGAGAAGGACATAAAGCCCAAGGTATAACCTTTCTAGCACTTAGCTAGTTTCTAGTTAGCTTTAGCTTGTTTTTGTTTAGCAAAGATCCTTCATAGTCTAGTCCATGTTGCCTAAGCTCATAAAAATTTGATTTTTATTCCGTTTTCCTCCTCCCCGTAAGTACCGGGGTGGGCAACGTGGACTTACAGTGGTATCAGAGCCTAACTAAACATAAACTAGCTAGGTAGTAGAGTGTATCGAAGTTCGAATCGGAAGAATCGAAAAACCGAGATTTCAAAACCCTAAGTTTTTGTTAAAAATTTTTCTGTTCAAAATAAAATTTGTCATACTCCAAAAATCATCTCAGGGTTTTGTCAAGAAAACCACCAAAAACGATCCAGAGATTCGACCAAAGAGCCGCGGTTCCGCGGCAATAGCAAGCTATTGCCGCGCAACCGCGGCCGTCTTGGCTCGTCTCTGGGTCGGGTTTGGTGCAGTGTCTTTCTGGCTTGGTTTTGGGATTTTTAAGATGGTTTATATGTGCCCAGATTTTCCAGAATAGAAATTTGTTTTTGGGGGCCTATAAATCCGTATTTTTTTCCGAACATCAATACACTTTGAATAAAAGGTTATATCTGTGATGTTTATATGTATTGAACGTCGGCTAATCGCTATATGTCGATTAGTCGGGGTTTTACATATCTGTGATCTCTGATTGATGATGGTATGTGTATATGAATGGGTTGGATTGTCGCGGATGAATAGCCGGGATGGATGTGAGATGAGTGTTGCTTTTTCTTTCATTCATTGTAATATATAAATTGATGTAATATTATTGTTTGTTTGGCCGCACAACCGGGTCGGGGTTGTAGCCGTCATTGTATAATTCTTTTTACTGTTTTTGCTCCTAGGATAGACCCATGGAGGAGGTGCACAAACTACCGGGTATCTCGAAGTGCCGAGTGGCCTACTCACGGTGGTGAGGGAGGTTGCTTCGCTTCGGGTACTTGGCGGCTAGTTTGCCGCACCCGTAGGGGTCTTGTGTGGGGTATTGGCTATTCACCGCGACCGTGTAATCCTCTTTTCGTTGCAGGCTCGAACGGATTGCGGATTCCTCGTATATCCAATGTATTCATCTGTGATCTGTAATGTCTATCATTGCTATATATTTATATATGATAACTATTTAGGCGTTGCTTATGTTTTACAGCCGCGCTAGCCCAGCCCCCGCTCTGTCGTTAGTTAGTAACCTAACGGGTGATGACGGGGCCCCGTGGCGAATGCGAATGGCATAAGCGTACGTCATATTTTGGTTGTTTTCTGCAATGGTAGGATTAAATGATGGGACGCATTAAAAGAACTAATGCAAGAAAATAAACCAAGTAAAAGTCGATTGGAACACTTTGAAAACCACTCGGTTCTTTTCAAAACTAAACTTTTAAACGCGGAGCTTGAACCACTCCTTTTAAAAGCTATCTCGTTCCATCGATTATATCAAGTTCACTACGTTCACGGTTTCGCCAAAACCATTCGTAGCCCTCCGTCGTTTCGTATGGATATTCAATAGTATTCAAGCTATGTTTGTTGACCTTCATCAAGGCATAGTGATTGGTAGCTGTTGGGTGTTCATATGTAGCATAGATAGATGCGTTGGTTTGGGACAGTCGTACTACCTTGTTGACCTTCGTCAAGGGTATGTACGGGTGGGTTCAAATTAACCTGGATAATGACGGGTAGAACTTGACATGTGACTTATGATTTGTTGACCTTCGTCAAGGTCATAAGAGCATAGGGCAAAAATCCACATCGGGAGTTTCATAAGTACTGAAACTTGCTAGCGCTGCATACCATTTGGAGTGTGATGATTCTGGTAGGATTCCTTCGGTTTTATCACGCGATGATATTTGGATCCCGATCCTACTGTGAGTATATGCTACTCTTCGGGAAAACTCTCACTTAACGATCAATGTTATAAACCTAGTAGGTGTCTAGAAAGGTGTTAGCGGGGTTACGCCCACAGGGAAAAGAGGTTACTTAATTAAGAAACTTCGCGAAAGTGTTGGAAAACCTCCCTCGAAGTACCGACACTGGCCTGGCTGAACGGTTAAGCAAGTATTGTACGGTAAGATTGATCCTGACTAATCCTTCCTTTATGGTTTGGGGAGGGATTCGAGAGACAGTGGGAGCCATCCTATTTAGATAAATTAAAAACCAATCTAAACTTGCAAGAGCATCATGCTAAGTGTTTTCTTCTCTCTCTCTCTTAATTGCAGCGACCCAATGACCGCACCTAGGTTACATCTAGATAATAAAATGACTGAATCTGACTGTTTTGACAGGCAAGGGTCTGTCCAGATGTCCATTGCCCAGGACAAGCTGGGACACCTCTTGTCTGATCCTACCCCTGCCGTCTCAGGTCCAGTTTCCCCTGTCACGGATATTGATATCCGTAGGACATCGAAAGAAGACTGTGCGAAAGCCAAGTGCCTCGTGTTAGCCTCAGTTGATGGTATATACCAGAGGCAGCACGAGAAGATGGACTCAGCTTCTATCTTCCTCCATAACAAAGTTTTATATGGAGAGCAATCTCGTATCGCAAGATATGAGACCTCGAACGAATTGCTTCCAGCGAGGTTGGCTATCGGGTCATCTGTAGGGGGCAACGTCCTTACAGAGACCAGCTCTTTTGAGCTCTCGGACCTGAAGACCACGTTGAAGAACGGGTCAGATGCTGACTTAGTTCAACAGTCTCTACCTACTACCCTGAAGGAAACCAGGGAAGTAGAAAGAAAGAGAAGGGCAGAAGTTTCGGGAATGGATGCAGTAAAAGAGGGATGTTCCTATTGTTACGGGAATGAACATGGACAGAAGGATTGCAGGGCTTGCAAAGCCAGTAGCCAGAATTCGAAGTATGTTGTGGCTTCGGCTTCGGGTGTGTTTGTAATAGAGAACTGTATGTCAGTTAACCCTACTTCCTGGGTATTGGATACCGGATCCGGATCTCATATCTGTAATTCGTTACAGGCTCTGAGAAACCGTAGGGTTATCAGGAAAGGTGATATGACTCTCAGGGTTGCTAACGGAATGAGCATGTATGCTGAATCCGTAGGGGAATATCATCTAGGACTGATAACTGGGCAGATATTGATTCTGCGTAACTGTTTTTATGTACCAGGTGCGACTTGTAATATCATATCTGTATCCTTAATTTCTAAGGAAGGATATGATTTTACTTTTGTAAGCGATGTAGTTAACATCCACCTAAATCAAGTTCTGATTGGGTCAGGTACATTACAAAATGGGATATACGTATTGAATCAAGCTCAGATCTTCAGTGTCCAGAACACACTTAAAAGAAAGTCTCCGGAAACAAATCAGGCTTTCTTATGGCATTGTAGACTGGGTCACATAAATAAGACACGGTTAACAAAGTTTCATAAAGAGTGATACTTGAATCCGTTTGAGTATCAGTCTTATGCCACTTGTGAATCTTGTCTCATGGGAAAGATGACAAAGACTCTGTTCACTGGACACGGAGAAAGAGCGAGCGAGCTCTTGGGACTCATACACAGTGATGTGTGTGGTCCAATGTCTACACATGCGCGAAGTGGTTATTCATACTTTATTACTTTTACAGATGATTTCTCTAGGTATGGGCATGTTTTCTTGATGAAGCACAAATCCGAGGCCTTTGAGAAATTTCAAGAATACAAGAATGAAGTTGAAAAACAAACAGGCAAAAGTATCAAGACACTGAGATCTAATCGAGGTGGTGAATACTTGAGTACCGAGTTTCTGGGCTACTTAAAAGAGAATGGAATTCTCTCTCAGCTTACTCCTCCATACACACCACAACACCATGGTGTATCGGAAAGGCGGAATCGAACCCTATTGGATATGGTTCGTTCCATGATGAGTAAGGCTGAGTTGCCGCGATCCTTCTGAGGTTATGCGCTAGAAACAGCTGCATATCTCTTGAACAAGGCTCCAACCAAGACTGTGCCTACCACCCCATATCAGATATGGAGTGGGAAGAAACCCTGTCTCAAGTACCTTAAGACATGGGGATGTCCAGCTTTTGTAAAAAAAGCAGCATGCGGACAAGCTCGAGGCACGTTCAGTACTGAGTAAGTTTGTGGGATACCCAAAGAACTCCAGGGGGTATCTTTTCTATTCCGCAGAGGAACAAAAGATTTTTGTTTCTGAGCATGCCCACTTCTTGGAAACTGAATTTTTAGAAAATCAGATAAGTGGGAGCGCAATAGAACTGGAAGAAATTCCAGAACCACAAGCTATTACTGAAAGCTTGGAAGAACCAGAAGTCTCAAGAGAACCGGACATCCCTGCGCCACTCCGCAGGAGTAGTAGGCAGTCTCATCCGCCCGAGAGATATTACGGTTTTCTCATAGACGGGGATAGAGAGGATTGCACCATGGATTATGGTGAGCCTACTAGCTTCCAGCAAGCCATCCAAAGCGGCGACTCGGTAAAATGGCTGGATGCAATGCGGGCCGAGATGGAGTCCATGTACACCAACAAAGTTTGGACTTTGGACTTTGCTCCAGAAGGGGTAAAACCCGTAGGCTCCAAATGGATCTTTAGAAAGAAGATTGGTGTAGATGGGCAGGTTGAGACCTATAAAGATAGACTTGTTGCAAAGGGTTTTCGTCAAAGACCTGGCTTGGACTATGACGAGACCTTTTCTCCAGTGGCTATGCTGAAATCCATTCGGATCCTTCTTGCCATTGCTGCCTTCCATGATTATGAAATCTGGCAGATGGACGTAAAGACAGCTTTCCTAAATGGAAATTTGGAAGAGTGCGTCTGTATGGATCAGCCGGAGGGATTCGTTCAGAGTGGGAGCAGCGGTAGAGTGTGCAAGTTGCTGAAGTCCATCTATGGACTTAAGCAGGCATCGCGGAGTTGGAACATCTGCTTTGATGATACTGTCAAAGAATTCGACTTTATCAAAAACCCAGATGAACCATGTATTTACAGTAAGATTGTAGGGAGAACTGTAGTTTTCCTCGTCTTGTACGTGGATGACATTCTCCTAATAGGAAATGATATTCCTATGCTACAGTCAGTCAAAGGATTCTTGTCGCAGAGGTTCTCCATGAAGGACCTGGGCGATGCCAACTACATTCTGGGGATCCAGATCTATCGTGATAGATCTAAGAGGATGTTGGAACTTTCACAGTCAAGGTACATCGACACCATACTGAAAAGATTCAGTATGGAAGATTCCAAGCGCGGTAATCTACCGGCTTGTCACGGGATCACCCTCTCTAAAGAGATGTCTCCCAAGACTGATTTGGAAAGGGATCGCATGTCTATTATACCCTACGCTTCTGCGGTAGGCTCTATAATGTATGCGATGTTGTATACCTGACCAGATGTAGCATACGCATTGAGCGTTGTAAGCCGGTATCAGTCAAACCCAGGGGAGAAACACTGGATAGCGGTAAAGAACATTCTCAAGTACCTGAGAAGGACTAAGGAGATGTTTTTTGTGTATGGCGGAAAAGACCTCCAGCTTGAGGCCTTTGCTGACTCCAGCTTCCAGAGTGACAAGGATGACTCCAAGTCCATGTCGGGTCATGTCTTTACCCTCAATGGAGGGGCGGTTTGCTGGAAGAGTTCCAAGCAGGAGACCGTTGCTGACTCAACTATGGCAGCGGAGTACATAGCTGCTTGCGATACCGTAAAGGAAGCTGTCTGGATGAAGAAGTTCCTCACGGAACTTCAGGTGGTTCCTACCATTGTTGATCCAATACCACTGTATTGCGACAACAACGGAGCTATAGCTTTAGCGAAGGAACCCAGGTCCCATCAGAAGTCCAGGCACATTTTGAGGCGGTACCACCTGATCAGGGAGATCATAGATCGCCAGGAGATCGAGGTAAAGAGAGTAAATACGGAGAACAACACTGCAGATCCACTCACGAAGGCCCTACCCCAGACTTAGTTCGAGCGGCTGATCGAGATGATAGGTCTTCGATACACCAGTACATGGCCTTAGTGCAAGTGGGAGATTGTTAGTGTATATGCCCTAGAGACCATTACTGTATCATACTAGTATATATATTACTTGATGGAAGCTTGGGATATTCACAGTTGTATATACAATCTTGCTCGAAATGGTAGTATGCTACTTGGTTTGTCTCTACTTCAATATGTGCATGTGTTTCTTTTAGCATATCGCTTATATACATATTAGTAGAGCCCTTAGGATCTTTGCTTGATTACCAGCGTTGTGATGGCGCTCACACTCGTAGGGCTGGGAAATCCATAAGCACATCCTTATACAGGTCCCTAGTCGTTGGACTATCGAGACAAGGCATCGATACTCCGGAGTAGACTAGCGTATGCGCTTCTCATCCCAGCGTGGGAGACGGTCTGTCCCACAGCCGTCAGTACGTCGTACTTGAGATAGTATGCGGGTGCTCGTTAGGTTACGAGTACACTGGACAGGACTCGTCGGGAACTGTTGGTTGGTATTATACCTATCGTCAGTTATCAGTTCCCAGGTGACATGAGTACAGCTTAGTCCGCTGACTTGACACTGTCACTTCGCCTCAAGTGTGTTCCCACTGCACTTTGATTACTACCCTACCACGGCTCAAAGGAGTCGTGCAAACAGGTAGTTTTTGGGTGCAGTCCCGAAGCACTTGGAGGCAGTGACGGTTAGACAGGATTCGTCTCTCCCGGTATTGGGGGTTGACATCGCGCTGTGTCCAGGAGAGCCATTACACGAGTAGTCCCCGGCCAGGGCAAGCGAGATATACTGGTAGGTTTCCAGTGTTATCTCAGGGTGTTCTGGGATACACTCCGACACGACTTGTACTGCTATTGGGGGACTGACGTTCACCGCCCCCCTAGGCCCGCCATGCGATGTATCAGATGAACAGACCGGACTGTACGGAGATTGTCACATACAGGCTCAGTAGGAGTTCAGATGGGGTTCACCTCGTCAGTCTTCTTATCGACATCTACCTGGGGACCGTTACTTACAGCTAGTACCGCTTGCGGTCTGTGGTTAAACCCACTGCCAGCATAGTGTCGAGTCTTTAGAGTCCCACACAGAGAGCTATTCGCCTTTAGGCAAAATGAGTAGAGGTCGCATGGTTTTGCGACAGGGTTCGTTCACATCCGCGCACTTGTGCACGTTTGCTATCCGGACAGCATATACTAGCGGCCTTTGGTTTAAGCCAGATCCTAGTATATGATTTGGGATTGGTTTTTCTCATTGTATTCGTGTTCCTCGGATCACGAATACGGGTGCGTATGCACAGTTGTTTGAGACAGAGGGAGAGGACTTTGATTAGGGTTAATGACTATTGTCATTTTATTAACCCTAATGCTTTTGTGTGTATTATTGTTAATTGATATTAGTTTAATAAATGTGCATGGTTATGGTTGTTGACCATTTGACCTCCTTGACTTGTTGACCATTTGACCTCCTTGACTTGTTGACCTAGGTTGACACTTTGACCATCATCATTTCATTTGGAAGATGCTCTTTGATCCTTCCAAATTGCATTAAAAATGAAATGATAATGGTCATGTCTTGATTAACCATGACAATTATCTAGCTAATTATCTAATTACAATAATTCACACATATATGTGAGAATGGTTCATTTTATTCTCATTCTATTTTTTCCTTTCTCTCTCTCTTGTTCTTCCTCTCCCTCAAGCTCTCCCCTCTCATGTGTTGAGAAACACTTGAGCTTGAGAAAAACCCCTTCTTGATAATCTCTACTCTCATCTAGGGTTCAAGGATTGGCACTTCTTGCACCCTAGTTACTTCTAGCTTGGAGTTGAAGCCAAAGGTCGAGGCTTTCGGGTGGATCTTTCTTCGACGTGAGAAGACGACTAAGGTGACCTCCTTCCACCACTCCAAGGAGCAAGGAGAGAAGGACATAAAGCCCAAGGTATAACCTTTCTAACACTTAGCTAGTTTCTAGTTAGCTTTAGCTTGTTTTTGTTTAGCAAAGATCCTTCATAGTCTAGTCCATGTTGCCTAAGCTCATAAAAATTTGATTTTTATTCCGTTTTCCGCCTCCCCGTAAGTACCGGGGTGGGCAACGTGGACTTACAGACGCACTCTTCCAAATTACCATTTAGAAAGGTCGTCTTTATGTCCATCTGCCAGATCTCATAATCGTGGAAGGCAGCAATAGCAAGAAGGACCCGAATGGATTTGAGCATAGCTATTGGAGAAAAGGTTTCGTCATAGTCCAAACCAGGTCTTTGACGGAAACCCTTTGCAACAAGTCTAGCCTTATAGGTTTCAACCTGTCCATCTACACCAATCTTCTTTCTGAAGATCCATTTGCATTCTACGGGTTTTCCCCATCTGGAGCAATGTCCAAAGTCCATACTTTGTTAGTGTACATGGACTCCATTTCGGTCCGCATTGCATCCAGCCATTTTACCGAGTCGCCGCTCTGAATGGCTTGCTGGAAGCTAGTAGGGTCGTCATTATCAATGACGCAATCTTCTCAATCCCCGTCTATGAGAAAACCGTAGTATCTCTCGGGCGGATGAGACTGCCTACTACTTCTGCGGATAGGCGCTGGTATGTCCATTTCTTCTGAAACTTCTTGTTCTACCAAACTTTCAGTAACAGCATGTGGTTCTGGAATTTCTTCCAGTTCTACTGTGCTCCCACTCTTCTGATTTTCTAAAAATTCAGTTTCTAAGAAGCGGGCATGACGAGAAACAAAAACCTTTTGTTCCTCTGCGTAATAGAAACAATATCCCATGGAGTTCTTTGGATATCCCACAAACTTACACTCTACTGAGCGTGCCTCGAGCTTGTCCGGATGCTGCTTTTTTACAAAAGCTGGACATCCCCATATCTTCAGGTACTGAAGATAGGGTTTCTTCCCACTCCACATCTGATATGGTGTGGTAGGCACAGTTTTGGTTGGAACCTTGTTCAAAAGATATACAGGTGATTCTAGTGCATAACCCCAGAATGATCGCGGTAACTCAACCTTACTCATCATGGAACGAACCATATCCAATAGGGTTCGATTCCTCCTTTCCGATACACCGTTGTGTTGTGGTGTGTATGGAGGAGTAAGCTGAGAGAGAATTCCATTCTCTTTTAAGAAACCTAGGAACTCGGCACTTAAGTATTCTCCACCTCGATCAGATCTCAGTGTCTTAATACTTTTTCCTGTTTGGTTTTCCACTTCACTCTTGTATTCCCGCAATTTCTCAAAAGCCTCGGAATTATGCTTCATTAAGAAGATATGTCCATACCTAGAGAAATCATCCGTAAAAGTAATGAAGTAGTAATAACCACCTCTCGCATGTGTAGACATTGGACTGCACACGTCACTGTGTACGAGTCCTAAGAGCTCGCTCGCTCTTACTCCGTGTCCAGTAAACGGAGTCTTTGTCATCTTTCCCATGAGACAAGATTCATAAGTGGCATAAGATTGATATTCTAACGGATTCAAATATCCTTCTCTATGTAACTTCGTTAATCGTGTTTCATTGATGTGACCTAGTCTACAATGCCATAAGAAAGCCTGATTTATTTCTGGAGACTTTCTTTTATGTGTGTTCTGGACATTGAAAACCTGAGCTTGATTCAATACGTATATACCGTCATCTAATGTACCGGACCCAATCAGAACTTGATTTAGGTGGATGTGAACTACATCGCTTATGAATGTAAAGTCATATCCCTCTCTCGAAAGTGAGGATACTGATATGATATTACAAGTCAAACTAGGTACATACAGACAGTTACGTAGAATCAATATATGCCCACTTGTCAAACCTAGGCGAAATTCTCCCACGGATTCAGCGTCCACGCTCATTCCGTTTGCAACTCTGAGAGACAAATCACCTACCCTTATAACTTTACGGTTTCTCAAAGCATGTAACGAATTACAGATATGAGATCCTGCTCCGGTATCTAGTACCTAGGAAGTAGAGTTAATTGACAAACAGTTCTCAATTACAAACACACTTGAGGCTGAAGCCACAACATGCTTCGTATCCTGGCTACTGGCTTCCAAAGCCCTGCAATCCTTCTGCCAATGCCCGTTCCCATAACAATAGGAACATCCCTCCTTACCTACACCAAGTCCCGAAACTTTTGCTCTTCCCTTTCCTCCTACTGTACTGACACCGTATATCGGCTTTATAGAGGTCTTCTTCTTTTCACCCTTTGCTTTCGCCCTGGATGTAGAAGAAGAAGGTCCCCCATTAAGCAGAGCTTGTGTCTCCCTGGTTTCTTTCAGGGTGTAAGTAGAGGGTAGGGACTGTGGAAATAAATCAGCATATAACCTGTTTCTGAACGTGGTCTCCAGGACTTTGAGCTCATCAATATAGCTAGTCATCGTAAGGACGTCGTCCCCTACAGATGACCCGTCAGCCGACCTTGCTTGAATTATTTCTTTCAAGGTCTCATATCTTGCGATATGAGATTGCTCTCCATATAAATCTTTGTTATGGAGAAAGATGGAAACTGAGTCCATCTTCTCGTGCTGCTTCTGGTATATACCATCAACTGAAGCAAACACGAGGCACTTGGCTTTCGCTTTATCCTTTTCCTTTGTCTGACGGATATCCATATTCGCGATGGTGGAAACTGGACCTGGGACGGCGGGATCTTGAGTAGTAATAGGGTGGTCCAGCTTGTCATAGGCAATGGACATCTGGACAGACTTTTGCCAGTCAAATAAGTTAGATTCAGTCAACGTGTTATCTAGATGTAACCTAGTCATGGTCACAAGGTCGCTGCAATGAGAGAGAGAGAAGAAAACACTTTAGCATGATGCTCTTGCATGTTTAGATTGGTTTGTAATTTATCTAAACTGGATGGCTCCCACTGTTTCTCGAATCCTTCCTCAAACCATAAAAGAAGAATTAGCCAGGACTATTCTTACTGAACAATACTTGCTTAACTGTTCAGCCAGGCTACTGTCGGTACTTCGAGGGAGGTTTTCCAACGCTGTCGCGAAGTTCCTTAATTAAATAACATCTTTTCTCTGGGGGCGTAGCACCGCTGACACCTTTCTCGACACCTACTTGGTTTATAGTATTGATCGTTAAGTGACGAATCTCCTGATAAGTAGCATATACTCACAGTAGGATCGGGATCCAAATATCATCGTATGATAATGTTGAAAGAATCCTACCAACATTTATCAAACTCCAAATGGTATGCAACACTAGCAAGTTTCAGTTTCTTTAGAAACACCCGATATGGATTTTTGCCCCATGTTCTTATGACCTTGACGAAAGCCAACAAATCATAAGTCACATGTCAAGTTCTGCCTATCATTATCACTTAATTTGAACCCACCCGTACATACCCTTGACGAAAGCCAACAAGGTAATACGACTGTCCCAAACCAACTCATCTATCTATTCAACAAATGAATACCCCAGCAGCTGCCAAACACTATGACTTGACGAAAGCCAACAAACATAGCTTGAATAATACTGACTATCCATAAGAAATGACGGAGGGCAACGACTGGTTTTGGCGAAACCTTGAACGTAGTGAACTTGATATAATCGAAGGAACCTGATAGCTTTTTAAAAGGAGTGGTTAAAGCTCCGTAATTAAAAATTCTGCTCTTTTAAAATAACCGAGTGGTTTCTTTTAAATTTGTTCCAACGATTCAACTTTGGTTTATTTTCTTTGCATTATAAATAATGCGTCCCATCATTAACCTATCATTGCAGAAAACAACGAAAATACAACGTCCTCTTATACCATCCGCATTCACCACTGGGTCCCGTCATCACCCGTTAGGTTACTTAACTAACGGCAGAGCGGGGGCTGGGCTAGCGCGGGTGTAAAACGTAAGTGACGTCTAAATAGCTATCATATATAGAAATTGTACATTCGTCAGACGCAATAATAGGCATTCCAGATCTTATATGAACTTTATTGGATTTGCAAGCAATCCGCGTTTGTTTAGAGCCTGCAACAAAAGACGGATTACACAGTTGTGATGAATAGCAATTACCCCTCCCTAGACCCCTACGGGTACTGCAAACTACCCGCCAAATACCCGAAGTGAAGCGGTCTCCCTCAACAAAGTGAGTAGGCCACTAAACACTTCAAAGTACCCGGTAGTTTGTGCACTCCACCTTGGGTCTATCCTAGGAGCAAAAACAGTAAAATGAAATAATACAACGGTGGCTACAACCGCAACCAGGATGTGCCCCGCAAAAATAATATTACAACATATTACAATTATATTGAATGAATTAAAATAATAACCCATCACAAAACCCCGGCTAATCATCACAACAGTCCAATACAGTTCACATTCACAAACAGTTAAAACAATTACAGAAATGTGCAACCCTCTGCCAACCGACATACTAGCAGTTAGGGAAGGTTTACGAACACATTATACAATCACAGATATAATCAAATTAGCAAACATCGTAAGATTTCGATCGTGCAAAAACTTTAGATTCAACTCCAATACTTCTCTGTGCACCAGAGACTTGAGCAGAAAATAAACATTCCAGAAAATACACAAATATCACAGAAGAGTTACTGGTGGAAATTGGGTTGAATCGGCTCCTACTCGGCCGCGGATCCGCGGCGGATCGGTGGGATCGGCCGCGGTTCCGCGGCTGTATGGCCGATTCATGAACCCATTTTTCACCAGTGTTCTTACAATTCTCTGTAGGTTATACTGAAGCAACCTGAAAAATTTTTAGAGCCTGTTTTAAATTCGACAGAAACTTGTGATATCGATGTCGTTTTCTGTTTCGTTTTGCGTTCGAAATTCATATGACTTTGCTAATGAGTTAATTATTGTTTAGCGAGGCTCTGATACCACTGTAAGTCGATGTGCAACACCCCACGACTTGCGGGGAGGCGGAAATATGAAAAACGATCTTGTTCTTTGCTTAAACATCGACTAACAGAAGAATCTTTGCTAAACTATAACTATCAAGTATCATAGAATTTAACAACTACTATGAAAAGTGATTATACCTAATGAACCGTGTCCTTCGTCTTTTCGTTCTCCACCTCCACCTCGGCCTTCTCCAAGTAGTAGACGATCTACCCGAGAGCTTTACTTCAAGCTTCACCTCAAACTAGAGGTAACTAGGTTTCTTAAAGTGTTAATCTAAGTAACCTAGGTGATATAGAGAAGGGTTATGGATTAAGTAGTCAAATCTAACCCTTGATCTCAACACATGAGAGGGGAGGATTAGGGTTTGAAGAGAGAGAGCTTGAGGAGAGAGAAGGTGAGCAAGAGTATGAGATGAGATAATGATCTATCATAATATATATCAAGCATTATCATTTATCCAATAAAAGAAAATAAAGGATGAATAATCATGCTTCATAAATACAAGAGGGTGATTCATCTCCATGAGTCATTAAGCATTTATGATGCATTAATGATATGGATGAATCACTCATATGACTCACTAATCTCATTTAATGCATATGCCACCTTAACCCCCAAGTCACCATCTTCTAGAAGCTTCTCGCGTAATTACGAGAACGCCCCTCCTATCCGTGAAAACACGGAAAAACTTTAGACTGTATAAATCCAATAACCGGATACTAGAAACTGGCTTAAACCAAAGCCGACTAGTAAAAACTGTCCGAAAGTCGTACGTGCGTAAACGCACGTATGCGTCCGAACCCTTGTCGTAAAACCATACGACCTCTATATCGTTTCGCCTGGAGTAGGGAAACTCTCTGTGCGGGACTCTAATGACTCGACTACTATGCTGGCAGTGGGTTTAACCACAGACCGCAAGCGGCACTAGCTGTACGTAACGGCCCCCAGGTAGATGTCGATAAGAAGGCCGATGAGGAAACCCATCCGAACTCCTACTGAGTCTGATGTGGCAATCACCGTACAGTCCGGTCTGTTCTTCTAAGACTATCGCATATCGGGCCTAGGGGGGCGGCAAGCGTCAGTCCCCTAATAGCGGTATAAGTCGTGTCGGAGCGAAGCCCATTACACCCTGAGAACTACTAGAACCTACCAGTAAATCTCACTTGCTCTGGCCAGGGACTTTGCGTAATGGCTCTCTGACACAGCGCGATATCAACTCCTAATGCCGAGAGAGACGAATCCTGTCTAACCGCCACTGCCTCCAAGTGCTCGGGACTGCACCCAACTGCTACCTGTTTGCACGACTCCATTGAGCCATGGTAGGGTAGCAATATAAGAACAGTGGGACACACTTGAGGTGAAGTAGCAGTATCAAGTCTGCGGACTAAGCTGTACTCATGTCACCTGGGAACTGTTAACTGACGACTGGTATAAAACCCAACCAACAATTCCCTACACGTCTTGTCCGGTGTACCCATAACCCAACGAGCACCTATATACTATCTCCAGTACGATGTACTGACGGCTGTGGGACAGACCATCTACCCAACTGGGATGAGAAGTGTACACACTAGTCTACTCCGGAGTATCGATGCCCTGTCTCGATAATCCTACAACTAGGCACCTGAATAAGGATGTGCTTGTAGACTACCCAGCCCCTACTAGTGTGACTGCCATCACAACGCTGGTAGTCAAGCAAGATCCTAAGAGCTCTATCAATACGTATACTCATATATTAAGATAGAAAAGCCAAGTAGCATACTACCATGTTTAGCAAGACTGTTATATACATGTGAATATCCCAACCTTCCATTAAGTAATATACAAACTAGTATCATACAGTAATGGCCTTCTAGGGCATAAACACTAACATAAACAATCACAGACTGCTCAGAAAGCTCAATACTTGAGCTGTTTTAAAACATACCAGTAACTGCAGAAAACACATACGGGCCAGCAGAAGAAACTACGGCCCATGAGTCACCTACAGCGTCGTGGAACCACCCCAACAAGGCCACTGTGGCCGCGGTTCCGCGGTCGTACGGATGACTTAGGGCAGCGTATTTTTGGTGGGCCCATATAATTCCCTGCTTAATTTTTTACGTATTTTTAATTTGAAAAAATCCAGGTTTTAGAAAAATTTCCAGAGAGCACCCCCCGGGTGTTGTTTTTCGTTCGTTCGAGGTTTTTAACGTCGTCCAGGTTACTCCAAAGCTCTAGCTTGGCTCTGATACCACTGTAGGGTTTTCTTAACACCTCTTTTAGGGTTTGGAAGCATCACACATGTCATAACATTGAAATTTTGAGGTGCTAAGTAAACTAAACTAGGAATCGAACTAGAATTTATGAAGTAACTATTAATAGTATCAAATCTAAAACTTAATTTATACTAAGTGATGAGACTACAACCTTTGTAGACCTCTTTGGAAGACTCCTTTGCTTTGGAAAGGTTCGCTTGATCACCTCCTCGTCCACGACGATCCACCCGAAGTCCTTTGCCCTAAGCTTGTTGCTTCTCTCAATCTTTGAGAATCTTGAAGCAAAACACCCTACACAAGGTAGCAAGGGTTGTGTAGGATGATGAAGTGGTTGCTAATCTTATTTAATACATTTTCTTTTATTTATCTAACTCAATTTTAACATTTAAAAGAGAGCTAGAGAGAGGAAGAAGAAGACGGCTCTTTTCTTTTTCTTTTGGAATGAATAATGAAAAAGAAAATGAGAGAGTGATAATATCATAAGAATAACCATAGTTAAATAATATCTAGATATTTTCATTTGAGTTAAAGAAAAAGGGAAAAAGAACTATGGTTGAGTCAAACTCAACCATGGAAATGTGTAGAAGGAATGAGTCATGAACAAAGAAATGAGTCATTATCCTTTTCCCTTTATCTTTAACTTTAATGAAAAATATCCATATATGTATTTAGCTACTATGTGATTCTTATATTGCCATCATTCTTGTATCATCAACCATGATACTTTTTCATGTATGTGTGTATGTATGCACATCATCATGTACATATACATGCATGCATCCATAAAAAGAAAAGGATTTAAATAAATAATATAAAAGTCAATATTAAATCAACACTTGATTTAATAAATCGGTCATAACTCATACGACCCGACTAGTATAAAATGCCCGATTAAAATACAGTATCATATACTTGTATTTAATCGAGCTTCCGCACATATCTCATATGCGCACCACTTCGTTTCGCCTGAGCCGAGAAACTCCTATGTGGGACTCTAAGACTCGTCAATACGCCAGCAGTAGATAATGATCATATCAAACACCCACAAGCCGCAAGCGGTCAGCTAAACGTAACGGCCACCCGGGTATTGAGCGATCAGAATGAGAACAAGCGAACCTGTCAAAACTCCTGTCAATCCATCCGGCAACACTTACCGTACAGTCCGGTCTCTTCGTCAGATATGCTGCATATCGAGTCTAGGGATGGAATCGTCGACCCCAATAACTCAAGAAGTCATGCCGGTATATGGTTTATAACAGATCGAGAAACTTACTGATAACACTTATCAGTAATATCTCAACAGCCCTGGCCAGGGACTTCCCGTTATAGCCAATCGTGCACAGCACAGCATCAACCCCCAATACCGGGAGAGACGAAACCCCTCCTATCGCTCATTGCCTCCATATGCCTCAAGACTATACCCAAAATGCACCTGTTTGTACGACTCAGTAGAGCCGTAGTAGGGTGGAGATCAAAGTACAGTGGGAGGACACACAAGACTCTATGACGATCTCGGGTCTACAGACTAACCTGTACCAGTGTCACCTGAGAACTGCTATCCGATATAATAAAATATAGGTGTTCTCGGTGAGTCCGTTCGGTGTACCCAGTCTCACTGAGCTCCCGTAAACTATCTTTGGTGTCATCACACCAAACGGATATGGGATCATCCATCGCCCATCATATGGAACAAGAATGGTATACGCTAGTCTACACTGGAATATCGATGCCCTGTCTCGATATACCTACGACTAGGAACATTTCAAGGATATGCCTATAAACTACAGATGTCCCACTAGTATGATCCGCATCATAATCCTAGTAGTCAAGCCAATATCCTTAGGGCTTTATCAACATGTACCAAATGAATATAAACATGATCAAGTGAACATATGATAAAGTAAAACCAGAAAGCATACTATCATGTCAAGCAAGACTGTCCTCTGAATACACACACACACACACACACACACACACACACATCAGTACATACACTATCTCATAATGGCATCTAGGGCATACATATATCCAACAATCTCCCACTTGCACTAAGGCCAGTTATTGGCGTATCTCATACCCAACATCTCAAAAAGTCGCTCAAGCTGCGGCTGAGGGAGGGCCTTGGTAAATGGATCCGCAGCATTGTCCTTTGTATCTACTCTCTTAATCTCGATCTCGCGGCGATCAACTATCTCCCGGATCACATGATACGCCTCAGGATGTGTCTGGACTTCTGATGGGACCTAGGTTCTTTGGCCAATGCCATAGCCCCATTATTATCACAATACAAAGGTATTGGATCAATAATGGTTGGAACTACTCCTAGCTCCGCGATGAATTTCCTCATCCAGACGGCTTCCTTGGCAGCATCATTTGCTGCTATATATTCAGCTTCCATCGTTGAATATACGCTAGTCTACACTGGAATATCGATGCCCTGTCTCGATATACCTACGACTAGGAACATTTCAAGGATATGCCTATAAACTACAGATGTCCCACTAGTATGATCCGCATCATAATCCTAGTAGTCAAGCCAATATCCTTAGGGCTTTATCAACATGTACCAAATGAATATAAACATGATCAAGTGAACATATGATAAAGTAAAACCAGAAAGCATACTATCATGTCAAGCAAGACTGTCCTCTGAATACACACACACACACACACACACACACACACACACACACATCAGTACATACACTATCTCATAATGGCATCTAGGGCATACATATATCCAACAATCTCCCACTTGCACTAAGGCCAGTTATTGGCGTATCTCATACCCAACATCTCAAAAAGTCGCTCAAGCTGCGGCTGAGGGAGGGCCTTGGTAAATGGATCCGCAGCATTGTCCTTTGTATCTACTCTCTTAATCTCGATCTCGCGGCGATCAACTATCTCCCGGATCACATGATACGCCTCAGGATGTGTCTGGACTTCTGATGGGACCTAGGTTCTTTGGCCAATGCCATAGCCCCATTATTATCACAATACAAAGGTATTGGATCAATAATGGTTGGAACTACTCCTAGCTCCGCGATGAATTTCCTCATCCAGACGGCTTCCTTGGCAGCATCATTTGCTGCTATATATTCAGCTTCTATCGTTGAGTCTGCAACGGTATCCTGTTTGGAACTTTTCCAACTCACCGTCCCTCCATTGAGGGTAAATGCAAACCCTGAGATAGACTTGCTGTCATCCTTATCACTCTGGAAGCTCGAATCGGTAAAGGCCTCAATTTGGAGATCCCCATTACCATACACCAAGAACAATTCTTTAGTCTTTCGCAAGCACTTAAGAATGTTCTTCACAGCAATCCAGTAATTCTCCCCTGGGTTTGACTGATACCTACTTACTACACTAAGTGCATAAGCAACATCAGGGCGTGTACATAACATCGCATACATTATCGATCCTACTGCCGAAGCATAGGGAATAAAGCTCATGTGAGCTCTCTCTATATAAGACTTTGGGCAATCGTCCTTTGAGAGAGTGACTCCGTGGCAAGCGGGTAAGGCACCCCGCTTGGAGTCTTCCATACTAAACCTCTTTAGGATGGTGTTAATGTACTTGGTTTGGGACAATCCCAATAACCTTTTGGATCTATCCCTATAGATCCGTATAACCATTGTGATAAGAATGATTTGACCGACTGTAGCATAGGAATGTCATTTCCTATCAGAAGTATGTCATCCACGTACAATACGGGAAACGCGACATTTCTCCCTACAATCTTCTTATAAACACAAGGTTCATCTGGATTTTTGATGAAATCAAACTCTTTGATAACATCATCAAAACAGATGTTCCAACTTCGTGATGCCTGTTTTAATCCATAAATGGATTTAAGCAACTTACATGCTTTACCACTGCTCCTACTGTCAATGAAGCCTTCTGGCTGATCCATATAAACGCATTTATCTAAATCACCATTTAGGAATGCAGTTTTAACGTCCATCTGCCAAATTCCATAGTCATAGTGAGTAGCAATAGCAAGTAGGATCCGAATGGATTTAAGCATGGCTACCGGAGAGAAAGTCTCGTCATAGTCCAAACCTGGTCTTTGACGAAAACCTTTCGCTACCAACCTTGCCTTATAGGTCTCTACCTGTCCATCTACCCCGATCTTTCTTTTAAAGATCCATTTGCAACCTACAGGTTTTATCCCGGAGGGTACATCGTCCAAAGTCCATTCTTTGTTGGTGTACATGGACTCCATTTCGGATCTCATGGCATCCAGCCATTTCACAGAGTCACCACTCATGATAGCCTGATGAAAACTGGCAGGATCATCATCATCCATAATGCAATCTTCTCTATCACCATCAATAAGAAAACCGTAGTATCACTCCGGCGGGCGAGAAGTCCTACCAGATCTACGGAGTGGCAGAGGTTCATTAGATTCTGTTATAACTTCAGGTTCAGCCAAGTCGTCATTTGTAACTTGTGTTTCTAGAACCTCTTCTAGATCTACCACATTGCCATCAGTATCATTTGAAAAAATTTCATCGTCTAAAAAGGTGGCATACTAAGAAACAAACACTTTTTGTTCCTCCTGGTGGTAGAAAAGATACCCAAACGAATGTTTAGGATATCCTACAAATATACATTTGACTGATCGTGTCACGAGTTTGTCTGGATTCTGCTTTTTGACAAAAGCCGGACAACCCCAAATCTTAACTCGTTTAAGAGATGGTTTCTTCCCATGCCATATCTCATATGGAGTGGTAGACACGGTCTTGGTTGAACCTTTGTTTAATAGAAAAGCTGCTGTTTCCAATGCATGCCCCCAAAACGAGAGAGGTAACTCAGAATCACTCATCATGGATCGTACCATAACTAATATGGTACGGTTCCTTCGTTCTGACACACCGTTGTGCTGTGGTGTGTAAGGTGGAGTGAGATGAGAGAGAATCCCATTCTCTTTTAGGAAGTCTAAGAACTCAGTACTTAAGTACTCTCCACCTCGATCTGATCGAAGTATCTTGATACTTTTTCCTGTTTGGTTTTCTACTTCATTTTTATACTCCTTGAATTTCTCAAAAGCTTCAAACTTATGCTTTATCAAATACACATGACCAAATCTTGAGAAATCATCAGTAAAAGTTATGAAGTAAGAAAAACCGCCTCTTGCATGTGTAGACATTGGTCCACATACATCACTATGTATGAAGCCTAGGAGCTGAGTAGCACTTTCTCCGTGTCCTGTAAACGGAGTTTTGGTCATTTTACCTTTGATACAAGACTGGCAAGTTTGATAAGATTTATACTCAAATGAATTTAAATATCCATCTTTATGAAGCTTGTTTAGTCTTGTTTCATTAATATGACCAAGTTTACAATGCCAAAGAAAAGCTGCATTTATATCTGAAAACTTTCTTTTATTTGTGTGTTGTACGTTGAAAACTGTGTATTGATTAAGGACGTATATCCCGTTATTTAATGTACCACAACCAATCAACTCATGATTAAGTCTAATATTCATAACATTGTGTTGCATAGCAAAATGATACCCTTCATTGTCTAACAAGGAAACGGATATAATATTACAAAGCATACTTGGTACAAAATAACACGGGTTCAAAACCAATATACAACCCGAAGGCAAACCTAGGTGATACTCTACTACGGAAACTGCGTTTACATTGGAACCATTTCCAACTTGGAGAGTATGATCACCTGTCATCAGAACTCTGCTATTTCTCAACGTCTGCACAGAATTGAAAATATGATAACCCGAACCGGTATCTAATACCCAGGAAGCAGAGTTTATAGAAAAACAATTTTCAATTACGAACACACCTGAAGCTGAAGCATCACCATGCTTCTTCTGGAGTTCCAGGTACTCAAAACAGTTCCTCTTCCAGTGTCCCGTCTTCTTGCAGTGGAAACATTCACCTTTCCCCGATTCCCCAACCTTGGACTTGCCTTTTCCCTTCACCTTTTTGATGCCACCCTTAGGTTTGGTGAGTTTCTTCTTCATCTTACCCTTGGCCTTAGCCTTCGGGTAAGAGGAGGAGGATTGCCCAACACTCATAATGGGAGTCTTCACTGACTTCAGTGTGCTCTCTGCACTCCTTAACATATTAAGGAGTTCAGGTAGTTCCTTCTCCATGTTGTGCTTGTTGAAGTTAATGATGAACAGAGCAAAGGTGGAGGGGAGAGACTGCAGAATAATATCCGTATATTGTTCATTGTCCATTGTCCACCTAAGGTCCTCAAGCTCTTCTATGAGAGCTATCATTTTCAGAACATGGTCTCCTACTGCTGTGCCAGCGGTCATTCGCATTTGAAACAGTTTCTTAAACGCTTCGTATCGTAATACGCGAGATTGCCATCCATACAACTCTTTTGTATGGAGGAATATGGCTTGTACGTCCATATTCTCATGCTGCTTCTGATGTGTGTTATCCATCGATGCAAGCGCGAGGCATTTTGCCATGGCACAGTCAGCGTCCCATGTCTTGCGGATTTCCCAATCCGCAAATGAAGATTTAGGACCTAGGGGGCAGGGCTGGAGCCGTGAGGACATATGATACTTTATCATAAGTCAAGGCAATGTTTAAATTCCTCAGCCAGTCTTTATAGTTGGTTCCATTCAGCTTGTTTTTATTTAATAGAAGCTTAAGTCCTGTCATGGGTATCTGCCATTAAGAGAGAGAAAAGAATACACTTAGCGAAAGCTCTTGCAAAGATCAGATTGGTTATTATCTTGTCTAATCGATGTCTCCGATTGTTTTAATCAAATTTTCTTTAAAACCATTAAAAAGAAAACTAGCCGGGATTAATTACATTCTACAGCTTCGCTAACCTCTCAGCCAGGCCAGTGCCGGTACTTGAGGGAGGTTCTCCGTGCTTTCGCACGGACCTAATTAAAGTAAACCTCGTCTTCCCAGAGGCGTAGCCCCGTTTGGCACCTTTCTAGACACCTACCGAGTTAGCTAATTGTAAAATGCAAAATTCTCCTGGGAGCAACATTTGCTCGCAGTGGGATCGGGATCCTACTATCATATAGAAGGTATACAATCTCATTGTAAGTTTCAACTCTTGAAATTCCCGATATTATTTTTACCCCTAGTACTTATGACCTTAACTAAAGTCAACTTATCATAAGTACTAGTCAAGTTCTTCCCGTCATTTCATGATTAATTAGACCCACCCATATGACCCTTAACTAAAGTCAACATAATCATATGAATGTCGTAACTAATCTGTATCATATGCAGTGTAGGAAGACATCACTTAGCTACCGTTCACTGCACCTTAACTAAAGTCAAAATGCGCAGCATGAATACTAAGTATTCTACTTCCTAAAATGACGGAGGGCTGCGGATAGTTTTTAATAAAACTTTTAACGCTTTGAACTTGATATCGTTGTAGAATCTAATGAGTTTAAAAGGAGTGGCTTAAGCTCCGCATTTTTGAAACTTGCTTTTCCATAAAAGGCCGAGTGTGTTTCAAATCTGATTCTACAACATCTTTTTAGGTTCATTTATCTTTTACATTAATCTCATTAATGTAGTCCCATCATTTAATTCCTAAGCCATTACAAAAAGAAACGAAAATATAACGTACACTTATGCTACTCGCATTCGTCACAGTGTCCTGATATGCACAGTTAGGTTACTTAACTAACGGCATACCGGGACGGGGCTAGTGCGGGTGCAAAACATAAGTAACGTTTATTATATATCATATATATAATATTGCATTCGTCTCAGATATATATTAAATGATCACATCAGATAATAAAAGCAGCATAAGCACATATAGGATATCTAGGAGGTCCGTATTTTGTATTTAGCCAGCAATAAAAATACGGATTCCACGGTCTCGATGAATAGCCAAGCCGACACCCTTATACCCCTACGAGAGCGGCAAGCGACCCTACCAATTCTGGAGTTTAGGAGACCCGGTCTCGACTCCTCGAGATGGCCTCCCACTGAACCCTAGAACCCGGTCACTTATGCCCTCCTCCTTGGGTCTATCCTAATGCGGAAAAGTAAATAATATACAACACCGGTGACAGCAACCTCAACCCGAAAGTGCCCCAAATAAAAGAATATTACAAACAATTTAATTTTACATGAATGAAAAGAAAACTCTTATCTCACATAAAAAAAAACCCGGCTATTCATTGCGACAATCCTGCACATCAAATCTCATCGACACATAATATCAAATATCATCAATGTAAGTATGTATGCATACACCGATCGTCGTTGATGTATAGCACCGAAAACTGACAATACAACTACATACTACACTTACGGTCACAGAGAAATAAAATGAAAAACTATAACAATTGGAATCTTAACTGCCTTTAGACAACACAAACCCGGAATATCACATATACAAGATTTCATGCCTAATAATCTAAAGCTCGCATTTGGGTCTCATTCAAGAAAACACCTTTTCAAAACAAACCGGATAATTCAACAAGATTTCTGTTTATCCCGAGACCGAACTGCTAGATTTACAGGCAACAAAAAAATTTGTAGATTCCAATTATTGTATCACATACTATTAAACTAGGCGCAGTTAAAACATCCGATCGAACGATTAAACAACCACAGACTACTCAGAAAGCCCAATTCTTGAGCAGTTTTAAAACATACCAGTAACTGCAGAAAACACATACAGGCCAGCAGAAGAAAGTACGGCCCATGAGTCACCTACGGCGCTGCGGAACCGCCGCAACAAGGCCACTCTGGGTGCGGTTCCGCGGTCGTACGGACGACTTAGGGCAGCGTATTTCTGGTGGGCCCATATAATTCCTTGCATAATTTTTTACGTATTTTTAATTTGAAAAAATCCAGGTTTTAGAAAAATTTCCAGAGAGCACCCCCGGGTGTTGATTTTCGTTCGTTCGAGGTTTTTAACGTCGTCTAGGTTACTCCAAAGCTCTAGCTTGGCTCTGATACCACTGTAGGGTTTTCTTAACACCTCTTTTAGGGTTTGGAAGCATCACACATGCCATAACATTGAAATTTTGAGGTGCTAAGTAAATTAAACTAGGAATCGAACTAGAATTTATGAAGTAACTATTAATAGTATCAAATCAAAAACTTAATTTATACTAAGTGATGAGACTACAACCTTTGTAGACCTCTTCGGAAGACTCCTTTGCTTTGGAAAGGTTCGCTTGATCACCTCCTCGTCCACGACGATCCACCCGAAGTCCTTTGCCCTAAGCTTGTTGCTTCTCTCGATCTTTGAGAATTTTGAAGCAAAACACCCTACACAAGGTAGCAAGGGTTGTGTAGGATGATGAAGTGGTCGCTAATCTTATTTAATACCTTTTCTTTCATTTATCTAACTCAATTTTAACATTTGAAAGAGAGCTAGAGAGAGGAAGAAGAAGATGGCTCTTTTCTTTTTCTTTTGGAATGAATAATGAAAAAGAAAATGAGAGAGAGTTATAATATCATAAGAGTAACCATAGTTAAATAATATCTAGATATTTTCATTTGAGTTAAAGACAAAGGGAAAAAGATCCATGGTTGAGTCAAATTCAACCATGGAAATGTGTAGAAGGAATGAGTCATGAACAAAGAAATGAGTCATTATCCTTTTTCCTTTATCTTTAACTTTAATGAAAAATATCCATATATGTATTTAGCTACTATGTGATTCTTATATTGCCATCTTTCTTGTATCATCAACCATGATACGTTTTCATGTATGTATGTGTGTATGCACATCATCATGTACATATACATGCATGCATCCATAAAAAGAAAAGGATTTAAATAAATAATATAGAAGTCAATATTAAATCAACACTTGATTTAATAAATTGGTCATATCTCATACGACCCGACTAGTATAAAATGCCCGATTAAAATACAGTATCACATACTCGTATTTAATCGAGCTTCCGCACATATCTCATATGCGCACCACTTCATTTCGCCTGAGCCGAGAAACTTCTATGTGGGACTCTAAGACTCGTCAATACGCCAGCAGTAGATGATGATCGTATCAAACACCCACAAGCCGCAAGCGGTCAGCTAAACGTAACGGCACCCGGGTATTGAGCAATCAGAATAAGAACAAGCGAACCTGTCAAAACTCTTGTCAATCCATCCGGCAACACTTACCGTACAGTCCGGTCTTTTCGTCAGATATGCTGCATATCGAGTCTAGGGATGGAATCGTCGACCCCAATAACTCAATAAGCCATGCCGGTATATGGTCTATAACAGATCGAGAAACTTACTGATAACACTTATCAGTAATATCTCAGCAGCCCTGGCCAGGGACTTCCTGTTATAGCCAATCGTGCATAGCACAGCATCAACCCCCAATACCGGGAGAGACGAAACCCCTCCTATCTCTCACTGCCTCCATATGCCTCAAGACTATACCCAAAATCCACCTGTTTGTACGACTCAGTAGAGCCGTAGTAGGGTGGAGATCAAAGTACAGTGGGAGGACACACAAAACCCTATGACGATCTCGGGTCTACAGACTAACCTGTACCAGTGTCACCTGAGAACTGCTATCCGACGTATGATATAATACCATATAGGAGTTCTCGGCGAGTCCGTTCGGTGTACCCAGTCTCACTGATCACCCGTATACTATCTTTGGTGTCATCAAACCAAACGGATATGGGATCATCCATCGCCCATCATATGGAACAAGAATGGTATACGCTAGTCTACACTGGAATATCGATGCCCTGTCTCGATATACCAACGACTAGGAACATTTCAAGGATATGCTTATAAACTACAGATGTCCCACTACTATGATCAGCATCATAATCCCAATAGTCAAGCCAATATCGTTAGGGCTTTATCAACATGTACCAAATGAATATAAACATGATCAAGTGAACATATGATAAAGTAAAACCAGATAGCATACTATCATGTCAAGCAAGACTGTCCTCTGAATACACACACACACACACACACACACACACATCAGTACATACACTATCTCATAATGGCCTCTAGGGCATATATATATCCAACAATCTCCCACTTGCACTAAGGCCAGTTATTGGCATATCTCATACCCAACATCTCAAAAAGTCGCTCATGCTGCGGCTGAGGGAGGGCCTTCGTGAATGTATCCGCAGCGTCGTCCTTTGTATCTACTCTCTTAATCTCGATCTCGCGGCGATCAACTATCTCCCGGATCACATGATATCGCCTCAGGATGTGTCTGGACTTCTGATGGGACCTGGGCTCTTTGGCCAACGCCATAGCCCCATTATTGTCACAAAACAAAGGTATTGGATCAATAATGGTTAGAACTACTCCTAGCTCCGCGATAAATTTCCTTATCCAGACGGCTTCCTTGGCAGCATCATTTGCAGCAATATATTCAGCTTCCATCGTTGAGTCTGCAACGGTATCCTGTTTGGAACTTTTCCAACTCACCGTCCCTCCATTGAGGGTAAATGCAAACCCTGAGATAGACTTGCTGTCATCCTTATCAATCTGGAAGCTCGAATCGGTAAAGGCCTCCATTTGGATATCCCCATTACCATACACCAAGAACAATTCTTTAGTCCTTCGCAAGTACTTAAGAATGTTCTTCACAGCAATCCAGTGATTCTCTCCTGGGTTTGACTAATACCTACTTACTACACTAAGTGCATAAGCAACATCAGGGCGTGTACATAACATCGCATACATTATCGATCCTACTGCCGAAGCATAGGGAATAATGCTTATGAGAGCTCTCTCTATATCAGACTTTGGGCAATCGTCCTTTGAGAGAGTGACTCCGTGGCAAGCGGGTAAGGCACCCCGCTTGGAGTCTTCCATACTAAACCTCTTTAGGATAGTGTTAATGTACTTGGTTTAGGACAATCCCAATAACCCTTTGGATCTATCCCTATAGATCCGTATACCCAATATGTATGTGGCATCACCCAGGTCCTTCATGGAGAACCATTGTGATAAGAATGATTTGAGCGACTGTAGCATAGGAATGTCATTTCCTATCAGAAGTATGTCATCCACGTACAATACGAGGAACGCGACATTTCTCCCCACAGTCTTCTTATAAACACAAGGTTCATCTATATTTTTGATGAAATCAAACTCTTTGATAATATCATCAAAACAGATGTTCCAACTCTGTGATGCCTGCTTTAATCCATAAATGGATTTAAGCAACTTACATGCTTTACCACTGCTCCCACTGTCAATGAAGCCTTCTGGCGGATCCATATAAACGCATTCATCTAAATCACCATTTAGGAATGCAGTTTTAACGTCCATCTGCCAGATTTCATAGTCGTAGTGAGTAGCAATAGCAAGTAGGATCCGAATGGATTTAAGCATGGCTACCGGAGAGAAAGTCTCGTCATAGTCCGAACCTGGTCTTTGACGAAAACCTTTCGCTACCAACCTTGCCTTATAGGTCTTTACCTGTCCATCTACCCCGATCTTTCTTTTAAAGATCCATTTGCAACCTACAGGTTTTATCCCGAAGGGTACATCTTCCAAAGTCCATACTTTGTTGGTGTACATGGATTCCATTTCGGATCTCATGGCATCCAGCCATTTCACAGAGTCACCACTCGTGATAGCCTGATGAAAACTGGCAGGATCATCATCATCCATAATGCAATCTTCTATATCACCATCAATGAGAAAACCGTAGTATCACTCCGGCGGGCGAGAAGTCCTACCAGATCTACGAAGTGGCTGAGGTTCATTAGATTCTGTTATAACTTCAGGTTCAGCCAAGTCGTCATTTGTAACTTGTGTTTCTAGAACTTCTTCTAGATCTACAACATTGCCATCGGTATCATTTGAAAAAATTTCATTTTCTAAAAAGATGGCATACTGAGAAACAAACACTTTTTGTTCCTCCTTGTGGTAGAAAAGATACCCAAACGAATGTTTAGGATATCCTAGAAATATACATTTGACTGATCGTGTCTCGATTTTGTCTGGATTCTGCTTTTTGACAAAAGCCGGACAACCCCAAATCTTAACTCTTTTAAGAGATGGTTTCTTCCCATACCATATCTTATATGGAGTGGTAGACACGGTCTTGGTTGGACCTTTGTTTAACAGAAAAGCTGCCGTTTCCAATGCATGCCGCCAAAACGAGAGAGGTAACTCAGAATCACTCATCATGGATCGTACCATATCTAATAGGGTACGGTTCCTTTGTTCTGACACACCGTTGTGGTGTGGTGTGTAAGGTGGAGTGAGCTGAGAAAGAATCCCATTCTCTTTTAGGAAGTCTAAGAACTCAGTACTTAAGTACTCTCCACCTCGATCTGATCGAAGTATTTTGATACTTTTTCCTATTTGGTTTTCTACTTCATGTTTATACTCCTTGAATTTGTCAAAAGCTTCAGACTTATGCTTTATCAAATACACATGACCAAATCTTGAGAAATCATCAGTAAAAGTTATGAAGTAAGAAAAACCGCCTCTTGCATGTGTAGACATTGGTCCGCATACATCACTATGTATGAGGCCTAAGAGCTCAGTAGCTCTTTCTCCGTGTCCTGTAAACGGAGTTTTGGTCATTTTACCTTTGATACAAGACTGGCAAGTTTCATAAGATTTATACTCAAATGAATTTAAATATCCATCTTTATGAAGCTTGTTTAGTCTTGTTTCAGTAATATGACCAAGTCTACAATGGCAAAGAAAAGCTTCATTTATATCTGAAAACTTTCTTTTATTTGTGTGTGGTACGTTGAAAACTGTGTGTTGATTAAAGACGTGTATCCCGTTATTTAATGTACCACAACCAATCAACTCTTGATTAAGTCTAATGTTCATAACATTGTGTTGCAGAGCAAAATGATACTCTTCATTGTCTAACAAGGAAACGAATATAATATTACAAAGCATACTTGGTACAAAATAACACGGGTTCAAAACCAATTTACAACCCGAAGGCAAACCTAGGTGATACTCTCCTACAGAAACTGCATTTACATTGGAACCATTTCCAACTTGGAAAGTATGATCACCTGTCTTCAGAACTCTGCTATTTCTCAAAGCCTGCACATAATTGCAAATATGAGAACCCGAACCGGTATCCAATACCCAGGAAGCAGAGTTTATAGAAAAACAGTTTTCAATTACGAACACACCTGAAGCTGAAGCATCACCATGCTTCTTCTTGAGTTCCAGGTACTCAAAACAGTTCCTCTTCCAGTGTCTCGTCTTCTTGCAGTGGAAACATTCACCTTTCCCCGATTCCCCAACCTTGGACTTGCCTTTTCCCTTCACCTTTTTGACGCCACCCTTAGGTTTGGTGAGTTTCTTCTTCATCTTACCCTTGGCCTTAGCCTTCGGGTAAGAGGAAGAGGATTGCCCAACACTCATAATGGGATTCTTTACTGACTTCAGTGTGCTCTCTGCACTCCTTAACATATTATGGAGTTCAGACAGTTCCTTCTCCATGTTGTGCATGTTGAAGTTAATGATGAACTGAGCAAAGGTGAAGGGGAGAGACTGCAGAATAATATCCGTATATTGTTCATTGTCCATTGTCCACCCAAGGTCCTCAAGCTTTTCTTTGAGAGCTATCATTTTCAGAATATGGTCTCCTACTGCTGTACCAGCGGTCATTCGCATCTGAAACAGTTTCTTAGACGCTTCGTATCGTAATACGCGAGATTGCTCTCCATACAACTCTTTTGTATGGAGGAATATGACTTGTACGTCTATATTCTCGTGCTGCTTCTGATGTGTGTTATCCATCGATACAAGCGCGAGGCATTTTGCAGTGGCACAGTCAGCGTCCCATGTCTTGCTGATTTCCCTATCCGCAACTGAAGATTTAGGACCTAGGGGGCAGGGCTGGAGCCGTGAGGACATATGATACTTTATCATAAGTCAAGGCAATGTTTAAATTCCTCAGCCAGTCTTTATAGTTGGTTCCATTCAGCTTGTTTTTATCTAATAGAAGCTTAAGTCCTATCATGGGTATCTGCCATTAAGAGAGAGAAAAGAATACACTAGGGATAGCTCTTGCAAAGATCAGATTGGTTGTTATCTTGTCTAATCGATGTCTCCCACTGTTTTTATCAAATTTTCTTTAAAACCTTTAAAAAGAAAACTAGCCGGGATTAATTACATTCTACAACTTCGCTAACCTCTCAGCCAGGCCAGTGTCGGTACTTGAGGGAGGTTCCCCGTGCTTTCGCACGGACCTAATTAAAGTAAACCTCGTCTTCTTAGAGGCGTAGCCCCGTTTGGCACCTTTCTAGACACCTACCGAGTTAGCTAATTGTAAAGTGCAAAATTCTCCCTGGAGCAACATTTGCTCGCAGTGGGATCAGGATCCTACTATCATATAGAAGATATACAATCTCATTGTAATTTTCAACTCTTGAAATTCCCGATATTATTTTTACCCCTAGTACTCATGACCTTAACTAAAGTTAACATATCATAAGTACAAGTCAAGTTCTTCCCGTAATTTCATGATTAATTAGACCTACCCATATGACCCTTCACTAAAGTCAACATAATCATATGAATGTCCTAACTAATCTGCATCATATGCAGTGTAGGAAGACATCACTTAGCTACCGTTCACTGCGCCTTAACTAAAATCAAAATGCGCAGCACGAATACTAAGTACTCTACTTCCTAAAATGACGGAGGGCTGCGGATAGTTTTTAATAAAACTTTTAACGCTTTCAACTTGCTATCGTTGTAGAATCTAATGAGTTTAAACGGAGTTGCTTAAGCTCCGCATTTTTGAAACTTGCTTTTCCATAAAAGGCCGAGTGTGTTTCAAATCTGATTCTACAACATCTTTTTAGGTTCATTTATCTTTTACATTAATCTCATTAATGTAGTCCTATCATTTAATTCCTAAGCCATTACAGAAAGAAACGAAAATATAACGTACACTTATGCCACTCGCATTCGTCACAGTGTCCTGATATGCACAGTTAGGTTACTTAACTAACGGCATACCGGGACGGGGCTAGTGCGGGTGCAAAACATAAGTAACGTTTATTATATATCATATATATAATATTGCATTCGTCTCAGATATATATTAAATGATCACATCAGATAATAAAAGCAGCATAAGCACATATAAGATATCTAGGAGGTCCGTATTTTGTATTTAGTCAGCAATAAAAATACGGATTCCACGGTCGCGATGAATTGCCAAGCCCACACCCTTATACCCCTAAGAGAGCGGCAAGCGACCCTACCAATTATGGAGTGTAGGAGACCCGGTCTCGACTCCTCGAGATGGCCTCCCACTGAACCCTAGAACCCGGTCGCTTGTGCCCTCCTCCTTGGGTCTATCCTAATGCGGAAAAGTAAATAATATACAACACTAGTGACAACAACCTCAACCCGGAAGTGCCCCAAATAAATGAATATTATATACAATTTAATTTTACATGAATGAAAAGAAAACTCTTATCTCATATAAAAAAAACCCGGCTATTCATTGCAACAATCCTGCACATCAAATCTCATCGACACATAATATCAAATATCATCAACGTAAGTAAGTATGCATACACCGATCGTCGTTGATGTATAGCAACGAAAACCGGCAATACAACTACATACTACACTTACGGTCACAGAGAAATAAACTGAAAAACTACAACAATTTGAATTTTAATTGCCTTTAGACAATACAAACCCGGAACATCATATATAGAAGATTTCATGCCTAATAATGTAAAGCTCGCATTTGGGTCTCATTCTAGAAAACACCTTTTCAAAACAAACCGGATAATTCTACAATATTTCCGTTTATCCCGAGACCGAACTGCTAGATTTACACGCAACAAAAAAATTTGTAGATTCTAATTATTGTATCACATACTATTAAACTAGGCGCAGTTATAACATCCGATCGAACGATTAAACTGTAAGTCGATGTGCAACACCCCACGACTTGCGGGGAGGCGGAAATATGAAAAACGATCTTGTTCTTTGCTTAAACATCGACTAACCGAAGAATCTTTGCTAAACTATAACTAACAAGTATCATAGAAGTTAACAACTACTATGAAAAGTGATTATACCTAATGAACCGTGTCCTTCGTCTTTTCGTTCTCCACCTCCTCCTCGGCCTTCTCCAAGTAGTAGACGATCCACCCGAGAGCTTTACTTCAAGCTTCACTTCAAACTAGAGGTAACTAAGTTTCTTAAAGTGCTAATCTAAGTAACCTAGGTGATATAGAGAAGGGTTATGGATTAAGTAGTCTAATCTAATCCTTGATCTCAACACATGTGAGGAGAGGATTAAGGTTTGAAGAGAGAGAGAGCTTGAGGAGAGAGAAGGTGAGCAAGAGTATGAGATGAGATAATGATCTATCATAATATATATCAAGTATTATCATTTATCCAATAAAAGAAAATAAAGGATGAATAATCATGCTTCATAAATACAAGAGGGTGATTCATCTCCATGAGTCATTAAGCATTTATGATGCATTAATGACATGGATGAATCACTCATATGACTCACTAATCTCATTTAATGCATATGCCACCTTAACCCCCAAGTCACCATCTTCTAGAAGCTTCTCGCGTAATTACGAGAACGCCCTTCCTATCCGTGAAAACACGGAAAAACTTTAGACTGTATAAATCCAATAACCGGATACTAGAAACTGGCTTAAACCAAAGCCGACTAGTAAAAACTGTCCGAAAGTCGTACGTGCGTAAACGCATGTATGCGTCCGAACCCTTGTCGTAAAACCATACGACCTCTATATCGTTTCGTCTGGAGTAGGGAAACTCTCTGTGTGGGACTCTAATGACTCGACTACTACGCTGGCAGTGGGTTTAACCATAGACCGCAAGCGGCACTAGCTGTACATAACGGTCCCCAGGTAGATGTCGATAAGAAGGCCGATGAGGAAACCCATCCGAACTCCTACTGAGTCTGATGTGACAATCTCCGTATAGTCCGGTCTGTTCGTCTAAGACTATCGCATATCAGGCCTAGGGGGCGGCAAGCGTCAGTCCCCTAATAGCGGTATAAGTCGTGTCGGAGCGAAGCCCATTACACCCTGAGAAACTACTGGAACCTACCAGTAAATCTCACTTGCTCTGGCCAGGGACTTTGCGTAATGGCTCTCTGACACAGCGCGATATCAACTCCCAATACCGGGAGAGACGAATCTTGTCTAACCGCCACTGCCTCCAAGTGCTCGGGACTGCACCCAACTGCTACCTGTTTGCACGACTCCTTTTAGCCGTGGTAGGGTAGCAATCTAAGAACAGTGGGACACACTTGAGGCGAAGTAGCAGTGTCAAGTCTGCGGACTAAGCTGTACTCATTTCACCTGGGAACTGTTAACTGACGACTGGTATAAAACCCAACCAACAGTTCCCTGCGAGTCCTGTCCGGTGTAACCGTAACCCAACGAGCACCTGTATACTATCTCCAGTACGACGTACTGACGGCTGTGGGACAGACCATCTCCCCAACTGGGATGAGAAGCGTACACACTAGTCTACTCCGGAGTATCGATGCCCTGTCTCGTTAATCCTACGACTAGGGACCTGAATAAGGATGTGCTTGTAGACTACCCAGCCCCCACTAGTGTGACTGCCATCACAACGCTGGTAGTCAAGCAAGATCCTAAGAGCTCTATCAATACGTATACTCACATATTAAGATAGAAAAACCAAGTAGCATACTACCATGTTTAGCAAGACTGTTATATCCATGTGAATATCCCAAGCTTCCATTAAGTAATATACAAACTAGTATGATAAAGTAATGGCCTTCTAGGGCATAAACACTAACTATCTCCCACTTGCACTAGGGCCATGTACTGGCGTATCGAAGACCGATGATCTCGAGTAGCCTCTCGAACTGAATCTGAGGTAGGGCCTTCGAGAATGGATCAGCAATGTTATCCTCTGTATTTACTCTCTTTACCTCGATCTCCCGGCGATCTACGATCTCCCTGATCAGGTGATACCGCCTTAAGATGTGTCTGGACTTCTGATGGGACCTGGGTTCATTCGCTAATACTATTGCGCCGTTGTTGTCACAATACAGAGGTATTGGACCAACACTGGTAGGAACCACCTGAAGTTCTGTGAGGAACTTCTTCATCCAGACAGCTTCTTTTGCGGCATCGCAAGCAGCTATGTACTCCGCTTCCATTGTTGAGTCAGCAACGGTCTCCTGCTTGGAACTCTTCCAACAGACCGCCCCTCCATTGATGGTAAAGACATAACCCGACATGGACTTAGAGTCATCCTTGTCACTCTGGAAGCCGGAGTCAGCAAAGGCCTCGATCTGGAGGTCTTTTCCGCCGTACACCAAGAACACCTCCTTAATCCTCCTCAGGTACTTGAGAATGTTCTTTACTGCTATCCAGTGCTTCTCCCCTGGGTTTGCCTGATATCGGCTTACGACGCTTAATGCGTATGCTACATCTGGTTTGGTACATAACATCGCATACATTATAGAGCCTACCGCAGAAGCGTAGGGTATAATCGACATGCGATCCCTTTCCAAATCAGTCTTGGGAGACATCTCTTTGGAGAGGGTGATTCCATGATAAGCCGGTAGATTACCGCGCTTAGAATCATCCATACTGAATCTTTTCAATATGGTGTCTATGTACCTGGACTGCGAAAGTTCCAACATCCTCTTTGATCTATCACGATAGATCTGGATCCCCAGAATGTAGGTGGCATCACCCAGGTTCTTCATAGAGAACTTCTGTGACAAGAATCTTTTGACTGACTGTAGCATAGGAATATCATTTCCTATTAGGAGAATGTCATCCACGTACAAGACGAGGAATACAACAACTCTCCCTACAATCTTACTGTATATGCATGGTTCATCTGGATTCTTGATAAAGTCGAATTCTTTGACAGTATCATCAAAACAGATGTTCCAACTCCACGATGCCTGCTTTAGTCCATAAATGGATTTAAGCAGCTTGCACACTTTACCGCTGCTCCCACTCTGAATGAATCCCTCTGGCTGATCCATATAGACGCACTCTTCCAAATTATCATTTAGAAAGGTCGTCTTTACATCCATCTGCCAGATCTCATAATCGTGGAAGGCAGCAATAGCAAGAAGGACCCGAATGGATTTGAGCATAGCTATTGGAGAAAAGGTTTCGTCATAGTCCAAACCAGGTCTTTGACGGAAACCCTTTGCAACAAGTCTAGCCTTATAGGTTTCAACCTGTCCATCTACACCAATCTTCTTTCTGAAGATCCATTTGCATCCTACGGGTTTTACCCCATCTGGAGCAATGTCCAAAGTCCATACTTTGTTAGTGTACATGGACTCCATTTCGGTCCGCATTGCATCCAGCCATTTTACCGAGTCGCCGCTCTGAATGGCTTGCTGGAAGCTAGTAGGGTCGTCATTGTCAATGACGCAATCTTCTCAATCCCCGTCTATGAGAAAACCGTAGTATCTCTCGGGCGGATGAGACTGCCTACTACTTCTGCGGATAGGCGCTGGTATGTCCATTTCTTCTGAAACTTCTTGTTCTACCAAACTTTCAGTAACAGCTTGTGGTTCTGGAATTTCTTCCAGTTCTACTGTGCTCCCACTCTTCTGATTTTCTAAAAATTCAGTTTCTAAGAAGCGGGCATGACGAGAAACAAAAACCTTTTGTTCCTCTGCGTAATAGAAACAATATCCCATGGAGTTCTTTGGATATCCCACAAACTTACACTCAACTGAGCGTGCCTCGAGCTTGTCCGGATGCTGCTTTTTCACAAAAGCTGGACATCCCCATGTCTTCATGTACTGAAGATAGGGTTTCTTCCAACTCCACATATGATATGGTGTTGTAGGCACAGTTTTGGTTGGAACCTTGTTCAAAAGATATGCAGCTGATTCTAGTGCATAACCCCAGAATGATCGTGGTAACTCAGCCTTACTCATCATGGAACGAACCATATCCAATAGGGTTCGATTCCTCCTTTCCGATACACCGTTGTGTTGTGGTGTGTATGGAGGAGTAAGCTGAGAGAGAATTCCATTCTCTTTTAAGTAACCTAGGAACTCGGCACTTAAGTATTCTCCACCTCGATCAGATCTCAGTGTCTTAATACTTTTGCCTGTTTGGTTTTCCACTTCACTCTTGTATTCCCGGAATTTCTCAAAAGCCTCGGATTTATGCTTCATTAAGAAGATATGTCCATACCTAAAGAAATCATCCGTAAAAGTAATGAAGTAGGAATAACCACCTTTCGCATGTGTAGACATTGGACCGCACACGTCACAGTGTACGAGTCCAAAGAGCTCGCTCGCTCTTACTCCGTGTCCAGTAAACGGAGTCTTTGTCATCTTTCCCATGAGACAAGATTCACAAGTGGCATAAGATTGATATTCTAACGGATTCAAATATCCTTCTCTATGTAACTTCGTTAATCGTGTTTCATTGATGTGACCTAGTCTACAATGCCATAAGAAAGCCTGATTTATTTCTGGAGACTTTCTTTTAAGTGTGTTCTGGACATTGAAAACCTGAGCTTGATTCAATACGTATATACCGTCATCTAATGTACCGGACCCAATCAGAACTTGATTTAGGTGGATGTGAACTACATCGCTTATGAATGTAAAGTCGTATCCCTCTCTCGAAAGTGAGGATACTGATATGATATTACAAGTCAAACTAGGTACATACAGACAGTTACGTAGAATCAATATCTGCCCACTTGTCAAACCTAGGCGAAATTCTCCCACGGATTCAGCGTCCACGCTCATTCCGTTTGCAACTCTGAGAGACAAATCACCTACCCTTATAACTTTACGGTTTCTCAAAGCATGTAACAAATTACAGATATGAGATCCTGCTCCGGTATCTAGTACCCAGGAAGTAGAGTTAATTGACAAACAGTTCTCAATTACAAACACACTTGAGGCTGAAGGCACAACATGCTTCGCATCCTGGCTACTGGCTTCCAAAGCCCTGCAATCCTTCTGCCAATGCCCGTTCCCATAACAATAGGAACATCCCTCCTTACCTACACCAAGTCCCGAAACTTTTGCTCTTCCCTTTCCTCCTACTGTACTGACACCGTATATCGGCTTTATAGAGGTCTTCTTCTTTTCACCCTTTGCTTTCGCCCTAGATGTAGAAGAAGAAGGTCCCCCATTAAGCAGAGCTTGTGTCTCCCTGGTTTCTTTCAAGGTATAAGTAGAGGGTAGGGACTGTGGAAATAAGTCAGCGTATGACCTGTTTCTCAACGTGGTCTCCAGGTCCTTGAGCTCATCAATATAGCTAGTCATCGTAAGGACGTTGTCCCCTTACAGATGACCCGTCAGCCGACCTTGCTTGTATTATTTCTTTCAAGGTCTCATATCTTGCGATATGAGATTGCTCTCCATATAAATCTTTGTTATGGAGAAAGATGGAAACTGAGTCCATCTTCTCGTGCTGCTTCTGGTATATACCATCAACTGAAGCAAACACAAAGCACTTGGCTTTCGCTTTATCCTTTTCCTTTGTCTGACGGATATCCATATCCACGACGGTGGAAACTGGACCTGGGACGGCGGGATCTTGAGTAGTAATAGGGTGGTCCAGCTTGTCATAGGCAATGGACATCTGGACAGACTTTTGCCAGTCAAATAAGTTAGATTCAGTCAACTTGTTATCTAGATGTAACCTAGTCATGGTCACAAGGTCGCTGCAATGAGAGAGAGAGAGAAGAAAACACTTTAGCATGATGCTCTTGCAAGTTTAGATTGGTTTGTAATTTATCTAAACTGGATGGCTCCCATTGTTTCTCGAATCCTTCCTCAAACCATAAAATAAGAATTAGCCAGGACTATTCTCACTGAACAATACTTGCTTAACTGTTCAGCCAGGCTAGTGTCGGTACTTCGAGGGAGGTTTTCCAACGCTTTCGCGAAGTTCCTTAATTAAATAACATCTTTTCTCTGGGGGCGTAGCCCCGCTGACACCTTTCTCGACACCTACTTGGTTTATAGTATTGATCGTTAAGTGACGAATCTCCTGATAAGTAGCATATACTCACAGTAGGATCGGGATCCAAATATCATCGTATGATAATGTTGAAGGAATCCTACCAACATTTATCAAACTCCAAATGGTATGCAACACTAGCAAGTTTCAGTTTCTTTAGAAACACCCGATATGGATTTTTGCCCCATGTTCTTATGACCTTGACGAAAGCCAACAAATCATAAGTCACATGTCAAGTTCTGCCTATCATTATCTTGATAATTTGAACCCACCCGTACATACCCTTGACGAAAGCCAACAAGGTAATACGACTGTCCCAAACCAACTCATCTATCTATGCAACAAATGAATACCCCAGCAGCTACCAAACACTATGCCTTGACGAAAGCCAACAAACATAGCTTGAATACTACTGACTATCCATAAGAAATGACGGAGGGCAACGACTGGTTTTGGCGAAACCTTGAATGTAGTGAACTTGATATAATCGAAGGAACATGATAGCTTTTTAAAAGGAGTGGTTAAAGCTCCGCAATTAAAAATTCTGCTCTTTTAAAATAACCGAGTGGTTTCTTTTAAATTTGTTCCAACGATTCAACTTTGGTTTATTTTCTTTGCATTATAAATAATGCGTCCCATCATTAACCTATCATTGCAGAAAACAACGAAAATACAACGTCCTCTTATACCATCCGCATTCGCCACTGGGTCCCGTCATCACCCGTTAGGTTACTTAACTAACGGCAGAGCGGGGGCTGGGCTAGCGCGGGTGTAAAACGCAAGTGACGTCTAAATAGCTATCATATATAGAAATTGTACATTCGTCAGACGCAATAATAGGCATTCCAGATCTCATATGAACTTTATTGGATTTGCAAGCAATCCGCGTTTGTTTAGAGCCTGCAACAAAAGACGGATTACACAGTTGTGATGAATAGCAATTACCCCTCCCTAGACCCCTACGGGTACTACAAACTACCCGCTAAATACCCGAAGTGAAGCGGTCTCTCTCAACAAAGTGAGTAGGCCACTAAACACTTCAAAGTATCCGGTAGTTTGTGCACCCCACCTTGGGTCTATCCTAGGACCAAAAACAGTAAAATGAAATAATACAATGGTGGCTACAACCGCAACCTGGATGTGCCCCGCAAAAATAATATTACAGCATATTACAACTATATTGAATGAATTAAAATAATAACCCATCACAAAACCCCGGCTAATCATCACAACAGTTCACATTCACAAACAGTTAAAACCATTACAGAAATGTGCAACCCCCTGCCAACCGACATACTAACAGTTAGGGGAGGTTTACGAACACATTATACAATCACAGATATAATCAAATTAGCAAACATCGTAAGATTTCGATCGTGCAAAGACTTTAGATTCTACTCCAATACTTCTCTGTGCACCAGAGACTTGAGCAGAAAATAAACATTCCAGAAAATACACAAATATCACAGAAGAGTTACTGGTGGAAATTGGGTTGAATCGGCTCCAACTCGGCCGCGGATCCGCGGCCGATCGGTCGGATCGGCCGCGGTTCCGCGGCTGTATGGCCGATTCATGAACCCATTTTTCACCAGTGTTCTTACAATTCTCTGTAGGTTATACTGAAGCAACCTGAAAAATTTTTAGAGCCTGTTTTAAATTCGACAGAAACTTGTGATATCGATGTCGTTTTCTGTTTCGTTTTGCGTTCGAAATTCATATGACTTTGCTAATGAGTTAATTATTGTTTAGCGAGGCCCTGATACCACTGTAAGTCGATGTGCAACACCCCACGACTTGCGGGGAGGCGGAAATGTGAAAAACGATCTTGTTCTTTGCTTAAACATCGACTAACCGAAGAATCTTTGCTAAACTATAACTAACAAGTATCATAGAATTTAACAACTACTATGAAAAGTGATTATACCTAATGAACCGTGTCCTTTGTCTTTTCGTTCTCCACCTCCTCCTCGGCCTTCTCCAAGTAGTAGACGATCCACCCGAGAGCTTTACTTCAAGCTTCACCGCAAACTAGAGGTAACTAGGTTTCTTAAAGTGTTAATCTAAGTAACCTAGGTGATATAGAGAAGGGTTATGGATTAAGTAGTCTAATCTAATCCTTGATCTCAACACATGAAAGGGGAGGATTAGGGTTTGAAGAGAGAGAGCTTGAGGAGAGAGAAGGTGAGCAAGAGTATGAGATGAGATAATGATCTATCATAATATATATCAAGCATTATCATTTATCCAATAAAAGAAAATAAAGGATGAATAATCATGCTTCATAAATACAAGAGGGTGATTCATCTCCATGAGTCATTAAGCATTTATGATTCATTAATGATATGGATGAATCACTCATATGACTCACTAATCTCATTTAATGCATATGCCACCTTAACCCCCAAGTCACCATCTTCTAGAAGCTTCTCGCGTAATTACGAGAACGCCCCTCCTATCCGTGAAAACACGGAAAAACTTTAGACTGAATAAATCCAATAACCGGATACTAGAAACTGGCTTAGACCAAAGCCGACTAGTAAAAACTGTCCGAAAGTCGTACGTGCGTAAACGCACGTATGCGTCCGAACCCTTGTCGTAAAACCATACGACCTCTATATCATTTTGCCTGGAGTAGGGAAACTCTCTGTGTGGGACTCTAATGACTCGACTACTATGCTGGCAGTGGGTTTAACCACAGACCGCAAGCGGCACTAGCTGTACGTAACGGTCCCCAGGTAGATGTCGATAAGAAGGCCGATGAGGAAACCCATCCGAACTCCTACTGAGTCTGATGTGACAATCACCGTACATTCCGGTCTGTTCTTCTAAGACTATCGCATATCGGGCCTAGGGGGCGGGAAGCGTCAGTTCCCTAATAGCGGTATAAGTCGTGTCGGAGCAAAGCCCATTACACCCTGAGAACTACTGGAACCTACCAGTAAATCTCACTTGCCCTGGCCAGGGACTTTGCGTAATGGCTCTCAGACACAGCGCGATATCAACTCCCAATACCGAGAGAGACGAATCCTGTCTAACCGCCACTGCCTCTAAGTGCTCGGGACTGCACCCAACTGCTACCTGTTTGCACGACTCCTTTGAGCCGTGGTAGGGTAGCAATCTAAGAACAGTGGGACACACTTGAGGTGAAGTAGCAGTGTCAAGTCTGTGGACTAAGCTGTACTCATGTCACCTGGGAACTGTTAACTGACGACTGGTATAAAACCCAACCAACAATTCCCTGCAAGTCTTGTGCGGTGTACCCGTAACCCAACGAGCACCTGTATACTATCTCCAGTACGACGTACTGACGGCTGTGGGACAGACCATCTACCCAACTGGGATGAGAAGTATGCACACTAGTCTACTCCGGAGTATCGATGCCCTGTCTCGATAATCCTACAACTAGGAACCTGAATAAGGATGTGCTTGTAGACTACCCAGCCCCTACTAGTGTGACTGCTATCACAACGCTGGTAGTCAAGCAAGATCCTAAGAGCTCTATCAATACGTATACTCACATATTAAGATAGAAAAACCAAGTAGCATACTACCATGTTTAGCAAGACTGCTATATACATGTGAATATCCCAAGCTTCTATTAAGTAATATACAAACTAGTATGATACAGTAATGGCCTTCTAGGGCATAAACACTAACATAAACAACCACAGACTTCTCAGAAAGCTCAATACTTGAGCTGTTTTAAAACATACCAGTAACTGCAGAAAACACATACGGGCCAGCAGAAGAAAGTACGGCCCATGAGTCACCTACGGCGCCGTGGAACCACCGCAACAAGGCCACTGTGGCCGCGGTTCCGCGGTCGTACGGATGACTTAGGGCAGCGTATTTCTGGTGGGCCCATATAATTCCCTGCTTAATTTTTTATGTATTTTTAATTTGAAAAAATTCTGGTTTTAGAAAAATTTCCAGAGAGCACCCCCCGGGTGTTGTTTTTCGTTCGTTCGAGGTTTTTAACGTCGTCTAGGTTACTCCAAAGCTCTAGCTTGGCTCTGATACCACTGTAGGGTTTTCTTAACACCTCTTTTAGGGTTTGGAAGCATCACACATGTCATAACATTGAAATTTTGAGGTGCTAAGTAAACTAAACTAGAAATCGAACAAGAATTTATGAAGTAACTATTAATAGTATCAAATCTAAAACTTAATTTATACTAAGTGATGAGACTACAACCTTTGTAGACCTCTTTGGAAGACTCCTTTGCTTTGGAAAGGTTCGCTTGATCACCTCCTCGTCCACGACGATCCACCCGAAGTCCTTCGCCCTAAGTTTGTTGCTTCTCTCGATCTTTGAGAATCTTGAAGCAAAACACCCTACACAAGGTAGCAAGGGTTGTGTAGGATGATGAAGTGGTTGCTAATCTTATTTAATACATTTTCTTTTATTTATCTAACTCAATTTTAAAATTTAAAAGAGAGCTAGAGAGAGGAAGAAGAGGATGACTCTTTTCTTTTTCTTTTGGAATGAATAATGAAAAAGAAAATGAGAGAGAGATAATATCATAAGAATAACCATAGTTAAATAATATCTAGATATTTTCATTTGAGTTAAAGACAAAGGGAAAAAGAACCATGGTTGAGTCAAATTCAACCATGGAAATGTGTAGAAGGAATGAGTCATGAACAAAGAAATGAGTCATTATCCTTTTCCCTTTATCTTTAACTTTAATGAAAAATATCCATATATGTATTTAGCTACTATGTGATTCTTATATTGCCATCATTCTTGTATCATCAACCATGATACTTTTTCATGTATGTGTGTGTGTATGCACATCATCATGTACATATACATGCATGCATCCATAAACGGAAAAGGATTTAAATAAATAATATAAAAGTCAATATTAAATCAACACTTGATTTAATAAATCGGTCATAACTCATACGACCCGACTAGTATAAAATGCCCGATTAAAATACAGTATCACATACTCGTATTTAATCGAGCTTCCGCACATATCTCATATGCGCACCACTTCGTTTCGCCTGAGCCGAGAAAGTTCTATATGGGACTCTAAGACTCGTCAATACGCCAGCAGTAGATGATGATCATATCAAACACCCACAAGCCGCAAGCGGTCAGCTAAACGTAACGGCCACCCCGGTATTGAGCGATCAGAATAAAAACAGGCGAACCTGTCAAAACTCCTGTCAATCCATCCGGCAACACTTACCGTACAGTCCGGTCTCTTCGTCAGATATGCTGCATATCGAGTCTAGGGATGGAACCGTCGACCCCAATAATTCAATAAGTCCTGCCGGTATATGGTCTATAACAGATCGAGAAACTTACTGATAACACTTATCAGTAATATCTCAACAGCCCTGGCTAGGGACTTCCCGTTATAGCCAATCGTGCACAGCACAGCATCAACCCCCACTACCGGGAGAGATGAAACCCCTCCTATCGCTCACTGCCTCCATATGCCTCGAGACTATACCCAAAATGCACCTGTTTGTAAGACTCAGTAGAGCCATAGTAGGGTGGAGATCAAAGTACAGTGGGAGGACACACAAGACTCTATTACGATCTCGGGTCTACAGACTAACCTATACCAGTGTCACCTGAGAACTGCTATCCGACGTATGGTATAATAACATATAGGTGTTCTCGGTGAGTCCGTTCGGTGTACCCAGTCTCACTGAGCATCCGTATACTATCTTTGGTGTCATCACACCAAACGGATATGGGATCATCTATCGCCCATCATATGGAACAAGAATGGTATACGCTAGTCTACACTGGAATATCGATGCCCTGTCTCGATATACCTATGACTAGGAACATTTCAAGGATATGCTTATAAACTACAGATGTCCCACTAGTATGATCCGCATCATAATCCCAGTAGTCAAGCCAATATCCTTAGGGCTTTATCAACATGTACCAAATGAATATAAACATGATCAAGTGAACATATGATAAAGTAAAACCAGAAAGCATACTATCATGTCAAGCAAGACTGTCCTCTGAATATATATATATATATATATATACACACACACACACATCAGTACATACACTATCTCATAATGGCATCGAGGGCATACATATATCCAACAATCTCCCACTTGCACTAAGGCCAGTTATTGGCGTATCTCATACCCAACATCTCAAAAAGTCGCTCATGCTGCGGCTGAGGGAGGGCCTTGGTGAATGGATCCGCAGCGTTGTCCTTTGTATCTACTCTCTTAATCTCGATCTCGCGGCGATCAAATATCTCCCGGATCACATGATATCGCCTCAGGATGTGTCTGGACTTCTGATGGGACCTAGGCTCTTTAGCCAACGCCATAGCCCCATTATTGTCACAATACAAAGGTATTGGATCAATAATAGTTGGAACTACTCCTAGCTCCGCGATGACTTTCCTTATCCAGACGGCTTCCTCGGGAGCATCATTTGCTGCTGTATATTCAGCTTCCATCGTTGAGTCTGCAACGGTATCCTGTTTGGAACTTTACCAACTCACCGTCCCTCCATTGAGGGTAAATGCAAACCCTGAGATAGACTTGCTGTCATCCTTGTCACTCTGGAAGCTCGAATCGGTAAAGGCCTCCATTTGGAGATCCCCTTACCATACACTAAGAACAATTCTTTAGTCTTTCGCAAGTACTTAAGAATGTTCTTCACAGCAATCTAGTGATTCTCCCCTGGGTTTGACTGATACCTACTTACTACACTAAGTGCATAAGCAACATCAGGGTGTGTACATAATATCGCATACATTATCGATCCTACTGCCAAAGCATAAGGAATAAAGCTCATGCGAGCACTCTCTATATCAGACATTGGGCAATCGTCCTTTGAGAGAGTGACTCCGTGGCAAGAGGGTAAGGCACCCCGTTTGGAGTCTTCCATACTAAACCTCTTTAGGATGGTGTTAATGTACTTGGTTTGGGACAATCCCAATAACCTTTTGGATCTATCCCTATAAATCCGTATACCCAATATGTATGAGACATCACCCAGGTCCTTCATGGAGAACCATTGTGATAAGAATGATTTGACCGACTGTAGTATAGGAATGTCATTTCCTATCAGAAGTATGTCATCCACGAACAATACGAGAAACGCGACATTTCTCCCCACAATCTTCTTATAAACACAAGGTTCATCTGGATTTTTGATGAAATCAAACTCTTTGATAACATCATCAAAACAGATGTTCCAACTCCGTGATTCCTGTTTTAATGCATAAATGGATTTAAGCAACTTACATGCTTTACCACTGCTCCCACTGTCAATGAAGCCTTCTGGCTGATCCATATAAACGCATTCATCTAAATCACCATTTAGGAATGCAGTTTTAACATCCATCTGCCAAATTCCATAGTCATAGTGAGTAGCAATAGCAAGTAGGATCCGAATGGATTTAAGCATGGCTACCGGAGAGAAAGTCTCGTCATAGTCCAAACCTGGTCTTTGACGAAAACCTTTCGCTACCAACCTTGCCTTATAGGTCTCTACCTGTCCATCTACCCCGATCTTTCTTTTAAAGATCCATTTGCAACATACAGGTTTTATCCCGGAGGGTACATCATCCAAAGTCCATACTTTGTTGGTGTACATGGACTCCATTTCGGATCTCATGGCATCCAGCCATTTCACAGAGTCACCACTCATGATAGCCTTATGAAAACTGGCAGGATCATCATCATCCATAATGCAATCTTCTCTATCACCATCAATAAGAAAACCGTAGTATCACTCCGGCGGGCGAGAAGTCCTACCAGATCTACGGAGTGGCGGAGGTTCATTAGATTCTGTTATAACTTCAGGTTTAGCCAAGTCGTCATTTGTAACTTGTGTTTCTAGAACCTCTTCTAGATCTACCACATTGCCATCAGTATCATTTGAAAAAATTTCATCTTCTAAAAAGGTGGCATACTGAGAAACAAACACTTTTTGTTCCTCCTGGTGGTAGAAAAGATACCCAAACGAATGTTTAGGATATCCTACAAATATACATTTGTCTGATCGTGTCACGAGTTTGTCTGGATTCTGCTTTATGACAAAAGCCGGACAACCCCAAATCTTAACTCTTTTAAGAGATGGTTTCTTCCCATGCCATATCTCATATGGAGTGGTAGACACGGTCTTGGTTGAACCTTTGTTTAACAGAAAAGCTGCTGTTTCCAATGCATGCCCCCAAAACGAGAGAGGTAACTCAGAATCACTCATCATGGATCGTACCATATCTAATAGGGTACGGTTCCTTCGTTCTGACACACCGTTGTGCTGTGGGGTGTAAGGTGGAGTGAGATGAGAGAGAATCCCATTCTCTTTTAGGAAGTCTAAGAACTCAGTACTTAAGTACTCTCCACCTCGATCTGATCGAAGTATCTTGATATTTTTTCCTGTTTGGTTTTCTACTTAATTTTTATACTCCTTGAATTTCTCAAAAGCTTCAGACTTATGCTTTATCAAATACACATGACCAAATCTTGAGAAATCATCAGTAAAAGTTATGAAGTAAGAAAAACCGCCTCTTGCATGTGTAGACATTGGTCCACATACATCACTATATATGAAGCCTAGGAGCAGAGTAGCTCTTTCTCCGTGTCCTGTAAACGGAGTTTTGGTCATTTTACCTTTGATACAAGACTGGCAAGTTTCATAAGATTTATACTCAAATGAATTTAAATATCCATCTTTATGAAGCTTGTTTAGTCTTGTTTCATTAATATGACCAAGTTTACAATGTCAAAGAAAAGCTTCATTTATATCTGAAAACATTCTTTTATTTGTGTGTTGTACGTTGAAAACTGTGTTTTGATTAAGGACGTATATCCCGTTATTTAATATACCACAACCAATCAACTCTTGATTAAGTCTAATATTCATAACATTGTGTTGCATTGCAAAATGGTACCCTTCATTGTCTAACAAGGAAACAGATATGATATTACAAAGCATACTTGGTACAAAATAACACGGGTTCAAAACCAATATACAACCCGAAGGCAAACCTAGGTGATACTCTCCTACGGAAACTGCATTTACATTGGAACCATTTCCAACTTGGAGAGTATGATCACCTGTCTTCAGAACTCTGCTATTTCTCAACGTCTGCACAGAATTGAAAATATGAGAACCCGAACCGGCATCTAATACCCAGGAAGCAGAGTTTATAGAAAAACAATTTTCAATTACGAACACACCTGAAGCTGAAGCATCACCATGCTTCTTCTGGAGTTCCAGGTACTCAAAACAATTCCACTTCCAGTGTCCCGTCTTCTTGCAGTGGAAACATTCACCTTTCCCCTATTCCCCAACCTTGGACTTGCCTTTTCCCTTCACCTTTTTGACGCCACCCTTAGGTTTGGTGAGTTTCTTCTTCATCTTACCCTTGGCCTTAGCCTTCGGGTAAGAGGAGGAGGATTGCCCAACACTCATAATGGGAGTCTTCACTGACTTCAGTGTGCTCTCTGCACTCCTTAACATATTAAGGAGTTCAGGCAGTTCCTTCTCCATGTTATGCTTGTTGAAGTTAATGATGAATAGAGCAAAGGTGGAGGGGAGAGACTGCAGAATAATATCCGTATATTGTTCATTGTCCATTGTCCACCTAAGGTCCTCAAGCTCTTCTATGAGAGCTATCATTTTCAGAACATGGTCTCCTACTGCTGTGCCAGTGGTCATTCGCATTTGAAACAGTTTCTTAAACGCTTCGTATCGTAATACGCGAGATTGCCATCCATACAACTCTTTTGTATGGAGGAATATGGCTTGTACGTCCATATTCTCATGCTGCTTCTGATGTGTGTTATCCATCGATGCAAGCGCGAGGCATTTTGCCATGGCACAGTCAGTGTCCCATGTCTTGCGGATTTCCCAATCCGCAAATGAAGATTTAGGACTTAGGGGGGCAGGGCTGGAGCCGTGAGGACATATGATACTTTATCATAAGTCAAGGCAATGTTTAAATTCCTCAGCCAGTCTTTATAGTTGGTTCCATTCAGCTTGTTTTTATCTAATAGAAGGTTAAGTCCTATCATGGGTATCTGCCATTAAGAGAGAGAAAGGAATACACTTAGCGAAAGCTCTTGCAAAGATCAGACTAGTTATTATCTTGTCTAATCGATGTCTCCCACTGTTTTTATCAAATTTTCTTTAAAACCTTTAAAAAGAAAACTAGCCGGGATTAATTACATTCTACAACTTCGCTAACCTCTCAGCCAGGCCAGTGCCGGTACTTGATGGAGGTTCCCCGTGCTTTCGCACGGACCTAATTAAAGTAAACCTCGTCTTCCCAGAGGCGTAGCCCCGTTTGGCACCTTTCTAGACACCTACCGAGTTAGCTAATTGTAAAATGCAAAATTCTCCCGGGAGCAACATTTGCTCGCAGTGGGATCGGGATCCTACTATCATATAGAAGGTATACAATCTCGTTGTAAGTTTTAACTCTTGAAATTCCCGATATTATTTTTACCCCTAGTACTCATGACCTTAACTAAAGTCAACTTATCATAAGTACTAGTCAAGTTCTTCCCGTCATTTCATGATTAATTAGACCCACCCATATGACCCTTAACTAAAGTCAACATAATCATATGAATGTCCTAACTAATCTGCATCATATGCAGTATAGGAAGACATCACTTAGCTACCGTTCACTGCACCTTAACTAAAGTCAAAATGCGCAGCACGAATACTAAGTACTCTACTTCCTAAAATGACGGAGGGCTGCGGATAGTTTTTAATAAAACTTTTAACGCTTTGAACTTGATATCGTTGTAGAATCTAATGAGTTTAAAAGGAGTGGCTTAAGCTCCGCATTTTTGAAACTTGCTTTTCCATAAAAGGCCGAGTGTGTTTCAAATCTGATTCTACAACATCTTTTTAGGTTCATTTATCTTTTACATTGATCTCATTAATGTAGTCCCATCATTTAATTCCTAAGCCATTACAAAAAGAAACGAAAATATAACGTACACTTATGCCACTCGCATTCGTCACAGTGTCCTGATATGCACAGTTAGGTTACTTAACTAACGGCATACCGGGACGGGGCTAGTGCGGGTGCAAAACATATGTAACGTTTATTATATCATATATATAATATTTCATTGGTCTCAGATATATATTAAATGATCAAATCAGATAATAAAAGCAGCATAAGCACATATAGGATATCTAGGAGGTCCGTATATTGTATTTAGCCAGCAATAAAAATACGGATTCCATGGTCGCGATGAATAGCCAAGCCCACACCCTTATACCCCTACGAGAGCGGCAAGCGACCCTACCAATTCTGGAGTTTAGGAGACCCGGTCTTGACTCCTCGAGATGGCCTCCCACTGAACCCTAGAACCCGGTCACTTGTGCCCTCCTCCTTGGGTCTATCCAATTGCGGAAAAGTAAACAATATACAACACCGGTGACAGCAACCTCAACCCGAAAGTGCCCCAAATAAAAGAATATTACAAACAATTTAATTTTACATAAATGAAAAGAAAACTCTTATCTCACATAAAAAAACCCGGCTATTCATTGCGACAATCCTGCACATCAAATCTCATCGACACATAATATCAAATATCATCAACGTAAGTAAATATGCATACACCGATCGTCGTTGATGTATAGCACCGAAAACCAACAATACAACTACATACTACACTTACGGTCACAGAGAAATAAAATGAAAAACTATAACAATTGGAATCTTAACTGCCTTTAGACAACATAAACTCGGAATATCACATATACAAGATTTCATGCCTAATAATGTAAAGCTCGCATTTGGGTCTCATTCTATAAAACACCTTTTCAAAACAAACCGGATAATTCAACAAGATTTCCGTTTATACCGAGACCGAACTGCTAGATTTACACGCAACAAAAAAATTTGTAGATTGCAATTATTGTATCATATACTATAAAACTAGGCGCAGTTAAAACATCCGATCGAACGATTAAACAACTACAAACTGCTCAGAAAGCTCAATACTTGAGCAGTTTTAAAACATACCAGTAACTGCAGAAAACACATATGGGCCAGCAGAAGAAAGTACGGTCCATGAGTCACCTACGGCGCCGCGGAACGGCCGCAACAAGGCCACTCTGGCCGCGGTTCCGCGGTCGTACGGACGACACAAGGTAGCGTATTTCTGGTGGGCCCATATATTTCCCTGCTTAATTTTTTACGTATTTTTAATTTGAAAAAATCCAGGTTTTAGAAAAATTTCCAGAGAGCACCCTCGGGTGTTGATTTTCGTTCGTTCGAGGTTTTTAACGTCGTCTAGGTTACTCCAAAGCTCTAGCTTGGCTCTGATACCACTGTAGGGTTTTCTTAACACCTCTTTTAGGGTTTGGAAGTATCACACATGCCATAACATTGAAATTTTGAGGTGCTAAGTAAACTAAACTAGGAATCGAACTAGAATTTATGAAGTAACTATTAATAGTATCAAATCTAAAACTTAATTTATACTAAGTGATGAGACTACAACCTTTGTAGACCTCTTTGGAAGACTCCTTTGCTTTGGAAAGGTTCGCTTGATCACCTCCTCGTCCACGACGATCCACCCGAAGTCCTTTGCCCTAAGCTTGTTGCTTCTCTCGATCTTTGAGAATCTTGAAGCCAAACACTCTACACAAGGTAGCAAGGGTTGTGTAGGATGATGAAGTGGTTGCTAATCTTATTTAATACCTTTTCTTTTATTTATCTAACTCAATTTTAACATTTGAAAGAGAGCTAGAGAGAGGAAGAAGAAGATGGCTCTTTTCTTTTTCTTTTGGAATGAATAATGAAAAAGAAAATGAGAGAGAGAGATACTATCATAAGAATAACCATAGTTAAATAATATCTAGATATTTTCATTTGAGTTAAAGACAAAGGGAAAAAGAACCATGGTTGAGTCAAATTCAACCATGGAAATGTGTAGAAGGAATGAGTCATTATCCTTTTTCCTTTATCTTTAACTTTAATGAAAAATATCCATATATGTATTTAGCTAATATGTGATTCTTATATTGCCATCATTCTTGTATCATCAACCATGACACTTTTTCATGTATGTATGTGTGTATGCACATCATCATGTACATATACATGCATGCATCCATAAAAAGAAAAGGATTTAAATAAATAATATAAAAGTCAATATTAAATCAACACTTGATTTAATAAATCGGTCATATCTCATACGACCCGACTAGTATAAAATGCCCGATTAAAATACAGTATCACATACTCGTATTTAATCGAGCTTCCGCACATATCTCATATGCGCACCACTTCGTTTCGCCTGAGCCGAGAAACTTCTATGTGGGACTCTAAAACTCGTCAATACGCCAGCAGTAGATGATCATATCAAACTCCCACAAGCCGCAAGCAGTCAGCTAAACGTAACGGCCACCCGGGTATTGAGCGATCAGAATAAGAACAACCGAACCTGTCAAAACTCCTGTCAATCCATCTGGCAACACTTACCGTACAGTCCAGTCTCTTCGTCAGATATGCTGCATATCGAGTCTAGGGATGGAATCGTCGACCCCAATAACTCAATAAGTCATGCCGGTATATGGTCTATAACAGATCGAGAAACTTACTGATAACACTTATCAGTAATATCTCAACAGCCCTGGCCAGGGACTTCCCGTTATAGCCAATCGTGCACAGCACAGCATCAACCCCCAATACCGGGAGAGATGAAACCACTCCTATCGCTCACTGCCTCCATATGCCTCGAGACAATACCCAAAATCCACCTTTTTGTACGACTCAGTAGAGCCGTAGTATGGTGGAGATCAAAGTACAGTGGGAGGACACACAAGACTCTATGACGATCTCGGGTCTACAGACTAACCTGTACCAGTGTCACCTGAGAACTGCTATCCGACGTATAATATAATACCATATATGAGTTCTCGGTGAGTCCGTTCGGTGTACCCAGTCTCACTGAGCACCCGTATACTATCTTTGGTGTCATCACACCAAACGGATATGGTATCATCCATCGCCCATCATATGGAACAAGAATGGTATACGCTAGTCTACACTGGAATATCGATGCCCTGTCTCGATATACCTACGACTAGGAACATTTCAAGGATATGCTTATAAACTACAGATGTCCCACTAGTATGATCCGCATCATAATCCCAATAGTAAAGCCAATATCCTTAGGGCTTTATCAACATGTACCAAATGAATATAAACATGATCAAGTGAACATATGATAAAGTAAAACCAGATTGCATACTATCATGTCAAGCAAGACTGTCATCTGAATATATATATACACACACACACACACACATCAGTACATACACTATCTCATAATGGCCTCTAGGGCATACATATACCCAACATCAAAACTCAAAATGAAAACTCAAATCATCATGAAACCATAATAATACAACGCGCGACTCTAAGGTCGAAATAATATACAACTGGTCTCTAAGTCAAATAAATAATACAGTAAGGTTGATGAGTTTACTAGATACAACTGAAAAATATAAATAAAGGTACAATGGTGGTCACGATGCGAGTGAACCCACCTAACAAAGCAATCACCCGGAATGAAGTAGTGTACCAGCAAAGCCGCCAAGGGAAACATGTACGGCAAAACCTGCAAGAAACTGTGGCACAACGGTGGTGAGTTGCCAACTCATGAGTAGAAAACATCACAGAGCAGAAATCGTATGTATGACACAATCCTAGGTCAATACGATCAGTAATATATATCCTCAATATGATAATGTCTGAAGCATGAAAAGGTGACATGGGTAAACATCTATACATAAGTGTAATACCAAGTGCTCGTGTGAGTGCCTCAGGTAGCAACATATCATAAATATGAGGTATGAATGCATTAAAACAGAATACATGTAAATGAGAAAACTGTTTTCATATCTCAGTGAGATTTAAGTACATAAAATCGAGATATCATCAGTGAAATCAACATAAAACAGTGTCTAGCATCGACACAAAAATATATATCTCGCAGTCTCAATATCTAGGGCTCCGGCTATCCGTACTGGCCCCTGGGCTCCGGCTATCCGGACTGGCCCAAACTTCGATCGGTATCCTCCAGATATCAGACGAGTCACAATGAAGTCACTGGACAGTAGTGTTCCCCTGCCAGGCTCAACGCCATCATCTGCGACCTTCTCGCCCCGGGGTACCGCACCGGGTCTACCATGCACCCACAGATGGTTCCTCCTCCTCCTCGAATCGGGTGTATGATATCGCTCAAGAGCCGAGAAAACTCATGGTGGACACCTCTCAAATCATATCATGAGAAAACCGCAACTTTCATTTTAAAAATGATAATAAGTTTATAAAATCCCTGCGGTTTCTCCAAATCCATAAATCTCATGGAAATCCGAAATACCAATCTCAAGTATAAATAAGCAATGGATTCTAAAATATTGGGCTCCGGCAATCCGGACTGGCCCTAAAATAATGCATGAAAATGAACGTATAATTATGCATGACAATCACAGAAATAAATGCAATGTCTAGGTTATCACAATAATAATATATCGGAACCATCAGCTAACAAGCGATATCAATGAATTAATATTCTCTACAGTGTACGTGGCATGGCAATTACCGATGATGATGTGTGTATGCCGGCAAGTAGGTGTATGTGGAACATACGCATCATCGGTAATGGTGCAGGTGTCCTGACAACATGATTTCAATAATAGCATATGAAAGCACAATATAAGCATGCAATGCGATGCGAACAACAAGAATATGCCGGAGCTGAATAATAAACACAACAATAAATAATCTATATTATTATACATGGGTCATACCGTTTTACCGTTTGAAATAACACGAATCGTGGTGTTTAGAAAATAGGGCTACGGTTTTTAAGAAAAAGTACGTCTTTTGAAATATCCGTAGAGTGCCTTGGCCTGTTTTTAAAATACTCACGATTCGTTAGTTCTTAAATAGATATGACCCGAGTCTAGTCTAACATCTACAAGTAAACTACTGGACTAAACTAACAGACTGATCGAAAGGGTAAGGAAAACCACCTAAGTCTGAGTCGATATATATACATATAATAGTCGGTGATCCCGCCTCAATTGTATCACATACGATACAATATATATAATATGACATTCTCGAGTCAAGAGTACGGATCTATCATCAATATATAGCTCGTACAGTAAATCCATCGTACGGTATACCAAATCTGGGTACGGGTCAATTATCACAATTATCTCTTTATTCATCTGGTATCCTTATCATCATATCATGATCTGGGTACTGATCTAACGTCTAATACATACTGATACCATCTACATATATGTATGCGTGTGTATGAAAGCACATCGCCCGAGGACCCGCTATAATATCATGTCGTATTTCAAATATGAACCATGTTACATCACCGATCTCATGGCATCATGCCCAATCTCATCGACTCATCTCGAAATACCATATACTATCCTCATCATCCATGTATATATATACGTATATATATACATATCCTCATATACGCACAAATAATAAAACATATGCTTCTGTGTGTGTGCGTGTGGGTGTAATCTCTAATTTAGGGTTTCGCGACTAAGAAGCTAAACTAAGTTACTTCTAATTACACAACACTATAACATGAACACCTAGAATCTATCTTGATAATCGATAATCTCACAATAAACATATTTATATATAAATATATGTATACGTATTCATATACTACACTACGAAACTGCGAGGGTGCTATACGCCATCCACCCGACATCCCCCGAAGATATATATCTACTCACCTCGATTCTTGCTTGCCGATGTCGATGTCGCCATCCTCTTCTTCTTCGTATGAAATCCACGTAAAGGTACCTACAATATAACACAATCGTAATGCACATTAAAAACAAGTTGGAAACCAAAACGGCACACCAAACCCTTATAGGTTAGAACCTATAGCCTCGCATGCAAAACAAGACCAATAAACCTAGTCGTTGACGTTCAAACGCCACATGACGAAAACACAATATCAAATACCAAATCCAAATTCATTAAAAGACGCATAACGAAATCAGAAACTTTGTAAAATGCCTCCAGATTTTACCATAGGTGAAATTAGACAATTTTGCATATAGGAGGGGTCTAATTTACTGATATAGGAGACACAGAGCAAGCATGAAGCCCAAACCTCATGCCCTGGCAGCAAATTGCATCCAGAAGGGTTTTATTTGCGGCCTGGGTTAGGAGTTAGGGTTTCGGGTCATTAGGGTATACTCCATATCACCTGCACATCTCTTTATGTTTGCTAAATAATTTTCAGGTCACCAGAGTGTTAGCAGATCTCTAAAACACATCACAATTCTCACAATTTCCTAATATCCGAGTTTCTAGGTTTGTGAAATGGGGGTTTACTCTCAGGTTTAGTCCAATAAATCATCACTACAAGGGTTGTATGGTCTCCACTAGCCTCAATTACACTTCACAACTCAAGATTACATCAAAACCCTAACTTGGAATTTTCAAAGTTCGCTAAACCTCGATATATCGATTCCAAACTAACAATATAAGCTAATGGAATGTAATACTACTCTAATGGTGATGAAATTACCTCATTTGGCAACTCAAGAATTTTCTTGAGTTGCCCCAAGTCTTCAAAATCCGATTTTTTCTTGGTCCTAAGTGCATCTAGTGAGCTTGTGCATGTTTTTTGTGAAATGGAGATGATGTTTGGATGATGATTTGGGGTTGTTTTGTGAGGTGTTTAGGAGAGGGAAAGAGGAGGGCATCCATGAATAGAGGGGAGAGGAAAAATGAAGAAGGAAATAATGAAGGGAGAAGCCATGGTCCAAGGTTGACCCCCTCACCTCTCTCTCACTTCTCTCTCCTGTCCATACCCAATATTCTAATCCCATTTTCTTTTCTTTTCTTTGTTTTTCTTCTCTTCTTCTCATTTTAAAACAAAACCTTGCATAAAAATGAAGAAAAACCATGACAAAATGTGACAAGTGCTAAAATATGACATGGTGCATGTCATGTGCACAAAACCGGATTAATGTAAGATTAGCGATATTTAATCGCGATTAGCATTAATATGGAATCTAATTAATTATAAAAATTCATAATTTGCCTAAATCACATAAAGCACCCTCTTTTCAGTAATTTCTATAATTTTCCAATTTATTGATATTTAATTTTACCGCATTAATAAGATATTCATAATATTTATTATTTAATTATAAAAATTCCCAAAAATAATAATTTATTTTTCTGAAATGTATAGTCTTCCCCCCATAAGTAAATTCGGTCCCCGAATTTAAATTTAAACTCCCCCAATTTCCAAAACATTTCGGTAAAATGATCCAGTCATCGGGGCTCCGTAATCATAAATATATAAAACATGTCGTAGCATAAGGCATGCGCATGAAAACGAGTATATAAACCAAAATCATAACTCCGTCAAGCATTCCGCGATCATCAGAGTTATGGCGAAGACACCAATGTCTAAGCCCAATACGAAAACCAATATGATATACATCAAGCCATACATGTAAACATCATTAAAACATCTGAAAGGAATGCATGCCAAATCTTTTCAAGTCGCTGTGCGATGTGCGTATCCCTGCACAGTGGCGGACGTCTATTATAAGAAAATAACTATACGTATATATTTATCCTTGTTTAACATACATGTCCCGCCGTTCTGGAAAAAAATATTTTAGAAGGGTTTACTTTATTAAATGTCTTGTGTCATCTCGGACACGTAGGTAAATACTGAGACTATATCTCCTTTTTGGAAATCTCTTCGGTAACTATCAATGCATGCAAAAATGTATTCAGGTACTGTTCTCGGACTAGTCATGCTCAGTTACTATATCAAATAGTAAATATCATAAAACATGCTGCTCAAGGGAAATAAATCCCAAAATGTATATAAGAATGCAGCGTGCGTCTGGTGCGCACGGAAATCGAAATCCATGAATGTGCCATACATATGCACATAACAAATCTAAGTGCAACGGGTGTGCACGAAAACACCTGTTAAGGGCAACAGGTGTGCCTGACAGCAGTATCAGGTGCATCTGATATGCATGAAGAATATCGATTTAGTGCATCTGGCGTACACCAAAATCGCATCAAGCGCGTCAAGTCTGCGAAAAATCCAACTCAAGTGCACAAGGTGCACGAAAACAAATATCGAATATCATAATTGAAGTCAACGGTATACAACATATCTCACACCAAATCAGGTATACCGTGATATATAATCTCACAACTGTGTGCATCTGCGTGAACAAAATCGAATCAAAAATACTAACAGTGCATGAAAACTATGCTGAAAATGCAAGTCAAATCATATGCATACCATAGGCATGAAATCAAAATCAGCATCTCGAATGACATCAAATTGAAGTCAAGTGCAACCGTGGTGCAAAAAATCTCAATCATGCAAATAAATCGTCCAAAATACCGAAATCAAAGGTGGCGGAAACAGTCCCGCTCTAGCACATCCTCTAAGAACCTATGGCCAACTGTCGTGGTCACTCATAACATGTCTCGTCGACGATGCCGAACTCTAGCCTACTGGGTGTGCGCAATATGACCGATCCTGGGTCCAAGTCTTCTCGTATAGTAATCCAGAAAAGTTCTGTCGAAGTCTCTCCCAAATATCGTTTCTGCCGAACTTCCCGGGAATTATCACCTTTTACTAAATCTGTTTCTTGTTTCGGAACAGCTGCATACTCATCGCGACTCCTTCTGGAAGATATATTCATATACAACGCCTCTGCATGCATATCACATCTCTGATGTCAGCAGAGTAGAACGTCGTCTCGTCATAATCTCGTACGAACCTCTTACTCAAGTTTTCTCTAATGTCGACTGATTCAGACTCGTCTCTTCGTAGCTGCATGGACTGCGCTCCAACGGCTATACTCGTATTTGGAGTCTCCCAAGCAATGTATCCCATCACATGATATCCGAATGATGTCGAACCTTTCGATCGATTCGTCAAAGTTCCATAATCCCCGAAGAGCTCAACATCTTGGGTACAGTTTAATAGTATTCTAGTACATGCCACAGTACCTATGGACCAGCCGTAGAAGGGAAAACCCAAGCGTCATTAATGGAACCGCTGAACTGCTGCAAACCCTAAGGTTTCAAAGCGTTCTCATGGTCATTATATCGAGTTAGGGTTTCATTCTTCTAGAGGGTCCACAGAATTACTTGCATGTTTCTCCGAATACTTTAAACTTGGAAAATGGGTTTCTGACATTCGATCGTCTTTTATCGACTCCCAACGTACCTGCGTGAAGTCGTCTCTAGCTGGAATCAATCAATCTGATGACCTCGTATCGGGGTAGGAAATGAATCACATGTCCTAGTCCTTCCTCCTTGAGCTACTAGCGATCTTCTATCATATCTCTAAGTATAACTCATGCGGCAATAGCTCCAAACATCTGGGGCGATACTTCATCATTCGCAGCAGCAACTGGCTCATCCGTCCGCACGCTAAACAGTGCCTCATTCATCAAGAATAATCGGTGCATCGACGGTCATCACATTCTGGCTGGCCTCTAGTAGTGGCCCAATCCTCTGGTGCTGATCTGCACGTCCGAGAATCTTGTAAAAGCAATCCATCAAACGCTCATGGTGCGAAAACATAATAAAACGACGTATCTATGCAAATCGTGTGTCCCTGGAATCACACCCCGGTCAGTCCTCGTCCGTGACGAGCTCGTGCTGACCGCAACTCTAGCCGTAGTTCTCTCTGCCCGTGAAATCGTGGCAGCAAAACCATAAACCAATATCGATGAGGATAGATCATAGGAATGAATATAATGTTGTGCAAGGAAATGTACATCCTAAGGCTTCGTAAGCGGAGAAGCGTATCGTAGGTATGCCGCGGAACATACACACGGTACGTCACTCTCCTTAAGTCACATACTCCATAAACCAAGGTCAACCTACGCGACGAAAGTTCGGGTCTAATACCCCCATGACTAAGTCTAAGTTCCATAAGGTCAAGCCTAGATTCCGTATATATATACAAACGCCCTAGGATCCGCATAGTCAAACATAGACTCAAACCAAGGTTAACCTAGCACTCGGATACCAATTTTGTCACGACCCAAAATGGCACGTGACTGGCCCTTGAATCATATGAAGTCTATAGACCCCATCTAATTCAAGTAAGCTAAAATTCCCAGAAATCTAAACCATTTTTAAAGAAAGTGTTTTGTTAAAATAAGCCGAATATGCATTTTTAAAATCACAAATCTTTTCTAAAAATTTCGGCAGAGTTTCCTTTGTAAATACTGGCCCCAAACGGGTACAACATGCATAATATATAAAGGCATCCCTAAGCGGGAGCTAGCTCTTCGTCAATTGACAGTCACAACCACGCAAGCAATATAATATACAATGCCAAAGGACGAGGATCAAAACTCAAAAAGGAAACTCAAATCATCATGAAACCATAATAATACAACGCACGACTCTAAGGTCGAAATAATATACAACTGGTCTCTAAGTCAAATAAATAATACAGTATGGTTGATGGAGTTAACTAGATACAACTGAAAAATAAAAATAAAGGTACAATGGTGGTCACGATGCGAGTGAACCCACCTAACAAAGCAATCACCCGGAATGAATTAGTGTGCCAGCAAAGTCGCCAAGGAAAACCTGTACGGCAAAACCTGCAAGAAACTGTGACACAACGGGGGTGAGTTGCCAACTCAAGAGTAGAAAACATCACAGAGCAGAAATCGTATGTATGACTCAATCCTAGGTCAATACGATCAGTAATATATATCCTCAATATGATAAGGTCTGAAGCATGAAAAGGTGGCAAGGGTAAACATCTATACATAAGTGTAATACAAAGTGCTCGTGTCAGTGCCTCAGGTAGCAACATATCATAAATATGAGGTATGAATGCATGAAAACAGAATACATGTAAATGAGAAAACTGTTTTCATATCTCAGTGAGATTTAAGTATATAAAATCGAGATATCATCACTGAAATCAACATAAAACAGTGTCTAGCATCGACACAAAAATATATATCTCGCTGTCTCAATATCTAGGGCTCCGGCTATGCGGACTGGCCCCTAGACTCCGGCTATCCGGACTGGCCTAAACTCCGATCGGTATCTTCCGGATATCCGACGAGTCACAATGAAGTCATTGGTCGGTAGTGTTCCCCTGTCAGGCTCAACGCCATCATCTGCGACCTTCTCGCCCCGGAGTACCGCACCAGGTCCACCATGCACCCACAGGCGGGTCCTCCTCCTCCTCGAATCGGGTGTATGATATCGCTCAAGAGCCGAGAAAACTCATGGTGGACACCTCTCAAATCATATCATTAGAAAACCGCAACTTTCATTTCAAAAATGATAATAAGTTTATAAAATCCTTGCATTTTCTCCAAATCCATAAATCTCATAGAAATCCGAAATCCCAATCTCAAGTATAAATAAACAATGGATTCTAAAATATTGGTCTCCGGCAATCCGGACTGGCCCTAAAATAATGCATGAAAATGAAAGTAAAATTATGCATGACAATCACAAAAATAAATGCAATGTCTAGGCTATCACAATAATAATATATCGGAACCATCAGCTAACAAACGATATCAATGAATTAATATTCTCTACAGTGTACGCGGCATGGCAATTACCGATGATGTGTGTGTGTGCCGGCAAGCTGGTGTACGTGGAACATACGCATCATCGGTAATGGTGCTGGTGTCCTGACAGCATGATTTCAATAATAGCATATGAAAGTACAATATAAGCATGCAATGCGATGCGAACAGCAAGAATATGCGGGAGCTGAATAATAAACACAACAATAAATAATCTACATTAATATACATGGGTCATACCGTTTTGACGTTTGAAATAACACGAATCGTGGTGTTTAGAAAATAGGGCTACGGTGTTTTTAAGAAAAAGTACGTCTTTTGAAATATCCGTAGAGTTCCTTGGCTTGTCTTTAAAATACTCACGATTCGTTAGTATTAAAATAGATATGACCCGAGCCTAGTCTAACATCTACAAGTAAACTACTGGACTAAACTAACAGACTGATCGAAAGGGTAAGGAAAACCACCTAAGTCTGTGTCGATATATATACATATAATAGGCGGTGATCCCGCCTCAATAGTATCACATACTATACAATATATAATATGACATCCTTGAGTCTAGTGTGTGGATCTATCATCAATATATAGCTCGTACGATAAATCCATCGTACGACATCCTAAATCTGGGTACGGGTCAATTATCACATTTATCACTTTATTCATCTTGTATCCTTATCATCATATCATGATCTGGGTACTGATCTAACGTCTAGTACATACTGATACCATCTACATATATGTATGTGTGTGTATGAAAGCATATCGCCTAAGGACACGCTATAATATCATGTCGTATCTCAAATACGAACCATGTCGCATCACCGATCTCATGGCATCATGCCCAATCTCTTCGACTCATCTCGAAATACCATATACTATCCTCATTATCCATGTATATGTATACGAATATATATATACATATCCCTATATATGCACAAATAATAAAATATATGCATGTGTGTGCGCGTGTGGGTGTAATCTCTAATCTAGGGTTTCGCGACTAAGAAACTAAACTAAGTTACTTCTAATTACACAACACCATAACATGAACACCTAGAATCTATCTTGATAATCGATAATCTCACAATAAACATATTTATATATAAATATATGTATACGTATTCATATACTACACTACGAAACTGCGGGGGTGCTATACGCCATCCACCCGACTTCCCCCGTAGATATATATCTACTCACCTCGATTCTTGGTTGCCGATGTCGATGTCGCCATCCTCTTCTTCATCGTATGAAATCCACATGAAGGTACCTACATATATAACACAATCGTAATGCACATTAAAAATAAGTTGGAAACCAAAACGGCACACCAAACGCTTATAGGTTAGAACCTATAGCCTCGCATGCAAAACACGACCAATAAACCTAGTCGTTGACGTTCAAACGCCACACGACGGAAACACAATATCAAATACCAAAGCAAAATTCATTAAAAGACGCATAACGAAATCAGAAACTTTGTAAAATGCCCCCAGATTTTACCCTAGGTGAAATTAGACAATTTTGCATATAGGAGGGGTCTGGTTTACTGATATAGGAGACACAGAGCAAGCACGAAGCCCAAACCTCATGCCCTGGCCGCAAATTGCGGCTAGAAAGGTTTTATTTGCGGCCTGGGTTAGGAGTTAGGGTCTCGGGTCTTTAGGGTATACTCCATATCACCTGCACATCTCTCTGTGTTTGCTAAATAATTTTCAGGTCACCAGAGTGTTAGCAGATCTCTAAAACATATCACTATTCTCACAATTTCCCGATATCCGGGTTCCTAGGTTTGTTAAATGGGGGTTTACTCTCAGGATTAGTCCAATAAATCATTACTACATGGGTTGTATGGTCTCCACTAGCCTCAATTACACTTCAAAACTCAAGATTACATCAAAACCCTAACTTGTAATTTTCAAAGTTTGCTAAACCTCGATATATCGATTCCAAACTAACAATAGAAGCTAATGGAATGTAATACTACTCTAATAGTGATGAAATTATCTCATTTGGCAACTCAAGAATTTTCTTGAGTTGCCCCAAATCTTCAAAATCCGATTTTTTCTTGGTCCTAAGTGCATCTAGTGAGCTTGTGCATGTTTTTTGTGAAATGGAGATGATGTTTGGATGATAATTTGGGGTTGTTTTTTGAGGTGTTGAGGAGAGGGAAAGAGGATGGCAGCCATGAATAGAGGGGAAAGGAAAAATGAAGAAGGAAATAATGAAGGGAGAAGCCATGGTCCAAGGTTGACCCCCTCACCTCTCTCTCTCTCTCACTTCTCTCTCTTGCCCATACCCAATATTCTAATCCCATGTTCTTTTCTTTTCTTTGTTTTTCTTTTCTCTTCTTCTCATTTTAAAACAAAACCTTGCATAAAAATGAAGAAAAGCCATGACAAACTGTAGCAAGTGCTAAAATGTGACATAGTGCATGTCATGTACGCAAAACCGGATTAATGCAAGATTAGCGATATTTAATCACGATTAGCATTAATATGGAATCTAATTAATTAAAAAATTCATAATTTGCCTAAATCACATAAAGCACCCTCTTTTCAGTAATTTCTATAATTTTCCAAATATTTTCCATTTTATCGGTATTTAATTATACCGCATTAATAAGATATTCATAATATTTATTATTTAATTATAAAAATTCCCAAAAATAATAATTTATTTTTCTGAAATGTTACATTTATCTTTGATATTTATCTTTCTATGTTTATTATTATCATTATCTTTTGAGCTAAAGCTTTGCCATCTTCATCCTCTTCCTCTCTCTAACTCTCTCTCGAGTTTCTAAAGTGAGTGAGGTTAAAAGAAAGAAAGGGTTTTTAAGTGAGAACAAAAACAACATCATCATTCTACATTTGTCTAGCCCATTGGTGTAGATTGTATGCTTCATCTTCATTGTGATCAAGTGAAGCAAGGAGCTTTGAGCAAAGGGACTCCGGGTGGATCGTTGTGGACGTAGAAGAAACTTTAGCTAGACGGTTCAAAGTCTAGGAGATCCAAGGAGTTGCAAAGGAGGTCTACAAAGGTTGTATTTCACCCCCACTTAGTGTTAGACACTAGTTTGTATGTGTTACTACAACTTGTTACCCTAACTATTCTAGTTCGATTCCTAAGTTAGTTTGTTTAGCACCTCCTAATTTTTTAATATGGCATGTGTGATGCTTGCAAAACCCTAGGCAAGGTGCTAAAGAAACCCAACTCAATATGCAAACTACTTTGCAAATAAGTGAACAAGGAATACAACCTTTGTAGACCGGTCCTTCACTTCTAATGCTCCGTGTAGTAGTCCCTTCGCTGCAAGTCATAAACAACCGAACTCTAGAAAGGGTTCTCCCGGAGAAATGAACAAGCTTGCTCGAAGTCTTCGAGGCCGAAGATGATCTACTTCGAGGAGACTCAAGCTCATGCTACCTCTTCACTAATGGTGAAATTAGTGAAGCAAACACACTATACTAAATGGCTAATAGTAGAGGATGATGAAATAAGAAATGGGCTCTTTTTAGTTTTATTTTTCTCACATTATTTTCATCACTTCACAAAAGCTAGTGAGCTTGAGGAAGAAGATGATGAATTCTCTCATGGAATTAACCAAGTTAAGAATGTGAACCATGGGTAAGTTAATATCACATATTAACCAATGTAGTGACTTAACCATGGCTAATTTAATGGTTGGGTTAATAAATATCTCAAGTATGACAAAATTAGTGGACTTGGTCAATGGTTCCATAAGCTTCTCCAAGCTTCAACAATCAATCCAATTTCCACCTAATTTTGTTTAACTTAAAATAAATAAAACCCTTCATTAATCTAGCATGGTGTGAGTCTCATACACCTAAATCACATGTGTCATCAAGCATGACACAAAACATGTACACAAATATATATCACATATATATTATGTGCACAAAATCAAGTGAGAAAAGAAAACTTTAGTGAGCCAATACTAGTTAATATAAATTAATATATCAAATATATAATTATACATTAAATTATTAAATCAACACTTGATTTAATAATCCGGCTATATCACATATAACCGACTAATATCTAATTTAACAATTTTTTGAATCAACACTTGATCCGATAACCCGGCTATATCACATATATCCGATCAATGTCACATATCACGAGAATAGAATGCGGTATCACATATGCACATTAATCTCGGTCCCGCACATATCACATATGTGCTCTTACTCCGTGGTGTAGGACTTTAAAGACTCGTCAATACGCCGGCAGTAGGTGATGATCATATAAAACACCCACAAGACGCAAGCGGTCTACTAAACGTAACGGCCACCCGGGTATTGAGCGATTAGAAGATAAACAAGCATGCCTGCTCATACTCCTGCGAATCCAATCAGTAACACTACCGTGCAGTCCGGTCTCTTCATCTGATATGTCGCATATCTCGTCTAGGGGTGGTAAACATCAGACCCCAATAACTCGATAAGTCGTGCCGATGTGAAGCTTATAATGGGTCGAGAAACTACTGATAGCACTTACTAGTATATCTCCAAATCAGCCATGGCCAGGGACTTCCTGTTATAGCCAATCGAGCACAACTCAATATCAACTCCCTATACCGGGAGAGAAGAATCCCCTCCTATCGCTCATTACCTCCATGTGACTCGAGAATGTACCCAAAAACCACCTTTTTGCATGATCTCTTGACTGTGGTATGGTGGAAATCAAAGCACAGTGGGAATCACACAAGACACTATGACGATCTCGGATCGACATTCTAACTTGTACCAGTGTCACCAGAAAACTGCCATCTGACGTATGGTATAATACTATCTGAGTGTTCTCGGCGAGTCCGTCCAGTGTACCGAGTCTCTACTGAGCACCTATATGCCTTCTCTGATGTCAAACACCAATGGATATGGGATCATCCATCGCCCATCACATGGGTCGAGAAGCGTATACGCTAGTCTACTCTCTAGTATCGATGCCCTGTCTCGATACTCCCACGACTTGGAACATTTGAAGGATGTACTTGCCGACTACCTCTGCCCCACTAGTATGATCCGCATCATAATCCTGGTAGTCAAGTACTAATCCTAAGGGCTTTATCAACATGTAATAGAGAGACAATAAGTGTACATGTTAAGATAAAGTGCAACCAGATAGCATACTATCATGTCGAACAAGAAAGTCCTCCCTATGTATGTCTAAGCATCCACTACAATATGCATCGCATGTACAGTAATGGCCTCTAGTGCATACATATAACTAACAGAGGCAAGAGCCGAGATCCCTTCATCGGGAGTGACCACTTGAGCAAAAGTTTGCGTCGGGATAATAACTTCATTATAGTCGATTCTTTTGCTTTGCATCGTGGTATTCAGTTCGGAATATCATGCACCTCATTCGACGAGGAAAGATCCAAGATCCCTTCATAAGGAGTGACCTCTTTAGCAAAGTTTTCACCACTATATATTTATAAAAACCACTCGGTTCCTTCAACGATATCAAGTTCATTACGTTAAAGGTTCTTCGCCAAAAACCAGCCATAGCCCTCCATCATTTCAGATTAGTATTGCTTAGTATTCGTGCAACGTATGTTGACTGTGTCAAAGTGTAGTATACGGTAGCTCTGTAATTCTTTTTTGTCGCATGGACATGTGGATTGGTTAGGACAGCCGTATAACCATTTTAACTGTGTCAAAGGTATTATGCGGGTGGGTTTAATGCAATCAAGAAAATGACGGGTTGAACTTGACTAGGGCACTTCGATTTGTTGACTGTGTCAAGGTCACTTTGGTCCTGTAACATTGCAGAAAATATAAAATATTATTTTTGGAATTTAATATTAAAATAATATATTTCTCGAAAACCGCCCGATTTGTGAAATTGGGGTTTTCGAAAATGGGTATAAATATATACCGATAATTATGAAATAAATGGAAATTAAAATGATTTATTCATTTAAAAATATATTTAATGGATTTGGCATTTTTACAATTTAGTTTATGAAGTTTGGATAAAAACCCGATTAGTGCACTGCTAATCGCGATTAAGCCAAATCCGTGTTTCTACAGTTTTCCGTGGCTAGTGCACCATATCATGTTATATTTTGATTACATGTTGTGTTCTTGTGTTATTTTTGGGTATTATGTGATTTGGGTTTTAAATAAAAGAAAAAGAAGATGAAAAGGGTATAAGGGTAATTAATTGTGAAAGAGAGTTAGAATAAGAGAGGGGAGAGAGGGGGGGCTGCCATATCCTCACCCCATTTTATTTCTTCATCTCCTTCTTCATCCCCATCTCCCTCCACCTTCACCCCCTAGATCCATCTCCAAAGCTTCATCAAAACCCTAAACCCCTTTCACTAAAGTTGATCCCCTCTTCACTCTCTACACTTTGGACCCATCAATGTTGGATTTTGAGGACCATAGGGAGCTAGGGTTTTGCTTGGCTACATCCATGAGTTATAATCCATTTCCTTTAGTTTAGTTTCAAGTGTTCCTAGCATTCTAGGTTAGTTTAGATGTTGTTTGCGAATGGGTTTGTGAACTTTGGAAATTTCTAGAAGAGGTTAGGGTTGGAATTGAATCCAAAGATGAAATTGAGGTTAGTAGAGACCTTATAAACCCTCTAGAGTTGGTTTCAAGGACTGAAACCAGATATAGAACCCCAAACCCTAAACTTAGAAACCCAACGTCGGAAAATTGTGAGAATTGTGATGGTATTTAAGAATCTGGAGTGACTCGGTGACCTGGAAAATTATTTAGTGAACACAGTGACACATGCAGGCACCCAGGAAGCTACCACAGAGACCCGAGACCCCAACTCCACCTATAGGCCATAGATTTAATCATTCTGGCCGCAATTTGCGGCTAGAGTAGTGTTGATTTGGTCCATGTTTGTTCCAGGGCTTTATCTCCAGTAAATTAGACCCTCCATATGTGCAGAATTGACCAATTTGGCCTAGGGTAAAATCTGGGACCATTTTCTTGATTTGCTGCTTTGTTTTGCGATTTTGTTTTAACTTGATTTTTGGTATTTTATATTGTATTCCGTCGTCTGATATTTGTACATCAGCAACGGGGGTTGTTTGGTGGTTTTGCAGGCGTAGGCTATAGGTTCTAACCTATAAGCGATTCGCATGCCGTTTTGGTTTTCCGACTTGATTTTAATACGCATTTGCGACTGGGTATTGGTTGTAGGTACCCCACGTGGATTTCAAGACGACGAGGATGAGCATGGCGTCATCGACTCCAGCAAGCAAGGATCAAGGTGAGTAGATCTATATCTACTGGGGAAGTCGGGTGGATGGCGTATAGCACCCCCGCAAACATTGATGGAAACCGATTTATATATAGATTATGATTAATGAAACCTATAATAGAAGATTATTGATAGAGTAAAAAGGTAGTTAAAGAACCATATTAGAAACTAAGGATGGTTAGAAGTGTTGATACGACTAGTATGTGATGACGGAAATTTGAGAATGATATTTGATGATATTACCGTTTAGGGTACTATTGGACTAGATAGCCGACGTAGATGTGTCATCCGAACCATACCTATTTCCAAACTTAAGAATCATATGCATATTTTAAACTAATACCTTGAAAGACGTTACGGATTTTCAAATTATATCTTTTTCTTAAAAACACCGTAGCCCCTACTTTCAAAACTACGATTCGCTTCTTTTAAAAACCGATTGTATGGTTCGGGTGTGTATGTTAGATTAGATACTTATCCTTATAGTAAAGGTAGAATGTATTTGTAAAGTTGACATTGTGTGAAAGATAGATGCGATGAAAAGAGAATACGATTTGACATGTGATATGATGATATGTTGGTATACGGATACGAATCGATTGAGATGATTTATACCCTGCCGGTCCTCTGATATGAGATTATTGCAGATGTGACCTTTGACATAAATATATAGAGATATTTATATGTGTTGTGAATCGTGAGTGTTAGCCGTATGTGACGTTAGGTCCGTACCCTCCTCGTCTTATAGGTTGATAGGATCCCTGATAGCTTAATGCCGCCGTACGATGATTTTCCGTGCGTGATGAGTTTGACTTGATGATTGATCCTTACCCTTGACTAGAGGTTTCCGTACGATGGATTATACCGTACGCGATGTTGTTAGGCTGGATGCCGATTGATAGATTTACCGACTCTATCATGTTAGATATGTATACCTTATAGGTTTTAGCTGACGATTTACCTTATGATGCATTCATGTTATTCGCATTGCATTACTTATACCTGTGCTAGTACACTTACACCATTATCGATGGTGTGTATGTTACACGTACACAGATTTGCCGGTTCACACACTTCATCATCGATAATTTCCATGTCACTACACAGTAGGGTTGCTGCATCATGATATGCATATTGTACACCATACTTGCGCACATACATATTGTACACCCATTCTTGCGGACATACATATTTGTACGCCCATACTTGCGTATATACACATATGCACCTTTATACGATATTGCATTCGATTTTGGAGATTTGGGAACCGCATGATATATTTTTAAACTGGATTCATTTAAAGGAGCGGTTTTCCCTCGATATGTGCATATTACTGTTTTATGTTGCATGATATACTGATATGCTTACATTTCTATTATACGTCGCATATATCATGCTTTATGATTATACGCATTGAGATATGTTGTTTCCATGATATTTCTGGATTTGAGAACCATGGGTATTTCAAAGGAAAGTATGTACTGTTTTAAAAACCCGTTTCTCTTGGTATGATATTTCAGCAGGCACCATGAGTTTTATTAGTTCTGATATATATATATACCCCATGCGAGGAGGCGTCGTGGGCCGTGTGCGGGTACATGGTGGGGCCCGGAGGTACTCGGGGCAAGAAATGTATTTCGATGGATCACGCCGATGAGCCTGACAGGGGAAGTGTACCTACCGGTGATAGTATTTGGGCTCGCCGGATATCTGGAGGATACCGACCGGAGTCGAGAGATGGTATGGGCCGATCCGGAGTGACGGAGCCCGAGGGCCAATCTGGACTGACGGAGCCCAATATATGAGGATTTACGTGTCGATGCTGGACACGGGTTTCATGATGTTTTCGAGTGTCGATGCTGGACACTCATTTTCCATGATTTTGATGTGTCGCGAGGGACACACGTTGATTTATATCCCCATACCTTCATGCATATACTTTTTATGATATTCGCATGCATGATGTTGTGTCATCGGTTGACACATGGACGAGATCCATATGCATACATACATTGATTATATTGTTGGATTATATCCGCATACATATAGGTATTGATTTCATTGTTGGCACATATGCAGACCCGGTCACCCTAGATATCATAGTATTACCTTTATGATATAGTTGACCTAGGAGTCGTTGTTTATTCGATTTCTACTTGTAGATGTTTTTCTACTCACGAGTTGGCAACTCACCCCCATTGTGCCACAGTTCATGCAGGTTGACCGCATGGATCAGTAGCGGCTTCGCTGGCACACAGTTGCATTCGGGTGTTTTGCATTGGTAGGTGGGATATTTGTATCGTACCCACTCTTGTATCTATATTCCATATTGTATCTAGTTAACTCCATCAAATCAAATTTAGTAATTGTATAACTAATGAGACTTAGTGAGACTTGTGGTTGCGAGACTTAGAGCGAGGGGTTTTCCGCTACTTGTGCTTTTGATGTCTTGCTTATATCTTTATCTTTTGTGGTGAACTTCGTCGTTGGGCATCGTATACTTATTTTTATGCTTTGCGTGGTTGTGATCCGCCGGTTGGCGAAGAGCTAGCTCCCGCTTGGGGATGCCATTATTCTTGTTATGTATTTGTGGTTTGGATCAAAATATACAAAGGAGGTGCTGCCCAAATTTTTAAAAGACGAAACACGTTATCAAACTAGAAAATTTCACTTGCATTTTCATGTTCCTCTTCTACGCATTAAGAAAACTTGATTTCATTATACCTTTATTTCAAAACATCACCTCCTTTATTTTCTTAAAAAGGATTAGATTTCTGGGTTTCAGTTTACTTGAATTACGTTACGCCTTTAGACGTTGCGTGATTTAAGTGCTGGTCAAGAGCTATTATTTAGGTTCGTGACAAAGTTGGTATCAGAGTGCTAGGTTTGACCTTGGTTCGAGTCTATGTTTGACTATGCAGAGTATAGGGCGGGTATGTATTTCGGAATCTAGGCTTGACCTTACAGAACTTAGACTTGAACGGGGGTATTAGACCCAAACTTTCGTTACATAGGCTAACCCTGATTGATGGAGTAGGTAGCTTGGGTAGAGTGACATACCGTACGTATGTTCCGCGATATATTTACGATACGATACTCTACTTAAGAAACCTTAGGATGTACATATTTTGAGATCTTTGATTCTCTTCGTATCCTTGATTATACATCCATTTGAGATCCTCGATTCTATTTGTTTCCATGATCATACTCTCATTGATGTTGTTCCTTCTTATGATCATGTATCCATTCTGGATCAGTCGTTTCCTCTCATGCCGTTGATCTGCTTTCTTCGATACTCGATTGAGGTTCCTGTCACTATGGTTTGAACGTAGATTGAGCTGCTGCTAGTGACGCGGTCAGGGTGAGCTCGTCATGGACGAGGACTGACCATCGTGTTTTCTGGTGACATGAGAACGTCTCGAGTTAGTTTTTATATTGTGACCTATTGTGGAGGCGAGTGTTTGGTTTTACACCGGATGATCGGGCCATTGTTAGAGCTTCCAGTTGCGAGAAGATTGTTGAGGTTGTAGGGTTCCTAGGCACTCTAATGAGGTCTCACAAGGCATCAACCATGCCAATTTCAAATTTTCCAAGTGCCGAGAAAACCTAATACGGATCGTTAACTAGAATTTTAGGCGAAACAAATGCAACTAGTTAACAACTTAACTAAAAGAACGGAAATACAACCTTTGTAGATCCGGTCCTCCACCTCCATAGCTCCACAATGAAGTCTCCTCGCTGTCCAAATCGAATCCCGGGCTCTAGCGTCGGCTTCATCGGAAAAATGGGTGGGCTAGGTCGTCGACTTCGATGCCGAAGATAATCTACGTCGAGGCATCACAGGATCAAGCTCCCACTTCATCAAGTCATGAAACTTATGAAGAAAACACCCTATACTACTTGGCAAGAGGTAGAGGATGAAGAAATAGGAGGTGGGTTCACTTTAGAATTGGATTTCTCACTCATTTGCTCAAGTTGCCATTGATGAAGCAAGCTTTCTTCATCTTTGAAGAAGAAGAAGATGATGAAAAGAATTATGATAAGTTATTATCAAATAGAAAATAAAAACAATACTTATCATAATCCAACCATGGTCAAGTGTAGAGAATAAACTAGGGTTAGGTCAATGGTTAGGGTTAAGCATGAAGACAAAAATGGTGACTAAGTCAAAGCTTCATGAAGCTTCAACATGCATCCAAAGAAAGCCACCATTTTTCTTTTCTTTTGCCAAAAAGAAAATAAATAAATAAATGAATAAATAGATATGAAAAACAAAACCCTAACCATTTAAATAACCATGGTTTAATCTTTACACAAACTCAAGTAAGCATGTATCATCAAACATGATACAATCAAGTGCACAAAAGTATATCACATATACAACTTGTGAACTTCAAGTGAGAAAATCTATTTAAAATGAACCAATACTAGTTAATGCAAAGTAATATATCAAATATATAATTATACATTAAATCATTAAATCAACACTTGATTCAATGATCCAATCATGTCGCACACAACCGACTAGTATACAATGTATCGATTTATCGAATCAATCCTTGATTCGATAACTAGGTTATATCGCATACAACCATTCGGCACATTCATCGCGAGAATGAAATACGGTATCACATACACGCATTATTCTCGGTCCCGCACATATCTCATATGCGCTCCTTTTTCGTTTCGCTTGAGCCAGGAAACCTCTGTGTAGGACTCTAAAGACTCGTCAATACGCCGGTAGCAGATGATGATCATAACAAGCACCCACAAGCCGTAAGCGGTCTGCTAAACGTAACGGCCACCCGGGTATTGAGCGATCAGAAGATCGACGAGCAAGCCCGCTCACACTCCTGTGAATCCAACCAGTAACACTTACCGTACAGTCCGGTCTCGTCGTCTGATATGTCGCATATCTCTCCTAGGGGTCGTAAACGTCAGACCCCAATAGCTCGATAAGTCGTGTCGATATGAGGTCTATAACAATTCGAGAAACTACTGGTAACACTTACCAGTAAATCTCAGCAACCCTGGCCAAGGATTTCCGGTTATAGCCAATCGAACACAGCGCAACATCAACTCCCTATACCGGGAGAGACGAATCCCCTCCTATCGCTCATTGCCTCCATGTGACTTGGGACTGTACCCAAAAACCACCGTTTTGCATGCCCTCTTGGACGTGGTAAGGTGGAAATCAAAGCACAGTGGGAACCACACAAGACTCTATGATGATCTCGAGTCAACAGACTACTCTGTACCAGTGTCACCATAGAACTGCCATCTGACGTAAGGTATAATACCATCTGGGAGTTCTCGGCGAGTCCGTCCAGTGTACCCAGTCTCCACTGAGCACCCGTATATCATCTCTGATGTCAAACACCAATGGATATGGGATCATCCATCGCCTATCTGTATGGGTCGAGAAGGTATACGCTAGTCTACTCTGGTATATCGATGCCCCGTCTCGATACACCCACGACTAGGGACCTTGAAGGATGTACTTATGGACTACCATGTCCCCATAAGTATGATCCGCATAATAGTCCAGGTAGTCAAGTACACATCCTGAGGGCTTTACCAACATGTATCAGAGAGACAATCAGTATACACGTTAAGGTAAAGAGTAACCAGATAGCATACTATCATGTCGAGCAAGAAAGTCCTCCCTATATATGTCCCAACATCCACTACAATATACATCCAATGTACAGTAATGGCCTCTAGGGCATACATATAACTAACAATCTCCCACTTGCACTAGGGCCATCTGATAGCAGTGGTTGCAGTATCTCATACTCAACTATCCCATAAAAGTCTCTCTCTGGGAATAGGCCTTCGTGAGTGGATCCGCCGTGTCGTCCTCTGAGTCTACTCTCCTAATCTCGATCCCTTAGAGATCAACCATCTCCATGATCAGGTGATACTGCCTTAGAATATGTCTGGATCACTGATGGGACCAGCATTCCTTGGCATAAGCCACAACTCCATTGTCTCACAATGGTAGGAACGTAGTTCATCTCATGAACCATTATACACCCAAACAGCCTCTTTGGTAGCATCTTAAGTAGCGATGTATCCAGCCTTTATCGTCTAGTATGCCACGGTATCTAGCTTGTGTTAGTGTATATGCCCTTGAGGCCATTACTGTATCATACTAGTATTTATATTACTTGATGGATGCTTGGGATATTCACAGTTGTATAGACAATCTTGCTCGATATAGTAGTATGCTACTTGGTTTGTCTCTGCTTTAATGTGTACATGTGTGTTTATTCATTATATCACCTATACGCATTAGTAGAGCCCTTAGGATCTTTGCTTGATTACCGGAGTTGTGATGGCGATCACACTCGTGGGGGCTGGGTAATCTACAAGCACATCCTTATACACGTCCCTAGTCATGGGAGTATCGAGATAGGGCATCGATACTCCGGAGTAGACTAGCGTATGCGCTTCTCATCCCAGCACGGGAGACGGTCTGTCCCACAGCCGTCAGTACGCCGTACTTGAGATAGTATACGGGTGCTCGTTAGGTTACGAGTACACTGGACAGGACTCGTCGGGAACTGAAGGTTGGTATTATACCTATCGTCAGTTATCAGTTCCCAGGTGACATGAGTACAGCTTAGTCCGCTGACTTGACACTGTCACTTCGCCTCGAGTGTGTTCTCACTGTTCTTTGATTACTACCTACCACGGCTCTACTGAGTCGTGCAAACAGGTAGTAGTTGGGAGCAGTCCCGAAGCACTTGGAGGCAGTGACGGTTAGACAGGATTCGTCTCTCCCGGTATTGAGGGTTGACATCGCGCTGTGTCTAGGAGAGCCATTACATGAGTAGTCCCTGGCCAGGGCAAGCGAGATATACTGGTAGGTTTCTAGTGTTATCTCAGGGTGTTCTGGGCTTCACTCCGACACAACTTGTACCGCTATTAGGGGACTGTCGTTTACCGCCCCCCTAGGCCTGCCATGCGATGTATCAGACGAACAGACCGTACTGTACGGAGATTGTCACATACAGACTCAGTAGGAGTTCGGATGGGTTTACCTCATCGGCCTTCTTATCGACATCTACCTGGGGACCGTTACGCACAGCTAGTGCCGCTTGCGGTCTGTAGTTAAACCCACTGCCAGCATAGTGTCGAGTCTTTAGAGTCCCACACAGAGAGTTTCCCTGCACTGAGCGAAACGTGTAGAGGCCGTATGGTTTTACGGCAGGGCTACGATCACTTACGTATACTTGTATGCGTATGGTGTTCGGGCAGGCAATACTAGTAGGCTTTGGTTTTAGCCGGATCCTAGTATTGCACGGATGGATTTGTTTTGTCTTCTGTGCATCCGCATTCTACGGAATACGGATGCAGGTGTGTATGCACAGTTTTCGGGAGCATTGAAGGAGGAGGTGCCTCATTAGGGTTTTGGCAGTTGGTTCGGCCAAAACCGTTATGCGGCAGGCTCATTAGGGTTTTGACAGTTGATTCGGTCAAAACCATTTTGAGGCGGACTCATTAGGGTGTTGACAGTTCGTTTGGTCAAAACCATTATGAGCCACGGACATCATTTACTAATCCTATTAGTGATAATTTTATGATGGCTAATTGCATTGACCATTTGACCCTGTTGACCTCTCTTGACTTTGTTGACCGGTTGACCATGTTGACCATTTACTTTCAAGAGGGATCTACACTCTTCTTTTCTTTTTCTTTTTCTTTTGGATTATGATAATGGTCATTTCAATGTAGCCATCAAACTTTATCTTGATGGGATTAGTAATGATGTTGTTTTTACATTATTGCAACCATGGTTACTTTTCCTTTGTATCATAATTTCTTTCTCATTCTCTCTCTTGCCCTTTTCAAGTGAGAAGAAAAAGAAAAGCTCCATGGTTGTTGCTCCTCCTCCTTCTTCCTCTTCTTGGTTTGATCTTTTGATCTCATGTGTTGAGAGATAAACATTTCACAAAGACAAAACCATCCATTCATCACTTCTACACAACCTAGGGCTTCTAGACTAGCAATCTCTTTGCCCTAGTTACCTCGGCTCGAGGTGGAGCTCGGTGTACATCTCTCGGGTGGATCGTCTTCGACTCAAGGAGGCCGCGGAGGTGACCAAAGTTCGGATCAACCCTCGGAGCAAGCAAGGAGAAGAACAACAAGATGAGGAGGAGATCAAGTTTAGGTATAACCCCTAACCGAGTAGATAAATCTCTAGTTAGGATGCTAGTATGTTGTTTAGTAAAGATCCGACTTTACGGCCCATGTTACCAAGTCCAGAAAAATTATTGTTTTACCGTTTCCGCAACCCCGAAAGTACCGGGAGAGGTAACGTGGACCTAACAGTAGTATCAGAGCCTAACTAAACACACCCTAGCATGTTAGCAAAGTATTAAGAATATCGACCGGACGAAAACCCGCAAAATTACCCCGGAAAATTCAGTTTCTGCCGAATTTTAGAACTGTTCCAAAATTAAAAAATCATACACTAAAAATCGGCTCAGGCTTTTATTTGAAAACTGGAAAATTTTCATCCCCCAACTCATCCAAAGCGCCGCGTTTCCGCGGCATAAGCTTGCTTATGCCGCGGAACCGCGGCTCCCTTGGCTCTGTTGGGGAATCTTTTTCTTGCAGTTTTCATATTTGGGTATTTTGGGATTTTTGGTATATGACTTTTCTGCCCAGATTTTCCAGAAAGCAAAATTTGTTTTTGGGGCTTAAAAGTCCGTATTTTTTGGTCGATGTTCTGTAGACTTTGGCTAATGGTTATATCTGTAATGTTATATGTGTATTGAATGTCTACTAATCGCTATACGTCGATTAGTGGGGGTTATACATATCTGTGATCTGTGTTGTTGATGGTTTGTGTATATGAACTCGTTGGATTGTCGCGGATGAATAGCCGGGGTGGATGTGAGATGAGAGTTTCTTTTTCTTTCATTCATGTAATAAATTTGTAAATTGATGTAATATTATTTGTATGGTCGCACAACCGGGTCGGGGTTGTAGCCGTCATTGTATAATTCTTTTTACTGTTTTTGCTCCTAGGATAGACCCATGGAGGGGGTGCACAAACTACCGGGTATCTCGAAGTGCCGAGTGGCCTACTCACGGCATTGAGGGAGGTTGCTTCACTTCAGGTACTGGCGAGTAGTTTGCCGCACCCGTAGGGGTCTTGGGTGGGGTATTGGCTATTCATCGCGACCGTGTAATCCGCTTTTCGTTGCAGGCTCGAACGAATCGCGGGTTCCTAGTATATCCAAAGTGTTCATCTGTGATCTGGATTGGCTATCATTGCTGCATATCTATATATAATAACTATTTAGGCGTTGCTTATGTTTTTCAGCCGCGCTAGCCCAGCCCCTGCTCTGTCGTTAGTTAAGTAACCTAACGGGTGATGACGGGGCCCAGTGGCGAATGCGAATGGCATAAGCGTACGTCATATTTTGGTTGTTTTCTGCAATGGTAGGATTTAAATGATGGGACGAATTAAAAGAACTAATGCAAGAAAATAAACCTAAAAGACGTTGTTGGAACAAGTTTTTCAAAAAGCTGTTATTACAAGGACGTTCATCTTTTTGTTTTGCATCGAGGTATTCGGTTATGAATGCCCAGCACCTCAGTCGACGAGGCAAGGTCCGAGATCCTTTCATCGGTAGTGACCCCTTGGACAAAAGTTTGCGTCAGGGTAATAACTTCACTATAGTCGATTATTCTTGCTTTGCATCGAGGTATTCAGTTTGGAATACCCTGCACCTCATTCGACGAGGAAAGAGCCGAGATCCCTTCACAGGGAGTGACCTATTTAGCAAAAGTTTTCGCCATTATATTTTCAAAAAGATTACCAGGTTCCTTCAACGATATCAAGTTCATTACGTTAACGGGTTTTTCGCCAAAAACCCAGCCGTAGCCCTCCGTCATTTCTTACAAGTAACACTTAGTATTCGTGCTGCGTTTGTTGACTCCGTCAAGGCGTAGTGTACGGTAGCTAAGTGCTGCTTGTTTGTATCGGTATATGGGATTGATTAGGACAGTCGTATAACCTTGTTGACTCCGTCAAGGGTTATGCGGGTGGGTTTAATGCAATCCAGATAATGACAGGTTGAACTTGACTAGGACTCTTTGATTTGTTGACTCCGTCAAGATCACTTGGGTCCTAGGGGCAAAAACCACATCGGGAGTTTCAAAAGTACTGAAACTTGCAGATTTAGCATACCTTCTGGAGTATGGTGACTAGAGTGGATTCCATCTAGGTCATCACACAGTGATAGTTGGATCCCGATCCCACTGATGAGTTGGATTACTCTCGGAAGATTATTTCACTTAACAATCAATGCTATAAACCTAGTAGGTGTCTAGAAAGGTGTTAGCGGGGCTATGCCCTCAGGGAAAAGAGGTTCTTAAATTATGGAACTTCGCGAAAGTGTTGGAAAACCTCCCTCGAAGTACCGACACTAGCCTGGCTGAAAGGTTAAGCAAGTATTGTGACGTGAATTAAACCCCGACTAGTTCTTCTTTTAAAAAGGTTTTAAGAAGAATTTGAGGAAACAGTGGGAGACATCCTGGTTAGATAAATTAATAAACCAATCTAATCTTGCAAGAGCGTACGCTGAGTGTTTCTTTTCTCCCTCTCCAGGTAGCAACCATTTCACGCCCTAATCAAGATAATAAAATGTATCGCTTGACCGATCCGAATTCTTATTCGGGGCTGGGGAACGTTGGTTCAGCTCTAACTTATGACAACAGTCATAAGTATGAGAAAGGGAAAGGGGATTGTATGGATTTCCAGGATACCCAGTTGAAGAAGATGCATGGTTTTGCATCTACTTCAGGTGTTCTTGTAATTGAGAATTGTTTTACGGTCAGCCCTACCTCCTGGGTACTTGATACCGGATCAGGATCTCATATCTGTAATTTATTGCAGGGACTGAGAAAAAGTAGGAAAGTTGCACCGGGTGATATGTCGCTCAGAGTAGCGAACGGAGCACAAGTAAATGCGGCAGCCGTCGGTGAATATCACCTAGTATTGCCAATTGGCAAGACTATGATTTTGAACGATTGCTACTATGTACCCTCCATGGTTTGCAACATCATATCAGTTTCTTTACTCGATAAAGATGGATATAACTTTGTTCTTGACAAGAATATCATGAACATTTACCTTCATAAGGTATTGGTTGCAGAGGGTACACTGTGTAATGGTATCTACGTTCTAAATCAGAATATAGTTCTCAATATACAAAACACACGCAAGAGGAAGAATTCAGATACGAATGAATCCTACTTGTGGTATTGTAGACTTGGTCATATCGGAGAGAAAAGACTGAGTAAGTTGCATAAAGATGGACTCTTGAATGCGTTCGAGTTTTCATCTTATGAAACTTGTCAGTCTGTCTCAAAGGGAAGATGACCAAATCTCCGTTCACCGGACATGGAGAAAGAGCAGCAGAGCTCTTGGGACTCATACACAGTGATGTATGTGGTCCGATGTCTACACATGCAAGGGGTGGGTTCTCCTACTTCATCACATTCACTGACGATCTCTCTAGGTTCGGATATGTGTATCTGATGAAACACAAATCTGTAGCTTTTGAGAAATTCAAGGAATTCAGAAAGGAAGTAGAGAACCAGATTGGCAAAAGTATCAAGATCCTCCGGTCTGATAGAGGAGGGGAGTACTTAAGCACGGAATTCCTAGATTACTTAAAGGAGAACGGTATTCTCTCTCAGCTTACTCCTCCTTATACACCACAGCACAACGGTGTTTTGGAGCGGAGGAATCGTACCCTATTGGATATGGTTCGCTCCATGATGAGTAGTGCTGAGTTGCCTCTTTCATTTTGGGGACATGCGCTTCAGACAGCGGCATACCTATTGAATTACGTTCCATCCAAATCAGTGCCTAAGACTCCATATGAAATATGGAGTGGAAGAAATCAGTATCTTAAGCGATTTAAGATATGGGGTTGTCCGGCCTATGTGAAAACACAGAAACCGGACAAGCTAGAGGCACGGTCAGTTCTGTGTAAATTTGTGGGATATCTTAAAGACTCACTAGGATATCTGTTCTACCACACTGAGGAACAGAAGGTGTTTGTATCTCGCCATGCTACCTTCTTAGAAAGGGAGTTTCTTGCAAAAGAAACTAGTGGAAGTTCGGTAGAACTGGAAGAAATTCAGCGACCACAAAATGTAACTGAAAATTTGGAGGAACCGCTAGATTCAATAACCCCAAACGAACCTCAGCCACTCCGCAGATCTGGTAGGATTTCTCATCCGTCCGAGAGATACTACGGTTTTCTCATAGACGGGGATCGAGAGGATTGCATCTTGGAAGAAGATGACCCTACCAGTTTCAGGCAGGCCATTATCAGTAGGGACTCTGATAAGTGGCAGGAAGCAATGCAATCCGAAATGGAGTCCATGTACGCCAATAAAGTGTGGACCTTGGATATTGCTCCACCTGGGGTAAAACCCGTTGGATGCAAATGGATCTACAAAAGGAAACTTGGTGTAGATGGGCAGGTGGAAACCTATAAAGCTAGACTCGTTGCAAAAGGTTTTCGTCAAAGACCTGGTTTGGACTATGACGAAACTTTTTCTCCGGTGGCTATGCTCAAATCCATTCGGATCCTACTTGCCATTGCTGCCTTCCATGACTATGAAATCTGGCAGATGGATGTAAAAACGGCTTTCCTAAACGGTTGTTTGGAAGAGTGCGTTTATATGGATCAGGCAGAAGGTTTCGTAGACAGTGGGAGCAGCGGAAAGGTGTGCAAGTTGCTTAAATCCATTTATGGATTAAAGCAGGCATCGCGGAGCTGGAACATCTGTTTTGATGAGGCAATCAAGGAATTTTATTTCATCAAGAACGAAGATGAACCTTGTGTCTATAAGAAGATTGTAGGACGAACTGTCGTATTCCTAGTCTTGTACGTGGACGACATTCTTTTGATAGGAAATGACATTCCTATGCTACAATCGGTCAAGCTATTTTTGTCACAAAGGTTCTCCATGAAGGACCTGGGTGATGCCTCGTACATTCTGGGGATCAAGATCTATAGAGATAGATCCAAGAAACTATTGAAACTTTCGCAGTCCAGGTACATAGAGACCGTACTAAAGAGATTTAGTATGGAGGGTTCCAAGTGCGGTAACATACCCGCATTGCACGGAATTACCCTCTCCAAGAAGATGTCTCCTAAGACTGATGAGGAGAGGGTTCGCATGAGCACTATACCCTACTCTTCGGCGGTAGGATCTATAATGTATGCGATGCTATGTACAAGACCAGATGTAGCTTACGCGCTGGGCGCGGTAAGCCGGTATCAGTCAGACCTAGGTGAGGACCACTGGACAGCAGTGAAGAACATTCTCAAGTACCTGAGAAGGACTAAGGAGATGTTCCTGGTTTACGGTAATGGAGACCTCAGGGTCGAGTGCTTTACCGATTCAAGCTTCCAGAGTGACAAAGATGACAGCAAGTCTGTCCCGGGTTTTGTGTTTACCCTCAACGGAGGGGCGGTATGTAGGAGGAGTTCCAAACAGGATACCGTCGCAGACTCGACGATGGAGACTGAATACATTGCTGCAAGCGATGCCGCAAAAGAGGCGGTCTGGATGAAGAAGTTCATTAGTGAACTTCAGGTGGTTCCGTCTATTGTTGACCCAATACCTTTGTATCGCGATAACAATGGGGCTATAGCTTTAGCGAAGGAACCAAGGTCCCATCAGAAATCCAGGCACATCTTAAGGCGGTATCACTTGATCAGGGAGATCATTGATCGCCACGAGATCGAGGTGCGGAGAGTGGACACAAAGGACAACACAGCGGACCCATTCACGAAGGCCTTACCCCAGGCTCAGTTCGAGCGGCTGATCGAGATGATAGGTCTTCGATACGCCAGTACATGGCCTTAGTGCAAGTGGGAGATTGTTAGTGTATATGCCCTAGAGGCCATTACTGTATCATACTAGTATGTATATTACTTGATGGATGCTTGGGATATTCACAGTTGTATAGACAATCTTGCTCGATATAGTAGTATGCTACTTGGTATGTCTCTGCTTTAATGTGTACATGTGTGTTTATTCATTATATCACCTATACGCATTAGTAGAGCCCTTAGGATCTTTGCTTGATTACCGGCGTTGTGATGGCGATCACACTCGTGGGGGCTGGGTAATCTACAAGCACATCCTTATACACGTCCCTAGTCGTGGGAGTATCGAGATAGGGCATCGAAACTCCGGAGTAGACTAGCGTATGCGCTTCTCATCCTAGCACGGGAGACGGTCTGTCCCACAGCCGTCAGTACGCTATACTTGAGATAGTATACGGGTGCTCGTTAGGTTACGAGTACACTGGACAGGACTCGTCGGGAACTGATGGTTGGTATTATACCTATCGTCAGTTATCAGTTCCCAGGTGACATGAGTACAGCTTAGTCCGCTGACTTGACACTGTCACTTCGCCTCGAGTGTGTTCCCACTGTTCTTTGATTACTACCCTACCACGGCTCTACTGAGTCGTGCAAACAGGTAGTAGTTGGGAGCAGTCCCGAAGCACTTGGAGGCAGTGACGTTAGACAGGATTCGTCTCTCCCGGTATTGGGGGTTGACATCGCGCTGTGAATAGGAGAGCCATTACACGAGTAGTCCCTGGCCAGGGCAAGCGAGATATACTGGTAGGTTTCCAGTGTTATCTCAGGGTGTTCTGGGCTTCACTCCGACACAACTTGTACCGCTATTAGGGGACTGACGTTTACCGCCCCCTAGGCCCGCCATGCGATGTATCAGACGAACAGACCGGACTGTACGGAGATTGTCACATACAGACTCAGTAGGAGTTCGGATGGGTTTACCTCATCGGCCTTCTTATCGACATCTACCTGGGGACCGTTACGCACAGCTAGTGCCGCTTGCGGTCTGTGGTTAAACCCACTGCCAGCGTAGTGTCGAGTCTTTAGAGTCCCACACAGAGAGTTTCCCTGCACTGAGCGAAACGTGTAGAGGCCGTATGGATTTACGGCAGGGCTACGATCACTTACGTATACTTGTATGCGTATGGTGTTCGGGCAGGCAATACTAGTTGGCTTTGGTTTAAGCCGGATCCTAGTATTGCACGGATGGATTTGTTTTGTCTTCTGTGCATCCGCATTCTACGGAATACAGATGCAGGTGTGTATGCACAGTTTTCGGGAGCGTTGAAGGAGGAGGTGCCTCATTAGGGTTTTGGCAGTTGGTTCGGCCAAAACCGTTATGCGGCAGGCTCATTAGGGTTTTGACAGTTGATCGGTCAAAACCATTTTGAGGCGGACTCATTAGGGTGTTGACAGTTCGTTTGGTCAAAACCATTATGAGCCGCGGACATCATTTACTAATCCTATTAGTGATAATTTTATGATGGCTAATTGCATTGACCATTTGACCCTGTTGACCTCTCTTGACTTTGTTGACCGGTTGACCATGTTGACCATTGACTTTCAAGAGGGATCTACACTCTTCTTTTCTTTTTCTTTTTCTTTTGGATTATGATAATGGTCATTTCAATGTAGCCATCAAACTTTATCTTGATAGGATTAGTAATGATGTTGTTTTTACATTATTGCAACCATTGTTACTTTTCCTTTGTATCATAATTTCTTTCTCATTCTCTCTCTTGCCCTTTTCAAGTGAGAAGAAAAAGAAAAGCTCCATTGTTGTTGCTCCTCCTCCTTCTTCCTCCTCTTGTTTTGATCTTTTGATCTCATGTGTTGAGAGATAAAGATTTCACAAAGACAAAACCATCCCTTCATCACTTCTACACAACCTAGGGCTTCTAGACTAGCAATCTCTTTGGCCTAGTTACCTCGGCTCGAGGTGGAGCTCGGTGTACATCTCTCGGGTGGATCGTCTTCGACTCAAGGAGGCCGCGGAGGTGACCAAAGTTCGGATCAACCCTCGGAGCAAGCAAGGAGAAGAACAACAAGAAGAGGAGGAGATCAAGTTTAGGTATAACCCCTAACTGAGTAGATAAATCTCTAGTTAGGATGCTAGTATGTTGTTTAGTAAAGATCCGGCTTTTACTTTACCATTTCCGCAACCCCGAAAGTACCGGGAGAGGTAACGTGGACCTAACAGCTTGGAACTCTTCCAACATACCGTCCCTCTACTGAGGGTAAAGACAATGCATGTGACTGACATTCAGTCATCTTTATCACCCTGGAACCCTTCCAGTGATTCTCCCCAGGATCAATCGATACCATCTCACTACATTTAGTGAGAATCCTAACATCCATTTAGATCTATCTCATAGATCCAAAACCCAGGATTTAGTAGGTAACACATTTTGATCCTATATGGAGAATCATTGTGATAAGCGGAAATTGATCGAGCGTAGCATAGGAAACTCCTTCCCTATCAAGAGTATGTCATCCACGTACTCTACGAGGATCGCCACCATACTCCCTACTACCTTTTTGTTTATACAAGGTTCATCTACCATTTTGATGATGTCAACTTCTTTGACTTATCCATCAGAACAGATGTTCCAACTCCGCGATGCCTGCTTTATCCAATAAAGCATCTTGCACACGTTTCCGCTGCTCCCACTGTCTACGAGGCCCTCTGGCTGTGTACTTATAGACGCACTCTTCTAAAACATCATTTAGAAAAGAAGTCATGACACCCAACCGCCAGATATCGTAGTCATGGTATGTAGCCGTGGCAAGTAGTATCTGGATGGACTTAAGCATAGGTACTAGAAAAGGTTTCATCATTATCCATGCCTGGTCGATGACAAAAACCTTTAACAAGTCAAGCTTTGAAAATCTCAACTTTTCCATCTACACCAAGTAATCTTCTCAAGATATACTTGCTCCTGATAGGAATTTAACCCTTCAGATATAGCAACCAAAGTCCATACTTTGTTGGTGTACATGGATTCCATCTTAGATCGCTAAACATCCAGCCATTCTTACAGAGTCTTACTCCTGATGGCCAGCTCGAAACTAGTTGGGTCATCATCTCATGATGCAATCCTCGCTCCCACTGTCATAGAGAAACCGAAGTATCTCTCAGGTGGGTGAGGAACCCTACTAGATCGGCGGAGAGGCTGAGGTTCTTTGGTATCTATTGAATCCTTTGGTTGTACCAAATCATTAGCCGCAGTTTGTATATCTGAAACATTTCCAGTTCTACATAACTGACCTTGTCTCGAGCTTGTCCGAATTATGCTTTTAGACATAGGTCGGACAACCCCAAATCTTAACTAACTTAAGATATGGGCTCTTCCCTTTCCATATCACATATGAAGTGGTAGGCAATTGATTTGTTTTGAACCCTATTCAATAGGTATGCAACTTCCCAAGTGCATAACCCCCAAAAAGGAAATAGGTAACTCAGTATTACTCATCATAGAGCACACCATATCAAATAGGGTGTATCTGCTCCGCCCCGATATGCCATCGTGCAATGGTGTATTCGGAGGAGTAATGCTGAGAGAGAATCTCATTCTCCTTTAGAAAAGTCCAAGAATTTCGTGCTCAGGTATTCTCCTCCTTGATCTCATCAAAGGACATAATACTTATACCCGTATTGGTTCTCTACTTCTAATTTATATTCTATGAATATCTCAAAAGGTTCGGACTTGTGTTTCAACAGGAACATAGGTCTGAATCTCGAAAGATCATCAGAGAATGTAATGAAGTACAATGAACCAGTCTTGGCATGTGTAGACAGGGGACCTTACATACATCAACATGTATCATCCCAAGAGTTTATTAACTCTTTCTCTGTTTCCAATAAACAGGGCTATGGTCATCTTATCTCTGTGATATGACTGGCAAGTTTCACAAGATGTAAATTCAAACTGATTTAAATATGCATCTACATGTAACTTCAGCTAGTCGGGTCGCATTGATATGACCTAGTCTACAATGCCTTAAGAAGGATTCGTTCATTTCTGAACTCTTCCTCTTGTGTATGTTCTGTATACTAAGAACTGTAGTTTGATTTCGAACATCAACGCTTTTATATAACGTGCCTGAACCGATCAACTTTTGATATAGGAAATTTTCAAAACATTATCCAACAATACAAAATTTTATCATTTCTTTACTAATAAAGAGAGTGATATGATTTTGTATATCAGGTTCGGTATCTAATAACATTCGTTCAGAATCAATGTATTGGTAATATAGGGTGACAGTGACCAACAGACTTGGCTGCAACACTTACCCCGTTTTCTGCCTCATGAAACTTATCACCCGTTCTCAGTTTTCTACCTTTCTGTAGCCCTATGTAACAGATTACATATCTGGGATCCTGATCTGGTATCACATACCCAGGACGTAGAGGATACTGAGAAACAGTTCTGTAATGAACACACCCGAAGATGATACATCAGCATGCGCTCTCTTCGTTTGGGCGGCACGGGAAATCTGGTATTCCCCAATTTCCTGCTCTGTCTTATAACAATTATAAGTTGGAGCGGGACCAACGTTCTCCAGCTCAGTATAACAAGCGGGTTCGGTCAATAATCCGTATTATTATCTTGATTAAGGCGTGATATGGTCGCTACCTGGAGAGAGAGAGAAGAAAACACTCAGCGTGCGCTCTTGCATGAATAGATTGGTTATTATTTTATCTAATCAGGATGGCTCCCACTGTTTTTATCAAATCTTCCTTCAACCCTAAAAAGAAAGACTAGCCGGGATTAATTACACACTACAAGTTCGCCAATCTTTCAGCCAGGCCAGTGTCGGTACTTTGAGGGAGGTCCCCCGTGCTTTCGCACGAACCTAATTAATGTAAACCTCGTTTTTCCAGAGGCGTAACCTCGTTAACACATTTCTAGACACCTACTTGATCGGCTAATTGTAATGTATAAAACTCTACCAGGAGTGACTCTTACTCGCAGCGGGTATCGGGATCCAACTATCTCATAGAAGGTATGCAATCTCATTGCAAATTTCAACATTTGAAATTCCCGATAATATTTTGCCCCTAACGTGCTATGACCTTGACGAAAGCCAACAAACCATAGCCCGCTGGTCAAGTTCAACCCGTACATTTCTTGATTGAATTAAACCCACCCGCACGACCCTTGATGAAAGCCAACAAAGCCGCACGACTACCCTAATCCAATCGCATCGTATGCTAGCAGATAAGCAGCATATAGCTACCGCACACTGCACCTTGACGAAAGCCAACAAATGCAGCACGAATACTATATACAACTTATCTGAAATGACGGAGGGCTACGACAGGTTTTTCTGAAAACCTATTGCGTAATGAACTTGATATCGTTGTAGAATCAAATGATTTTAAAATGGAGTGTTTTTTAGGCTTTTCTAGTTTTGCTAAAGGAGTCACTCCCGGTGAAGGGATCGTCGGTCCTTTCCTCGTCGAATGAGGTGCGGGATATATCATATATATCACTGTGCAAAGCAGAACTCTTAAAAGAAATCAAAAGACAAACCGAGTGTGTAGCATCTGCCAGTTATTGCTAAAGGAGTGACTCCCGGTGAAGGGATCTCAGTCCTTTCTTCATCGAATAAGTTGCAGGATATATCATATATACCGCTGTGCAAAGCAAGAACTGTAGCTATCTATTTTATTTTTGAAATTCAATTCTACAACATCTTTAGGTTTCTTTTATTTCATTAATCTCATTAATGAAGTCTCATCATTTAAGTACCTAAACATCACAGATAAATACGACGTACACTTATGCCATCCGCATTCGCCTCGATGTCCCCTCGTGCACCGTTAGGTTAGGTAACTAACGGCAGAGCGGGGCAGGGCTAGCGCGGGTGTAAAACATAAGTAACGTCTACATAATATATCATATATATACTATATACAGCATTTATCACAGAACATCACATGACCACATCACAGATATCGCACCAGAAGTATCATATGAAATATTGGATATACTAGGACGTCCGTGTTTTCAATACGAGCCAGTATAAAACACGGATTCCACGGTCGTGATGAATAGCCAAACCCACACCCCTAGACCCCTACGAGAGCGGCAAGCAACCCTACCAATTCTAGAGTTAGGAGACCTGGACTCGACTCCTCGAGTTGGTCTCCTACTGGACTCCAGAACCCGGTTACTTGTGCTCCCCTCTTTGGGTCTATCCTAGTGCGGAAAAGTAAATAATATACAAATGGTGACAACATCCGCAACCTGGAAGTGCCCCAATAAAAGAATATTACATACAAGTTTTTACATGAATGAAAATGAAAAAACACTCATCTCACATAAAAAAAACCCGGCTATTCAAACACGACGATCCAATATAACATATCCAGCAACACATAACATCACATGTCATCAACGTAAGTAAATATGCGCATCCCAATTGTCGTTGACGTATAGCAACGAAACCGGCGATATCACATATTACACTTACGGTCACGGAAAAGAAAGTGTAAAACTGCAACAGTTGGAATCCGCAACCTGCATAGACATCGCATGCCTAATCAAATGAATTCCTTAGACATCGCATGCCTAACAATTATAAACCCCGCATTTTAGTCTCATTATCGAAAACACTTTTCAATATCAAGTCGGGCAATTCAACAAGATTCCCGACATGCTGATCGAATGCTCGTCGCAAACTTTAGTAGGCGGCCGCACCCCCGATGCCGTCGACGAAGTGCACCAAGGCGGAACACCGCTACCGAGAGCATCCGAACGGATGCTTTCGGCGACGGGGTTCTCCTACAGTCACTTGGTCGGGGCTATGGAGTGAGGTTGTCTATTAAGTTTACCCGGCGAGTATCCGCGTACGCTACGTGATTGCGACGGACTTTTGATCACATCAAAATTCCATGGCAACCGATCAAATGAGACTAAAGTGCTATGTTTATAACATTCATTCAGTTATCTCATAACTGATTGTGAATTCCAATTATTGTATCACATTCCAGATAATTAGAAAATGTTAAACTTTCCGATCGAACATTCAAACACCCAAGTTTTCCCCATACAGATCAACACATGAAACAAGTCTAAAAACATTCAGTTCGTGCCTCAGTACCAACGGTCCAGCCGTAGAAGGGTCAAGCCAACACCTCACATGTGGCACGTCGTACTGCCCCAAACCCGAAGGTTCAAAGGGCAGTTCAAGACGGTCACATAATCGAGTTAAGGTTTGTTGTCTTCTAGAGGGACCATCGCGTTACTTGCACTACTTAGAACGTCGTTAAACTACGGAAAAATCCAACACTTGGAAATTTCCCGACAGGGGAAAAATTGGGTATTTATATCCGGTCGAACTTTTTAACATATTCCATATATCCGGAAAGCCACATAGACAAAGTCTGATAATCCGATCGAAACTCCGAGTCCCCAATACAACCCAGAAAATTCAACTCTTGAATAAATTTTAAAAATACCCAGGAAAAGGTTCCGCCGCGTTATAGTGGAATCATGGACACGTGTTGCACAGTAATTCTTAGGATTCCCTGCTGATTTTTCTGCATATTTTTAATATACAAAAATCCACAAATTTGGAAAAAGTACAGAGAGCAATTTTGGGTTTAGGGTTTCGGTTCGATCGGGTTTCTAACATCGTCTAAGCATCGCCTAAGGCTCTAGCTAGGCTCTGATACCACAGTAGGGTTCCTAGGCACTCTAATGAGGTCTCACAAGGCATCAACCATGCCAATTTCAAATTTTCCAAGTGCCGAGAAACCCTAATACAGATCGTTAACTAGAATTTTAGGCGAAACAAATGCAACTAGTTAACAACTTAACTAAAAGAACGGAAATACAACCTTTGTAGATCTGGTCCTCCACCTCCATAGCTCCGCAATGAAGTCTCCTCGCTGTCCAAATCGAATCCCGGGCTCTAGCGTCGGCTTCATCGGAAAAATGGGCGGGCTAGGTCGTCGACTTCGATGCCGAAGATGATCTACGTCGAGGCATCACAGGATCAAGCTCCCACTTCATCAAGTCATGAAACTTGTGAAGAAAACACCCTATACTACTTGGCAAGAGGTAGAGGATGAAGAAATAGGAGGTGGGTTCACTTTAGAATTGGATTTCTCACTCATTTGCTCAAGTTGCCATTGATGAAGCAAGCTTTCTTCATCTTTGAAGAAGAAGAAGATGATGAAAAGAATTATGATAAGTTATTATCAAATAGAAAATAAAAACAATACTTATCATAATCCAACTATGGTCAAGTGTAGAGAATAAACTAGGGTTAGGTCAATGGTTAGGGTTAAGCATGAAGACAAAAATGGTGACTAAGTCAAAGCTTCATGAAGCTTCAACATGCATCCAAAGAAAGCCACCATTTTTCTTTTCTTTTGCCAAAAAGAAAATAAATAAATAAATGAATAAATAGATATGAAAAACAAAACCCTAACCATTTAAATAACCATGGTTTAATCTTTACACAAACTCAAGTAAGCATGTATCATCAAACATGATACAATCAAGTGCACAAAAGTATATCACATATACAACTTGTGAACTTCAAGTGAGAAAATCCATTTAAAATGAACCAATACTAGTTAATGCAAAGTAATATATCAAATATATAATTATACATTAAATCATTAAATCAACACTTGATTCAATGATCCGGTCATGTCGCACACAACCGACTAGTATACAATGTATCGATTTATCGAATCAATCCTTGATTCGATAACTAGGTTATATCGCATACAACCATTCGACACATTCATCGCGAGAATGAAATACGGTATCACATACACGCATTATTCTCGGTCCCGCACATATCTCATATGCGCTCCTATTTCGTTTCGCTTGAGCCAGGAAACCTCTGTGTAGGACTCTAAAGACTCGTCAATACTCCGGTAGCAGATGATGATCATATCAAGCACCCACAAGCCGCAAGCGGTCTGCTAAATGTAACGGCCACCCGGGTATTGAGCGATCAGAAGATCGACGAGCAAGCCCGCTCACACTCCTGTGAATCCAACCAGTAACACTTACCGTACAGTTCGGTCTTGTCGTCTGATATGTCGCATATCTCGTCTAGGGGTGGTAAACGTAAGACCCCAATAGCTCGATAAGTCGTGTCGATATGAGGTCTATAACAATTCGAGAAACTACTGGTAACACTTACCAGTAAATCTCAGCAACCCTGGCCAGGGATTTCCGGTTATAGCCAATCGAACACAGCGCAACATCAACTCTCGATACCGGGAGAGAAGAATCCCCTCCTATCGCTCATTGCCTCCATGTGACTCGGGACTGTACCCAAAAACCACCATTTTGTACGCCCTCTTGGACGTGGTAAGGTGGAAATCAAAGCACAGTGGGAACCACACAAGACTCTATGACGATCTCGGGTCAACAGACTACTCTGTACCAGTGTCACCATAGAACTGCCATCTGATGTAAGGTATAATACCATCTGGGAGTTCTCGGCGAGTCCGTCCAGTGTACCCAGTCTCCATTGAGCACCCGTATATCATCTCTGATGTCAAACATCAATGGATATGGGATCATCCATCGCCCATCTGTATGGGTCGAGAAGGTATACGCTAGTCTACTCTGGTATATCGATGCCCCGTCTCGATACACCCACGACTAGGGACCTTGAAGGATGTACTTATGGACTACCATGTCCCCACAAGTATGATCCGCATCATAGTCTAGGTAGTCAAGTACACATCCTAAGGGATTTACCAACATGTATCAGAGAGACAATCAGTATACACGTTAAGGTAAAGAGTAACCAGATAGCATACTATCATGTCGAGCAAGAAAGTCCTCCCTATATATGTCCCAGCATCCACTACAATATACATCCAATGTAGAGTAATGGACTCTAGGGCATACATATAACTAACAGAGGTATAGCATACCTCAGAGATTGTGATGTCACCTACCGTGCAAACAGATGACCCAGCTGTTGCTGAGATTGATAGGATGTCGCTTCCAGAGCTTACGAGCTAAGATCGCCGGAGCTTCCAGGCAGAAATGAGACAGATGATAGCTAGTCTACCCCGAGTTGAGAGATGAAGATGATTCGTCAGGTTGATGCGCCGACACAGGCCCAGTTGAGTTGAAGATTTCCAGTGTGGAGAGTCTTACTCAGATCTAGTGTCGACCGATCCCGAGATGACCGTTGATGTATCGTCTTTCCTGGAGAATTGAGGCATTGTTTAGAATGCGGACGAAGGGTATTCAAATGTCGGCTAGGCGCAGAAAAAAAAAGTTCGAGCGAGTGTCAGAAACCCATTTTTCCCAAGTTTAAAGTGTTCGGAGGAACATGCAAGTGATTGTGTAGACCCTCTAGAAGAATGAAACCCTAACTCGACATGATGACCATGGAACCGCTTTGAACCTTAGGGTTTGCGGCAGTTTAGCGGTGCCATCAGTGAGGCTTAGGTTTGCCCTTCTACGGCTGGTCCAGAGGTACTGTGATATGTACCAGATATTTTTAGACCGTGCTCAGGTGTTGAGCTTTCGGGAAATTATAGGAATTTGACGAATCGATCGAAACGTTTAACGTCGTCCGGATATCATGTGATAAGGGATCAGCAAGCTGACCAACTTTGGATAGAAGGCCTCACCCAAATGCGTTGTGAGTTGATCAAGAACGGACGAGTATTGAGTATTCCTCCAATGGTTGGGACGAGTTCCCGAGGATGTGTTCGACCAGATATTTTCTACAGTGTGATGAAGATACAGAGTATGCGATTTCAAGTCCGTGTGAGAGACTTCGGATTGACCGTGGCCGAGAACAGTAGCAGTACGCAGACAGCAAGACATGACGTCGAAGCAGACGATGATAAAGACGGGTGGAGCCAGAGGTTCATGCGAGATGTTGACGAGCTGTTACTACTCCCCCGTCGAGATTAGAGATCTGATATGCATACAGAGGTGTTGGGATACGGCCAGTTCCCGAGGAAATGTGTGTGGAACACGCAGATGTCCAGAAAATGAGAAAAGATTATGTAAGAGTACCAGCCTCAGTACAGTTTGGCATAGGCGAGATCGGAAGAGATCTTGAGCAGGATTCCTTCCAGGATACTGCTGCAATGAGATTTGGACCCAGGATCAGTTGTGTTATGTGTATTCAGAGGACCAGAGGCCGACGTCAATAACGTGCAGCTTTACGAGTGGTCGTGATGATTGACCGAGAGATGACCAGAGAAGTGCCAGGACGGAATCCTCCCCGTCAGCACACCTGACTGGGCCGATGATCCGATGGATTGCGAGATTGGTGAATCTGCAGAGAAGATAAGGACCCAGAGACTGAGGACATCAGACCGTGAGCAGGAGTCAAGCGGATGTTCTTGTTCTGCCGGTTTTAGCCGCACCGATTTATTTTTCGACATTTTAAGAGGTGTACCTCAATGTCATTTGTTGCGATTTGCGTTTGTGGTCCGAGTATCACGCTTATATCGCTTGGATTTAAGTTTTGATGATCATGATGTTGATTTCGTGTACCATGGCTGCACCTACTGGGTATTTATATTTGGTGCATAGTTATTGCACTTGTGATATGTTTTATACACCATTGTGTTGGTTTATGATTTTTGCATATTTATTGCAATTGAGATTCGGTTTTGTGCCTTGGCCGCACGTATTTATGATTTCGTAGATTTCGTACGGATGAGGCGATTTTTGCGCTCGGTATAGCTCACATGTGCTTGCAGTTCATTGATACGGATTTTGTGCACATAGTTGCACACGTTTTTTGATTTATACACCTTGGTGCACTCGTTGTTGCTTTTTACGCATTTGAGTTAGTGATGAGTTTTCGTGCACTAGATGCACTGTATTTGTATTTCGTGCACTAGACGCACTGTATTTGTATTTCATGCACTGGATGCACTGTATTTGTATTTCGTGCACTGCATGCACTGTATTTGTATTTCATGCACTGATTACACTAGATTTATATTTCGTACATTGGTTGCGCCGATTTATGCCTTTGGGCATTCGTTTTACCAGATTGTGTTTTCGTGCGCGTTGGCGCTTGCCGTTCATTTTCAGGCATGCTACTGCACTAGATGCTTTTTACGGACCTGACGCGTTTGGATTGTATTTTGCGCACATTCGGCGCTTGATATTGGATGCGATTTCATTCGTGCATGTTGGATGCACTTGACTTAGATTTTATTCGTGTATGTTGGATGCACTTGATTTCGATTTCATTCGTTCATGACGGATGCACTTGATTTGGATTTTCGCACATGTTGGGCGCATGATATGAGATGTGATTTTGTGCACACCGGATGCACTCAATTGGGATATTCATTCGTGCATGTTAGTTGCACTGGATTGAGATTTTCGTGCACTCTAGATGCACTTGATATTGTTTTCGTGCACACCCGTTGCACTGGACAGATGCTTTTGTGCACACCCGTTGCACTTAGTTTGGTTTTATGCACATTGTAGCACTAGTATTTGGATTTGATTTCCGTGCGCACCAGACGCACGTGATGGTTCGGTACGCCTTTTGAGGCTGATTTTGCTTTTGAGCACCTTGTTTTTGTGATGGGCACTATATTATGTAGTAGCCGAACAGGACTGTTCTATGGACAGTACCTCAGTACTTAGCATGCATTAAAAGATTACCAAGAAATTTTCAAAAAGGAGCTATAGTCTCGCTATTTCCTAGGTGTCCGTGAGTGACACGAACGTTCACAAAGGAAAACCTTTTGGGATATTTTTGGAAACGACGGGACGTGTATTTTGCAAAACATATATGAGCGTATACTTATTACTTACAAATGAGCGTCCATCACTTATGCCGTGAGTTACGCATCGCATGGCGATTCAGAAAAGAGTTTGCATGTGTTTTATTCAGTTTTGAAAGTTTTTCCAAGGATGCGTACTATATATGTATTATAATATTTGATTAGTGCATATTGGATTTCAGTAATGGATTTCGAGATCTGTATCTCAATTGTAACTCCGAGGATATGCGTGCAAATCCGATGATTTGCGTGACGCTTGACGGAGTTCTATTTTGAGCTTTGTACTCGTTTTCATGCGCACTTGACGTGCCGTGTTTTTCGGTATCTTCTGTGATTTCGGAGCCCCGTTGATTTGAGTTGATTGTTGAAATGTTTTATTATTTGGGAGTTTAAATTTAAATTCGGGGACCGAATTTATTTAAGGGGGGAAGATTGTAACATTTCAGAAAATATAGAATATTATTTTTGGAATTTAATATTAAAATAATATATTTCTCGAAAACCGCCCGATTTGCGAAATTGGGGTTTTCGAAAAAGGGTATAAATATATACCGATAATTATGAAATAAATGGAAATTAAAATGATTTATTCATTTAAAAATATATTTAAAAGATTTAGTATTTTTAAAATTTAGTATATGCAGTTTGGATAGAAACCCGATTAGTGTACTGCTAATCGCGATTAAGCCAAATCCGTGTTTCTACAGTTTTCCATGGCTAGTGCACCATGTCATGTTATATTTTGATTACATGTTGTGTTCTTGTGTTATTTTTAGGGATTATGTGATTTGGGTTTTAAATAAAAGAAAAAGAAGATGAAAAGGGTATAAGGGTAATTAATTGTCAGAGGGAGTTAGAATATGAGAGGAGAGAGAGAGGGGGATACCATATCCTCACCCCATTTTATTTCATCTCCTTCTTCTTCCCCGTGTCCCTCCACCTTCACCCCCTAGATCTTCATCAAAACCCTAAACCCCTTTCACTAAAGTTGATCCCCTCTTCATCCTCTACACTTTGGACCCATCAATGTTAGATTTTGGGGACCTTGGGGAGCTAGGGTTTTTCTTGGCAACATCCATGAGGTATAATCCATTTCCCTTAGTTTAGTTTCAAGTGTTCCTAGCATTCTACCTTAGTTTAGATGTTGTTTGCGAATGGGTTTGTGAACTTTGGAAATTTCTAAAAGAGGTTAGGGTTGGAATTGAATCCAAAGATGAAATTGAGGTTAGTAGAGACCTTATAAACCCTCTAGAGTTAGTTTCATGGACTGAAACAAGATATAGAACCCCAATGTTGGATATATGTATGCCCTAGAGGCCATTATATGATAGTGGATGTATTTATACATGTGTGTGTGTGTGTGTGTGTGTGTGTATTCAGTGTACATTCTTGCTCGACATGATAGTATGCTATCTGGTTCTTCTTTAACTGACATGTTGATTTGATTATGCTTTTATTCATTCACACATGTTGATAAAGCCCTGAGGATATAAGCTTGACTACTGTCATTATGATAGAGATCATACTAGTGGGACATCTGTAGTTTATAAGCATATCCTGGAATGTCCCTAGTCGTAGGTATATCGAGACGGGGCATCGATATACCAAAGTAGACTAGCGTATATGATACTAGACCCATATGATGGGCGATGGATGTTCCCACAATCATCGATGTTTGACATCGAGATCGTATACGGGTGCTCAGTGGTGACTGGGTACACTGGACGGACTCACCGAGAGCTCCTATATGGAATTATATCTATCGTCGGATAGCAGTTCTCAGGTGACACTGGTGCAAGTTAGTCTGTAGACCCGAGATCGTCATAGAGTCTTGTGTGTTCTCCTACTGTACTTTGATTACCACCCTACCACGGCTCTACTCAGTCGTGCAAACAGGTGGCCGTTGGGTATAGTCCCGAGACACACGAAGGCGATAAGCGATAAGGAGAGGTTTCGTCTCTCCCAGTATTGGGAGTTGATGCTGTGCTGTGCTCGATTGGCTATATCAGTAAGTCCCTGGCCAGGGCTGTTGAGATTTACTGATAAATGTTATCAGTAGTTTCTCGATCTGTTATAGACCATTCATCGGCACGACTTATTGAGTTATTGGGGTCGACGTTACCATCCCTAGACTCGATATGCAGCATATCTGACGAAGAGACCGGACTGTACGGTAGTGTTGCCGGTTGGCTCGATAGGAGTTGTGACAGGTTCGCTTGTTTTCTTCTGATCGTTCAATACCCGGGTGCCCGTTACGTTTACCTGACCGCTTGCGGCTTGGGGGTGCTTGATATGATCATCACCCACTGCCGGCGTATTGACGAGTCTTAGAGTCCCACAATGGAGTTGCCTAGTCCAGGCGAAACGATGTGGTGTGCATATGAGATATGCGCATGGACCCGGTTAAAATGCGCGTATGAGATACCGTATATTAATTGGGTGGTTTGCTTTTGGTCGGGTCGTATGCGATATGACCGGTTTGCTAAATCAAGTGTTGATTTATCATTGACCATTAGTTTCTCACTTTAAATCCTTTCTTGTCTTTTTGTTGTATGCATGCATGCATTTATTCTCATTCATGCACATAGGATGTGCATGCACACATACATGCATACATAATTCTATCATGGTTGTTGATATAGTGGATGGTGGCAATATAAGACTCACACCATATATATAATATAAACATATCAGACGAGGAGACCGGACTGTACGAGAAGTGTTACCATTAGGCTTTTACAGGAGTTGGAAAGGGCTTGCTTACTGATCTTCTGATCGCTCAATACCCGGGTAGCCGTTACGTCCAGCTAGTACCGCTGACGGCTTATGGGTGCTTGATGTGATCATCACCTACTGCCGGCGTATTGACGAGTCTTTAGAGTCCTACATAGAGGTTTTACTGGCTCAGGTAAAACGAAATAAGAGCGCATATGTGATATGTGCGGGACCGAGAATAATGCATGTATGTGATACCGTATTATATTCTCGCGACTTTTTGTATCCGTCGGTTATATGAGATATAGCCGGGTTATCGAATCAAGTGTTGATTCGATAAGTCGATACATTGAATGTTAGTTGGTTATATGAGATATGACCGGATTATTAAGTCAAGTGTTGATTTAATAATTTAGTATACGATTGTATATTTGATATACTAATTTATATTAACTAACATTTGTTCACTTAAGGATTTTTCTCACATGTGCACAATTTTAATATATATATGTGATATATATTAAAATGTGTTTTCTTTTTGTATCATGGTTGTTGATACATCATTCATGGGTGTGCAAGACATACACCATTCTATTTTAAATGGTGGTTTATATTTATTTAAGGTAATAACAAATTAGTGGAGCTTTTGTCATAAGCATGAAGCTTGTAGAAGCTTGTGGATGCTTTGACAAAGTCCACTAACTTTGTTTTACTTTAGATTTTTATTAACCTAACCATTTTGGATTAGACATGGTTATGTCTCTACATGAGTTAGTTTATGATACTCACTCACCCATGGTTAGCTCACTTGACTTGATTATTATCTTTCTCTCTTTCTCTCTTCATCTTCTTCCTTGAGCTAAAAAGCTCTCTAGGGTTTGATCCAAAGTGAGAAACATTGTGAGAAAATAAATTCTCAAGTGAACCCACTTCCTATTTCTCCATCCTCTACTAGACTAGCACTTTAGTTTAGGGTGTTTGCTTCACTAATTCTCTAGTTAGTGAAGTAGTAGTTTGAGTTGGTATTCCCTCGACGTAGATCATCTTCGGCCTCGAAAACTTCAAGCAAGGACGCTTCTTTCGCCTCGTGAAGCCATGCAAGAGCCCGGGAGAACAATGATCGCAGCGAAGTGACTACGACAAGTAGCTTTAGAAGTGAAGGACCGATCTACAAAGGTTGTATTTCGTATTCACTTAGCTGTAAATGTTATTTACTAGCATTTGTAACCCTAATTATCTAGCAAAGATCTTGTTTAGGGTTTTTCGGCATGGCTAAAATTTTAATCGGGCATGGTTGATGCCTTCTTAACCCTGGTTAGAGTGCCTAGTAACCCTACAGTGGTATTATAGCCAATCGAGCACAGCGCAACATCAACCCCTAATACCGGGAGAGACGAAATCCCTCCTATCTCTTATCGCCTCCATGTGACTCGGGACTGTACCCAAAAACCACCGTTTTGCACGCCCTCTTGGACGTGGTAAAGTGGAAATCAAAGCACAGTGGGAATCATACAAGACTCTATGACGATCTCGGGTCTACAGACTAACCTGCACAAGTGACACCAGAGAACTGCCATCTAACGTGAGGTATAATACCATCTGGGAGTTCTCGGCGAGTCCGTCCAGTGTACCCTGTCTCCACTGAGCACCCGTATACCATCTCTGATGTCAAACACCAATGGATATGGGATCATCCATTGCCCATCTCATGGGTCGAGAAGCGTATACGCTAGTCTACTCTGGTATATCGATGCCCTGTCTCGATACACCTACGACTAGGAACATTAAAGGATGAACTTATGGACTACCATGACCCCACTAGTATGATCTGCATCATAGTCCTGGTAGTCAAGTACACATCCTAAGGGCTTTATCAATATGTAACTATAAGACAGTATCAAGAGATAAGTATACATGTTAAGATAAAGAGCAACCAGATTGCATACTTTCATATCGAGCAAGAAAGTCCTCTCTATATATGTCCAAGCATCCAATATAATATACATTATCTATAGGGTTACTAGGCACTCTAACAAGGGTTAAGAAGGCATCAACCATGCCCGATTAAAATTTTAGCCATGCCGAACAACCCTAAACAAGATCTTTGCTAGATAATTAGGGTTACACATGCTAGTAAATAACATTTACAACTAAGTGAATACGAAATACAATCTTTGTAGATCGGTCCTTCACTTCTAAAGCTCCTTGTCATAGTCCCTTCGCTGCGATCATTGTTCTCCCGGGCTCTTGCATGGCTTCACGAGGCGAAAGAAGCGTCCTTGCTTGAAGTCTTCGAGGCCGAAGATGATCTACGTCGAGGGAATACCAACTCAAACTACTACTTCACTAACTAGAGAATTAGTGAAGCAAACACCCTAAACTAAAGTGCTAGTCTAGTAGAGGATGGAGAAATAGGAAGTGGGTTCACTTTAGAATTTATTTTCTCACAATGTTTCTCACTTTGGATCAAACCTTAGAGAGCTTTTTAGCTCAAGGAAGAAGATGAAGAGAGAAAGAGAGAAAGATAATAATCAAGTCAAGTGAGCTAATCATGGGTGAGTGAGTATCATATACTAACTCATGTAGAGACATAACCATGGCTAATCCAAAATGGTTAGGTTAATAAAAATCTAAAGTAAAACAAAGTTAGTGGACTTTGTCAAAGCATCCACAAGCTTCTACAAGCTTCATGCTTATGACAAAAGCTCCACTAATTTGTAATTACCTTAAATAAATATAAACCACCATTTAAAATAGAATGGTGTATGTATTGCACACCCATGAATAATGTATCAACAACCATGATACAAAAAGAAAACACATTTTAATATATATCACATATATATATTAAAATTGTGCACATGTGAGAAAAATCCTTAAGTGAACAAATGTTAGTTAATGTAAATTAGTATATCAAATATACAATCGTACACTAAATTATTAAATCAACACTTGACTTAATAATCCGGTCATATCTCATATAACTAACTAACATTCAATGTATCGACTTATCGAATCAACACTGGATTCGATAACCCGGCTATATCTCATATAACCGACCGATACAAAAAGTCGCGAGAATATAATACGGTATCACATACACGCATTATTCTTGGACCCGCACAAATCACATATGCGCTCCTATTTCGTTTTGCCTGAGCCAGTAAAACCTCTATGTAGGACTCTAAAGACTCGTCAATACGCCGGCAGTAGGTGATGATCACATCAAGCACCCACAAGCCGTCAGCGGTACTAGCTGAACGTAACGGCTATCCGGGTATTGAGCGATCAGAAGATCCGTAAGCAAGCCCGCTCCAACTCCTGTAAAATCCTAATGGTAACACTTCCCGTATAGTCCGGTCTCCTCGTCTGATATGTCGCATATCAAGTCTAGGGGTGGTAAACGTCAGACCCCAATAACCGATAAGTCGTGCCGATGTGAGGCTCATAACGGGTCGAGAAACTACTGGTAACACTTACCAGTAAATCTCTAAATCAGCCCTGGCTAGGGACTTCCCTGTTATGGCCAATCGGGCACAGTGCAACATCAACCCCCAATACCGGGAGAGACGAAACCCCTCCTATCGCTAATCGCCTCTATGTGACTCGGGACTGTACCCAAAAACCACCATTTTGCACGCCCTCTCGGACGTGGTAAGGTGGAAATCAAAGCACAATGGGAATCACATAAGACTCTTTGACGATCTCGGGTCTACAGACTAACCTGCACAAGTGTCACGAGAGAACTGCCATCTGACGTGAGGTATAATACCATCTGGAAGTTCTCGGCGAGTCCGTCCAGTGTACCCAGTCTCCACTGAGCACCCGTATACCATCTCTGATGTCAAACACCAATGGATATGGGATCATCCATCATCCATCTCATGGGTCGAAAAGCGTATACGCTAGTCTACTCTGGTATATCGATGCCCTGTCTCGACACACCTACGACTAGGAACATTAAAGGATGAACTTATGGACTACCATGGCCCCACTAGTATGATCTGCATCATAGTCCTGGTAGTCAAATACACATCCTAAGGGCTTTATCAACATGTAACTATAAGACAGTATCAAGAGACAAGTATACATGTTAAGATAAAGAGCAACCAGATAGCATACTATCATATCGAGCAAGAAAGTCCTTTCTATATATGTCCAAGCATCCAATATAATATACATCATCTGTACAATACTGGCCTCTAGGGCATACATACAACTAACAATCTCCCACTTGCACTAGGGCCAGCTGCTGTAGTATCGCATACCAAGCATCCTGAAGAGTCTCTCAAATTGTATCTGGGGAATGGCCTTCGTGAGTGGATCCGCAGTGTTGTTCTTCGTGTCAACCCTCCTGACCCCGATCTTCCGGCGATCAACTATCTCCCGGATCAGGTGATACCGTCTCAGAATATGCCTGGATCGCTGATGAGACCTGGGTTCCTTGGCCAAAGCCACCGCTCCATTGTTATCGCAATACAAAGGTATTGGATGCTCAATGGATGGAACCACTCCAAGTTCAGTAATGAACTTCTTGATCCAGACAGCCTCTTTGGCAGCATCGTTGGCAGCGATGTATTCAGCCTCCATCGTCGAGTCTGCCACGGTTTCCTGCTTGGAACTCTTCCAGCTAACCGCCCCTCCGTATAGGGTAAAGACAAATCCCAAGTGCGACTTAGAGTCGTCCTTATCACTCTGGAAGCTCGAATCGGTAAAGGACTCCACTTGGAGTTCTCCGTTACCATACACCAAGAGCATCTCCTTAGTCCTTCGTAAGTACTTGAGAATGCTCTTCATAGCTGTCCGGTGACTCTCTCCAGGATCAGCTTGATACCTACTCACTACACTTAGTGAGTATGCTACATCGGGTCTGGTACATAGCATCGCGTACATAATAGAGCCTACAGCCGAAGCATAGGGTATCCCTTGCATGCGAGCTCTCTCCAAATCAGTTTTGGGAGACTTCTCTTTGGAGAGAGTGAGTCCAGAGATCGTGGGTAAGTTTCCACGCTTGGATTCTTCCATACTAAACCTCTTTAGTATGGTGTCAATGTACCTGGATTAGGATAATCCCAATATCCTTTTAGATCTATCTCTATAGATCATAATTCCCAGTATGCAGGAGGCATCACCTAGATCTTTCCTTAAGAATCTTTGTGATAAGAAGAGCTTGACCGATTGCAGCATAGGAATGTCATTTCCTATCAAGAGTATGTCGTCCACGTACAATACGAGGAAGACAATCTTACTCTCTGCCACCTTCTTGTAGATACAAGGTTCATCTACGTTTTTGACGAAATCAAACTCTTTGATAACGACGTTAAAGCAGATGTTCCAACTCCACGATGCTTGCTTTTAATCCATAAATGGATTTAAGCAGCTTGCACACCTTCCCGCTGCTCCCACTAGCTACGAAGCCTTCTGGCTGAGTCATGTACACCCTCTCTTCTAAATCACCGTTTAGAAAGGCAGTCTTAACATCCATTTGCCAGATTTCGCAGTCATGATATGCAGCGATGGCAAGCATGATCCGGATGGATTTAAGCATAGCCACTGGAGAAAAGGTTTCGTCATAGTCCACACCTGGTCTTTGACGAAAACCCTTTGCAACAAGTCTAGCTTTGAAAGTCTCCACTTTCCCATCTACACCAAGTTTTTTCTTGAAGATCCACTTGCTCCCAATGGGTTTTACCCCTTCAGGAGCATCTTCTAAAGTCCATACTTTGTTGGTGTACATGGATCATCTCGGACCGCATTGCATCCAGCCATTTCACTGAGTCACCACTCGTGATGGCCTGCTCGAAGCTAGTTGGGTCATCATCCTCCATGATGCAATCCTCGCTCCCACCATCCATGAGAAAGCCGTAGTATCTCTCAGGTGGGTGGGGAACCCTACTAGATCGGTGGAGTGGCTGGGGTTCGTTGGGAACTACCGAATCCTCTGGTTCCACTAAATCCTCAGTTTGAGTTTGTGTAGTCGGAATTTCTTCCAGTTCTAGCTCTTTGCCACTAATTTCTTCTACAAGAAATTCTTTTTCTAAAAAGGTGGCATGTCGAGAAACAAACACCTTTTGTTCCTCGCTATGGTAGAAAAGATATCCATGTGAATGTTTGGGATATCCCACAAACTTGCATAGAACTGACCGTGCCTCGAGTTTGTCCAGATTTTACCTTTTGACATAGGCTAGACAACCCCATATCTTAACTCGTTTAAGACATGGTCTCTTCCCATTCCATATCTCATATGATGTGGTAGGTACAGATTTAGATGGAACTTGATTCAATAGGTATGCTGCTGTCTCCAGCACATACCCCCAGAAGGAAATAGGCAACTCAGCTGTGCTCATCATAGAGCGCACCATATCTAATAGGGTACGGTTCCTCCGTTCCGATACACCGTTGTGCTATGGTGTATATGGAGGAGTTAGCTGAGAGAGAATCCCATTCTCTTTTAGGAAGTCCAGGAATTCATTGCTCAAGTATTCACCTCCTCGATCAGATCGAAGGATTTTAATACTTTTTCCGGTTTGGTTCTCGACTTCTTGTTTATATTCTCTAAATTTCTCAAAAGCTTCTGATTTGTGTTTCATTAGGAACACATATCCGAATCGAGAGAGATCGTCAGTGAATGTAATGATGTACGAAGAACCATCCCTGGCAGGTGTAGACATGGGGCCGCATACATCACTATGTACCAGTCCCAAGAGTTCTGTAACTCTTTCTCCGTGTCCCGTAAACGGATTTTTGGTCATCATTCCTTTGAGACATGACTGGCAAGTGTCATAAGATGAAAATTCAAACGGATTCAAATATCCATCCTTATACAACTTAGCTAGTCGTGTCGCATTGATGTGACCCAGTCTATAATCCCATAAGAAGGATTCATTCAGTTCTGAACTCTTCCTCTTGTGTGTGTTTGTTATGCTCAGAACTGTTAATTGATTTAGAACATAAATGCCATTGCACAACGTGCCTGATCCAACCAACTTTTGGTTCAGAAAAATGTTCATAACATTATCCTGTAATACAAAATTATATCCCTCTTTACTTAGTAAAGAAACCGATATAATGTTGCATATCAGGTTCGGCATGTAATAGCATTCGTTCAGAATCAACGTATTACCAGTTGGTAATACAAGGTGATATTCCCCGACGGTTCTAGCTGCAACAATTGCACTATTTCCAACCCTTATGTCTTTATCACCTTCTCCAAGTTCTCTACCTTTCTTAAGCCTATGTAACTGATTATATATATGGGATCCTGACCCGGTATCTAATACCCAGGACGTAGAGCAAATGGAGAAACAGTTCTCTGTAACGAACACACCCGAAGAAAACGCATCAATATGTACTTTGTTCATTCGGGTGGCATGGGAATCCTGGTATTCCCCTATATCCTGTTCAGTCCTATAACTCTTATAAGAAAGAATGGAACCAACGTTCCCCAGCACAGTATAACATGCGGGTTTAGTCAATACATCCATATTATTATCTTTATTAAGGCATGATATGGTCGCTACCTGGAGAGAGAGAGAATAAAAACACTTTAGCGTATGCTCTTGCAAGATCAGATTGGTTATTATTTTATCTAATCAGGATGGCTCCCACTGTTTTTATCAAATCTTCCTTCAAACCCTAAAAGGAAAGACTAGCTGGGATTAATTACACCCTACAATTTCGCCAATCTTTCAGCCAGGCCAGTGTCGGTACTTTGAGAGAGGTTCCCCGTACTTTCGCACGGACCTAATTAAAGTAAACCTCATTTTCCCAGAGGCGTAACCCCGTTGACACCTTTCTAGATACCTACTTGATCGGCTAATTGTCCTGTGTAAAACTCTCCCAGGAGTAACAATTACTCGCAGTGGGTATCGGGATCCAACTTTCTCATAGAAGGTATGCAATCTCATTGCAAATTTCAACACTTGAAATTCCCGATAATATTTTGCCCCTAACCCCTATGACCTTGACAAAGGCCAACAAATCATAGGATGCTAGTCAAGTTCAACCCGTCATTTCTTGATTGAATCAAAACTGACGTATATCCCGTTATTAAGCGTACCATACCAAACCAACATTTGATTCAGGTGAATGTTTATAATATTGTTCTTCAATACAAAATTATATCCTTCATTGTCTAACAAAGAAACGGATATTATATTACAAAGCATACGGAGTACTTAAATCTCTAGAAGAAGCATGGGGATGCTTCCGCTTCAGGTCTGTTTGTCTAACACACCTTGATTTAGGACGGAGATATTATATTACAAACCATACGTCTTTTTTTTATTAGTGTGTTGTATGCTGAAAATTGTGTGTTGATTTAGGACGTATATCCCGTTATTAAGCATACCATACCCAACCAACATTTGATTCAGGTGAATGTTCATAACATTGTTCCTGAATCAAATGAGCAAAAGAGTCACCAAGTTAGGATTTTGAAGTGAGAAAATAAACCACATCACCATTCTACACTAGTCTTGCCCATTAGTGTAGAGTGTTAGCTTCCATTTCTTCTCTAGATCTAGTGGACCTTCAAGCTTGGACAAAGAAGACTCCGGGTGGATCGTCGTGGACCCAAAGGATCTCAAGCAAACCTTTTTTCCAACCCTCAAGTAGCCAAGGAGTCTAGCGTAAGGAGCTACAAAGGTTGTACTCTCAAAACCCTAGCTTTTACTACTTATGTTTGTGTTGCCCTAAATTTTCTAGCATGATCCTTAAGATAGTTTCTTTAGCACCATAAAAAATTTAAATATGGCATTTGTGTTGCCTCAAACCCTTGTAGTGGTGCTGTAGGAAACCCTTCACCCAAACCCCAAACTTAGAAACCCGACGTCGGAAAATTGTGAGAATTGTGATGGTATTTAAGAATCTGGAGTGACTCGGAGACCTAGAAAATTATTTAGCGAACACAGTGACACATGCAGGCACCCAGGAAGCTACCACAGAGACCCGAGACCCCAACTCCACCTATAGGCCATAGATTTAATCATTCTGGCCGCAATTTGCCGCCAGAGTAGGGTTGATTTGGTCCATGTTTGTTCCAGGGCTTTATCTCCAGAAAATTAGACCCTCCATATGTGTAGAATTGACCAATTTGGCCTAGGGTAAAATCTGGGACCATTTTCTTGATTTGCTGCTTTGTTTTGCGATTTCGTTTTAACTTAATTTTTGGTATTTGATATTGTGTTCCATCGTCTGATGTTTGTACATCAGCAACGGGGGTTGTTTGGTGGTTTGCAGGCGTAGGCTACAGGTTCTAACCTATAAGCGATTCGCATGCCGTTTTGGTTTTCCAACTTGATTTTAATACGCATTTGCGATTGTGTATTTGTTGTAGATACCCCCACGTAGATTTCAAGATGACGAGGATAAGCGTGGCATCATCGAATCTAGCAAGAAAGGATCAAGGTGAGTAGATCTATATCTACGGGGGAAGTCGGGTGGATGGCGTATAGCACCCCCGCAAACTTTGATGGAAACCGATTTATATATTGATTATTATTAATGAAACCTTTAATAGAAGACTATTGATAGAGCAAAAAGGTAGTTAGAGAACCATATTAGAAACTAAGGATAGTTAGAAGTGTTGATACGACTAGTATGTGATGACGGAAATTTGAGAATGATATTTGATGATATTGCCGTTTAGGGTACTACAGGACTAGATAGCCGACGTAGATGTGTCATCCGAACCATACCTATTTCCAAACAGAAAAATCATATGCATCTTTTAAACTGATACCTTGAGGGACGTTACGGATTTTTAAATGATATCTTTTCCTTAAAAACACCGTAGCCCCTGTAAGTGCATGGCAGCGCCCCGGCCGTCAATCCGACGCCGGAATGCGGAAACGAAACTTTTACAAAACTTGTAAACCGGCACTACCGCGCACTTTAAACCCAGATCGGGCCATTAACCTACTCCTAGCTAACTATAGAATGGGAAGGAAGCTATACCGAGCGATCCGTGTCCTTCAGTCTTCGGCCTCCACTCCGATCTCCTCGCGGAATCTCCGGTCTTCAGCTCCTCGTCGGAACGGGCACCACATCGCCGGGTTCTTTTACGGGCTCCCAGCACTGGACCGAGACAACTCGGGCACGAATTTGGCGAGTCGACGTGTCCAAGAATACTGTAGGTGAAATGTAGGATGGTTTGTCTCTATTGGGGTTGAAGTTGCCATAAGGATGGAGGAGGAAAAGAAGATGTGGAGATTGGCTTTGGAATTTTGATGCAAGCATTTCTCAATGAATCTTTTTCACACACAAAAATTAATACCCCCACCAAAGTGGCCGGCCTTATGATAGGAATGGGAGAGATCAAAAACCATGATGGGAGGTGAGTGTAGTAAAAGGAAATGGTGGCCATAATTCAAAAAGCAAGCCTCACATCAATTCTCATCTCATTTAATGCTAATGAAATGATCACACAACTAAATCAATTTCATCAAGAACCATCATGAACTCTCAAATCACAAATAACCCCTCCATAATTGCTAATTTGCATATTTGCAAATTAGCCCCTCCATCAGAAAAATCCGGCCATGAAGGAACAAAGGAAAACTGGCCGGAACGGAATACAAACTGGCAACTTCAAAAAAACTGATCCCGTAATAAATTACAGGAAAACCCCGCGACTGTATATACATACCCGCATTTGTATTCCAACCGAATACAAAATGAAATGAGACAAAATCTACACTGTACAATACTAGGATCCAGCTTAAACCAAAGCCCGCTAGTATTATCCTTCCGATCTTGATCCGTGCAATACCGCACGTATATGATCGTACCCTGCCATATCTCCATACGGCCTCTACAGCGTTTCGCCCGAAACTCGAGAAACTGTCTGTGGGGGACTCTAAAGACTCGTCAATACTTTGGCTGTGGATTTAACCACTAGCACGTCAGAGGTATTAGCCATACGTAACAGGCTACCAGGTATTGACTAAAAGGGACGTCGATGAGCGAACTCAATCTGACACCCTACTGAGCCTTTCAGTGACAATATCCGTACAGTCTGGTCTGTTCGTCTATGAGCATCGTATGGCGGGCTTAGGGGGTTGGTAAAAGTAAGACCCCCAAAAGCGGTACAAGTCGTGTCGGAGTGTAGCCCAGAACACCTTGAGATATTACTGGAATACCTACCAGTAAATCTCCTGCCTTAGCCAAGGACTTCGTGTAATGGCTCTCCTAGACACAGCGCGACCTCACCCCCAATACCGGGAGAGACAAACTCTTGAAGATCCGCTCACTGCCTCCATGTGGCTCGGGACCGTACCTAACTAAAACCTGTTTGCACGACTCCTTTGAGCGTGGTAGGGTTGTAATCAAAGTACAGTGGGAACTCACACGAGACAAATAACGATATCAGGTCGATGAACTAATCTGTACACATGTCATCAGGGAACTGCTATCTGACGTCTGGTATAAGACCAACTAGCATATTCCCGGCGAGTCCTGTCCAGTATACTCATAACCTAATGAGCACCTGTATACATCTTAGGTGAACCAACTGACACCAGTGGCTTGTGAAACCGGCCACCGCCCCTCGTCGGGGTCTCGACTGTATACACTAGTCTACTCTGGAGTATCGATGCCCTGTCTCGAAACTCCCACGACTAGGGACCTTTTAAAGATGTGCTTATAGACCCCAGCTCCCACGTATATGATCGCCCTCATACTGCTGGCAGTCATGAAAGAATCCTAGGGGCTCTATCAACGTGTAATAGCGAACTGTAAGGTCACCTAAAACAGTACACGATGATCAAGATAAACCAGATAGCATACTATCATCTTGAGTAAGACTGTCCTACCGGTATAGGTCCTCCCTCAATCATTGCAATCACGTGCCTATGATCCAATAATTTACTCTGAGGGCACTGTCTCCAACAATATCCCACTTGCACTCAAGGCTAATTATTGCGATGTTGCATACTCACAGCCCGTGTGATACCGAACACCCAACTCCTTTACTAATCAGTCTCACAAAACCTGTTTGCGTTACTAATGCGTTTGAGGAATAGCCTCAGTGAGTGGATCCGCTCAGATGTTTCTTTCTATGTCTCTCTTTATCTCAAGTTCGCGGAGAATCCCATCTCCCGAAATGAGCAATACCTGTCTTAAAGTATGTCTGGATATCTGATGGGACCTAGTTCATAAATGAACTCCAAATCCAAACTTCTTAGACTGTATCGTCAACTGAACTTAATCAGTGTCCTGCGCCATGCCTCCCTCAGTATCCTCCTTGGATCACCTTTTAAAAACACTGCCCCTCGTCAGAGGGAAAACTATAACTCTAACAGTCACTCTGTCATCCAGGTCACCTTGGAAGCTTGGAATGATAATCGTCTCCCGAATGAGGCTAATGTTATCATATCCCTAGAACATCCACTTATGTTCTAAAACTGCTTCCGAATGTTTCTCCAGGATTGGATCAATATCAACTTATTGCATCTACTGTAAAAACAACATCTGGTGTGGTACTTGACATCTCATGATCGACTCAATTGCCTAAGCAAGTGATCTCCCAATCATGCACATCACTCTCCCCTTTAGTTTGTAAGACACCTTTAGAGAGGGTGACTCCATCACCTGCAGGTACACTACCATGCCTGGAGTCGTCTATTCTAAATACTTTTAGAATGCTGTCTAAGTACCCTGATTGGGAAAATTCCCAAATCTAGATCTAAAACCATAGATCTAGTAACCAGAATGTCTGATATAATATCCAAGCCCTATGTGGAGAAACTACTGTGTGACAACCAAAGTATAACCGATCGTAGTATTGGAATTTCACTTCCTACTCTGTGTATGTCATCCAAGTACCAGGACGTCACACCCTACTACCTTCTTAACAGATCCATCTCCTATTCTGATGAAGTCAAACCTATGACTGTCACATCAGAAATAGATGATCCATCTCCGTTATATCTGCTTTAGTCCATAAATAGACATAAGCTACCTGTCCACTATGCTTCCGCTGCTCCCACTGACTACGACAACCCTCTGGCAGAGTCATATAGACGTACACTTCTAAAGCTAGTTTAGAACGACGCTATACTCATCCTCCTGCCGGGTCTCATAGCCTGGAACAACAGTAGTGTCAAGTTCGGGTAAACAAGAACCTCCCTGTCACCGTCTTTGAGCATACCGAAGTACCTCTCGAGTGCCTGAGGTTACCCACCATATCTGCGGAGTGGCCAATGGAATGTCAAGCCAGATTGAATCTTTAGGTTCTTATCAAATTTTCAGTAATCGTTTGTGGTTCTGGAATCACTTCCAGTTCTACCATACTCCCACTACTGTTTTCTGAAAAAATCCATTTTTATTAAAACTGTGGCGAGTCAAGAACAATGTCTCTATTGATCTTCCAGATGGTAGAAAGTTAACCCTCATCATAGCCTGGGTCAACCCACAAACAGCCATTACAGAAACGTGCCTTGAGTTATCCAGAGTCTGGGTTTAAGCATAAGCTGGACAACTCCCGGTACCTTAATATCGTTAAGATATGAACTGTTCTATATCCAATACAGAAACAGAGGCACGGATTTAATTGAACCAGATTCAAATCATGCAGCTGTCTCCAGTGCATGTCAACTAAATGGAGAGAGGCCGATCAGCGTTACTCAACTTAGGAATGCCTCCAATTATGAGTAACCTGAAAGAGAAGCAAGTTCTCTTAATCATTACTACCAACTGAATACCATACACAAGTATCTACATCTTCGATCACATTGAAGAATCCCGATACTTGCAATACCTGGTTCTCTACTTTATCCACATACCTATAACTTCTCAATACTTGGACCCTGCAATTCTACGAAACACATGTCTAAAAACTGGAGAAGTCATAAGTAAACCGAATATAGTACGAAGACCAACCCTCCTGTCCTAATGGACACAGGACAATATACAATCCTCTGTATAAGTCCCCTGAGTCTAATAACTCAAACCCTGTGTGTCGTAGCTTGAAAACTGTACTTATAGTTATGAAGAATTACAGCGCTGTTTAATGCTCCTTACCTAACCATCCACTGATATAGGTAAATGTCATAGATATAATTTCAAAAGGGTATATCTCACTCTATAAAAATAGACGTACAAATATATCAATTTGAAATTGGTGCATAACAGCGGATATTGAAAACCAAATATTTGCCGTCCGGCAAACAACCCAGGCGATTTTCTCAAATATCACCAATTACAACGAATTCCGATATAATGAGGATGATCACCTAATTCCCAATAACTTACTCCCACTCATCATCTGTAAAACCATACAGATGTGAGAATCAAACCTGGTAAATACATACCCTGGAGCAAGGACTAATTGGGAAATCAGTTTTTCTTTTAACAGTACACAGTGAAACTGAAACATTGAAATATTTCGATGGGGTATCCGGGTATTCCTACTAATGCCTCTTCCATCATCAGATTCACAACTATAACCGTATATTTCTGTGCCACCTCTCCAAATCCCTTTATATGTCTTTAGTTATTACCTTCTGTACACCCCTTTAGGCCAAATGGTTTTCTTCCTTCCCTACCGTTCGGCACCAGCCTATGGCTTGGAAGAAGACTATCCAATAAGCATAATGGGTGTACTGTCCTAATCCTAGGAGCACTCGTAATGCGAGAGAAGGTGAAGATAAAAAACAACCGAATAAACCTTATTCCTATTTCTCCCGAACCAGAATCCATCTCCGAACTGGAACAAGTTCGTATATAACCATACGATGGAGTATCTAAATAACTGTGGATCTTCATAGTGATACGAAGTGTTCTGGAGAAATACAAATGTGAAATGGGAGTGGTAATCAAATACTTAGTTTGGTTGTGAAGAGCAGTCGCAATTTACTTTGCCCTCTTACTAATCCCTTTATTTGTCTTAATTTAATACCTTCTGTACACCATCGTTACGCTAATTGGTTTTCTTAATTCCCTACCGGTCGACACCTGCCTATGGTTTGGAAGAAGACTATCCAATTTGCGTAATAGGTGTACTGTCCTAATCCAAGGAGCACTCGCAACCTAAGAGAAGGTAAAAGGAAAAGACAACTGAATAGTCCTATTCGTTTTTTCCAGAACCGGAAACCATCCTCAAATAAATTCCTTCGAGTTCGTATATAACCATACGATGGTTTTGTCCAATGGAAGTGGACGTTCGTAGTAATACGGGGTGTCCTGGAGAAAAGGGTAAAAGTAGGAGTGGCAATGAGGTATGCAACTCTGACAATCCGAAAGCCAGTGTTTAAGAAGGTTCAGTTAATTTTGGTCACTGAGTCATAGTCAAGGGTCGGGTCACGGTCGCTGCCAAAGAGAGAGAGAAAAGAAACATTCAGCGTGTACTCTAACCTAGATCAGAATGGTTATCAATTTATCTACTCAGGAAACCTCCCACTGTACCGTCAAGTTCTCCTCCAAACCTGAAAGAAGAATTAGTCGGGATCACCCGAGGAGTAAACCAACTCATCAGTGGGAATCGGGATCTAACAATCATCACATGATAACGTGACGGAATCCGCTCACGTTATCACACTCCAGAAGGTATGCGCATATCTGGCAAGTATCAGTTTCTTTAGAAACTCCCGATGTGATTTTTGCCCCATGCTCTTATGACCTTGACTAAGGCCAACAAATCATAAGTCACATGTCAAGTTCTACCCGTCATTGTCCAGGTTAATTTGAACCCACCCGTACAAGCCCTTGACTAGGGCCAACAAGGCTATACGACTGTCCCAAACCAACGTATCTATCTATGCAGCAGAAAGGTAACAAGCAGCTACCATACACTATGCCTTGACTAAGGCCAACAAACATAGCCTGGATACTGCGTGCTACCCATCTGAAATGGCGAAGGGCTACGAATGGTTTTTGGTGAAAAACCTTTAACGTAATGAACTTGATATCGTTGAAGGAACTGGATAGCTTTTATAAAAATATAGTGGCGAAAACCTTTGCTAAAGAGGCCACTCCCGGTGAAGGGATCTCGGCTCTTTCCCCGTAGAATGAGGTGCAGGATATTCCAACTGAATACCACGATGCAAAGCAAAAGTAATCGACTATAGTGAAGTTATTGCCCTGACGCAAACTTCTGTCCAAGGGGTCACTCCCGGTGAAGGGATCTCGGCCTTTGCCTCGTCGACTGAGGTGCTGGATATTCATAACCGAATACCACTGTGCAAAACAAAAGAGAATGTCCTTGCAATAACAGCTTTTTGAAAAATATTCCAACAACATCAGAATAGGTTTGTTTAGCTTGCATTGATCCGAATCAACGCAGTCCTATCAATTGATCACACCACAAAGAACGAAAATAATGATGTACGTATATGCCATCCGCATTCACTACTGGGTCCCGTCATCACCCGTTAGGTTACTTAACTAACGACAGAGCGGGGACTGGACTAGAGCGGATGCAAAACATATACAACATCTACTAGTATTTATATATCAATATATAATATTCGCTCAAGGCGTGATAAAATGCAACATCACAAAAATGTAATAACCATCACAGAACAATACAGATATCTGGGATTCTCGGGTTTCACAGAGCCGCTACTGAAACCCGACGTTACCCTGGTCGTGTGGATAGCCTGTGCAATGAAATCCTAGACCCCTACGGGCGCCGCAAGTTACCCGCCAAAACCTGAAGCGAGGTAGCCCCCTTCAACAACGTGAATGGACCACCTAGCACTTCACGGAATCCGGTAACTTGGGCACCCCTCCTGGGTCAACCTATACCCCCTATGAGTGCGGCGAATAGCCCGCCAATTCTAGAGTGAAGCCCTCTCCGTCTCAACGCCATGAGATGCGGGCCCGTTGCCCTCTAGAACCCGGCTATCCATGCACCCCTCCGCGGGGTAATCCTAGTACAGAAAGTAAAATATATACAACGGGTACATCGACCTCAGCCCGGTCGTTCCCCAAAAGAATAATATACAAACAGGCAGTGACGGCAGTCCACATGTCGGACGCTCACCCCGCAATATCAAATGTACATATACAACTATACTGTACTACCGTTGCATCCAGGCTACCCACCACGACAATCCGCAACATCACAGTACAACACAGAACATCAACGTGAATGTCACGTTCGTAAATCCGTCTAAAAGGGCTTTAGCAGTTAGACAGGATTTACCGATCAAGTGACATTCACGGTCGCAGATATAATGTAAATACTGTGAACTAACTGTTGGAGTTAGTGCCCTCAGAGTCAATTATTGGATCACAGGCGCGTGATTGCAATGATTGAGGGAGGACCTATCCCGGTTGGACAGTCTTACTCGAGATGATAGTATGCTATCTGGTTTATCTTTATCATCGTGTACTGCTTTAGGTGACCTGGCATGTCGCTATTACACGTTGATAGAGCCCCTAGGATTCTTGCTTGACTGCCGGCAGTATGATGGGGATCATATACGTGGGAGCTGGTAGTCTATAAGCACATCCTTAAAAGGTCCCTAGTCGTAGGAGTTTCGAGACAGGGCATCGATACTCCATTAGTAGACTAGTGTATACAGTCGAGACCCCGACGAAGGGCGGTGGCCGGTCTCACAAGCCACTGGTGTCAGTTGGTTCACCTAAGATGTATACAGGTGCTCATTGGGTTATGAGTACACCGGACAGGACTCGCCGGGAACCTGCTAGTTGGTCTTATATCAGACGTCAGATAGCAGTTCCCTGGTGACATGTGTACAGGTTAGTTCATCGACCTGAGGATCGTCATTTGTCTCGTGTGAGTTCCCACTGTGCTTTGATTACTGCCCTACCACGGCTCAAAGGAGTCGTGCAAACAGGTTTTAGTTGGGTACAGTCCCGAGCCACATGGAGGCAGTGAGCGGATCTTCAGGGGTTCGTCTCTCCCGGTATTGGGGGTGAGGTCGCGCTGTGTCTAGGAGAGCCATTACGCAAAGCCCTCGGCCGAGGCAGGAGATTTACTGGTAGGTATTCTAGTAGTATCTCAGGGCGTTCTGGGCTACACTCCGACACGACTTGTACCGCTTTTGGGGGTCTGACTTTCACCAACCCCCTAGGCCCGCCATGCGATACTCATAGACGAACGGACCGGACTGTACGGATATTGTCACTGACAAGCTCAGTAGGGTGTCAGGATGAGTTCGCTCATCGACGTCCCTTTTGGTCAATAGCTGGTGGCCCGTCACGTATTGGCTTATACCTCTGACGTGCTAGTGGTTAAATCCACAGCCATAGTATTGACGAGTCTTTAGAGTCCACCACACTTACAGTTACTCATGCTTTCGGGCTAAACGCTGTAGAGGCCGTATGGAGATATGGCAGGGTCCGATCAGATACGTGCGGTATTGCACGGATCAGGATCGGACAGTTATGTACTAGTAGCCGTATACTTATATGGCAGCGTTCGATCAGATACGTGCGGTATTGCACGGATCTGGATCGGACGGATAATACTAGCCGGCTTTGGTTTAAGCCGGACCCTAGTATAGTACAGTGTAGATTTTGTCTCATTGCATTTGTATCCGGTCGGAATACAGATGCGGGTGTGTATGCACAGTATCGGGGTTTTCCTGTAATTTATTACGGGACCAATTTTCTGGAGTTGCCAGTTTGCATTCCGTTCCGGCCGGTTTTCCTTTGTTCTTTCCCGGCCGGACTTTTCCGATGGAGGGGGTAATTTGCAGTTTTGCAAATTACACTTTGTGGAGGGTTTTCTTGCAAATGTATTTATTATGATAGAATCTTTAGATGCCATTCTCATCACTTGCTTTTGGTTGATTAGAAGTGATTTGGAGTTGATTTGATTTTGTTATGATGATGTTTAGGATATAGTCACCATTCTCTTTATCCTACACTCACCTCCCTTCATGCTTCATATTACCTCCTCCACCATTCTCATTTGGATGATAAGTTTTTCATTAGAAAAAAGAGAAGAAGAAGGAGAGAGTTCTTCATTCTTAAGAGTTTCATCTTCTTGATCTCATTCATGCTAGAAAAATGCAAGCACCATTTTTCTTATCTCATTTCCTCCATCAAGGCAACCAAAACCCAAGTGAGACACTACACTACACATTCTACAGCATATCTTGGGCATGTCGAGTTGCCGGCTTCATGCCCGAGTTGCCTCGGTATTGAGGCGGGAGCCCGTAAAAGACGCAGGCGATGTGGTGCCCTTCCGGCGAGGAGGCGACGATGTGGAGGCAAGACTTTCCGCGGGAGATCGGGACTATGACGAGAAGACCGGAGGACTCGGATCACTCGGTATACTTCTCACCCTATCTCTTGATTGCTAGCATTAGGTTAATGGTTACGATCCGGGTTTTTCATTGTCCGCGGTAGCGCCGGTTTACGAGCAAGGAAAATTTTTTGATTCCGCATTTTGGCCTCGAGTACGAGGCCGGGGCGCTGCCGTGGCGCAACATGGTATCAGAGCCACGCCATTAACCTTACCTAGCTTGTTCTAATGTGTTTTGCTTATCCGATCGACCGAAATTCCAAAAACCGTATTTTTCCTTCACATCAGTTTCTGTTGAAATTTTTTGAAGTCTAAAAATTTTTCAGGTGGTCTTAGAATGATGTGCAGGGAGTTATAAGACCACTGTAAAAATTCGACAACTTCAGTCGACTACCTAAGCGCGGAAGCGCGGCTAAACCCCACCTTGGGCCGCGCTTCCGCCGCACTCTGGTGTCGTCACTGTGCCCAATTTTTCCAGTGGGCTTGTGGGCTAATTTTAGGGCTTTTGGAATATTAAATTTGGGCCCAGATCTTCTGTGACTGCTACAGTTTTACTTGGGGGCCCACTTGTTAATTGTTTGATCGATCAGATATTTTTAAACACATTATTTCACAGTATTTACATTATATCTGCGACCGTGAATGTCACTTGATCGGTAAATCCCGTCTAACTGCTATAGCCCGGTTAGACGGATTTGCGAACGTGACTTTCACGTTGATTTTCTATGTTTATGCTGTGTTGTTGCGAATCGGTCGTGGGGGATAGCCTGGATGCAATGCTAGTACAGTTTTTGTTGTATTATGTACATTTGATATTGCGGGGCGAGCGTCCGACATGTGGACTGCCGTCACTGCCTGTTTGTATTATTCTTTTGGGGCACGACCTGGTTGCGGTCGATGTACCCGGTGTATGTATATTTTACTTTCTGTACTAGGATTACCCCGCGGAGGGGTGCACGGACAGCCGGGTTCTAGAGGGCAACGGGCCCGCATCTCATGGCATTGAGACGGAGGGGGCTTCACTCTAGGATTGGCGGGCTATTCGCCGCACTCGTAGGGGGTACAGGTTGACCCAGGAGGGGTGCCCAAGTTACCGGATTCCGTGAAGTGCTGGGTGGTCCATTCACGGTGCTGGAGGGGGCTGCCTCGCTTCAGGTTTTGGCGGGTGACTTGCCGCACCCGTAGGGGTCTAGGATTTTCATTGCACAAGCTATCCACACGACCAGGGGAACGTCGGGTTTCAGCAGCGGCTCTGTGAAACCCGGGGCTTCCAGATATCTGTATTGTTCTGTGATGCTGTATATTTCTGTGATGTTGCATTTTATCACGCCTTGAGCGAATATAATATATTGGTATATATATTAGTAGATGTTGTATATGTTTTACATCCGCGCTAGTCCAGTCCCCGTTCTGCCGTTAGTTAGCTAACCTAACGGGTGATGACGGGACCCAGTGGCGAATACGGATGGCATATACGTACGTCAGTATATTTTCGTTCTTTGTTGTGTGATTAATTGATGGGACTGCGTTGATTCGGATCAATGCAAGATAAACAAACCTATTCTGATGTTGTTGGAACACTTTTCAAAAAGCTGTTATTGCAAGGACGTTCTCTTTTGTTTTGCACCGTGGTATTCATTTGGAATATCCTGCTCCTCAGTCGACGAGGCAAGGGCCGAGATCCCTTCACCGGGAGTGACCCCTTGGACAAAAAGTTTGCGTCAGGGCATTAACTTCACTATAGCCGATTACTTTTGCTTTGCATCGTGGTATTCATTTGGAATATCCTGCACCTCATTCTACGGGGAAAGAGCCGAGATCCCTTCACCGGGAGTGACCTCTTTAGCAAAGGTTTCGTCACTATATTTTTATAAAAGGTTATGCAGTTCCTTCAACGATATCAAGTTCATTACGTTAAAGGTTTTTCGCCAAAAACCAGTCGTAGCCCTCCGTCGTTTCAGATTAGTATTACTTAGTATTCGTGCTGCGTATGTCGTGCTTAGCCGAGGCGTAGTGTTCGGTAGCTATGTAGTGCTTTTCTGTTGCATGGATTTGTGGTTGGTTAGGACAGTCGTGCGGTCATTTTGGCTCAGTCAAGGACTCGTGCGGGTGGGTCTAATGCAATCAAGATAATGACGGGTTGAACTTGACTAGGATCCTTTGATATGTTGGCTCAGTCAAGGTCACTTGGGTCCTAGGGGTAAAAATCCACATCGGGAGTTTCAAAAGTACTGAAACTTGCCAGGCATGCGCATACCTTCTGGAGTGTGGTGACGTGAGTGGATTCCGTCACGTTATCATGCGATGATAGTTGGGTCCCGATTCCCACTGATGAGTTGGTTTACTCCTCGGGTGACCCCGACTAATTCTTCTTTCAGGTTTGGAGGAGAATTTGAGGTACTGTGGGAGGTTTCCTGATTAGAAAAAGTGATAACCATTCTGATCTAGGATAGAGTGCACGCTGAGTGTTTCTTTTCTCTCTCTCTTTGGCAGCGACCATTGACCCGACCCTGGACTATGACTCAGTGACCAAGTTGGCCGAACCTTCTTAACACAGGCTTTTGGATTGTCAGAGTTGTAGACCTCATTGCCACTCCTACTTTTACCCTTTTCTCCAGGACACCCCGTATTACTACGAACGTCCACTTCCATTGGACAAAACCATCGTATGGTTATATACGAACTCGAAGGACTTCGAGGATGGTTTCTGGTTCTGGAGAAAACGAATAGGATTATTCAGTTGTCTTTTCTTTTCACCTTCTCTCAGGTTGCGAGTACTCCTTGGTTTAGGAGATAGTACACCTATTACGCAAATTGGATAGTCTTCTTCCAAACCTTAGGCTGGTGCCGAACGGTGGGGAATGAAGAAAACCAATTAGCATAACGATGGTGTGCAGAAGGTATTAAGTCAAGACAAAGCAAGGGATCAGTAGGAGGGCAAAGTAAATTGCGACTGATATTCACGACCAAACCAAGTATTTCTTCGCCAATCCTAAATCACCTTTGTATTTCTCCAGGACACTCCGTATCACTACGAAGATCCACAGTTTATTGGATACTCCATCGTATGGTTATATACGAACTCGAAAGGAACTAGTTCCAGTTCGGGGATGGATTCTGGTTCAGGAGAAATAGGAATAAAGTACATTCAGGTGTCTTTTATCTTCACCTTCTCTCGCGTTGCGAGTGCTCCTAGGATTAGGACAGTACACCCTTTATGCCTTTTGGATAGTCTTCTTCCAAACCATAGGCTGGTGCCGAACGGTAGGGAAGGAAGAAAACCATTTGGCCTAAAGGGGTGTACAGATGGTAATGACTAAAGACATATAAAGGGTTTTTGAGAAGTGGCAAAGAATTATACGGTTACAGTTGTGAATCTGGATAATGGTAGAGGCATTACTAGGAATACCAGGATACCCCAACGAAACATTTCAATGTTTCAGTTTCACTGTGTACTGTTAATGGAAAACTGATTTCCCGATTAAACACTTACTCCAGGGTATGTATTTACCAGGTATGATTCTCATATCTGTATGGTTTTACAGATGATGAGTGGGAGTAAGTTATTGGGAATAGGGTGATCATCCTCATTATATCGGGATTCGTTGTAATCGGTGATATTTGAGGAGATCATCTGGGCTGTTTGCCGGTCGGCAAATATTTGGTTTTGAATATCCACTGTTGTGCACCAATTTCAAATTGATATATCTGTACGTCTATTTTCATAGAGTGAGATATACCTTTTGATATTATGTCGATGACATTTACCTATATCAGTGGATGGTTAGGTAAGGAGCATCAAGCAGCGGTGTAATTCTTCTTAGCCATAAGTACAGTTTTTCAACCTACGACGCACAGTGAAAGAGTTGTCAAACTCAGCGGACTTATACAGAGTATTGTATGTTGTCCAGTGTCCATTAGGACAGAGGGGTTGGTCCTCGTACTATATTCAGTTTACTTATGACTTCTCTAGTTTTTAGACAGGTGTTTCGTGGAAACACATGGTCTGAATTTTGAGGAGTTATAGGTATTTGAATAGAGTAGAGAACCAGGTGTAGCAAGTATCGAGATTCTTCAAAGTGATCGAAGATGCAGATACTTGTGTATGGTGTTCAGTTGATAGTAATGATAAAGAGAAATTTCTTCTCTTTCAGGTTACTCATAATTAGAAGCATTCCTAAGTTGAGTAACGCTGATCGGCCTCTCTCCATTTAGTTTACATGCACTGGAGATAGCTGCATGATTTGAATCTGGTTCAATTAAATCAGTGCCTCTGGTTCTATATTGGATATAGAACAGTTCATATCTTAACTATGTTAAGGTACGGGGAGTTGTCCGGCTTATGCTTAAAACCAGACACTGGACAACTCAAGGCACGTTTCTGTAATGGCTGTTTGTGGGTTGACCCAGGCTATGACGAGGGTTGATTTTCTACCATCTGGCAGATCAATAGAAATATTGTTCTTCACTCGCCACATTTTTTTAAAAGAAATGGATTTTTCAGAAAACAGCAGTGGGAGTATGGTAGAACTGGAAGTGATTCCAGAACCGCAAACGATTACTGAAGATTTGATAAGGAACCTAAAGATTCAATCTGTTTTGACATTCCATTGGCCACTCCGCAGATATGGTGGGTAACTTCAGGCACCCGAGAGGTACTCAGGTAGCCTCAAGGACGGTGACAGGGAAGTTCTTGTTTACCCATACTTGCCATTGTTGTTGTTCCAGGCTGCGAGACCCGGCAGGAGGATGAGTATAGCGTCGTTCTAAACTAGTTTTAGAAGTGCGCGTCTATATGACTCTGGCAGAGGGTTGTCGTAGTCAGTGGGAGCAGCGGAAGCATTGGTGGACATCAGGCTTATGTCTATTTATAGACTAAAGCAGATGTAGCGGAGATAGATCATCTATTTCTGACGTGACAGTCATAGGATTGACGTCATCAGAATAAGGGGGTGGATCTGTTGAGAAGGTAGTAGGGAGTGATATTCCTATACTACGATCGGTTATACTTTGGTCGTCACACAGTGTTTTCTCCGTATGGGATTTGGACATTATGTCAGACATACTGGTTACTAGATCTATGGTTTTAGATCTAGATTTGAGTGGTTTCCCAATCTGGGTACTTTGACAGCATTCTATGAGTATTTAGAATGGACGACTCCTGACACAGTAGTGTACCTGCAGTTGATGGAGTCACCCTCTCTAAAGGTGTCTTATAGACTAAAGGGGAGAGGGATACTCATGATTGGCAGATCACTTGCTTAGGCAATTGAGTCAATCATGAGATGTCAAGTACCACACCAGATGTTGTTCTTGCACTAGATGCAACAAGTTGATATTGATCCAATCCTGGAGAAACAATCGGAAGCAGTCTTAGAACATAAGTGAATGTTCTAGGGATATGATAACGACAGCCTCATTTAGGAGACAGTTATCATTCCAGGCTTCCAAGGTGACATGGACGACAAGGAGGATGTCAGAGTTATAGTTTTTCCTTCTGACGAGGGGCAGTATTTTGGACAGGTGGTCCAAGGCAATACAGAGGGTGGCATGGCGCAGGATACTGATTAAGTTCAGTTAACAATACAGTCTAAGAAGTTTGGATTTGAAGTTCATTTATGAACTAGGTCCCATCAGACATCCAGACGTTCTAAGACAGGTATTGCTCATTTCGGGAGATGGCTTTCTCCGCGAACTTGAGATATAGAGAGACATAGAAAGAAACATCACAGCGGATCCACTCACTGAGGCTATTCCTCGAACGCAATAGTTTCGCAAACGAGCTTTGTGAGACTGACTAGTAGAGGAGTTGGGTGTTCGGTATCACACGGGCTGTGAGTATGCGGCATCGCAATAATTAGCCTTGAGTGCAAGTGGGAGATTGTTGGAGTTAGTGCCCTCAAAGTCAATTATTGGATCACAGGCGCGTGATTGCAATGATTGAGGAAGGACCTATCCCGGTAGGACAGTCTTACTCGAGATGATAGTATGCTATCTGGTTTATCTTTATCATCATGTACTGCTTTAGGTGACCTGGCATGTCGCTATTACACGTTGATAGAGCCCCTAGGATTCTTGCTTGACAGCCGGCAGTATGATGGCGATCATATACGTGGGAGCTGGTAGTCTATAAGCACATCCTTAAAAGGTCCCTAGTCGTAGGAGTTTCGAGACAGGGCATCGATACTCCATTAGTAGACTAGTGTATACAGTCGAGACCCCGACGAAGGGCGGTGGCCGGTCTCACAAGCCACTGGTGTCAGTTGGTTCACCTAAGATGTATACAGGTGCTCATTGGGTTATGAGTACACCGGACAGGACTCGCCGGGAACCTGCTAGTTGGTCTTATATCAGACGTCAGATAGCAGTTCCCTGGTGACATGTGTACTGGTTAGTTCATCGACCTGAGGATCGTCATTTGTCTCGTGTGAGTTCCCACTGTGCTTTGATTACTGCCCTACCACGGCTCAAAGGAGTCGTGCAAACAGGTTTTAGTTGGGTACAGTCCTGAGCCACATGGAGGCAGTGAGCGGATCTTCAGGGGTTCGTCTCTCCCGGTATTGGGGGTGAGGTCGCGCTGTGTCTAGGAGAGCCATTACGCAAAGCCCTCGGCCGAGGCAGGAGATTTACTGGTAGGTATTCCAGTAGTATCTTAGGGCGTTCTGGGCTACACTTCGACACGACTTGTACCGCTTTTGGGGGTCTGACTTTCACCAACCCCCTAGGCCCGCCATGCGATACTCATAGACGAACGGACCGGACTGTACGGATATTGTCACTGACAAGCTCAGTAGGGTGTCAGGATGAGTTCGCTCATCGACGTCCCTTTTGGCCAATAGCTGGTGGCCCGTCACGTATTGGCTTATACCTCTGACGTGCTAGTGGTTAAATCTACAGTCATAGTATTGACGAGTCTTTAGAGTCCACCACACTTACAGTTACTCATGCTTTCGGGCGAAACGCTGTAGAGGCCGTATGGAGATATGGCAGGGTCCGATTTGATACGTGCGGTATTGCACGGATCAGGATCGGACAGTTATGTACTAGTAGCCGTATAGTTATATGGCAGCGTTCGATCAGATACGTGCGGTATTGCACGGATCAGGATCGGACGGATAATACTAGCCGGCTTTGGTTTAAGCCGGACCCTAGTATAGTACAGTGTAGATTTTGTCACATTGCATTTGTATCCAGTCGGAATACAGATGCGGGTGTGTATGCACAGTATCGGGGTTTTCCTGTAATTTATTACGGGACCAGTTTTCTGGAGTTGCCAGTTTGCATTCCGTTCCGGCTGGTTTTCCTTTGTTCTTTCCCGGCCGGACTTTTCCGATGGAGGGGGTAATTTGCAGTTTTGCAAATTACACTTTGTGGAGGGTTTTCTTGCAAATGTATTTATTATGATAGAATCTTTAGATGCCATTCTCATCACTTGCTTTTGGTTGATTAGAAGTGATTTGGAGTTGATTTGATTTTGTTATGATGATGTTTAGGATATAGTCACCATTCTCTTTATCCTACACTCACCTCCCTTCATGCTTCATATTACCTCCTCCACCATTCTCATTTGGATGATAAGTTTTTCATTAGAAAAAAGAGAAGAAGAAGGAGAGAGTTCTTCATTCTTGAGAGTTTCATCTTCTTGATCTCATTCATGCTAGAAAAATGCAAGCACCATTTTTCTTATCTCATTTCCTCCATCAAGGCAACCAAAACCCAAGTGAGACACTACACTACACATTCTACAGCATATCTTGGGCATGTCGAGTTGCCGGCTTCATGCCCGAGTTGCCTCGGTATTGAGGCGGGAGCCCGTAAAAGACGCAGGCGATGTGGTGCCCTTCCGGCGAGGAGGCGACGATGTGGAGGCAAGACTTTCCGCGGGAGATCGGGACTATGACGAGAAGACCGGAGGACTCGGATCACTCGGTATACTTCTCACCCTATCTCTTGATTGCTAGCATTAGGTTAATGGTTACGATCCGGGTTTTTCATTGTCCGCGGTAGCGCCGGTTTCCGAGCAAGGAAAATTTTTTGATTCCGCATTTTGGCCTCGAGTACGAGGCCGGGGTGCTGCCGTGGCGCAACACTAACATGTTTAAAATTTTTGATCGACTAAATTTACCGAAGTGGGCCCCAAGCACAACTGTAGCACTCAAAGAAAATCTGGGCCCAAACAGAATATACCAAAAACCCCATTTTCAAGTGAAGGAGTACTGTAGAAATTTTTTTGGAGATAATGCCCTCAGAGTCAATTATTGGATCACAGGCACGTGATTGCGATGATTGAGGGAGGACCTATCCCGGTAAGACAGTCTTATTCGAGATGATAGTATGCTATCTGGTTTACCTTTATCATCGTGTACTGCTTTAGGTGACCTGACAGGTCACTATTGCACGTTGATAGAGCCCCTAGGATTCTTGCTTGGCTGCCAACAGTATGAGGGCGATCATATAAGTGAGAGCTGGAGTCTATAAGCACATCCTTAAAAGGTCCCTAGTCGTGGGAGTTTTTGAGACAGGGCATCGATTCTCCAGAGTAGACTAGTGTATACAGTCGAGACCCCGACGAGGGGCGGTGGCCGGTCTCACAGGCCACTGGTGTCAGTGGGTTCACCTAAGATGTATACAGGTGCTCATTGGGTTATGAGTACACCGGACAGGACTCGCCGGGAACATGCTAGTTAGTCTTATACCTCATGTCAGATAGCAGTTCCCAGGTGACATGTGTACAGGTTAGTTCATCGACCTGGGGATCGTCATTTGTCTCGTGTGAGTTCCCACTGTGCTTTGATTACTACCCTACCACGGCTCAAAGGAGTCGTGCAAACAGGTTTTAGTTGGGTACAGTCCCGAGCCACATGGAGGCAGTGAGCGGATCTTCAGGGGTTCGTCTCTCCCGGTATTGGGGGTGAGGTCGCGCTGTGTCTAGGAGAGCCATTACACGAAGTCCTTGGCCAAGGCTGGAGATTTACTGGTAGGTATTCCAGTAGTATCTCAGGGCGTTCTGGGCTACACTCCGATACGACTTGTACCGCTTTTTGGGGTCTGACTTTTACCAACCCCCTAGGCCCGACATGCGATTCTCATAGACGAACGGACCGGACTGTACGGATATTGTCACTGACAGGCTCAGTAGGGTGTCAGGATGAGTTCGCTCATCGACGTCCCTTTTAGTCAATAGCTGGTGGCCCGTCACATATTGGCTTATACCTCTGACGTGCTAGTGGTTAAATCCACAGCCATAGTATTAACGAGTCTTTAGAGTCCACCACACCTTCAGTTACTCAAGCTTTCGGGCGAAACGCTGTAGAGGTCGTATGGAGATATGGCAGGGTTCGATCAGATACGTGCGGTATTGCACGGATCGTGATCGGACGGTTTTTACTAGCCGGCTTTGGCTTAAGCCGGATCTTAGTATTTGATAGTGTAGTTTTCTCTCTTTGCATTTGTATTTCGGTCGGAATACAAATACGGGTGTGTATGCACAGTATCGGGGTTCTCCTGTAATTTATTATGGGAGCAGTTTTCTAGAGTTGCTAGTTTGCTTTTCGTTTCGGCCGATTTCCTTTGTTCCGTTCATTGGCCGAAGTTTGGTGGAGGAGGGATTATTTGCATTGTTGCAAATAAGCAATTGTGGGAGGGGTTTTTTGCTTTATTGTTTTATCATTATGGTTGCTCCATACCTTGACCATGCTCTCCCTCTCCACTCACACATATTAAAGAGGGGCCGGCCACTGTTCTTGGAGTGAGAGGTTTAATTTGTTTGGAAAATTCCTTCATGTTAATTTTTGTGGGCCCCCCCTCCACTTGAGTGTGCTGGAAGTTTTTTTTTGAGGGTGTGGATTAATTTCCTTTTTGAAATGAATGAGTTTAAAGAGGGAGCTCATTCTTTTCACAGTGAGAGAGAGCTTGCTTCATTTTTCATTTCCAGTGAGCATTATTTTTGGCCGAGCTCCTTTTTTGAGGAGATGATTATTCCCTTTTTTTTGATTGCATGCTCCATTCATCATCAAGCTTTGATTCATGAAAAATCCTTGTGCAAAATTCCTCCATCATGGCAACCTCATAACCCCAAAAGAGACAAGCTTCTACACTATATCTATAGCAAGTTTTGGACGCGTCGGCTAGCCAACTTCGCGCCCGAGTTGCCTCGGTCAAGAGGTGGGAGCCCGTAAAAGATGCAGACGATGTGGTGCCCTTCCGACAAGGATGCGACGACCGGAGTTTCCGCGGGAAATCGGGACGACGACGAGAAGACCGGAGGACTCGGATCACTCGGTATATCTCTAACCCGTCTTGTTGTTAGCTAGATCTAGTTTAATGGCCTGATCCGGGGTTTAGTGCGCGGTGGTGCCGGTTTGCAAAGTTCGCAAAATTAAAGTTTATCACCGTTTCCGCATTTGGCCGTCGGATTGACGGCCGGGGCGCCGCCGTGCACTTACAGTGGTATCAGAGCCTCGCCATTAACTTCGTCTAGCTTCGTTTGATGTGTTTTGCATTTCCGATCGACCAAAATTCCAAAATCTACTTTTTTGCTAGCGACAGTTTTCTGTTGAAATTTTTTTGTCTCCAAAAATTTTTCAGGTTGTATAAAAGTACTGTGCTAGAAGACCTAAGACTACTGTAGAAATTCGAGACACTGATCTCTTCAGAGGAGCGCGGAACCGCTGCAAAACCCTACTTGTTGCCGCGTTTCCGCCGCAGTATTGATGGATCAGTGTGTACAATTTTTCCAGTAGGCTTTATGGGTGATTTTAGGGGTTTTGGAATTTTAACATTGGGCCCAGAATTTCCTGATCTGCTACAGTAATGCTTGGGGGCCCACTTGTTAAAATTTGATTGATCGGATATTTTAAACACATTTTTCACAGTATTTACATTATATCTGCGACCGTGAATGTCACTCGATCGGTAAATCCGGCCTAACTGCTATAGCCCGGTTAGACGGATTTGCGAACGTGACTTTCACGTTGATGTTCTGTGTTTTTGCTGTGATATTGCGGATCGGTCGTGGGGATAGCCTGGATGCAATGCTAGTACTGTTTCTGTTGTATTATATACATTTGATATTGCGGGGCGAGCGTCCGACATGTGGACTGCCGTCACTGCCTGTTTGTATTATTCTTTTGGGGCACGACCTGGTTGCTGTCGTGTACCCGTTGTATGTATATTTTACTTTCTTTACTAGGGTTACCCCGCGGAGGGGTGCACGGATAGCCGGGTTCTAGAGGGCAACGGGCCCGCATCTTAGGGCATTGAGACGGAGGGGGCTTCAGTCTGGAATTGGCGGGCTATTCGCCGCACTCGTAGGGGGTACAGGTTGACCCAGGAGGGGTGCCCAAGTTACCGGATTCCATGAAGTGCTGGGTGGTCCATTCACGGCGATGAAGGGGGCTGCCTCGCTTCAGGTTTTGGCGGGTGACTTGCTGCGCCCGTAGGGGTCTAGGATTTCATTGCACAGGCTATCCACACGACCAGGGGAACGTCGGGTTTCAGTAGTGGCTCTGTGAAACCCGGGGATCCCAGATATCTGTATTGTTCTGTGATGCTGTACATTGTCTGTGATGTTGCATTTCTTATTCACGCCTTGAGCGAAATATAATATATTGGTATATATATTAGTAGATGTTGTATATGTTTTTCATCCGCGCTAGTCCAGTCCCCGCTCTGCCGTTAGTTAGCTAACCTAACGGGTGATGACGGGACCCAGTGGCGAATGCGGATGGCATATACGTACGTCAGTATATTTTCGTTCTTTGTGGTGTGATCAATTGATGGGACTGCGTTGATTCGGATCAATGCAAGTTAAACAAACCTATTCTGATGTTGTTGGAACACTTTTCAAAAAGCTGTTATTGCAAGGACGTTCACTTTTGTTTTGCATCGTGGTATTCATTTGGAATATCCTGCTCCTCAGTCGACGAGGCAAGGGCCGAGATCCCTTCACCGGGAGTGACCCCTTGGACAGAAGTTTGCGTCAGGGCATTAACTTCACTATAGCCGATTACTTTTGCTTTGCATCGTGGTATTCATTTGGAATATCCTGCACCCCATTCTATGGGGAAAGAGCCGAGATCCCTTCACCGGGAGTGACCTCTTTAGTAAAGGTTTTCGTCACTATATTTTCTAAAAAGCTATCCGTTCCTTCAACGATATCAAGTTCATTACGTTAAAGGTTTTCGCCAGAAACCATTCGTAGCCCTCCGTCGTTTCAGACAGGTAGCACGTAGTATTCATGCTATGTTTGTTGACCTTCGTCAAGGCATAGTGCATGGTAGCTGCTTGTTGCTTTTCTGCTGCATAGATAGATGCGTTGGTTTGGGACAGTCGTATAGCCTTGTTGGCCTTCGTCAAGGGCTTGTGTGGGTGGGTTCAAATCAACCTGGAGAATGACGGGTAGAACTTGACATGTGACTTATGATTTGTTGGCCTTCGTCAAGGTCATAAGAGCATGGGGCAGAAATCACATCGGGAGTTTCAAAAGAACTGAAACTTGCCAGATATGCACATACCTTCTGGAGTGTGATACCGTGAGCGGATTCCGTCACGTTATCATGCAATGATAGTTGGATCCCGATTCCCACTGATGAGTTGGTTTACTCCTCGGGTGACCCCGACTAATTCTTCTTTCAGGTTTGGAGGAGAATTTGAGGAACAGTGGGAGGTTTCCTGATTAGAAAAATTGGTAACCATTCTGATCTAGGTTAGAGTGCACGCTGAGTGTTTCTTTTCTCTCTCTCTCTGGCAGCGACCATTGACCCGACCCTAAGACTATGACTCAGTGACCAAGTTGACCGAACCTTCTTAACATTGGCTTTTGGATTGTCAGAGTTGCAGACCTCATTGCCACTCCTACTTTTACCCTTTTCTCCAGGACACCCCGTATTACTGCGAACGTCCACTTCCATTGGACAAAGCCATCGTATGGTTAGATACGAACTCGAAGGAATTCGAGGATGGTTTCCGGTTCTAGAGAAAACGGATAGGATTATTCAGTTGTCTTTTCCCTTTTACCTTTTCTCAAGTTGTGAGTACTCCTTGGTTTAGGAGATAGTACACCTATTACGCAAATTGGATGGTCTTCTTCCAAACCTTAGGCTGGTGCCGACCGGTATGGAATGAAGAAAACCAATTAGCCTAAACGGTGTGCAGAAGGTATTAAGATTAAGACAAAGCAAGGGATTAGTAAGAGGGCAAAGTAAATTGCGACTGATATTCACGACCAAACCAAATATTTCTTCGCCAATCCTAAATCACCTTTGTATTTCTCCAGGACACTCCGTATCACTACGAAGATCCACAGTTTATTGGATACTCCATCGTATGGTTATATACGAACTCGAAAGGAACTTGTTCCAGTTCGGGGATGGATTCTGGTCCAGGAGAAATAGGAATAAGGTTTATTCGGTTGTCTTTTATCTTCACCTTCTCTCGCATTGCGAGTGCTCCTAGGACTAGGACAGTACACCCATTATGCTTATTGGATAGACTTCTTCCAAACCATAGGCTGGAGCCGAACGGTAGGGAAGGAAGAAAACCATTTGGCCTAAGGGGTGTGCAGAAGGTAATGACTAAAGACATATAAAGGGATTTGGAGAGGTGGCAAAGAATTATACGGTTATAGTTGTGAATCTGGATAATAGAAGAGGTATTACTAGGAATACCAGGATACCCCATCGAAACATTTCAATGTTTCAGCTTCACTGTGCACTGTTAAAAGAAAACTGATTTCCCAATTAACACTTGCTCCAGGGTATGTATTTACCAGGTATGATTCTCACATCTGTATGGTTTTACAGATGATGAGTGGGAGTAAGTTATTGGAAATTAGGTGACCATCCTCATTATATCGGGATTCGTTCGAATTGGTGATATTTGAGGAAGCCACCTGGGTTGTTTGCCGGTCGGCAAATATTTGGTTTTAAATATCCGCTGTTGTGCACCAATTTCAAATTGATATATCTGTACGTCTATTTTCATAGAGTGAGATATACCTTTTGATATTATGTCGATGACATTTACCTAATCAGTGGATGGTTAGGTAAGGAGCATTAAACAGCGGTGTAATTCTTCTTAACCATAAGTACAGTTTTTCAACCTACGACACACAGTGAAAGAGTTGTTAGACTCGGCGGACTTATACAGAGTATTGTATGTTGTCCAGTGTCCATTAGGACAGAGGGGTTGGTCCTCATACTATATTCTGTTTACTTTTAACTTCTCTAGTTCTTAGACATGTGTTTCATAGAAACACAGGGTCTAAGTTTTGAGGAGTTATAGGTATTTGAATAGAGTAGAGAACCAGGTGTAGCAAGTATCGGGATTCTTCAAAGTGGTCGAAGATATAGATACTTATGTATGGTATTCAGTTGATAGTAATGATAAAGAGAAATTGCTTCTCTTTCAGGTTACTCATAATTGGAAGCATTCCTAAATTGAGTAACGCCGATCGGCCTCTCTCCATTTAGTTGACATGCACTGGAGAAAGCTGCATGATTTGAATCTGGTTCAATTAAATCAGTGCCTCTGGTTCTATATTGGATATAGTACAGTTCATATCTTAACATTTTTAAGGTACGGGGAGTTGTCCGGCTTATGATTAAAACCAGACTTTGGATAACTCAAGGCACATTTCTGTAATGGCTGTTTGTGGGTTGACCCAGGCTATGACGAGGGTTGATTTTCTACCATCTGGAAGATCAATAGTGATATTGTTCTTAACTCGCCACATTTTAAAAAGAAATGGATATTTTTCAGAAAACAGTAGTGGGAGTATGGTAGAACTGGAAGCGATTCCAGAACCGCAAACGATTACTGAAGATTTGATAAGGAACCTAAAGATTCAATCTGAATTGACATTCCATTGGCCACTCCGATAAGGTGGGTAACTTCAGGCACCCGAGAGGCACTCCGGTAGCCTCAAGGACGGTGACAGGGAAGTTCTTGTTTACCCACACTTGCCATTGTTGTTGTTCCAGGATGCGAGACCCGGCAGGAGGATGAGTATAGCGTCGTTCTAAACTAGCTTTAGAAGTGCGCGTCTATATGACTCTGCCAGAGGGTTGTCATAGTCAGTGGGAGCAGCGGAAGCATTGGTGGACATCAGGCTTATGTCTATTTATAGACTAAAACAGATATAGCGGAGATAGATCATCTATTTCTGATGTGACAGTCATAGGTTTGACGTCATCAGAATAGGGGATGGATCTGTTAAGAAGGTAGTAGGGTGTGATATCCGGGTTTTGGATGACATACACAAAGTAGGAAGTAATATTCCTATACTACGATCGGTTATTCTTTGGTCGTCACACAGTGGTTTCTCCACAAAGGACTTAGACATTATATCATACATACTGGTTACTAGATCTATGGTTTTAGATCTAGATTTGGGTGGTTTCCCAATCAGGGTACTTTGACAGCATTCTAAGAGTATTTAGAATGAACGACTCCTGGCATGGTAGTGTACCTGCAGGTAATGGAGTCACCCTCTCTAAAGGTGTCTTATAGACTAAAGTAGAGAGGGATGTGCATGATTGGCAGATCACTTGCTTAGGCAATTGAGTCAATCATGAGATGTCAAGTACCACACCAGATGTTGTTCTTGCACTAGATGCAATAAGTTGACATTGATCCAATCCTGGAGAAAAAGTCGGAAGCAGTTTTAGAACATAAGTGCATGTTCTAGGGATATGATAACGATAGCCTCTTTGGGAGACAGTTATCATTCCAGGCTTCCAAGGTGACATGGACGACAAGGAGGTTGTCAGAGTTATAGTTTTCCTTCTGACGAGGGGCAGTATTCTGGACAGGTGATCCAGGCAGATACTGAGGGAGGCATGGCGCAGGATACTGATTAAGTTCAGTTGACGATACAGTCTAAGAAGTTTGGATTTGGAGTTCATTTATGAGCTCGGTCCCATCAGACATCCAGACATTCTAAGACAGGTATTGCTCATTTCGGGAGATGGTTTTCTCCGCGAACTTGAGATATAGAGAAATATAGAAAGAAACATCCAGGCGGTTCCACTCACTGAGGCTATTCCTCGATCGCAAGAGTTTCGCAAACAGGCTTTGTGAGACTGACTAGTAGAGGAGTTGGGTGTTCGGTATCACACGGGCTGTGAGTATGCGACATCGCAATAATTAGCCTTGAGTGCAAGTGGGAGATTGTTGGAGATAATGCCCTCAGAGTCAATTATTGGATCACAGGCACGTAATTGCGATGATTGAGGGAGGACCTATCCCGGTAAGACAGTCTTACTCGAGATGATAGTATGCTATCTGATTTACCTTTATCATCGTGTACTGCTTTAGGTGACCTGACAGGTCACTATTGCACGTTGATAGAGCCCCTAGGATTCTTGCTTGGCTGCCAGCAGTATGAGGGCGATCATATAAGTGAGAGCTGGAGTCTATAAGCACATCCTTAAAAGGTCCCTAGTCGTGGGAGTTTTCGAGACAGGGCATCGATTTTCCAGAGTAGACTAGTGTATACAGTCGAGACCCCGACGAGGGGCGGTGGCCGGTCTCACAGGCCACTGGTGTCAGTGGGTTCACCTAAGATGTATACAGGTGCTCATTGGGTTATGAGTACAACGGACAGGACTCGCCGGGAACATGCTAGTTGGTCTTATACCTCATGTCAGATAGCAGTTCCCAGGTGACATGTGTACAGGTTAGTTCATCGACCTGGGGATCGTCATTTGTCTCGTGTGAGTTCCCACTGTGCTTTGATTACTACACTACCACGGCTCAAAGGAGTCATGCAAACAGGTTTTAGTTGGGTACAGTCCCGAGCCACATGGAGGCAGTGAGCGGATCTTCAGGGGTTCGTCTCTCCCGGTATTGGGGGTGAGGTCGCGCTGTGTCTAGGAGAGCCATTACACGAAGTCCTTGGCCAAGGCAGGAGATTTACTGGTAGGTATTCCAGTAGTATCTCAGGGCGTTCTGGGCTACACTCCGACACGACTTGTACCGCTTTTGGGGGTCTGACTTTTACCAACCCCCTAGGCCCGACATGCAATGCTCATAGACGAATGGACCGGACTGTACGGATATTGTCACTGAAAGGCTAAGTAGGGTGTCAGGATGAGTTCGCTCATCGACGTCCCTTTTAGTCAATAGCTGGTGGCCCGTCACGTATTGGCTTATACCTCTGACGTGCTAGTGGTTAAATCCATAGCCATAGTATTGACGAGTCTTTAGAGTCCACCACACCTTCAGTTACTCAAGCTTTCGGGCGAAACGCTGTAGAGGTCGTATGGAGATATGGCAGGGTTCGATCAGATACGTGCGGTATTGCACGGATCGTGATCGGACGGTTTTTACTAGCCGGCTTTGGCTTAAGCCGGATCTTAGTATTTGATAGTGTAGTTTTGTCTCTTTGCATTTGTATTTCGGTCGGAATACAAATACGGGTGTGTATGCACAGTATTGGGGTTTTCCTGTAATTTATTATGGGACCAGTTTTCTGGAGTTGCCAGTTTGCTTTTCGTTTCGGCCGATTTCCTTTGTTCCGTTCATTGGCCGAAGTTTGGTGGCGGAGGGATTATTTGCATTGTTGCAAATAAGCATTTGTGGGAGGGGTTTTTTGCTTTATTGTTTTATCATTATGGTTGCTCCATACCTTGACCATGCTCTCCCTCTCCACTCACACATATTAAAGAGGGGCCGGCCACTGTTCTTGGAGTGAGAGGTTTAATTTGTTTGGAAAATTCCTTCATGTTAATTTTCGTGGGCCCCCCTCCACTTGAGTGTGCTGGAAGTTTTTTTTTGAGGGTGTGGATTAATTTCCTTTTTGAAATGAATGAGTTTAAAGAGGGAGCTCATTCTTTTCACAGTGAGAGAGAGCTTGCTTCATTTTTCATTTCCAGTGAGCATTATTTTTGGCCGAGCTCCTTTTTTGAGGAGATGATTATTCCCTTTTTTTTTGATTGCATGCTCCATTCATCATCAAGCTTTGATTCATGAAAAATCCTTGTGCAAAATTCCTCCATCATGGCAACCTCATAACCCCAAAAGAGACAAGCTTCTACACTATATCTATAGCAAGTCTTGGACGCGTCGGCTAGCCAACTTCGCGCCCGAGTTGCCTCGGTCAAGAGGTGGGAGCCCGTAAAAGATGCAGACGATGTGGTGCCCTTCCGGCAAGGATGCGACGACCGGAGTTTCCGCGGGAAATCGGGACGACGACGAGAAGACCGGAGGACTCGGATCACTCGGTATATCTCTAACCCGTCTTGTTGTTAGCTAGATCTAGTTTAATGGCCCGATCCGGGGTTTAGTGCGCGGTGGTGCCGGTTTGCAAAGTTCGCAAAATTAATGTTTATCACCGTTTCCGCATTTGGCCGTCGGATTGACGGCCGGGGCGCCGCCGTGCACTTACAATTTTGAAGCAGTGAAGACACAGAATGGCGGCGGAACCGCGGCAGAAGGGGGGTTATTTCCGTGGTTCCGCGGCGAGGTCGTACGCACATGCAGTCAAATTTTCTCAAAATTCCTATAAAACCCTGCTCGTATTTTTACAATGTACCAAATAATTTTTTTGAGCACTGGAAAAATTCGACAGAAAACTGGAGTTGAAAATAGGTTTTTCAGAAAAACCATTCGATCGAACTTGTAAACACGTTAGCGCAAGCTAGACTAGATTAATGGCGTGGCTCTGATACCAGTGTAAGTGCACGGCAGCGCCCTGGCCGTCAATCCGATGCCGGAATGCGGAAACGAAACTTTTACAAAACTTGTAAACCGGCACTACCGCGCACTTTAAACCCAGATCGGGCCATTAACCTACTCCTAGCTAACTAGAGAATGGGAATGAAGCTATACCGAGCGATCCGTGTCCTTCGGTCTTCAGCCTCCACTCCGATCTCCTCGCGGAATCTCCAGTCTTCAGCTCCTCATCGGAACGGGCACCACATCGCCGGGTTCTTTTACGGGCTCCTACCTCTGGACCGAGGCAACTCGGGCACGAAGTTGGCGAGTCGACGTGTCCAAGAATACTGTAGGTGAAGTGTAGGATGGTTTTTCTCTATTGGGGTTGAAGTTGCCATAAGGATGGAGGAGGAGAAGAAGATGTGGAGATTGGCTTTGGAATTTTGATGCAAGCATTTCTCAATGAATCTTTTTCACACACAAAAATTAATACCCCCACCAAAGTGGCCGGCCTTATGATAGGAATGGGAGAGATCAAAAACCATGAAGGGAGGTGAGTGTAGTAAAAGAAAATGGTGACCATAATTTAAAAAGCAAGCCTCACATCAATTCTCATCTCATTTAATGCTAATGAAATGATCACGCAACTAAATCAATCTCATCAAGAACCATCATGAACTCTCAAATCATAAATAACACCTCCACAATTGCTAATTTGCATATTTGCAAATTAGCCCCTCCATCAGAAAAATCCGGCCATGAAGGAACAAAGGAAAACTGGCCGGAACGGAATACAAACTGGCAACTTCAAAAAAACTGATCCCGTAATAAATTACAGGAAAACCCCGCGACTGTATATACATACCCGCATTTGTATTCCGACCGAATACAAAATGCAATGAGTCAAAATCTACACTGTACAATACTAGGATCCGGGTTAAACCAAAGCCCGCTAGTATTATCCGTCCGATCATGATCCGTGCAATACCGCACGTATATGATCGAACCCTGCCATATCTCCATACGGCCTCTTCAGCGTTTCGCCCGAAACTTGAGAAACTGTCTGTGGGGGACTCTAAAGACTCGTCAATACTTTGGCTGTGGATTTAACCACTAGCACGTCAGAGGTATTAGCCATACGTAACGGGCTACCAGGTATAGACCAAAAGGGACGTCGATGAGCGAACTCATCCTGACACCCTACTGACCCTGTCAGTGACAATATCCGTACAGTCCGGTCCGTTCGTCTATGAGCATCACATGGCGGGCCTTAGCGGTTGGTAAAAGTCAGACCCCCAAAAGCAGTACAAGTCGTGTCGGAGTGTAGCCAGAACACCCTGAGATATTACTGGAATACCTACCAGTAAATCTCTTGCCTTGGCCAAGGACTTCGTGTAATGGCTCTCCTAGACACAGCGCGACCTCACCCCCAATACCGGGAGAGACGAACCCCTAAAGATCAGCTCACTGCCTCCATGTGGCTCGGGACTGTACCCAACTAAAACCTGTTTGCACGACTCCTTTGAGCGTGGTAGGGTAGTAATCAAAGTACTGTGGGAACTCACACGAGACAAATGACGATCTTAGCTCGATGAACTAACCTGTACACATGTCACCAGGGAACTGCTATCTAACCTCAGGTATAAGACCAACTAGCATGTTCCCGGCGAGTCCTGTCCAGTGTACTCATAACCCATTGAGCACCTGTATACATCTTAGGTGAACCAACTGACACCAGTGGGTTGTGAGACCGGCCACCGCCCCTCGTCGGGGTCTCGACTGTATATACTAGTCTACTCTGGAGTATCGATGCCCTGTCTCGAAACTCCCATGACTAGGGACTTTTTAAGAATGTGCTTATAGACCCCAGCTCCCACGTATATGATCGCCCTCATACTGCTGGCAGTCAAGCAAGAATCCTAGGGGCTCTATCAACGTGTAATAGCGACCTGTAAGGTCACCTAAAACAGTACACGATGATAAAGATAAACCAGATAGCATACTATCATCTTGAGTAAGACTGTCCAACCGATATAGGTCATCCCTCAATCATTGCAATCACGTGCCTGTGATCCAATAATTGACTCTGAGGGCACTATCTCCAACAGCCCCTACTTTCAAAACTACGATTCGCTTCTTTTAAAAACTGATTGTATGGTTCGGGTGTGTATGTTAGATTAGATACTTATCCTTATAGTAAAGGTAGAATGTATTTGTAAAGTTGATATTGTGTGAGAGATAGATGCGATGAAAAGAAAATACGATTTGACATGTGATATGATGATATGTTGGTATACGGATACGAGTCGATTGAGATGATTTATACTCTGCGGGTCCCCTGATATGAGATTATTGCGGATGTGACCAGGGACATGGGTATATAGAGATATTTATATGTGTTGTGAATTGTGAGTGTTAGCCGTACGTGATGTTAGGTCCGTACCCTCCTCGTCTTATAGGTTGATAGGATCTCTGATAGCTTAATGCCGCCGTACGATGATTTTCCGTGCGTGATGAGTTTGACTTGATGATTGATCCTTACCCTTGACTATGAAGGGTTACTAACGTCGGCAGCAAGGTTTCGGGAGGCATCGTCTATGCTAAATTCAAATTTTGCCGATTTAGATAACCCTAACTAGAATCGTTAACTAGAAATAATACGGAAAACATATGCAAACACTTTGCAACATAATAGTGAGCAAGGAATACAACCTTTGTAGACCGGTCCTTCACTTCAAATAGCTCTGTGTAGTAGTCCCCTCCGCTGCGATCTCAAGACCCGGACTCTAGAGAGTCTCCGTTGAAGAAACGAACGTGCTTGCTTGGAAGACTTCGAGGCCGAAGATAATCTACGTCGAGGAGACACTAACTCAAGCTATTCCTTCACTAGGTCATGAACTTTGTGAAGAGAAACACCCTATACTACATGGCATGTAGTAGTGGATGAAGAAGTAGGAAGTGGGCTCAATTTAGAATTGATTTTCTCACACTTTTTCTCATAGCACCATTAGAGCTAGCAAGCTTTTTCATGGAGCTTGAAGAAGAAGAAGAAGAACTCTTCACAATAATTCATCCAAATGAAAACTTATCCCATGAATTATTGCACCATGGTTGAGTTAAGCTCTTATGCTTGACTCATGTAGAGAATTAACCAAAGTATGAGGTTAAGGGTTGGGTTAGGTTATATCTAAGGAAATGACAAAAGAGAAGACTTTGTCAAAGTTTCTACAAGCTTCTTCAAGCTTGATAAATTTGACTAAGTTTATCTCTTTTGTTAATTCTTAAGACATAATAAAATCCTAATCTTAACCCTAATCATGGTATAAGTCTCATACACCCATCTTGCATGTATCATCAACCATGACATAAAGGATGTATACTTGCATATATCACATATAAACAATGTGCACAATCTAGTGAGCAAATAAATCATAAGTGAGCTAATACTAGTTAATGTAATGTAATATATCAAATATATAATTATACATTAAATTATTAAATCAACTCTTGATTTAATAATCCGGCTACAACAGACTAATATCATGTGTACACATTTATCGAATCAACACTTGATCCGATAACCCGGCTATATCACATGCAACCGATCAATGTCACGAAATTGCGAGAGAATAGAATACGGTATCACATTTCGTATTAATCTCGGTCCCGCACATATCGCATATGTTCTCCTACCTCCGTTTCGCTTGTGCCAGGAAACCCCTGTGTAGGACTCTGAGACTCGTCAATACGCCGGCAGTAAGTGATGATCATATCGAACACCCACAAGCCGCAAGCGGTCTGCTAAAGATAATGGTCACCCGGGTATTAAGCGATCAGTAGATCAACAAGCAAGCCTGCTCACACTCCTGCGAATCCAATCAGTAACACCACCGTACTGTCCGGGTCTCTTCGTCTGATATGTCACATATCTCGTCTAGGGGTGGTAAAACATCAGACCCAAGTTTAACTCGATAAGTCGTGTCGATATGAGGCTCATAACGGGTCGAGAAAACTACTGATAACACTTACCAGTATATCTCTGAAGCTGCCTTGGACAAGGACTTCCTGTTATAGCCAATCGAGTACTGCGCAACATCAACTCCTATACCGGGAGAGACGAAACCCCTCCTATCGCTCATTACCTCCATGTGACTCGGGACTGTACCCAAAAGCCACCGTTTTGCACACCCTCTTGGACGTGGTATTATGGAAATCAAAGCACAGTGGGAATCACACAAGACTCTATGACGATCTCGAGTCTACAGACTAACCTGTACCAGTGTCATCAGAGAACTACCATCTGACGTGAGGTATAATACCATCCGGGAGTTCTCGGTGAGTCCGTCCAGTATACCCAGTCTCTACTGAGCACCCGTATACTGTCTCTGATGTCAAACACCAATGGATATGGGATCATCCATTGCCCATCTACATGGGTCGAGTAGCTATACGCTAGTCTACTCTGGTATATCGATACCCTGTCTCGATACACCATACGACTAGGAACATTTGAAGGATGTACTTAGCGACTACACTGTCCCCAACTAGTATGATCTACATCATAGTCCTGGTAGTCAAGTACTCATCCTAAGGGCTTTATCAACATGTAATATAGAGACAATCAGAGTACATGTTAAGATAAAGAGCAACCATATAGCATACTATCATGTCGAGCAAGAAAGTCCTCCAAATATATGTCCAAGCATCCACTACAATATACATCGTATGTACAGTAATGGCCTCTAGGGTAATACATATCACTAACAATCTCCCACATGGACTAAGGCCATCTATTGCAGTATCTCATACCCAACAATCAACAGTGATTGACGTATCTCATACTCAACCATCCAATAAAAGTCTCTATGGGAAATAGGCCTTTGTGAGTGGATCCACGTTGTTTTCCTTTGTGTCTACTCTCCTAACCTCGATCTCCCTGGAGATCAACCATCTCCATGATCAGGTGATACTGCCGAAGAATATGTCTGGATCTCTGATGGGACGGGGGTTCCTAGTCCAAAGCCACAACTCCATTGTTCATACAATGGTAGGAATGATGTTCATCTCATGAACTTATATACATCCAGACTGACTTTTTGGTAGCATCTTAGGTAGCAATGTATTAGCCTTTATCGTCTAGTATGCCACGGTATCTAGCTTGGAACTTTTCCAACATACCATCCCTCCACTGAGGGTAATGACAATGCCTATGACTGACATTCAGTCGACCTTACCACCGTGGAAGCTATCCAGTGATTCTCCCCAGGATCGATTGATACCATCTCACTACACCTAGTGAGAATCCTAACATCCACTTAGATCTATCTCATAGATCCAAAACCTAGGATTTAGGAGGTATCACCTTGATCCTATATGGAGAATCCTTGTGATAATAGGAGATTGACCAAGCGTAGCATAGGAAACTCCTTTCCTATCAAGAGTATGTCATCCATGTATGATACGAAGATCATCACCATACTTCCTACTACCTTTTTGTATATACAAGGTTCATCTATCATTTTGATGAAGTCAAACTCTTTGACTACCACATCAAAACAGATGTTCCAACTCCGCGATGCTTGCTTTATCCCATAAGCAACTTGCACACGTTTCCGCTGCTCCCACTGTCTACGAAGCCCTTCTGGCTGTGTACTTATAGACGTTCTCTTCTAAATCACTATTTAGAAAAGCAGTCATGACACCCAACTGCCAGATATCGTAGTCATGGTATGTAGCAATCGAAAGTAGGATCTGGATGGACTTAAAGCATAGACACTAGAAAAGGTTTCATCATTATCCACACCTGGTCGATGATGAGAACCTTTTACAACTAGTCATAGCTTTGAAAGTCTCAACTTTTCCATGTACACGAAGTAATCTTCTCAAGATATACTTGCTTCCGATGGGGATTTAACCCTTCAGATAAAGCAACCAAAGTCCATACTTTATTGGTGTATATAGATTCCATCTCAGATCGCTAAGCATCCAGCCATTCTCATAGAGTCCCCACTCCTGATGGCCTGCTCAAAACTAGTTGGGTCATCATCTCATGATGCAATCTTCGCTCCCACTGTCATAGAGAAAACCGAAGTATCTCTCAGGTGGGTGAGGAACCCTACTAGATCGGCGGAGAGACTGAGGATCGTTGGAAACTATTGAATTCTTCGGTTCTACCAAATCATCAGCTGCAGTTTGTATAGCTGGAACTCCTTCCAGTTCTACCTCATGACCACTAATTTCTTCACAAGAAATTCCCTTTCTCAAGGGTGGCATGCTGAGAAACAAAACACCTTTTACTCCTCAGTGTGGTAGAAGATATTCCCTTCCTAATTCTTGGGATATCCAACAAAGTTCCACAGAACTGACATTGCCTCGAGCTTATCCGGATTTTGCTTTTAGACATAGGCCGAACAACCCAAATCTTAACATCCTTAAGAGATGGGCTCTTCCCATACCATATCGCATATGGAGTGGTAGGCACTGATTTGATTAAAACCCTATTCAATAGGTATGCCACTTCACAAGTGCATAACCCCCAAAAGGAAATAGGTAACTCAATGGTACTCATCATAGAGCACACCATATCACATAGGGTGCGATTGCTCCACCCCGATACACCAACGCACTGTTGTGTATACGGAGGAGTAATGCTGAGAGAGAATCTCATTCTCCTTTAGAATAGTCCAGGATCTCCGTGCTCAAGTATTCTGCTCCCTGATCTCATCAAAGGGCATAATACTTATACCCGTTTTGGTTCTCTACTTCTAACTTATATTCATTGAATATCTCAAAAGGTTTAGACTTATGTTTCAACAAGAACATAAGTGCGAACCTTGAGAGATCATCAGTGAATGTAATGAAGTACAAAGAACCAGTTCTGGCATATGCAGACAGGGGACCTACATACATCATCATGTATCAATCCTAAGAGTTCAATAACTTTTTCTCTGTTTCCAATAAATGGAGCTATGATCATCTTATCTTTGTGACATGACTGGTAAGTTTCACAAGATGTAAATTCAAACTGATTTAAATATGCATCTTTATGTAACTTAGCTAGTCGGGTCGCATTGATATGACCTAGTCTACAATGCCTCAAGAAGGATTCGTTCATTTCTGAACTCTTCTTCTTGTGTGTGTTCTGTACGTTAAGAACTGTGGTTTGATTTAGAACGTATATGCTTTTAGATAAGGTGCCTGAACCGATCAACTCTTGATATAGGAAATGTTCAAAACATTATCCAACAATACAAAATTATATCCTTCTTTACTAATAAAGAGACTAATATGATGTTGTATATCAGGTTCGGTATCTAATAACATTCGTTCAGAATCAATGTATTTGGTAATACAGGGTGGTAACTGCCAACATACTTGGCTGCAACACTTGCACCATTTTTAACTCTTAAAACTTATCACCCTTTCTCAGTTCTCTACCTATCTGTAGCCCATGTAACAGATTACATTTGCGGGATCTTGATCCGGTATCTCATACCCAGGATGTAAAGGAAACTGAGAAACAGTTCTTGGTAATGAACACACCCGAAGATGATGCATCAGCATGCACTTTCTTCGTTTCGGTGGCACGGGAATCCTGGTAATCCTCTATTTCCTGCTCGTTCTTATAACAATTATAAGATGGAGCGGGACCAACGTTCCTAAGCGCAGTATAACAAGCGGGTTCGGTCAATACATCCGTATTTTTATCTTGATTAAGGCATGACATGGTCGCTACCTGGAGAGAGAGAGAGAAGAAAACACTCGGCGTATGCTCTTGCAAGATTAGATTGTTCTCAATATATCTAATCAGGACGACTCCCACTGTTTTAGTCAAATCTTCCTTCAAACCCTAAAAGGAAAAACTAACTGGGATTAATTACACTCTACAAGTTCGCCAATCTTTCAGCCAGGCCAGTGCCGGTACTTTGAGGGAGGTTCCCCGTGCTTTTGCACGGACCTAATTAAAATAAACCTCGTTTTCCTAGGGGCGTAACCCCGTTGGCACCTTTCTAGACACCTACTTGATTGGCTAATTGTAATGTGTAAAACTCTCCTAGGAGTAACTCTTACTCGTAGTGGGTATCGGGATCCAACTATCTCATAGGAGGTATGCAATCTCATTACGAATTTCAACACTTGAAATTCCCGATAATATTTTTCCCCTAGCATCCTATGACCTTGACGAAAGCCAACAAACCATAGGTTACTAGTCAGGATCAACCCGTCATTTCCCGATTGAACTAAACCCACCCGCACGGCCCTTGACGAAAGCCAACAAAGTCTCACGACTACCCTAACTAAATCGCATCATTTGCTTATACAGATAAGCATAAATAGCTACCGCACACTACGCCTTGACGAAATCCAACAAACGTAGCACGAATACTATGAAGTACTTATCTGAAATGACAGAGGGCTACGATAGGTTTTTAAGAAAACCTTTTACGTAATGAACTTGATATCGTTGTAGAATCGAGTGATTTTAAATAGAGTATTTTTGAGGCTTTTACTAGTTTTGCTAAAGAGGTCACTCCCGGTGAAGGATTCGTCGGCTCTTTCCTTATCGAATAAGGTGCTGGATATTCTACAAGGAATACCGCTATGCAAAGCAAAATCTATGGAAGCAATCAAAAGACAAATCGAGAGTTGTAGCATCTGCCAGTTATTGCTAAAGAGGTCACTCCCGATGAAGGGATCTCGGCTCTTTCCTTATCGAATAAGGTGCTGGATGTTCTATAAGGAACACCGCTATGCAAAGAAATACTACCTGTTTTTGAAAAATTCGATTCCACAAGATCTTTAGGTTTCTTTTATTTCATTAATTTCATTAATGAAGTCCCATCATTTTAAGTTACCTAAACATCACAGATAAATACACCGTACGCTTATGCCATCCGCATTCCCCTCGATGTCCCCTCATGCACCGTTAGGTTAGGTAACTAACGGCAGAGCGGGGCAGTGCTAGCGCGGGTGTAAAACATAAGCAACGTCTATATAATATATCACATATACTATATCCTGTATCCATCTCGACATATCAAATGATCACATCACAGATAACGCAGCAGAAGAACAACGTATGAAATATTGGATATACTAGGATTTCTGTGTTTTATTTTAAGCCTGTATAAAACACGGATTCCACGGTCGTGATTAATAGCCAATCCCACACTCCTAGACCCCTACGAGAGCAGCAAGCAACCCTACCAATTCTAGAGTTAGGAGACCCGGTCTCTACTCCTTGAGATGGTCTCCCACTGGACTCCAGAACCCGGTTACTTGTGCTCCCCGTCTTGGGTCTATCCTAATGCGGAAAAGTAAATAATATACAATGGTGACATCATCCTCAACCCGGAAGTGCCCCAATAAAAGAATATTACATACAATGAATTTTACATGAATGAAAATAAAAAAACTTCCATCTCACATAAAACCCCCGGCTATTCAAAACACGATGATCCAATATAACATATCCAAGCAACACATAACATCACATGTCATCAACGTAAGTAAATATGCGTATCCCAATTGTCGTTGAGATATAGCACCGAAACCGGCGATACACCACATATTACACTTACGGTTGCAGAAAAGAAAATGAAAAACTACAACAGTTGGAATCCGCAACCTCCTTAGACATCGCAAGCCTAACCAAATGAATTCTTTAGACATCGCATGCCTAACAATTATAAACCCCGCATTTTAGTCTCGATCTCGAAAACACTTTTCAATTTCTAGTCGGGCAATTCAATAAGATTCCCGACATCCTGATCGAATGCTCGTCGAAAACTTTAGTAGACGGCCGCAGCCCCCGATGCCATCGACGAAGTGCACTAAGGCGGAACACCGCTGCCGCGAGCACCCGAACGGATGCTTTTGGCGACGGGGTTCTCCTACAGTCACTTGGTCGGGGCTATAGAGCATGGTTATCTATTAAGTTTAACCGGCGAGTATCCGTATATGCTACGTGATTGCGACGGACTTTTGATCGCATCAAAATCTGTGGCAACCGATCATTAGAGACTAAACTGCTAGATTTATAACATTCAAACTAGTTATCTCATAACTACATGTGGATTCCAAATATTGTATCCCATCACATAATATCCGGACGATGTTAAACTCTTCAATCGATTCATCAAAGTCCCACAATTTCCCGACAGCTCAACACTTGAGCACAGTTTTAGTAATACCTAGAAGATCCCACAATACCTATGAACCAGCCGTAGAAGGGTCAAACCAACGTCTCACATGTGAAACGCTAAACTATCACAAATCCTAGGGTTCAAGTGATGGTTTTGACGGCCACTTAATCGAGTTAAGGTTTACATTCTTCTAGAGGGTCCAAAGAATCACTTGCATATTTTTCCGATTATGTTAAACTTGGAAAAATGGGTTTTTGACATTCGATCGAATTTTTTAACATTGTCTAGACAGTATGTGAAAACCCGAAACAATGTTAAAACTACGAATACGAAACACTCCGAGTTACTTTTGCATTGAATTAATCATCACATGAAAAAGTAGCAAAAATAAACAACACCTGAAACACCAAACCACATAGAAAAGACCTAGGAAAAAATTTGGGACCAATCCACCATGCCCAGGCCGGCCTGCTCGGAATTTTAGGCCATAGGCTCGGCCAAAATCTGAGCACATGGTCCCAATTTTGTTCCATGTTCTTATGTCTGCCCAAATGTGATTCTGCACTTGTTTGAAAAATTTTTGGAGCTCATTTTGAAATCGACAGAAACATCGATTTAGAGTTTCAAGTTACGTAGTTATTTCGGTTTCGTGATCTTAACAAAATCCGTATTTATTCCTAGCATGGCTCTGATACCACTGAAGGGTTACCTACGACGGCAGCAAGGTTTCGGGAGGCATCGTCCATGCAAAATTAAAAATTTTCTGATTTAGATAACCCTAACTAGAATCGTTAACTAGAAATAATACGGAATACATATGCAAACACTTTGCAACATAATAGTGAGCAAGGAATACAACCTTTATAGACTGGTCCTTCACTTCAAATAGCTCCGTGTGGTAGTCCCCTCCGCTGCGATCTCGAGACCCGGACTCTAGAGAGGCTCCGTTGAAAAAACGAACGTGCTTGCTTCGAAGACTTCGAGGCCGAAGATGCTCTACGTCGAGGAGACACTAACTCAAGCTATTCCTTCACTAGGTCATGAAATTTGTGAAGAGAACACCCTATACTACATGGCAAGTAGTAGAGGATGAAGTAGGAAGTGAGCTCACTTTAGAATTGATTTTCTCACACTTTTTCTCATAGCACCATTAGAGCTAGCAAGCTTTTTCATGGAGCTTGAAGAAGAAGAAGAAGAAGAACCCATCACAATAATTCATCCAAAAGAAAACTTATCCCATGAATTATTGCACCATGGTTGAGTTAAGCCCTCATACTTAACTCATGTAGAGAATTAACCAAACTATGAGGTTAAGGGTCCGGTTAGGTTATATCTAAGGAAATGACAAAAGAGAATACTTTGTCAAAGTTTCTACAAGCTTCTTCAAGCTTGATAACTTTGACTAAGTTGATCTCTTTTGTTAATTCTTAAGACATAATAAAACCCTAATCTTAACCCTAATCATAGTATAAGTCTCATACACCCATCTTGCATGTATCATCAACCATGACACAATGCATGTACACTTGCATATATCACATATAAACAATGTGCACAATCTAGTGAGAAAATATAAGTGAGCTAATACTAGTTAATGTAATGTAATATATCAAATATATAATTATACATTAAATTATTAAATCAACTCTTGATTTAATAATCCGGTTATAACCGACTAATATCATGTGTAACAACTTATCGAATCAACACTTGATCCGATAACCCAGCTATATCGCATACAACCGATTATTGTCATGAATTGCGAGAATAGAATACGGTATCACATATTGTATTAATCTCGGTCCTGCACATATCATATATGTGCTCCTACTCCATTTTGCTTAAGCCAGGAAACCCCTGTGTAGGACTCTAAAGACTCGTCAATACGCCGGCAGTAGGTGATGATCATATCAAACACCCACAAGCCGCAAGCGGTCTGCTAAACGTAACGGCCACCCGGGTATTGAGCGATCAGAAGATCAACAAGCAAGCCTGCTCACACTCCTGCGAATCCAATCAGTAACACTACCGTACAGTCCGGTCTCTTCGTCTGATATGTCGCATATCTCGTCTAGGGGTAGTAAACGTCAGACCCCAGTAAATCGATAAGTCGTGGCGATATGAGGCTCATAATGGGTCGAGAAACTACTGATAACACTTACCAGTATATCTCTGAAGCTGCCTTGGCTAAGGACTTCCTGTTATAGCCAATCGAGCACTGCGCAACATCAACTCCCTATACCGGGTGAGACGAAACCCCTCCTATCGCTCATTGCCTCCATGTGACTCGGGACTGTACCCAAAAGCCACCATTTTGCATGCCATCTTGGATGTGGTATGATGGAAATCAAAGCACAGTGGGAATAACACAAGACTCTATGACGATCTCGGGTCTACAGACTAACATGTACCAGTGTCACCAGAGAACTGCCATCTGACGTGAGGTATAAAACCATCTGGGAGTTCTCAGCGAGTCCGTCCAGTGTACCCAGTCTCAACTGAGCACCCTTATACTGTCTCTGATGTCAAACACCAATGGATATGGGATCATCCATCGCCCATCTACATGGGTCAAGAAGCTATACGCTAGTCTACTCCAGTATATCGATGCCCTGTCTCGATACACCTATGACTAGGAACATTTGAAGGATGTACTTAGCGACTACACTGTCCCCACTAGTATGATCTACATCATAGTCCTGGTAGTCAAGTACTCATCCTAAGGGCTTTATCAACATGTAACATAAAGACAATCAGAGCACATGTTAAGATAAAGAGCAACCAGATAGCATACTATCATGTCGATCAAGAAAGTCCTCCATATATATGTCCAAGCATCCACTACAATATATATCGTATGTACAGTAATGGCCTCTAGGGCATACATATCACTAACAGACTAGAGGTTGCCGTACGATGGATTATACCGTATACGATATTGTTAGGCTGGATGCTGATTAATAGATTCACCGACTCGATCATGTTAGATATGTATACCTTATAGCTTTTAGCTGACGATTTACCTTTTGATGCATTCATGTTATTCGCATTGCATTATTTATACCTGAGCTAGTACACTTACACCATTTTCGATGATGCGTATGTTACACGTACACAGATTTGCCGGCTCACACACTTCATCATCGATAATTGCCATATCACTACACAGTAGGGTTGCTGTATCATGATATGCATATTGTACACCATACTTGCACACATACATATTGTACACCCATTCTTGCGGACATACACATTTGTACGTCCATACTTGCGTATATACACATATGCTCCTTTATACGATATTGCATTCGATTTTGGAGATTTGGGAACTGCATGATATATTTTTAAACTGAATTCATTCAAAAGAGCGGTTTTCCCTTGATATGTGCATATTACTATTTTATGTTGCATGCTATACTGATATTCTTACATTTCAATTATATGTGGCATACATCATTCTTTATGATTATACGCATTGAGATATGTTGTTTCCATGATATTTCTGGATTTGAGAACCGTGGGTATTTCAAAAGAAAGTATGTACTGTTTTAAAAACCCGTTTTCTCTTAATATGATATTTCAGCAGCTACCATGAGTTTTATCAGTTCTGATATATATATATACCCCATGCAAGGAGGCGTCGTGGACCGTGTGCGGGTACATGTTGGGGCCCGGAGGTACACCGGGGCAAGAAAGGTATGTCGATGGATCACGCCGATGAGCCTGACAGGGGAAGCATACCTACCGGTGATAGTATTTGGGCTCGACGGATATCCGGAGGATACCGACCGGAGTCGAGAGATGGTATGGGCCGATCCGGAGTGACGGAGCCCGAGGGCCGATCGGACTGACGGAGCCCGATATATGAGGATTTATGTGTCGATGCTGGACACGGGTTTCATGATGTTTTCGAGTGTCGATGCTGGACACTCAGGTTCCATGATTTTGATGTGTCGCGAAGGACACACGTTGATTTATATCCTCATACCTTCATGCATATGCTTTTTATGATATTCACATGCATGATGTTGTGTCATCGGCTGACACGTGGACGACATCCACATGCATACATCCATTGATTATATTGTTGGATTATATCCGCATACATATAGGTATTGATTTCATTATTGGCACATATGCAGACCCGGTCACCCTAGATATCATAGTATTACCTTTATGATATAGTTGACCTAGGAGTCGTTGTTTATTCGATTTCTACTTGTAGATGTTTTTCTACTCACGAGTTGGCAACTCTCCCCCATTGTGCCACAGTTCTTGCAGGTTGACCGCATGAATCAGTAGCGGCTTCGCTGGCACACAGTTGCATTCGGGTGTTTTGCATTGGTAGGTGGGACATTTGTATCATACCCACTCTTGTATCTATATTCCATATTGTATCTAGTTAACTCCATCAAATCAAATTTAGTAATTGTATAAGTAATAAGTCTTAGTGAGACTTGTGGTTGCGAGAGTTAGAGTGAGGGGTTTTCCGCTACTTGTGGTTTTGATGTCTTTCTTATTTTTTTATCTTTTGTGGTGAACTTCGCCGTTGGGCGTCGTGTGCTTATTTTTATGCTTTGCGTGGTTGTGATCCGCCGGTTGGTAAAGAGCTAGCTCCCGCTTGGGGATGCCATTATTCTTGTTATATATTTGTGGTTTGGATCAAAATATACAAAGGAGGTGCTGCCCAAATTTTTAATAGACGAAATGCATTTTCAAACTAGCAAATTTCACTTGCATTTTCATATTCCTTTTCTATGCATTAAGAAAACTTGATTTTATTATACCTTTATTTCAAAACTTCACCTCCTTTATTTTCTTAAAAAGGTTTAGATTTCTGGGTTTCAGTTTACTTGAATTACGTTACGCCTTTAGACATTGCGTGATTTAAGTGCTGGTCACGAGCTATTATTTCGGGTCATGACAAGTCCTAGGGGCCAAAATTACAACGGGAGTTTCAAATATACAGGAAACTTGCCAGGCTTGTGCATACCTTCTGGAGTGTGGTGACTAGAGTGGATTTCATCTAGGTCATCACACAATGATAGTTGGATCCCGATCCCACTGATGAGTAGGGTTACTCCTCATGTGATTTTAGATGATCCCGACTAATTCTCCTTTTAGGGTTTGGAGGAGAATTCGAGAAAACAGTGGAAGCACTCCTGATTAGATAAAGTGATTACCATTGTGATTTAGGTTAGATTGCACGCTGAGTGTTTCTTTTCTCTCTCTCTCTCTCTGGCAGCGATCATGACCCGACCTAAACTAAAACTCATAAACCAAGTTAACCGAACCTTCTTAAAACACTACGGCTTTTGGATTGTCAGTTAGTCGCATATATCATTGCCGCTCCTTCTTTCCATTTTGCATTTCTCCAGAACACCCCGTATCACTATGAAGATCCACATTTATTGGATATCCATCGTATAGTTACATACGAACTCGAAGGAACCTGTTCCAGTTCGAGGATGGATTCTGGTTCTGGAGAAATTGAATAGGATTATTTGGTTGTCTTTTCCCTTTACCTTCTCTCATGTTGCAAGAGCTCCTAGTGTTAGAAGAGTACACCTATTGCGATTATTGGATAGTCTTATTCCAAACCATAGGTAGGTGCCGAAAGGTAGGGAAGGAAGAAAACCAATTAGCCTGAATGTGGTGTACAGAAGATAATAAGTAAAGACATATAAAGGAATTAGATTGAGGGCAAAGGAAGGTGCGACTGCTATCATTCACGACAAAACCGTGTATACCCCTGCCACTCCTACATCCACTTTGCATTTCTCTAGAACACTCCGTATCACTATGAACATCCATATTGCTTGGATATGCCATCGTATAGTTACATACGAACTCGAAGGAACCCGTTCCAGATTCGAGGATGGTTTCCGGTTCAGGAGAAATAGAATAGGATTATTCGGTTGTCTTTTCCTTTTACCTTCTCAAAAGTTACGAGGGCTCTTGGCATAAGGAGAGTACACCTATTACGCTTATTGGATAGTCTTCTTCCAAACCTTAAGCTGGTATCGAAGGGTCGGGAAGGAAGATAACCAATTAACCTAAAGGTGGTGTACATAAGGTAATAAGTAAAAACATTTAAAGGGATTGGAGTGAGTGCAGGGAAGTATATGGTTACTGTCATGAATCAGGATAGTGGAAGAGGCGTTACTAGGAATACCAGATTACCCCTTCGAAACATTTTCATGTTTCAGATTTACTATGCGATATTAATTGAAAATTGTTTTCCCAATTGGATTCTAACTCCAGGGTATGTATTTCCCAGGTTTAATTCTCACATCTGTATGGCATTACAGATGGTGAGTGGGAGTAAGATATTTGGAATTAGGTGATTAGATCCTCAATGCATATCAGAATTCTTTGTAATTAGTGATATTTGAGGAAATCGCCTGGTTTTTGCCTGACGACAAATATTTGGTTTTGAATATCCGTTGTTATGCACCAATTTCAAACTGATATATCTGTACGTTTATTTTATAAAGTGAGATATAACTTTTTGAAATTATGTCTATGACATTTACCTATATCAGTTGGTGATTAGGTAAGGTGTATTCAACAACGGTGTAATTCTTCTTAACCATAGTACAGTTTTCAACCTACGACGCACAGAGTTTGAGTTGTTGAACTCAGAGGACAAAGTGATTGGTACTCATACTATATTCTGTTTACTTTTGAGTTCTCTAGTTTTAGACAAGTATTTTATTTAAATACAGGGTCCAAATTTTGAGAATTTATTGGTATAAGAATAAAGTAGAGAACCATATGCTGCAAGTATTAGGATTTTTCAAGGTGATCGAAGATATTGATACTTTTGTGTTGTCCAATGTCCATTAGGACAAAGGGTTGGAACTTGTACTATATTCAGTTTACTCGTGACTTCTCTAGTTTTAAACAGGTATTTTGTTGAAATACAAGGTCCAAATATTGAGAAGTTATAGGTATAAGATTAAAGTGGAGAACTATATGATGCAAGTATCAGGATTATTCAAGGTGATCGAAGATGTAGATACTTGTGTTTGGTATTCCATTTATAGTAATGGTTTTGAGAACTTGCTTCTCTTTCAGGTTACTCATAAGTGGATGTACTCCTAGATGAGTAATGCTGAATGGCCTCCTTCCATTTGGTTGATATGCACTGGAGACAGCTGCATATATATTGAATCTGGTTCCAATTAAATTTGTGCCTCTGTTTCTATATAGTATATAGAATCAATTTATATCTTAACGATGTTAAGGTATAAGGAGTTGTCCGGATGATGCTTAAAACCAGAATCTGGATGAACTCAAGACACGTTTCAGTAATGGCAGTTTGTTTGTTATCCCGGGCTTTGACGAGGGTTAACTTTCTACCATTAAGAAGATCAATAGTTGTATTGTTCTTGACTTGCCACCAATTTTAGTAAAATGGATTTTTTCAGAAAACGGTAGTGGGAGTATGGTAGAACTGGAAGTGATTCCAGAACCACAAACGATTACTAAAGATTTAATAGAACCTGAGGATTCAATTGGATTTGACGATCCATTAGCCAATCCGCAGATTTGGTGGGTAACCTCAGGCACCCGAGAGGTACTTCGGTCTTCTCAGAGACGGTGACAGGGAGGTTCTTGTTTACCCAGACTTTCCATTTCTGCTGTTCTAAGACTATGAGACCCGATGGGAGGATGAGTATAACATCGTTCTAAACTAGCTTTAGAAGTACACCTGTATATGACTCTGCCAGAGGGTTGTTGGAGTCAGTGGGAGCAACGGAAACATAGTGGACAAGTAGCTTATGTCTATTTATAAACTAAAGAAGGTATAGCGGAGATAGATCATCTATTTTTGATGTGACACTCATAGGCTTTGACTTCATCAGAATAGGAGATGGGTTTGGTAAGAAAGTAGTAGGGTGTGATGTCTTGGTATTTGGATGACATGCACTTTATACGAACTGAAATTCCTATACTACGATCAGTTATACTGTGGTTTTCATACATTTGTTTCTCCACATAGGATATGGATAAAATATCAGAGATTCTGGTGACTAGATCTATGGTTTTAGATCTAGATTTGGGAAGTGTCCCAATTTGGGTACTTGAAAATATTCTAAAGGTGTTTTAGAATGGACGACTCCGGCATGGTGGTTTACCTTCAAGTGATGGAGTCACCCTCTCTAAAGGAAGTCTTACAGACTAAAGGGAAGAGGGATTTGCATGATTGGCATATCACTTACTTAGGCAACTGAGTCAATCATGAGATGTCAAGTATAACACCAGATATTGCTTTTGCACTAGCTGCAATAAGCATATATATTAATCCAATCTTGGAGAAACGTTGGGAAGTAGTTATGAACATAAGTGGATGTTCTTACGATATGGTAACGGTAGCCTCCTTCGGGAGACGGTTATCATTTCAGGCTTCCAAAGTGACCTGGATGACAGAGTGGCTGACAGAGTTATAGTTTTCCCTCTTATGAAGGACAGTATGTTGGACAGGTGGTCTAAGCGGATACTGTGGGTGGCACGGCGCAGGATACTAATTAAATTCAGTGGATGATACAGCCTAAGAAGTTTGTTGGATTTGGAGTTCATTTATGAACTAGGTCCCATCAGATATCCAGACAAATTCTAAGACATGTATAGCTCATTTCAGGAGATGGTCTTTCTCCGTGAAGTTGAAATATAGAGAGATAGAGAAAGAAACACTGGAGCGGATCCACTCAGTGAGGCTATTTCTCGAACGCAATAGTTTCACAAACGAGTTTTGTGAGACTGATTAGTAGAGAAGTTGGGTGTTCGGTATCACACGGGCTGTGAGTATACGATATCGCAATAATTAGCCTTAAGTGCAAGTAGGAGATTGTTGGCCATAATGCCCTCAAGGCAATTATCGTAATCGCAAGTAGGTGATTATGAGAATTGAGGGAGGACCTATACGGATAGAACAGTCTTACTCGAGATGATAGTATGCTATCTGGTTTGTCTTTATCATCATGTACATGATTTATGTGGTATTATAGATCACTATAACATTTTGATAGAGCCCATAGGATTATTACTTGACTACCAGTATTATGATGGCGATCATATACGTGAGAGCTGGGTGGTCTATAAGCACATCCTTAAATGTTCCTAGTCGTGGGAGTTTCGAGACTGGACATCGATACTTCAGAGTAGACTAGTGTATGCTGATCGAGACCCTGACGAGGGGCGGTAGCCAGGTCTCACAAGCCATTGGTGTCAGTTTGTTCACCTAAGATAGTATACAGGTGCTCATTGGATTATTAGTAGACTGGACGGACTCGCCGGGAACCTGCTAGTTGTTACTATACCTATTGTCAGATAGTAGTTCCCATGTAACATGTGTACAGGTTAGTCTGTCGATCTGAGATCGTCATTTATCTCGTGTGAATTCCCATTATGCTTTGATTACTACCCTACCATGGCTTAAAGGAGTCTTGCAAACAGGTTTTAGTTGGATACAGTCCCGAGCCACATGGAGGCAGTGAGCGGATCGTCGAGGATTCATCTCTCTCAGTATTGGGGGTTGATGTCGCCAGTGCACGGGTGGCCATCACCAAAAATCCTTCGCCAAGATAGTCGAGAATTACTGATTCGGATCAGTAGTTTCTCAGGTGGTGATGGGCTTCATACCAACACGAAATGTCGCGTTATTAGGGGTCTTACTTTATCCACCCCTAGACTCGATATGCGATAATCATAGACGAACAGACCAGACTGTACGGATATTGTCACGGTCAGGCTCAGTAGGGGTTCAGGATGAGTTTTCTTGTCGGCCTCCCTTTCGCTCAATACCTGGATAGCCGTTACGTAAAGCTAGTGCTGCTAACGTGCTTGTGGTTAAACCCACTGCCAGCGTATTGACGAGTTTTTAGCGTCCCACACAGAGGGTTTCCCTGCTTCGGGCGAAACGATGTAAAGGCCGTATGGTTTTACGGCAGGGTTCGATCATTAATGTGCACTTGTGCATGTATCAGGATTCAGACGGATAATACTAGTGGCTTTGGTTTAAGCCGGATTCTAGTATTATATTGTTGGATTATTTTCGTCTCGTAGTATTCGTATTCTTAGGAATACGGATGCGGGTATGTATATATGGGTGAGGGGTATTCTTGTAATTTCTTACAAGATTACTTTTAGAAGATTACACCTCATTATGTTTTAAACCTTTTTGGATTAAAAGGTTTATGAGGTGAGGGATGAGGTTTTTATTGCATTTTTTGTGGCATGGCTTTGTAGTGACTCTTGGTTACTATTCTAGCATGCTTGGATTTTTGTTTGTTGTGAGATATTTTGAAGTCATGAACTCTAGATATTTTGCAATCTTGAGATATTTATTGGATGCTTTATAATTTCTCACAACAACACAACTCACATCTCATAACAAAAGAAAACACTTAGCCATTTCTTTCTTGAGTTGCCTCTCACTCTTATCCTCAAGCATCTTCTTCTTCCTCCACCCAAACCCTCTCATGTGTTCAGAAACCTTGGGTGTCTTGAGACAAATTAATCCATCACCATACTCTACATCCTCTAGGCTATCTAGTTTAGAGATCTAGATACCCTAATTACTTCGGTTATGAAGTACAAACTCGTTCCATAAATCCACGAGTGGATCGTCTTCGATGGAGGGAGACCGGAGATCAAGCTTGATCATGGAGGCTTCTAGAAGCTTAGGAAGGTGGTTGAAGATCGAAGGACATGGATCAACTCAGTATAACCATTCCAAACTCTCTTTATTGTTTGCTACTATAGGGTTAATGGTAGATCCGTTGACTAGGGTTGCGTTAGCGCCGGTTTAGAAAAATTTTGTTCCGCATTTGGCCACGGATTATTGGCCGGGGCGCTGCCGTAACCCAATAGCTAACGCCCTGGCCATCAACCGTGGCCGTTTGCAGAACAAATTTTTTTTTAACGAGTTTACATGGCGTTAGAATAACCCTAAACCGGATTTATCATAGACCTAACTAGCTACATGAGAAGCTATCTACTTGAAAGGAGTTTATACCAAGAAGCCCTAGTCTTTCGGGTCTTCACTCCTCTCCTTTAGCATGCTCCTATTGGCCTCCATGATCGAGCTTGATCGACGGCTCCTTGCGTCAAAGATGATCCACCCGATAGTAACTACTTTGAGCTCCTACCTCTGAACCGAGGTAACTAGGTTACTTAGTTTGCTAATCTAAGTGGCCTAGATAATGTAGAGAGTGATGATGGATTGATTTGTCTCAAGAACCCTAGGTTTCTCAACACATGAGATTATTAGGGTTTGAGGTAGAAGAAGAGAGAGCTTGGAGGAGATGAGAGTGTTGTGAAAAGATAAGAATGAAGAATGGCTAAGTGTGTGAGATAATAATGCAAACACAAAATATCTCCACAAATATCAAGCATACTAGAATAGTAAACCATGAGTCACTACATGACTCACCACTTAGCCATGCTTCATTCAATGAATGAAAACAGCTCACCCTCCACCTCATTAAACCATTTAACTAAATGGTTAATACTAAATAATGTGGTGTCTTCTTCTAGAAGCACCTTGCACGATTATAAGAATGCCCCTCACCGTATATACATATCCGTATACGTATTCCGAGAAAATACTACAATGAGACAAAAATAATCCAACATTATAATACTACGATCCGGCTTAAACCAAAGCCCGCTAGTATTATCCGCCCGAACATCATACATGCATAGGTACACGTATGTGATCGAACCCCTGCCATAAAACCATACGTCCTCTACATCGTTTTGCCCAAAGCAGAGAAACCCGCTGTGTGGGACTCTAAAGACTCGACAGTACGTCGGCAGTGCGTTACTGGATAAATCCATAGCCACAAGCATGACAGCGGCACAAGCTGTACGTAACGGCTACCCGGGTACCTGTCGAAAAGGAAAGCCGGGGAGCAAACTCATCTGGATCCCAACTGAGCCTATCCGTGGCAATATCCATATAGTCCGGTCTCTTTGACTGAGAGTATCGCATACCGGATCTAGGGGTGGTATACGTCAGACCCTACTAACTCGATAAGTCGTGTTGATGGGGCTCAGGACCAATCCGGAAAACTACTGATCAACCTATCAGTAAATCCCAAGTGCCTGGGCCAAGGTATTATGGTCCTAGCCAATCGAACACAGTGCGATATCAACTCCTAATACCGGGAGAGACGAATCCCTAACAATCACTCACTGCCTCTATATTGCTCAGGACTGTACCCAACCAAAACCTGTTTGCATGACTCAGTAGAGCCGTGGTAGGGTAGTGATCAAAGCACAGTAGGAACTCACACGAGATAAATGAAAACCTTAGATCCAAAGACTAACCTGTACACATGTCACAAGAGAACCGCTATCTGAAGATTGGTATAATACCATCTAGAGGTTCTCAGTGAGTCCGTCCAGTGTACTCACCCCTAGTGAGCACCCATATACAATCTTAGGTGATCACACCAATGGTTGTGGGACCAACAACCACCCCTCTTCGGGGTCTCGAAACGTATACGCAAGTCTACTCTGAAGTATCGATGCCCGATCTCGATACTCCTGCGACTTGGTGTAAGTCTACGGTAGCGCCCCGGCCGTCAATTTGAGGCCAAAATGCGGAACAAAAACTTTTATGAAACTGGCGCTATCGTAGTCTTTCACCTGGATCGAACCATTAACATAAACTAGCAACAAGAGAAGGGTGAGAGTGGCTATACCGATCGATTCATGTCCTTCGGTCTTTGGCCACCATCCCAAGCTCCTCACGGCATCTCCGTTCTCCGGTCTCCTCGTCAGAAGGACGCCACATCAATGAGTCTTTTTACGGGTTCCCGCTTCATCTGAAGCAACTCGAACATGAAGTATGCTAGCCGACATGTCCAAGGCGATGTAGAGAATGTGTGTGATAATTTTGTCTCAAGCATCAATTGATTCTCAACATATGAGAGTGTATGGATGGAGGTTGAAGATGATTCCATTAGTGGAAATGGTGAGCTAGAGGAAGAAGAAGAAGAAGAGGCTCCTTTCCTTTTGTGTTATTGTGTTGGAATGAAGAATAATGAGAGTGCTAGAATAAATTAAGAGCAACCCCCAAGCATAACATGGCTGCCCTCTCTCTCTCCAAGCATCATATCAACACAATAAACAAATCCTAATGTGACATTAGCATAATAAAAGAGACCATGAGTCACTAAACAAGTCCATATCACATTAAATGCACCTCATCATGAACTAAGCTCATAATTTCCACCAAAATAAGCATTAACCCAAATGTTTAATCCAAAAAAAAGATATGGCAACATCTAAAGTAAACTCATGACGGATCACAAGGATACCCTTCACCTGTATATACATAGCTGCATCTGCATTCCGACTGACTGCGGATGCGATCAGACTAAAGTAATCCAACAAATTTAATACTAAGATCCGGCTTAAACCAAAGCCCACTAGTATGATCCGTCCGATCATGATCCGTGCATGACTGCACGTATATGATCGAACCCTGCCATAATACCATACGGCCTCTACAACGTTTCGCCCGAAACTTAAGAAACTGTCTGTGGGGGACTCTAAAGGCTCGTCAATACACTGGCTATAGATTTAACCACTAGCATGTCAGTGGTACTAGCTGTACGTAACGGGCTACCAGGTATTGATGAAAAGGGAGGTCGATGAGCGAACTCATCCTGACACCCTACCGAGCCTGTCAGTGACAATATCCGTACAGTCCGGTCCGTTCGTCTATGAGCATCGCATGTCGGGTTTAGAGGGTTGGTAAAAGTCAGACCCCCAAAAGCGGTACAAGTCATGTCAGAGTGTAGCCCAGAACATCCTGAGATACTACTGGAATACCTACCAGTAAATCTCCTGCCTTGGCCCAGGACTTCGTGTAATGGCTCTCCTAGACACAGCGCGATCTCACCCTCAATACCGGGAGAGATGAAACACCTGCCAATCCGCTCACTGCCTCTATGTGGCTCGGGACTGTACCCAACTAAAACCTATTTGCATGACTCCTTTGAGCTGTGGTAGGGTAGTAATCAAAGCACAGTGTGAACTCACACGAGACAAATGACGATCGCAGGTCGATGAACTAACCTGTATACATGTCACCAAGGAACCGCTATCTGACGTCAGGTATAATACCAACTAGCATGTTCCCGGCGAGTCCTGTCCGGTGTTCTCATAAACCAATGAGCACCTGTATACGTCTTAGGTGAACCAACTGACACCAATGGCTTGTGAGACCAGCCACCGCCCCTTGTCGAGGTCTCGATCGTATACACTAGTCTACTCACAGAGTATCGATGACCAGTCTCGAAACTCCCACGACTAGGGACCTTTTAAGGATGTGCTTATAGACCCCAGCTCCCGCGTATATGATCGCCATCATACTGCTGGCAGTCAAGCAAGAATCCTAGGGGCTCTATCAACGTGCAAAAGTGATCTGTAACATCACCTAAAGCATGACACTATGATAAAGATAAACCAGATAGCATACTATCATCTTGAGTAAGACTGTCCTACCGGCAAAGGTCCTCCCTCAATTATTGCAATCGCGTGCCTGCGATCCAATAATTGACTTTGAGGGCACTATATCCAACAATTTCCTACTTGCACTCAAGGCTAATTATTGCGATGTCGCATACTCACAGCCCGTGTGATACCGAACACCCAACTTCTCTACTGATCAGTCTCACAAAGTCCATTTGTAAAACTATTGCGTTCAAAGAATAGCCTCAGTGAGTGTATTCGCTCTGATGTTTCTTTCTATGTCTCTTTTAATCTCGAGTTCGCGGAGAAAGCCATCTCCCGAAATGAGAAATACCTGTCTTAGAATATGTCTGGATATCTGATGGGACCTAGTTTACAAATGAACTCCAAATCCAAACTTCTTAGACTGCATTTTCAACTGAACTTAATCGGTATCCTGCGTCATGCCTCCCTCAGTATCCACTTGGACCTCCTGTCCAAACTACTGCCCCTCATCAGAGAGAAAACTATAACTTTGACAGTCACTCTGTCATCCGGGTCACCTTGGAAGCCTAGAATGATAACCGTTCCCTGAATGAGGCTTCCTTTATCAAATCCCTAGAACATCCACTTATTTTCTAAAACTGCTTCTGAATGTTTCTCCAGGATTGGATTAATATCATCTTATTGCAGCTAGTGCAAAAACAACATCTGGTGTGGTACTTGACATCTCATGATCGACCTAATTGCCTAAGCAAGTGATATGCCAACCATGCACATCCCTCTCCTCTTTAGTATGTAAGACACCTTTAGAGAGGGTGACTCCATCACCTGCAGGTACACTACCTTGCCAGGAATCGTCCATTCTAAAAACCTTTAGAACACTGTCTAAGTACCCAGATTGGGACACTACCCAAATCTAGATCTAAAACCATAGATTTAGTAACCAGAATGTCTGATATTATATCCAAGTCCTTTGTGAAGAAACAACTGTGTGACAACCAAAATATAACCGATCGTAGTATAGGAATATTACTTCCTACTCTGTGTATGTCATCCAAATATCAGGACATTACACCCTACTACCTTCTTAACAGATCCATCCCTTATTTTGATGAAGTCAAATCTATGACTGTCACATCAGAAATAGATGATCTATCTCCGCTATATCTGTTTTAGTCTATAAATAGACATAAGCCACTTATCCACTATGCCTCAGCTGCTCCTACTGACTATAACAACCCTCTGGCAGAATAATATACACGTGCACTTCTAAAGCTAGTTTAGAACGACGCTATACTCATTCTCCTGCCAGGTCTCATGGCCTGGAACAACAGTAGTGTCAAGTCTGAGTAAACAAGAACCTCCCTGTCACCATCCTTGAAGATACTCGAGTACCTCTCGAGTGCCTGAGGTTACCTACCATATCTGCGGAGTGGCCAATGGAATGTCAATCCAGATTGAATCTTTAGGTCCTATTAAATTTTCAGTAATCGTTTGCGGTTCTGGAATCACATCCAATTCTACCATACTCCCACAATTTTTTTCTGAAAAATTCCATTTTACTAAAACTGTGGCGAATCAAGAACAATATCACCATTGATCTTCCAGATGGTAGAAAATTAACCCTCGTCATAGCCCGGGTCAACCCACAAACAGCCATTACAGAAACGTACCTTGAATTATCCAGAGTCTGGTTTTAAGCATAAGCCGGACAACTCCATATACCTTAACATCGTTAAGATATGAGCCATTCTATATCTAATATAGAAACAGAGGCACTGTTTTAATATGAACCAGATTCAAATCATGCAGCTGTCTCCAGTGCATATCAACTAAATGGAAAGAGGCCGATTTGTATTACTCAACTTAGGAGTGCATCCAAAACATGAGTAACCTGAAAAAGAAACAAGTTTCTCAAAACCATTACTATCAACTGAATACCGGATACAAGTATCTACATCTTCGATCACCTTGAAGAATCCTGATACTTGCAACACCTGGTTCTCTACTTTACTCTTATATCTATAACTTCTCAAAACTTAGACCTTGCATTTCTACAAAACGCTTGTCTAAAACCTAGAGAAGACACAAGTAAACAGAATATAGTACGAGGACTAACCCCTCTGTCCTAATGGACACTGGACAACATACAATGCTTTGTATAAGTCTCCTAAGTTGAATAACTCAAAACCCTGTGCGTCGTAGGTTGAAAACTATACTATGGTTATGAAGAATTAAACCGCTGTTGAATGCTCCTTACCTAACCATTAACTAATATAGGTAAATGTCATGGACATAATTTCAAAAAGTTATATCTCACTTTATAAAAATAAACGTATAGATATATCAATTTGAAATTGGTGCATAACAACGGATATTCAAAACCAAATATTTGCCGTCCGGCAAACACCCAGGCGATTTCCTCAAATATCATCAATTACAATGAATCCCGATATAATGAGGATGATCACCTAATTCCCAATGACTTACTCCTACTCATCATCTGTAAAACCATACAGATGTGAGAATCAACCTGGTAAATACATACCCTAAAGTAAGGGCTAATTGGGAAATCAGTTTTCTTTTAACAATACACAGTGAAACTGAAACATGAAAATGTTTCGAAGGGGTATCCTGGTATTCCTAGTAATGCCTCTTCCATTATCAGATTCACAACTATAACCGTATATCTCTTTGCCATCTCTCCAAATCCCTTTATATGTCTTTAGTCATTACCTTCTGTACACCCCCTTAGGCTAAATAGTTTTCTTCCTTCCCTACCGTTCGGCACCAGCCTATGGTTTGGAAGAAGACTATCCAATAAGCGTAATGGGTGTACTCTCATAATCCTAGGAATACTCGCAACCTGAGAGAAGGTGAAGATAAAAGACAACTGAATAAACCCTATTCCTATTTCTCCTGAACCAGAATCCATCCCCGAACTGGAACAAGTTCCTTCGAGTTTGTATATAACCATACGATGGAATATCCAATAACTGTGGATTTTCATAGTGATACGGAGTGTTCTGGAGAAATACAAAGGTGAAGTAGGAGTGGCGATGAAATACTTGGTTTGGTCGTGAATAGCAGTCGCAATTTACTTTGCCCTCTTTCTAATCCTTTTATTTGTCTTTACTTATTACCTTCTGTACACCATACTTAGGATAATCGGTTTTCTTGATTCCTTACCGTTCGGCACCTGCCTATAGTTTGGATGAAGACTATCCAATTAGCATAATAGGTGTACCGTCCTAATCCAAGGAGCACTCGCAACCTAAGAGAAGATAAAAGGAAAAGACAACTGAATAGTCCTATTCATTTTCTCCAGAACCGGAAACCATCATCGAATCTAGAACAAGTTCCTTTGAGTTCGTATATAACCATACGATGGTTTTATCTAATGGAAGTGGATGTTCATAGTAATACGGGGTGTTCTGGAGAAAAGGGTAAAAGTAGGAGTGGCAATGAGGTATGCAACTCAGACAATCCAAAAGCCGGTGTTTTAAGAAGGTTCGGTTAACTTGGTCACTGAGTTCTAGGGTCGGGCCATGGTCGCTGCCAAAGATAGAGAGAAAAGAAACACTCTGCGTGCACTCTAACCTAGATCAGAATGGTTATCAATTTATCTAATCAGGAAACCTTCCACTGTAACCTCAAATTCTCCTCCAGACCAGAAAGAAGAATTAGTCGGGATCACCCGAGGAGTAAACCAACTCATCAGTGCGAATCGGGATCCAACTATCATCGCATGATAACGTGATGGAATCCACTCACGTTATCACACTCCAGAAGGTATGCGCATGCCTGGCAAGTTTCAGTTTCTTTAGAAACTCCCGATGTGATTTTTACCCCATGCTCTTATGACCTTGACTAAGTCCAACAAATCATAAGTCACATGTCAAGTTCTACCCGTCATTGTCCAGGTTAATTTGAACCCACACGTACAAGCCCTTGACTTGGGCCAACAAGGCTGTACGACTGTCCCAAACCAACGCATCTATCTATGCAACAGAAAAGTAACAAATAACTACCATAAACTATGCCTTGACTAAGGCCAACAAATATAGCATGAATACTAAGTGCTACCCGTCTGAAATGACGGAGGGTTACGAATGGTTTTTGGCGAAAAACCTTTAACGTAATGAATTTGATATCGTTGAAGGAACCGGATAGCTTTTTATAAATATAGTGGCGAAAACCTTTGCTAAAAAGGTTACTCCCGGTAAAGGGATCTCGGCTCTTTCCCCGTAGAATGAGGTGCAGGATATTCCAACTGAATACCACGATGCAAAGCAAAAAGCAATTAGCTATAGTGAAGTTATTACCCTGACGCAAACTTCTGTCCAAGGGGTCACTTCCGGTGAAGGGATCTCGGCCCTTGCCTCGTCGACTGAGGTGCTGGATAATCATAATCGAATACCACTGTGCAAAACAAAAGAGAACGTCCTTATAATAACAGCTTTTTTTGAAAAATTGTTCCAACAACATCGAATAGGTTTGTTTTGCTTGCATTGATCCGAATCAATGCAGTCCCATCAATTGATCACACCAATAAAAAACGAAAATATGATGTACGTATATGCCATCCATATTCGCCACTGGGTCCCGTCATCACCCGTTAGGTTACGTAACTAACGACAGAGCGGGGACTGGACTAGCGCTGATGTAAAACATATACAACATCTACTAGTATATATATCAATATATAATAATCGCTCAAGGCGTGATAAATGCAACATCACAGAAATGTAATAAGCATCACAGAACAATACAGATAATCTGGGAGCCCCGGGTTTCCTTTGAGCCGCAACTGAAACCCGACGTTCCTCTAGTCGTGTGGATAGCCTGTGCAATGAAATCCTAAACTCCTACGGGCGCGGCAAGTTACCCGCTAAAACCAGAAGAGAGGCAGCCCCCTTCAACAAAGTGAATGGACCACCCAGCACTTCACGGAATCCGGTAACTTGAGCACCCCTCGTTGGGTCAACATATACCCCCTACGAGTGCAGCGAATAGCCCGCCAATTCTAGAGTAAAGCCCCCTCCGTCTCAAAGCCATGAGATGCGGGCTCGTTGCCCTCTAGAACCCGGCTATCCGTGCACTCCACCGCGGGGTAATCCTAGTACAGAAAATAAAATATGCACAACGGGTTCATCGACCTCAACCCGGTCGTTCCCCAAAAGAATAATATACAAACAGGCAGTTACGGCAGTCCACATGTCGGACGCTCGCCCCTCAATATCAAATGTACAAATAAAACTAAACTGTACTAACATTGCACCAAGCTATCCACCACGACAAATCCGCAACATCACAGCACAACACAGAACATCAACATGAATGTCACATTCGCAAACCCGTCCAAAAGGACTATAGCAATTAAACAAGATTTACCGCTCGAACGACATTCACGGTTGCAGATATAATGTAAGTACTGTAAACTAACATATTTAAAATTTCGATCGACAAAGTTTCCTGAAGTGGGCCCCAAGTACAATTCCAGCACTCAAAATAATCTGGGCCAAAACTAAATTTTTCAGAAACCACAATTCCATCTGAAAAATCCCAGGAAGAAAAATGGTGCACTGTTCCCACCATTCCGCCGCGCAACCGCGGCAAACATGCCAGTTTCACCGCGGTTCCGCGGTCTCATGGTAGGATCGTGCTTCCAAATTTCTTCCAGTGTCTTAAAAAGCCTGCACGATTTTCTGACACACTGAAAATAATTTTTCGACGACTTTTAAAATTTGGTAGAAACTTTGAAAATGGAGTTGCGGTTTTGGAAATTTCATCCGATCGATGTTTTAAACATGTTAGAACAAGCTAGTAAAGGTTAATGGCGAGGCTCTGATACCATGTAAGTCTATGGTAGCGTCCCGGCCGTCAATTCGAGGCCAAAATGCGGAACAAAAACTTTTATGAAACTGGTGCTATCGTAGTCTTTCACCCGGATCGAACCATTAAAATAAACTAGCAACAAGAGAAGGGTAAGAGTGGCTATACCGATCGATCTGTGTCCTTCGGTCTTTGGCCACCATTCCAAGCTCCTCACGGCATCTCCGATCTCCGGTCTCCTCGTCGGAAGGGCACCACATCAATGAGTCTTTATTCGGGCTCTCGCTTCATCCGAAGCAACTCGAACATGAAGTTTGCTAGCCGACATGTCCAAGGCGATGTAGAGAATGTGTGTGATAACTTTGTCTCAAGCATCCATTGATTCTCAACACATGAGAGTGTATGGATGGAGGTTGAAGATGATGCCATTAGTGGAAATGGTGAGCTAGAGGAAGAAGAAGAGGCTCCTTTACTTTTGTGTTATTGTGTTGGAATGAAGAATAATGAGAGTGCTAGAATAAATCAAGAGCAACCCCCAAACCTAACATGGCTGCCCTCTCTCTCTCCAAGCATCATATCAACACAATAAACAAATCCTAATGTGACATTACCACAATAAAAGAGACCAGAAGTCACTAAACATGTCCATGTCACATTAAATGCACATCATCATGAACTAAGCTCATAATTTCCACCAAAATAAGCATTAACCCAAATGTTTAATCCAACAAAAACATATGGCAACATCTAAAGTAAACTCGTGACGGATCACAAAGATACCCCTCACCTGTATATACATACCTGCATCCGCATTCCGACTGAATGCGAATGCGATCAGACTAAAGTAATCCAACAAATCTAATACTAGGATTCGGCTTAAACCAAAGCCCACTAGTATGATCCGTCCGATCATGATCCGTGCACGACTGCACGTATATGATCGAACCCTGCCATAATACCATACGGCCTCTACAACGTTTCGCCCGAAACTTAAGAAACTGTCTGTGGGGGACTCTAAAGGCTCATCAATACACTGGCTGTGGATTTAACCACTAGCACGTCCGTGGTACTAGTTGTACGTAACGGGCTACCAGGTATTGACGAAAAGGGAGGTCGATGAGCGAACTCATCTTGACACCCTACCGAGCCTTTCAGTGACAATATCCGTACAGTCCGGTCCGTTCGTCTATGAGCATCGTATGTCGGGTCTAGGGGGTTGGTAAAAGTCAGACCCCCAAAAGCGGTACAAGTCGTGTTGGAGTGTAGCCCAGAACACCCTGAGATACTACTGGAATACCTACCAGTAAATCTCCTGCCTTGGCCAAGGACTTCGTGTAATGGCTCTCCTAGACACAGCGCGATCTTACCCCCAATACCGGGAGAGACGAAACCCCTGCCGATCCGCTCACTGCCTCTATGTGGCTCGGGATTGTACCCAACTAAAACCTATTTGCATGACTCCTTTAAGCCGTGGTAGGGTAGTAATCAAAGCACAGTGTGAACTCACACGAGACAAATGACGATCTCAGGTCGATGAACTAACCTGTATACATGTCACCAGGGAACTGCTATCTGACGTCAGGTATAATACCAACTAGCATGTTCCCGGCGAGTCCTGTCCGGTGTACTCATAACCCAATGAGCACCTGTATACGTCTTACGTGAACCAACTGACACCAATGGCTTGTGAGAACAGCCACCGCCCTTCATCGGGGTCTCGATCGTATACACTAGTCTACTCATGGAGTATCGATGCCCAGTCTCGAAACTCCCACTACTAAGGACCTTTTAAGGATGTTCTTGTAGACCCCAGCTCCTACGTATATGATTGCCATCATACTGCTGGCAGTCAAGCAAGAATCCTAGGGGCTCTATCAACGTGCAATAGTGATCTGTAATATCACCAAAAGCATGTACACGATGATAAAGATAAACCAGATAGCATACTATCATCTTGAGTAAGATTGTCCTACCGGCATAGGTCCTCCCTCAATCATTGCAATCGCATGCCTGCGATCCAATAATTGACTTTGAGGGCACTATATCCAACACTTGGGACTTTTAAGGATTTGCTTATAGACTACCCAGCTCCCATATGTATGATCGCCATCATAACGTGGTAGTCAAGAAAGATCCTACGGGCTTTATCTGATGGGTTCCCTTAGCACCCCACTAGGTTTTAGCAAGCATCAAGTATGCAAATTTAAAAATCTAGAGTGCTAAGCAACCCAAACCATGAATCGAACTAGAGAATTACGGTTTAAAGAAGCATGTAAACAACTTTAAACTAAGTGAACAAGGAATACAACCTTTGTAGACCGGTCCTTCACTTCTAAAGCTCCATGTAGTAGTCCCTTCGCTCCAAGTAGTGGTCTCCCGGACTCTTCGTAGGCTCCACTAGGTGAAAGGAACAAGCTTGTTTAAGGATCTTTGAGGCCGAAGTTGATCTACGTCGAAGAATCTCTAACTCAAACTACCTCTTCACTAATCAAGGAATTAGTGAAGCAAACAACCAACACTAATGGGCTAGATGAGATTAGGTTGATGACGTAGGAATTTTACACACTTTAGAATAATTTTTCTCTTTTTCTTTTTTCTTTTTTCTTTTTCTCAAGAGCTAGAGAGCTAGAATGAGATGATGAAGAAGAAGAAGTGTGAACCCTTGGGTGAGAAAATATCACAAGTGATATTAGTAGAGACTTAACCATGGCTAAAGATAATGGTTGGATTAATAAATATCTAGAATAAAAACAAAATTAGTGCACTTAGGTCAAGGCTTCTCCATGCTTCCACAAGCATCCAAGCCATGACTAATTTCCACCAAATTTTGTTTTAAATCTAAATAAATAAAACCCTAATTATCTTAAACTTGGTGTGAGTCTTATACACCCATGTCTAATGTATCATCAAGCATGACACAATAAAATAAACACATTAATATATATCACATATATATTTATGTATTTAGAGAAAAGAAATTCTTAATTGAGCTAATATTAGTTAATTTACATTAATATATCAAATATATAATTATATATTAAATTATTAAATCAACACTTGATTTAATAACCCGGCTATATCTCATACAACCGACTAATATCAATTATATGTATATCACATTATCGAATCAACACTTGATCCAATAACCAGGTCATATCGCATATAACCGATCAATATCAAATATCAATATATATACATAATATATCATTGAATCAACACTTGATTCAACAATTCGGTTATATCACATATAACCTATATCGCGAGATTAGAATACTGTATCGCATTTACGTATCAATATCGGTCTTGCACATTTCACATATGTGCCCTACTTCATTTCGCATGAGCTAGGAAACCCCTGTGTAGGACTCTAAAGACTCGTCAATACGCCAGCAGTAGGTGATGATCATATCAGTCACCCATAAGCCGTCAGCGGTACTAGCTGGACGTAACGGCTATCCAGGTATTGAGCGATCAGAAGATCAACAAGCAAGCTTATCCATACCTCCATGAATCCAATAGTAACACTACCGTACAGTCCGGTCTCTTCGTCTGATATGTCGCATATCGAGTCTGGGGTGGTAAACGTCAGACCCCAATAACTTGATAAGTCATGCCTATGTGAGGCTCATAATGGGTCGAGAAACTACTGATAACACTTACCAGTAAATCTCAGTATCAGCCCTGGCCAGGGACTTTCTGTTATAGCCAATAGAGCATAGCACAACATCAACCCCCAATACCGGGAGAGATGAATACCCTCCTATCGCTCATTGCCTCCATGTGACTCGGGACTGTACCCAAAAACCACCGTTTTGCATGCTCTCTTGAACGTGGTAAGGTGGAAATCAAAGCACAGTAGGAATCACACAAGACTCTATGACGATCTCGGGTCTACAGACTAACCTGTACCAGTGTCACCAGAGAACTGCTATCTGACGATAGGTATAATACCATATAGGAGTTCTCGGCGAGTCCGTTCAGTGTACCCAGTCTCCACTGAGCACCCGTATACAATCTTTGATGTCAAACACCAATGGATATGGGATCATCCAACGCCCATCATATGGGTCAAGAAACGTATACGCTAGTCTACTCTGGAATTTCGATGCCCCGTCTTGATACACCCACGACTAGGAACAATTAAAGGATGAACTTGTGGACTACCCTGGCCCCACTAGTATGATCTGCATCATAATCCTGGTAGTCAAGTATACATCCTACAGGCTTTACCAACATGAGAGAGCAATACAGTATCATAATACTAGTCAACATATTAAGATAAAGAGTAATCAGATAGCATACTATCATGTCGAGCAAGAAAGTCCTCCCTATATATGTCCAAGCATCCATTGTTGGGGTTTATTACCACAACCACTAGGGTTTCAAGGTGTATCAAGTATACAATTTTAAAATTTTAGTGTGCTAATGAAGTCAAAATTAGAATCGAACTAGATAATTAGGGATTTACATCAAGTAATCAAACATTACACTAAGTGAATATGGAATACAACCTTTGTAGACCAGTCCATCACTTCAAATGCTCCGTGTAGAAGTCCTTTCGCTCCAAGTAGTGGTGTCCCGGACTCCCTGTAAGCTCCACTACTCGAAATGAACGAGCTTGCTCAAAGTCTTCGAGGCCGAACATGATCTACGTCGAGGAGACTCTAGCTCATGCTAGCTCTTCACTAATGGATGAATTAGTGAAACAAACAACCTACACTATATGCCTAATATGGTATAGATTGATGAAGTAGGAATTTAGCTCACTTTAGAATATTTTTCCTCTCATTCTTTTTCACCTCAAGAAAATTATGTTAAGAAAAGAGATGAAGAAGATGAAGACTCATATGAACCATGGGTGAGAAAATATCTAATATAAACTCTTGTAGAGACTTAACTAAGGCTAAGGTAATGGTTAGGTTTAATAATATCTAGAGTAAAACAAAAGTTAATGGAGTTTAGGTTAGGTTTCCACAAGCTTCTCTAAACTTCACAACCTTGCTAATTTCCACCTGTTTTGTTTTTTCTCTAAATAATTAAAACCTCACATTATCTTAGTTTAGGTGTGAGTCTCATACACCCAAGTTCCATGTATCATCAAGCATGATACATATATCAAAATACATTTAAATATATATATATATATATCATATATGTATATATCAAATGCAAATGAAGAAAAGAAAATTCTTAAGTTAGCATATATTTATTAGTTAATATATATTAATATATCAAATATATATATCTTAAATTATTAAATCAACATTTGATTTAATAATTCGGCTATATCTCATATACCCGACTAATATCAAATGAATTAACTTATCGAATCAACACTTGATTCGATAACCCGGCTATATCACATATAACCGATCGATAACATAAATTGCGAGAATAGAATACGGTATCATATACTTGTATTTATCTCGGTCACACACATATCACATATGTGCCCTGTTTCATTTCACATGAACCAGGAAACCTCTGTGTATAACTCTAAAGACTCGTCAATACGCCGGCAGTAGGTAATGATCATATCAAACACCTATAAGCCGCAAGCGTTCTGCTAAACGTAACGGCCACCCGGGTATTGAGCGATCAGAATATCAACAAGCAAGCCTGCTCATACGCCTACGAATCCAATCAGTAACACTACCGTACAGTCCGGTCTCTTCGTCTGATATGTCGCATATCGAGTCTAGGGGTGGTAAACGTCAGACCCCAATAGCTTGATAAGTCATGCCGATGTGAGGCTCATAACGGGTCGAGAAACTACTGATAACACTTACCAGTAAATCTTATCATCAGCCCTGGCCAGGGACTTCCTGTTATAGACAATCGAGCATATCGCAACATCAACCCCCAATACCGGCAGAGAAGAAACCCCTCCTATCGCTCATTGCCTCCATGTGATTCGGGACTGTACCTAAAAGCCACCGGTTTGCACGTTGTCTTGAACGTGGTATGATGGAAATCAAAACACAGTGGGAATCACACAAGACTTTATGACGATCTCGGGTCTACAAACTAACCAGTACCAGTGTCACCAGAGAACTGCTATCTGACGTGGGGTATAATACCACCTAGGAGTTCTCGACGAGTCTGTCCAGTGTACCCAGTCTCCTCTGAGCACCCGTATATCTTCTCTAATGTCAAACACCAATGGATATGGGATCATCCATCGCCCATATACATGGGTCGAGAAGCTATACGCTAGTCTACTCTGGAATATCGATGCCCCGTCTCGATACACCCATGACTAGGAACATTAAAGAATGTACTTATGGACTACCTTTGTCCCACTAGTATGATCTGCATCATAATCCAGGTAGTCAAGTAAACATCCTAAGGGCTTTACCAACATGTGAAAGCAAGACAGTATCAGTATACTAATCTCCATGTCCAGGTAAAGAGCAACCAGATAGCATACTATCATGTCGAGCAAGAAAGTCCTCCTTATATATGTCCAAGCATCCATTATAATATACAATCATATACAATAATGGCCTTTAGGGCATACATATAACTAACAATCTCCCACTTGCACTAAGGCCATATGTTATAGTATCAAATACCCAAATAAAAGCAACGGTTGTAGTATCCCATACTCAACCATCCCAAAATCTCTCAAATAGTATTTGGGGAAGCAGGCCTTGGTGAGTGGATCTGCCGTGTTAACCTCTGAGTCTACTCTCCTAACCTCGATCTCTCGGTGATTAACCATCTCCCTGATCAGGTGATACTGCCTAATATTATGTCTGGATCACTGATGGGACGGGGGTTCCTAGGCCAAAGCCACAACTCCATTATCGCACAATGGTAGGAACAAAGTTCATCTCATGAACATATAAATACCCAGACAACCTTCTTTGGTAGTATCGTTAGTAGCGATGTATCCATCCTTTATCGTCGAGTTTGCCACGGTATTTAGCTTGGAACTCTTCCAGCATGCCTTCCCTCCACTGAGGGTAAAGACAGAGCCTGTGACTAACTTTCAGTCAACCTTATCACTATGGAAGCTCGAATTGGTAAAGGACTCGACTAGGAGTACACTGTTACCAATCTCCAAGAGCAATTCTTTAGTGCTTCTCAAGTCCTTAAGAATGTTCTCCACAGCTGTCCAGTGATTCTCCCCTAGGATCGATTAATACCCTCTCACTACACCTAGTGAGAATCCTAACATCCACTTAGATCTATCTCATAGATCTAAACCCTAAGATTTAGGAGGTATCACCTAGATCCTACATAGAGAATCAATGTGATAAGAGGAGATTGACCGAGTGTAGCATAGGAAACACCTTTCCTATCAAGAGTATGTCATCCACGTATAATACGAGGAAGACCACCTTACTCTCTACTACCTTTTTGTATATACAAGGTTCATCTACCTTTTTGATGAAGTCAAACTCTTTGACTACCACATCAAAACAGATGTTCCAACTCCGCGAAGCCTTCTTTAACCCGTAAAGTGATTTAAGCAACTTGCACACATTTCCGCTGCTCCCACTATCTATGAAGCCCTCTGGCTGTGTACTTATAGACGCTCTCTTCTAAATCACTATTTAGAAAAGCAGTCATGACACCCAACCACTAGATATCGTAGTTATGGTATGCAGCAATAGCAAATAGGATCCGGATGGACTTAAGCATAGCTACTGGAGAAAACGTTTAATCAAAATCCACACCTGGTCTTTGACGAGAACCTTTAGCAACAAGTCTAGCTTTGAAAATCTCAACTTTTCCATCTACACTAAGTAATCTTCTCAAGATATACTTGCTCCTGATGGGGGTTTAACCCTTCAGACAAAGCAACCAAAATCCATACTTTGTTGGTGTACATGGATTCCATCTCAGATCGCTTGGCATCCAGCCATTTCACAGAGTCGTCACTCAAGATGGCTTGCTCGAAACTAGTTGGCTCATCATCTTTCATGATGCAATCCTCGCTCTCACTATCATCGAGAAAACTGAAGTATCTCTCAAGCGGATGAGGAACCCTACCAGATCGACGGAGAGGCTGAGGTTCGTCGGGAACTATTGAATCTTCTGGTTCTACCAAATCATCAGCTATAGTTTGTATAACTGGAACTTATTCCAGTTCTACCTCATGACCACTAATTTCTTTCCAAAATAAATTCCTTTTCTAGAAAGGTGGCATGCCGAGAAATAAAACACCTTTTGTTCCTCGTTGCGGTAGAAGATATTCCCTTGCGAATACTTGGGATATCCAACAAACTTCCACAGAACTGACCTTGCCTCGAGGTTGTCCGAATTTTGCTTTTGGCATAGGCCGGACAACCCCAAATCTTAACTTACTTAAGACATGGGCTTTTCCCATACCATATCACATATGGAATGGTAGGCATCTGATTTGGTTAGAACCCTATTCAATAGGTATGCAGTTTCTCAAGTGCATAACTCCCAAAAGGAAATAGATAACTCAACAATACTCATCATAGAGCGCACCATATCTAATAGGGTGCGATTGCTTTGCCCTGATACACCTATGTGCTATGGTGTATACGAAGGAATGATACTGAGAGAGAATCACATTCTCCTTTTGAATAGTCCAGGGATTCCATGCACAAGTATTCTCATGCCCGATCACATCAAAGGACATAATACTTATACCTGTTTTGGTTCTCTACTTCTGACTTATATTCTTTGAATTTCTCAAAAGCTTCAGACTTGTGTTTCAACAGGAACATATGTCCGAATCTTGAGAGATCATCAGTGAATGTAATGAAGTACAAAGAACCAGTCCTGGCATATGTAGATAGGAATCCACATACATCATCATGTATCAATCCCAAGAGTTCACTAACTCTTTCTCTGTTTCCAGTAAACGGAGCTATGGTCATTTTATCTTTGTGACATGACTGGAAAGTTTCACAAGATGTAAATTCAAACTGATTTAAATATGCAACTTAATGTAACTTAGCTAGTCGGGTCGCATTGATGACCTAGTCTACAATGCCATAAGAAGGATTCGTTCATTTCTGAACTCTTCCTCTTGTGTGTATTCTGTACGTTAAGAACTGTGGTTTGATTTAGAATGTATATGCCATTAGATAACGTGCCTGAGCCAATCAACCTTTGATTCAGGAAAATATTCAAAACATTATCCAACAATACAAAATTATATCCTTCTTTACTAAATAAAGAGTCTGATAAAAAGTTGTATATCAGGTTCAGTATCTAATAGCATTCGTTCAGAATCAATATATTACCTTTTGGTAATACTAGGTGATAACTGCTAACAGCTTTGGCTGCAACACTTGCACCGATTCAAACTCTTAAAACTTTATCACCCATTCCCAGTTCTCTACCTATCTGTAGCCCATGTAACAAATTACATATATGGGATCCAGATCTGGTATCTAATACCCAGGACGTAGAGGATACTGAGAAACAGTTCTCGGTAACTAACACACCCGAAGAAGATGCATCATCATGTATTTTCTTCGTTTGGGCGGCACGGGAATCCTGGTATTCCCCTATTTCCTGCACGGTCATATAACAATTATAAGGTAGAGCGGGACCAACGTTCCCCAGCTCAGTATAACAAGCGGGTTTAGTCAATAAATCCACATTATTATCTTGATTAAGGCAAGACATGGTCGCTACCTGGAGAGAGAAAGAAGAAAACACTCAGCGTAAGCTCTTGCAAGATTAGATTGGTTATTATTTTATCTAATCAGGATGGCTCCTACTATTTTTATCAAATCTTCCTTCAAACCCTAAAAGGTAAGACTAGCCGGGATTAATTACACCCTGCAAGTTCGCCAATCTTTCGGCCAGGCTAGTGCCGGTACTTTGAGGGAGGTTCTCCGTGCTTTCACACGGACCTAATTAAAATAAACCTCATTTTCCCAGGGGCGTAGTCCCGTTGACACCTTTCTTGACACCTACTTGATCGGCTAATTGTAATGTGCAAAACTCTCCCAGGAGTAACTCTTACTCGCGGCGGGTATCGGGATCCAACCATCTCATAGAAGGTATGCAATCTCATTGCAAATTTCAACACTTGAAATTCCCAATAATATTTTCCCCTAGCGTCTTATGACCTTGACGGAGGCCAACAAACCATAGGGCAGTAGTAAGTTCAATCCGTACATTTCTTGATTGAATTAAACCCACCCGCACGACCCTTGACGGAGGCCAACAAAGTCGTACAACTACCCTAATCCAATCGCATCTCATGCTAGAAAATAAGTGCTAATCAGCTACAGCACACTACGCCTTGACGGAGGCCAACAAACGTAGCACGAATACTAAATAGCACCTAAATGAAATGACGGAGGGCTACGACAGGTTTTTAAGAAAACCTTTCTGTAATGAACTTAATATCGTTGCAGAATCTAGTAGTTTTAAAAGGAATGTTTTTTAGGCTTTTACTATTTTTGCTAAAGATGTCACTCCTGGTGAAGGGATCTCGGCTCTTTCCTCGTCGAATGAGATGCAGGATATTCACAATACCACTATGCAAAGAAAGAACTAAAAAAGCAATCAAAAGACACAACCGAGTGGGTTGTAGAATCTGCTAGTTTCGCTAAAGAGGTCATTCACGGTGAAGGGATCTCGGCTCTTTCCTCATCGAATGAGGTGCAGGATATTCACAATACCAATATGCATAGCAACAACTAGAGCTAACCTTTTTGAAAATTTGATTCCACGACATCTTTAGGTTTATTTCTTTTTCATTAATCTTATTAATGAAGTCCCATCATTTATTGCTTCCTAAGCATTACAGATAAATACAACGTACACTTATACCATCCGCATTCGCCACTGGGTCCCGTTATTCACCGTTAGGTTACTTAACTAACGGAATAGCGGGGCGGGACTAGCACGGATGCAAAACATAAGCAATGTCTATTATATATCATATATATAATAATAAAGCATTCGTCTCAGACAGTAATATGATCTCATCACAGAACATTGCAGCAGAAGTCAACATATGAAATATTGGATATACTAGGATTTCCATGTTTTAAATTAAGCCAGTAAAAAAACATGGATTCCACGGTCGTGATGAATAGACAAACCCACATCTTTAGACCCCTACGAGAGTGTAACATTTCAGAAAATAAAATATTAATTTTGGGAATTTAAATAATTAAATTAATTAATATTATGAATATTTTAAAGCATGGAGGTTGGTTTTAAATTATGAGGTATAATTATATACCGATAAATTGGGAAATATTTTGAAATTTATATTAATTATTGATTTTAAAACTATTTATGAAAATTGGGCAGTTTACAATTTAGCATACAATTAATTGTATATAAGTTAATATTACTAAACTCGATTAATACTTCTTTAATTATGCATTGATTTTTGTTTTGTGCATGACATGCAACAAATCATGTTGCAAACCCTTGTTACTTTTTATGAACCATGACTTGTTTTCTTTTCAAAAGAATGACTTTGGAAATTTAAAAAAGAAAAAGGAAAATAAAATGAGATATTTGTGACATGGCATGGGAGATGGGGGCATGAGACATGAGAGAGAGGGAGAGAGAGAGAGAGAAGAATCTAGATTTCTTTTGACCCTTGACCATGACTCCTTCATCTTTTGTTTCCTCATCTTCATTTCATTCTTCATGGCTTCCTCTCCCTCATCATCTACCTCTTCTTCCTCACATAATCATCTCAAAAACTTAGTCAAAACCTCATCTTCCCTTCACAAAAAATGATCCTAACACCACTACCAACCCTATAGAGGCATCAAGTTTGGACTTCGAAGGCTTTGAGCAACTCAAGAAAATTCTTGAGTTGCCAAAGGAGGTAAATCCTACACCATTAGTTAAGCTATTTGTTTTCTTAACATCCTATAGCAGTTTAGAGATGATCAAGAGAGGTTTAGTGATGTTAGAATATTCTAAGATGAGAATTAGGATGGCATTTTGAATTGGGATTGTGTATTGGGGTGTAATTAGTGACCATAACCCCTGTAGTGTTAGTATTATTAACTAAAACCAGAGATTTAAACCCAACACTTGAACTTAAAAACATTCTGTGTCGATTTTGTGATATTTCTGGAGGTCTACAGAGAATCTGGAGCAACTCGGGACCTTTATAAAAAAATTAAACATATACATTAACCTAGATAGATCAATAGGAGACCACCACGAGAACACGAGACCAAACTTCATAAATTGGGCCGGCGGGGGCGGTTACTGTAGCACTTTTAGTCGGCCAGAATTTGGCTGTTGATGTTGGGTTTTGTCCTGTAGCTCACACTCCTCATAACTTAGCAACTGTATTTTTTTGTTTTGTTCCAGATTACCTGAGGCAAAATCGTGGAGCGTTTGAGTTAATAAGAGCAATGGTTTTCCCGATTTCTAAAACATGGATTTCGGCATTTAATTGTGGATTTGGTCGTTGGACGTTTATACGTCAACGACGAGGGTTCTATGATTGTTTTTGCATTCGTAGGCTATAGGTTTTAACCTATGAGCACTTCGCGTGTAATGTCGGTTTTTGAAAGGATTTTAATGTGATACGATATATTTTGTGATATGTAGGCACCCACACGTGGACATCGAACAACAAGGAAGAGCGTGGCGTCTTTGACTTCGGCAAGCGAGGATCAAAGTGAGTAGATGTATATCTACGGGAGGAATTCGGGTAGATGGCGTATAGCACCCCTGCAATTTCGTAGGGTACGATGCGAATATATATATGCATATGTGTTATTGTGAGACGTGAATACTTAGCAAGAAAGGCTGTAGGTAGGGGTGGTAATTGAACGAGCCAGCTCGGGTTCGATTAAGGTTCGGCTCGATATCAGCTCGTTCAAAATCGGTTCATTTATTAACGAGCCGGACATGAGCCAGAAAGCCTGGCTCGTTTATTAAACGAGCCGGACTCGAGCTCAGCCAGGCTCATTCGGTATTGACTCGGGTTCGGCTGGGTTACACAGTTTGAAAAAAAAAACAGTAATATGTAATATATAGCAAATTCTATACAACTCTCAGAACACTTAATTCAATTAAATGACAGTATATAAAGTGTACTGAGATAAATATAAAATCCAGCACTTAGACCCATTCAATTCCCTAGATGTTAATGTTTTTTAATTTTTCCATATCTTAAAACCCTGAGTTTTAAGCATTATTGTTAATTATTTGTTTTTCTTGGAAGATACTATTAATATGAGTAAAATGAGCTGAAAACGAGCCGAGATCACAAACGAGCTCTAAACGAGCTCAGTTGAGCTCGGCTCGTGAACTCGGCTCGTTTAGTTAATGGGTCACAAATGAACCGAACACGAGCTGGGCATGTTTAATCGAGCCGGACTCGAGCCGAGCATCACTAGCTAGATTAACTAAACGAGCCGGACTTGGGCCGACAAAAAGAACCACGAGCCGAACTCGAGCTAAGCTTGGCTGGCTCGAGTTCGGCTTGTTTATACCCCTAGCTGTAGGAGACCATGGGTTGGATTTAGCGTAATTGGAAGAGAGTGCTTTTAGTTTAGTTTCTTAGTCGTGAAACCCTAGAGCAATGGTTGACACACACACGCATGTGCGCACACGTGATATGATTTTGGGTGTATATATTTATATGTGTGTGTGTGTCTGTGTGTGTGTGTGTGTGTGTGTGTGGATGCGTTGTTATATATATATATAGATATACATATACGTATACACGGATGATGAGCACAGTATATGATACTTGGAGATGAGTCGATATGATTGGGTATGATGCCAGGAGATTGTGATATGTGATTGAGTCGTGACATGATATACGACATGATATTATAATGGATCGTTAGGCGATGTGTATTCATACACACGAGGATATATGTTTGATGATATCGGAATGTACTAGACTTTAGAATGGTACCCTTAATTCATGATATTACGATAATGATACCATATGAATAATGAGGTATATGTGATATTTGACCCGTACCCCGATTTTAGGATGTCGTACGATGGATCTTACCGTACGAGGTATAGATATGATGATTGATCCGCACTCTTGACTTAAGAATGCCGTACTATATATTATACAGTACGTGACGCTATGAGGCTGGATCACCAACTACTAGGTATATCGATTCGGAACTTAGGTGAATTTCTTACCCATTCGACTAGTTTCTTAGTTTAGTCCTTTAGTTGATTAGGTAGGTGTTAGACTAGGCTCGAGTCATACTTATTTTCAAAACTAACGAATCGTGAGTATTTTTAAAGACAGGCCGAGGGATACTACGGATTTTTCAAAAGACATATCTTTTTCTCAAAAAACCCCGTAGACCCTATTTTTCTAAAACCACGATTCGTGCTATTTCAAACCCTAAAAATGTATGACTCGTATATAGAAATGTATATTCTTCAATGTTGCGGTTATTACTCATTCTCCGTTATATTCATGTTATTCTCATTACATTGCATGTTTATACATGTGTTTCCTTAACTATTGTAACGACTTAGATTTCGGATAGTGTTCGTTTAGACGTTAATGCGGGTTTACTGTAAAAATTTTACCAATTCGGGTTCCTCACATTTTATAACATTTAATCAATAATTTATTATTATTTGTTATGAGCATGCACGCATGTATGCACGTAAATGTGAGGATTTGTTTGTGCTAATCTAGTTTTAGCAACCATAACACTTAACCTTAATTCTAAATCCTTTGCCTTGAATTAACCCTTAATCATTTGTAAGAGAGAGAGAGAGAGATAATTGTGTTGGAATGATGAGGTATGGTGCATTTAATGTGAAGGCATGGCTAGCATTTATTGATATGATACACTCACCTCTCATTCTCACCCTACACTCACCTCCCTCTCTCATTTCCTCACACACTCTCTCATTTCTCTATCTCTTTTCTTTTCTCTCATATCTCCCTCATTCTAAACTGAACACTCTCAAATATTCACACAAAATTCAAATCACATCTTTGATCACTTTTCTCCTCTTGGATGCCATGGAGTGTGCAAAGCTTGGATCTTTGAGTTCTTTGGTGTAGGTAATGATCTTTTTCTGTTATTTATGTAGTTTTTGTGATATGTAGCTATAAGTCTATGGTAGCGCCCCGGCTGTCTAACAGACGCCAAATGCAGAACAAAAACTTTTTAACTGGCGCTATCGTATACTATAACCCGGATCTGCCATTATTGCTAAACTAACAAACTACAAAGAGGGCAGAAAGGTTATACCAAACGATCCGAGTCCTTCGTTCTTTAACCATCATCCCACGCTCCGTTGCGGCTGCTCCGATCTCGTTGATCTCTGATCTTCTCGTCCAGGTGGCACCACGTCAACGGATCTTTAAACGGGCTCCCGCCTCTGACCCGAGGCAACTCGGTCATCAAGTTTGCTAAAAGATATGACCAAGATTGATGTAGAGAATGAGTAGAACACTTTGTCTCGTTACATCCAAAGGTATGGATGAACGGTTAATGAAGTTGCCTTTTTGGATTGAATGAAATGAGAAATGAACAATCTAATTTCCATGAACCCAAAAACCTTAATCTTTTTCCAATCAACAACTATATTACCTCCACAAGAAATGGCCGGCCAAAATATGAGGTGGGGGGTGAGTGTAGGAGGAAGGGTGACCATAAGTGAAGCTTATCATCTAAAGGAATTAATGCAATGGGTGACTTATTTAAACACCTCATCAAAACAATCAATGCAAACAATGAATCACTTATCCTAGTCATCAACCATTAATACAAAATGGCGACTCATAACCTCGTCACCAAATCAAGAAGCTTCCTCATGACTCACCCTCATGACTCACCCAAAGGAAGAAAAGATAAAACCGCATTAAACCGAATGTTTAATACGGCCGATAGAAAACTGGAAACTGGCAACTTCCAAAAGCGATCCCGAAACGAATTTCAGGATAACCCCGTAACAATATAAACATACCCGCATTTGTATTACGACCGAATACAAATGGGACTGAGACAAAGATATTATATCTACACAGTATAATACTCGGATCCGGCTTAAACCAAAGCCCACCAGTATTATATGCCCGAAATATGACACGTGCGTAAACGCACGTGCATTTTCCGAACCCTGCCATAAAACCATACGGCCTCTACAACGTTTCGCCCAAACTTTGGAAACTATCTGTGGGGGACTCTAATGACTCGTCAGTACCCTGGCAGTGGGTTTAACCACAAGCCGTCAGCGGCACTAGCTGTGCGTAACGGCTGCCCATGTACTGACCTCAAGGGAGGCCGATGAGCGAACTCATTCTGGAACCCTACTGAGCCTAACAGTGACAATATACATACAGTCCGGTCCGTTCGTCTATGAGTATCGCATATCGGCCTAGGGGGCTGGAAACGTCAGACCCCCAATAGCAATATAAGTCGGGTCGGAGTGTAGCCCAGAACACCTTGAGATATTACTGGAGTACCTACCAGTAAATCTCCTACCTCGGCCGAGGATTTGTGTAATGGCTCTCCTAGACACAGCGCGATCTCACCCCCAATACCGGGAGAGACGAATCCCTTGCCGATCCGCTCACTTGCCTCCATGTGGCTCGGGACTGTACCCAAAAAATACCTGTGTGCACGACTTCTTTGAGCCGTGGTAGGATAGAAATCAAAGCACGGTGGGAACTCACACGATACAAATGACGACCTCAGGTCGATGAACTAACCTGTACACATGTCACCAGGGAACTGCTATCTGACGATAGGTACAATACCAAGTAGCAGGTTCCCGGAGAGTCCTGTCCTATGCACTCATAACCCAATGAGCACCTGTATGTTAGTTATATGTATGCCCTAGAGGCCATTACTGTACATTGGATGTATATTGTAGTGGATGCTGGGACATATATAGGGAGGACTTTCTTGCTCGACATGATAGTATGCTATCTGGTTGATCTTTACCTTAACGTGTATACTGTTTGTCTCTCTGTTACATGTTGGTAAAGCCCTTAGGATCTGTACTTGACTACCTGGACTATGATACGGATCATACTAGTGGGGACATGGTAGTCCATAAGTACATCCTTCAAAGTCCCTAGTCGTGGGTGTATCGAGACGGGGCATCGATATACCAGAGTAGACTAGCGTATACCTTCTCGACCCATACAGATGGGCGATGGATGATCCCATATCCATCGGTGTTTGACATCAGAGATGATATACGGGTGCTCAGTAGAGACTGGGTACACTGGACGGACTCGCCGAGAACTCCCAGATGGTATTATACCTCACGTCAGATGGCAGTTCTCTGGTGACACTGGTACAGAGTAGTCTGTTGACCCGAGATCGTCATAGAGTCTTGTGTGGTTCCCACTGTGCTTTGATTTCCATCTTACCACGTCCAAGAGGGCATGCAAAACGGTGGTTTTTGGGTACAGTCCCGAGTCACATGGAGGCAATGAGCGATAGGAGGGGATTCGTCTCTCCCGGTATAGGGGGTTGATGTTGCGCTGTGTTCGATTGGCTATAACAGGAAATCCCTGGCCAGGGTTGCTGAGATTTACTGGTAAGTGTTACCAGTAGTTTCTTGAATTGTTATAGACCTCATATCGACACGACTTATCGAGCTATTGGGGTCTGACGTTTACCACCCATAGGCAAGATATGCGACATATCAGACGATCAGACCGGACTGTACGGTAGTGTTACTGGTCGGATTCACTGGAGTGTGAGCGGGCTTGCTCATCGATCTTCAGATCGCTCAATACCCGGGTGGCCGTTACGTTTAGCAGACCGCTTGCGGCTTGTGGGTGTTTGATATGATCATCGCCTACTGCCGGCGTATTGACGAGTCTTTAGAGTCCTACACAGAGGTTTCCTGGCTCAAGCAAAACGAAATAGGAGCGCATATGAGATATGTGCGGGACCGAGAATAATGCGTGTATGTGATAACGTATTCCATTCTCGCGATGAATGTATCGATTAGGATATATGCGATATACCCTAGTTATCGAATCAAAGGTTGATTTGATAAGCCGATACATTATATACTAGTCAGTTGTGTGCGACATGACCGGGTCATTGAATCAAGTGTTGATTTAATTATTTAATACATAATTATATATTTGATATATTACTTTGCATTAACTAGTATCGGTTCACTTTAAATGGATTTTCTCACTCGGGTGTGCGCATTACATATGCGATATGATTTTGTGCATTTGATTGTATCATGTTTGATGATACATGTTTACTTGGTTAAGTGCAAAGAATTAAACCATGGTTAAAAGAATGGTTAGGGTTTCATTTCCTTTATTTATTCATTTATTTATTTGTTTATTCATTTTGGAAAAGAGGAGAAAAGAATGGTGGCTTAATTTGGAGTTTAGTTGAAGCTTCATGAAACTTTGATCAAGTCAACCATTCTTATCTCATCCTTAACCCTAACCATTCCCACTAACCATGATTCATTCTCTACACTTGACTCTAGTTAACATTATGATAAGCTTTGATTTTTCTATGCTTTTTAATTAACTTATCATATATTTTTCTTTCTTCTTCTTCTTCATGAGCAAGGAAGAAAAAGCTTTCTTCATCAATGGTGATTGATGATAAAGAGTGAGAAATCCAAATCTAAAGTCTACCCACTTCCTATTTCTTCATCCTCTACTTCTTGCCAAGTAGTAGAGTGTGTTCTCTTCACAAGTTTTTGGACTTGGTGAAGTCGGAGCTTGATTTAGCGATGCCTCGACGTAGATCATCTTCGGCACGTCGTCGATGACCTAGCCCGCTTCTTCTCCGATGAAGCCGACGCAAGAGCCCGGATTTCGGATATGTACAGCGGAGATGACCTCTTCATAGAGCTATGGAGGTGGAAAAATGGATCTACAAAGGTTGTATATCCGTATCCCTTAGTTAACTGTTAACTAGATTACTTTTTCGCCTAAACTTCTAGCCGACGATCCGTAGTCGGGTTTCTCGGCACCGTTAAAATTTTAATTTGGCATGATCGATGCCTTGTGAGACCTCACTAGGGTGCCTAGGAACCCTACAGTGGTATCAGAGCCTAGCTAGAGCCTTAGGCGAAGTGTAGACGGAATTTGAAGTCCGAACGACCCGAAAACCCAAACCGGAATATGCTCTCTGTCCAATTTTCAAAAACAGGGATTTTTCAGTATTAAAAATATGCAGAAAAACATGCAGGAAAATCTAAGAGTAACTGTGCAATTCGTAGCCATAATTCAATTAAAGCGCCGCGCTTCCGCGGCACGAGCATGGCTCGTGCGGCGGAAGCGCGGCCTGTTTGTCGTTTTCTGAGGTGACGTTTGCACAGTAACTCCTATTTAACTGTGCTGGTTTTCCTGGGTATTTTTGATATTTTTTCAAGAGTTGAATTTTCTGCAGTTGTTTTGGGGATTCGGTGTTTCGATCGGGGTATCAAATTTTGTCTATTTGGCTTTCCGGATAAATTTTTAGAATATGTTAAAAAGTTCGACCGGATATAAATACCCAATTTTTCCCCTGTCGGGAAATTTCCAAGTGTTGGATTTTTCCGTAGTTTAACGATGTTCTAAGTAGTGCAAGTAACGCGATGGTCCCTCTAGAAGACAACAAACCTTAACTCGATTATGTGACCGTCTTGAACTGCCCTTTGAACCTTCGGGTTTGGGGCAGTACGGCGTACCACATGTGAGGCGTTGGCTTGACCCTTCTACGGCTGGACCGTTGGTACTGTGGCACGAACTGAATGTTGTTAGACTTGTGTTTCATGTGTTGATCTGTATCGGGAAAACTTGGGTGTTCGATTGTTCGATCGAAAAGTTTAACATTTTCTGTTTATCTGGAATGGGATACAATAATTGGAATTCACAACAGTTATGAGATAACTGAATGAATGTTATAAACATAGCAGTTTAGTCTCACTTGATCGGTTGCCACGGAATTTTGATGTGATCAAAACTCCGTCGCAATCACGTAGCGTACGCGGATACTCGCCGGGTAAACTTAATAGACAGCCTCACTCCATAGCCCCGACCAAGTGACTGTAGGAGAACCCCGTCGCCGAAAGCATCCGTCTGGGTGCTCGCGGTAGCGGTGTTCCGCCTTGGTGCACTTCGTCGACGGTATCGGGGGTGCGGCCGCCTACTGAAGTTTGCGACGAGTATTCGATCAGGATGTCGGGAATCTTGTTGAATTGCCCGACTTGATATTGAAAAGAGTTTTCGATTATGAGACTAAAATGCGGGGTTTATAATTGTTAGGCATGCGATGTCTAAGTAATTCATTTAATTAGGCATGCGATGTCTATGCAGGTTGCGGATTCCAACTGTTGTAGTTTTACACTTTCTTTTCTGTGACCGTAAGTATAATATGTGATATCGCCGGTTTCGTTGCTATATGTCAACGACAATTGGGATGGACATATTTACTTATGTTGATGACATGTGATGTTATGTGTTGCTGGATATGTTATATTGGATCGTCGTGTTCGAATAGCCGGGGGTTTTTATGTGAGATGAGTGTTTTTCATTTTCATTCATGTAAATACTTGTATGTAATATTCTTTTATTGGGGCGCTTCCAGGTTGCGGAAGTTGTCACCTTTTGTATATTATTTACTTTTCTGCACTAGGATAGACCTAAGGAGGGGAGCACTAGTAACCGGGTTCTAGGGTCCAGTGGGAGACCAACTCGAGGAGTCGAATCCGGGTCTCCTAACCCTAGAATTGGCAGGGTTGCTTGCCGCTCTCGTAGGGGTCTAGGGGTGTGGGTTTGGCTATTCATCACGACCGTGGAATCCGTGTTTTATACTGGCTCGTATTGAAAACACGGACGTCCTAGAATATCCAATATTTCATATGATTCTTCTGCTGCGATATCTGTGATGTGATCATGTGATGTTCTTTGATAGATACTTTATATAGTATATATGATATATTATATAGACGTTACTTATGTTTTACACCCGCGCTAGCCCTGCCCCGCTCTGCCGTTAGTTACCTAACCTAACGGTGCACGAGGGGACATCGAGGCGAATGCGGATGGCATAAGTGTACGTCATATCTATCTGTGATATTTAGGTACATAAATGATGGGACTTCATTAATGTGATTAATGAAATAAAAGAAACCTAAGATGTTATAGAATCGAATTTCAAAATAAAACAGGTAGCTACAGTTCTTGCTTTGCACAGCGGTATATGTGATATATCCTGCACCTTATTCGATAAGGAAAGGACCGAGATCCCTTCACCGGGAGTGACTCCTTTAGCAATAACTGGTCGATGCTACACCCTCGGTTTGTCTTTTGATTGCTTTTAAGAGTTTTTGCTTTGCACAGTGATATATATGATATATCCCGCACCTCATTCGACGAGGAAAGGACCGACGATCCCTTCACCGGGAGTGACTCCTTTAGCAAAACTAGAAAAGCCTCAAAAACACTCCATTTCAAAATTCATTCGATCCTACAACGATATCAAGTTCATTACACAATAGGTTTTCAAAAAAACCTGTCGTAGCCCTCCGTAATTTCAGATAAGTTGTATATAGTATTCGTGCTGCATTTGTTGGCTTTCGTCAAGGTGCAGTGTGCGGTAGCTATATGCTGCTTATCTGCAAGCATACGATGCGATTGGATTAGGGTAGTCGTGCGGCTTTGTTGGCTTTCGTCAAGGGTCGTGCGGGTGGGTTTAATTCGATCAAGAAATGTACGGGTTGAACTTGACTAGCGGGCTATGGTTTGTTGGCTTTCGTCAAGGTCATAGCACGTTAGGGGCAAAATATTATCGGGAATTTCAAGTGTTGAAATTTGCAATGAGATTGCATACCTTCTATGAGATAGTTGGATCCCGATACCCGCTGCGAGTAAGAGTTACTCCTGGGAGAGTTTTATACATTACAATTAGCCGATCTAGAAAGATGTCAACGGGGTTACGCCTCTGGGAAAACGAGGTTTACAGTAATTAGGTTCGTGCGAAAGCACGGGGGACCTCTCTCAAAGTACCGACACTGGCCTGGCTGAAACATTGGCGAACTTGTAGTGTGTAATTAATCCCGGCTAGTCTTTCCTTTTAGGGTTTGAAGGAAGATTTGATAAAAAGCAGTGGGAGCCATCCTGATTAGATAAAATAATAACCAATCTATTCTTGACAGAGCGCACGCTGAGTGTTTTCTTCTCTCTCTCTCCTGGTAGCGACCATATCACGCCTTAATCAAGATAATAATACGGATTATTGACCGAACCCGCTTGTTATACTGAGCTGGGGAACGTTGGTCCCGCTCCAACTTATAATTGTTATAAGACAGAGCAGGAAATTGGGGAATACCATATTTTCCGTGCCGCCCAAACGAAGAGAGTGCATGATGATGCATCATCTTCGGGTGTGTTCATTATACAGAACTGTTTCTCAGTATCCTCCGCATCCTGGTATATGATACCGGATCAGGATCCCAGATATGTAAGTTGTTACATAGGGCTACAAAAGAGTAGAAAAACTGAGAACGGGTGATAAGTTTCATGAGACAGAAAACGGGGCAAGAGTTGCAGCCAAGTCTGTCGGTCACTGTCACCCTGTATTACGAATACATTGATTCTGAACGAATGTTATTAGATACCGAACCTGATATACCAAATCATATCACTCTCTTTGTTAGAAAAGAAAGGATATAATTTTGTATTTTTGGATAGTGTTTTGAACATTTCCTATATCAAAAGTTGATCGGTTCAGGCACGTTATCTAAAAGTATTAATGTTCTAAATCAAACTACAGTTCTTAGTATATGGAACACACACAAGTGGAAGAGTTCAGAAATGAACGAATTCTTCTTAAGGTATTGTAGACTAGGTCAGATCAATGTGACCCGACTAGCTGAAGTTACATGTAGATGCATATTTAAATCAGTTTGAATCTACATCTTGTGAAACTTGCCAGTCATGTCACAAAGATACAATGACACTAGCTCTGTATATTGGAAACAGAGAAAGAATTAGTGAACTCTTGGGACTGATACATGATGATGTATGTAAGCTCTCCTGTCTACACATACCAGGACTGGTTCTTTGTACTTCATTACATTCTCTGATAATCTCTCAAGATTCAGTCATATGTTCCTGTTGAAACATGAGTTCGAACCTTTTGAGATAATCACAGAATATAAGTTAGAAGTAGAGAACCAAAATACGGGTATAAGTATTATGTCCTATGATGAGATCAAGGAGGAGAATACTTGTGCATGGAATTCCTGGACTATTCTAAAGGAGAATGAGATTCTCTCTCAGCATTACTCCTCCGTATACACCATTGCACGATGGTATATCGGGGCGGAGCAATCACACCCTATATGATAAGGTGCGCTCCATGATGAGTACTACTGAGTTACCTATTTTCCTTTTGGGAGTTATGCACTTGAGTAGTTGCATACCTATTGAATAGGGTTCGAATCAAATCAGTTGCCTACCGCTTCATATGTGATATGGAATGGGAAGAGCCCATGTCTTAAGCTAGTTAAGATTTGGGGTTGTCCGGGCTATGTCTGAAAAGAAAAATCCGGACAAACTCGAGGCAAGATCTGTTATGTAGAACTGGAAATGTTCCAGCTATACAAACTACAACAGATGATTTGGTAGAACCAAAGGATTCAATAGATACCAACGAACCTCAACCTCTCCGCCGATCTAGTAGGGTTCCTCACCCACTTGAGAGATACTTCGGTTTCTCTATGACAGTGGGAGCGGGGATTGCATCATGAGATGATGACCCAACTAGTTTCGAGCTGGCCATCGAGAGTAGGGACTCTGTAAGAATGGCTGGATGCTTAGCGATCTGAGATGGAAAAGTTGAGACTTTCAAAGCTAGACTTATTAAAGGTTTGCATCATTAACCAGGTATGGATTATGTTGAAACCTTTTCTAATGATCTATGCTTAAGTCCATCCAGATCCTACTTGCCACGGCTACAGACCATGACTACGATATCTGGTGGTTGGGTGTTATGACTGCTTTTCTAAATAATGTTTTAAAAGAGTGCGTCTATAAGTACACAGCCAGAGGGCCTCGTAGACAGTGGGAGCAGCGGAAACGTGTGCAAGATGTTTTATATGATAAAGCAGGCATCGCGGAGTTGGAACATCTGTTTTGATGGATTAGTCAAAGAAGTTGACATCATCAAAATGGTAGATGAACCTTGTATAAACAAAAAGGTAGTAGGGAGTATGGTGACGATCCTCGTAGAGTACGTGGATGACATACTCTTGATAAGAAAGGAGTTTCTTATGCTACGCTCGATCAATCTCCGTTTATCACAAAGATTCTCCGTGTAGGATCAGAATGATACCTCCTAAATCCTGAGTTTTGGATCTATGAGATAGATTTAATTGGATGTTAGGATTCTCACTAGTTGTAGTGAGATAGTATCAATTGATCCTGGGGAGAATCACTGGAAGTGTTCCAGGGTGATAAAGACGACTGAATGTCAGTCGCAGGCATTGTCTTTACCCTCAGTACAGGGACGGTATGTTGGAAGAGTTCCAAGCTAGATACCGTGACATACTAGACGATGAACGCAGGATACATCACTACTAAAGATGCTACCAAAGAGGCTGTTTGGGTGTATATTGGTTCATGAGATGAACTATGTTCCTCCCATTGTGTGATAATGGAGTTGTGGCTTATGCCAAGGAACGCAGGTCCCATCAGTGATCCAGACATATTCTAAGGTAGTATCACCTGATCATGGAGATGGTTGATCTCTAAGGGATCGAGGTTAGGAGAGTAGACTCAGAGGACAACACGGCGGATCCACTCACAAAGGCCTGTTCCCAGAGAGAGACTTTTATGGGATGGTTGAGTATGAGATACTGCAACCACTGCTATTAGATGGCCCTAGTGCAAGTGGGAGATTGTTAGTTATATGTATGCCCTAGAGGCCATTACTATACATTGGATGTATATTGTAGTGGATGCTGGGACATATATAGGGAGGACTTTCTTGCTCGACATAATAGTATGCTATCTGGTTGATCTTTACCTTAACGTGTATACTGTTTGTCTCTCTGTTACATGTTGGTAAAGCCCTTAGGATCTGTACTTGACTACCTGGACTATGATGCGGATCATACTAGTGGGGACATGGTAGTCCATAAGTACATCCTTCAAAATCCCTAGTCGTGGGTGTATCGAGACGGGGCATCGATATACCAGAGTAGACTAGCGTATACCTTCTCGACCCATACAGATGGGCGATGGATGATCCCATATCCATCGGTGTTTGACATCAGAGATGATATACGGGTGCTCAGTAGAGACTGGGTACACTGGACGGACTCGCCGAGAACTCCCAGATGGTATTATACCTCACGTCAGATGGCAGTTCTCTGGTGACATTGGTACAGAGTAGTCTGTTGACCCGAGATCGTCATAGAGTCTTGTGTGGTTCCCACTGTGCTTTGATTTCCATCTTACCACGTCCAAGAGGGCGTGCAAAACGGTGGTTTTTGGGTACAGTCCCGAGTCACATGGAGGCAATGAGCGATAGGAGGGGATTCGTCTCTCCCGGTATAGGGGTTGATGTTGCGCTGTGTTCGATTGGCTATAACAGGAAATCCCTGGCCAGGGTTGCTGAGATTTACTGGTAAGTGTTACCAGTAGTTTCTCGAATTGTTATAGACCTCATATCGACACGACTTATCGAGCTATTGGGGTCTGACGTTTACCACCCCTAGGCAAGATATGCGACATATCAGACGATCAGACCGGACTGTACGGTAGTGTTACTGGTCGGATTCACTGGAGTGTGAGCGGGCTTGCTCATCGATCTTCAGATCGCTCAATACCCGGGTGGCCGTTACGTTTAGCAGACCGCTTGCGGCTTGTGGGTGTTTGATATGATCATCGCCTGCTGCCGGCGTATTGACGAGTCTTTAGAGTCCTACACAGAGGTTTCCTGGCTCAAGCAAAACGAAATAGGAGCGCATATGAGATATGTGCGGGACCGAGAATAATGCGTGTATGTGATACCGTATTCCATTCTCGCGATGAATATATCGATTAGGTTATATGCGATATACCCTAGTTATCGAATCAAAGGTTGATTTGATAAGCCGATACATTATATACTAGTCGGTTGTGTGCGACATGACCGGGTCATTGAATCAAGTGTTGATTTAATTATTTAATGCATAATTATATATTTGATATATTACTTTGCATTAACTAGTATCGGTTCACTTTAAATGGATTTTCTCACTCAGGTGTGCGCATTACATATGCGATATGATTTTGTGCATTTGATTGTATCATGTTTGATGATACATGTTTACTTGGTTAAGTGCAAAGAATTAAACCATGGTTAAAAGAATGGTTAGGGTTTCATTTCCTTTATTTATTCATTTATTTATTTGTTTATTCATTTTGGAAAAGAGGAGAAAAGAATGGTGGCTTAATTTGGAGTTTAGTTGAAGCTTCATGAAACTTTGATCAAGTCAACCATTCATATCTCATCCTTAACCCTAACCATTCCCACTAACCATGATTCATTCTCTACACTTGACTCTAGTTAACATTATGATAAGTTTTGATTTTTCTATGGCTTTTAATTAACTTATCATATATTTTTCTTTCTTCTTCTTCTTCATGAGCAAGGAAGAAAAAGCTTTCTTCATCAATGGTGATTGATGATAAAGAGTGAGAAATCCAAATCTAAGGTCTACCCACTTCCTATTTCTTCATCCTCTACCTCTTGCCAAGTAGTAGAGTGTGTTCTCTTCATAAGTTTTTGGACTTGGTGAAGTCGGAGCTTGATTTAGCGATGCCTCGATGTAGATCATCTTCGGCACGTCGTCGATGACCTAGCCCGCTTCTTCTCCGATGAAGCCGACGCAAGAGCCCGAATTTCGGATTTGTACAGCGGAGATGACCTCTTCATGGAGCTATGGAGGTGGACAAACGGATCTACAAAGGTTGTATATCCGTATCCCTTAGTTAACTGTTAACTAGATTACTTTTTCGCCTAAACTTCTAGCCGACGATCCGTAGTCGGGTTTCTCGGCACCGTTAAAATTTTAATTTGGCATGATCGATGCCTTGTGAGACCTCACTAGGGTGCCTAAGAACCCTACACTGTATACATCTTAGGTGATCCAACGGACACCAGTTGCTTGTGAGACCGGCCACCTCCCCTCGTCGGGGTCTCGACTGTATACACCAGTCTACTCCGGAGTATCGATGCCCTATCTCGAAACTCCCACGACTAGAGACCACAATTAAGGATATGATTATAGACCACCCAACTCTCATGTATATGATTGCCATCATACTGTTAGTAGTCAAGCAAGATCCTAAGGGCTCTATCAACGTGTAACAGTGATCAGTCACCTGAACCTGTACACGAGTGATAAAGGCAAACCGGATAGTATACTATCATCTCGAGTAAGACTGTCCTACCGGTATAGGTCCTCCTCAATCATTGCAATCACGTGCCCGCGATCCAATAATTGACTTTGAGGGCACTATATCCAACAGTAGCTAGTTAGTTTCAGTTTTGATGGTGTAAAGTTTAGTTTTGTGCATAATATCGTATTTTAGTGTCGATTTGTGATATATGTAATCTGCTGTGACCCGGAAAGTTTACTAGAAAACCAAACAATGTGGTTGTGTTATACCAGTGAACCTAAGACCCCATCTAAGACACGAGACCCACCCCACCGGCCAGGGCCGGCGACGTCTGAAGGTAATTCCGGCGACCCCGGTTTTTGAGAGGAGTTGGGGTGTGGGTTTTTGAGGGTAGCTCTATTCTGTAGTTTGGGTGCTTTTGGTTCTGTTTGTTTGTTTAGTTTTATCTGTATGCAAAATCTGGGATCACCTAGGAAGTTTCTTGTGTTTTGTGTCAGCGCGATACGTTATACGACACGGATCGTGCACTTTGTGTGGTTTTGCTCTTGGGTTAGTTTCGTCGTGTCGCTACGCACGTTAACCACAATACGAACACTTGAGAGTATGTTTTGTGTTGTTGCGTCGGTCTAATGTAGTTTGTACGAATTTTTGATCTATTATTAATATATATTTGCGTTATTGTTTTAATGTTGCAGATTCCCAGGCGGGGACTTCGGGCACTGCTACAAAGGGAAAGCAGGTGGTTGGCTTCACTTAGCAGGAGTGTTGGTGAGTAGATTTAACATCTACAAGGAATCGTCCGCATGGCGTTATGCGTCTGGGCTAGAGATGTTATTTCAGTCGCATATTCTTGTTAGTTATATGTATGCCCTAGAGGCCATTACTATACATTGGATGTATATTGTAGTGGATGCTGGGACATATATAGGGAGGACTTTCTTGCTCGACATGATAGTATGCTATCTGGTTACTCTTTACCTTAACGTGTATACTGATTGTTTCTCTGTTACATGTTGGTAAAGCCCTTAGGATGTGTACTTGACTACCTGGACTATGATGCGGATCATACTAGTGGGGACACGGTAGTCCATAAGTACATCCTTTAAAGTCCCTAGTCATGGGTGTATCGAGACGGGGCATCGATATACCAGAGTAGACAAGCGTGTACCTTCTGGACCCATACAGATGGGCGATGGATGATCCCATATCCATTGGTGTTTGACATCAGAGGAGATATACGGGTGCTCAGTAGAGACTGGGTACACTGGACGGACTCGCCGAGAACTCCCAGATGGTATTATACCTTACGTCAGATGGCAGTTCTCTGGTGACACTGGTAAAGAGTAGTCTGTTGACCCGAGATCGTCATAGAGTCTTGTGTGGTTCCCACTGTGCTTTGATTTCCACCTTACCACGTCCAAGAGGGCGTGCAAAACGGTGGTTTTTGGGTACAGTCCCGAGTCATATGGAGGCAATGAGCGATAGGAGGGGATTCGTCTCTCCCGGTATAGGGAGTTGATATTGCGCTGTGTTCGATTGGCTATAACCGGAAATCCCTGGCCAGGGTTGCTGAGATTTACTGGTAAGTGTTACCAGTAGTTTCTCGAATTGTTATAGACCTCATATCGACACGACTTATCGAGCTAATGGGGTCTGACGTTTACCACCCCTAGGCGAGATATGCGACATATCAGACGACGAGACCGGACTGTACGGTAAGTGTTACTGGTTGGATTCAATGGAGTGTGAGCGGGCTTGCTCGTCGATCTTCTGATCGCTCAATACCCGGGTGGCCGTTACGTTTAGCAGACCGCTTGCGGCTTGTGGGTGTTTGATATGATCATCACCTGCTGCCGGCGTATTGACGAGTCTTTAGAGTCCTACACAGAGGTTTCCTGGCTCAAGCGAAACGAAATAGGAGCACATATGAGATATGTGCGGGACCGAGAATGATACCAGTATGTGATACTGTATTCGATTCTCACGATTTGTAACATTGATCGGTTATATGCGTTATAACCGGGTTATCGGATCATGTGTTGATTCGATAAGTTGTTACTATTGATATTAGTCGGTTATATGCGATATGACCGGATCGTTAAATCAAGTGTTGATTTAATGATTTAATGCATAATTATATATTTGATATATTAGTTTGCATTAACTAGTATCGGTTTACTTAAGATGGATTTTTTCATTCGAATGTGCGCATCGTATATGTAATATATTTTTGTGCACTTAATTGTATCATGTTTGATGATGCAAGATTGCTAGAGTATGTGTAAAGAGTTAAACCTATGGTTAAGTAAATGGTTAGGGTTTTCTTTTATTCATTCATTTGTCTTTTTATTTGGATTAAAAGAAAAGAGAAAAGAAAAACAAAAGGGTTTCTTTCTTTCATGAAGCTTGTTGAAGCTTCATGAAGCTTTGATCAAAGTAACCCTTTTGTCTTCATCTCATTAACCCTAACCATTCATTTTACCTTAGTCAACTCTCTACGCATAACCATGGTTAATATTATGATAAGAATGATTTTATTATTCTTTTCATAATACTTATCATAATATTCATCTTGATCTTCTTCTTCTTCTTCTTCTTCAAGAAGAAAACCTAGACTTCATCAATGGTGACTTGATGAAATGAGTGAGAAATCCAATTCTAAAGTGAACCCACTTCCTATTTCTTCATCCTCTACCTCTTGCCAAGTAGTATAGGGTGTTTCCTTCACAAGTTTTCATGGCTTGGTGAAGGTGGAGCTTGATCCTGTGATGCCTCGACGTAGATCATCTTCGGCATCGAAGCCGACGACCTAGCCCGCCCATATTTCCGATGAAGCCGACACTAGAGCTCGAGATTGGATTTGGATAGCGATGAGACTTCATTGCAGAGCTATGGAGGTGGAGGACCGGATCTACAAAGGTTGTATTTCCGTTCTTGTAGTTAAGTTGTTAACAAGTTTCATTTGTCGCCTAAATTTCTAGTTAACGATCCGTATTAGGGTTCGTAGGCACCCGTAAAATTTGAAATTGGCATGGTTGATTCCTTGTGAGACCTCCTTAGTGTGCCTAGGAACCCCACAGTGGTATCAGATCCTAGCTTGAGCCTTAGGCGAAGCGTAGACGGAGTTTGAAGTCCGATCGAATCAAAACCCTAACCCGAAACATGCTCTCTGGACTTTTTTTCAAAAACTGGGTTTTTCCCAGATTAAAAATGCTTTAAAAATTCAGCTGGGAATTCTAAGAATTACGGTGCAAAATTTTTCCCATGATCTGTTAAATGTGCGGCGGAACCGCGGCAGAAGCATGGCTTCTGCGGCGGTTCCGCGGCCAAAAGATGATATCATCATCCCCTGTTTGCACAGTAACTCCTATTTTATTATGCTGGATTTTATGGGAATTTTTAATATTTATTCAAGAGTTGAATTTTCTGGGGTTGTTTTGGGGATTCGATTATTCGATCGGATTGTCTAACTTTGTCTATGTGTTTTTCCGGATAATTATTGAATATGTTAAAAAGTTCGACCGGATGTAAATACCCAATCTTTCCCCTATCGGGAAATTTCCAAGTGTTGGATCTTTCCGTGGTTTAAAGACATTCTAAGTAGTGCAAGTAACGCGATGGTCCCTCTAGAAGACAACAAACCTTAACTCGATTATGTGACCGTCTTGAACTGCCCTTGGAACCTTAGGGTTTGGGGCAGTACGACGTGCCACATGTGAGGTGTTGGCTTGACCCTTTTACGGCTGGACCGTTGGTACTGAGACACGAACTGAATGTTTTTAGACTTGCTTCATGTGTTGATCTGTATCGGGAAAACTTGGGTGTTTGAATGTTCGATCGAAAAGTTTAACATTTTCTAATTATCTGGAATGTGATACAAAAATTGGAATTCACAAGTAGTTATGAGATAACTAAGTGAATGTTATAAACATAGCAGTTTAGTCTCACTTGATCGGTTGCCACGGAATTTTGATGTGATCAAAAGTCCGTCGCAATCACGTAGCGTACGCGGATACTCGCCGGGTAAACTTAATAGACAGCCTGACTCCATAGCCCCGACCAAGTGACTGTAGGAGAACCCCGTCGCCGAAAGCATCTGTTTGGGTGCTCCCGGTAGCGGTGTTCCGCCTTGGTGCACTTCGTCAACGGTATCGGGGGTGCGGCCGCCTACTGAAGTTTGCAACGAGCATTCGATCAGGATGTCGGGAATCCTGTTGAATTGCCCGACTTGATATTGAAAAGAGTTTTCGATAATGGGACTAAAATGCGGGGTTTATAATTGTTAGGCATGCGATGTCTAAGTAATTCATTTGGTCAGGCATGCGATGTCTGAGGTGGTTGCGGATTCCAACTGTTGTAGTTTTACACTTTCTTTTCTGTGACCGTAAGTGTAATATGTGATATCGCCGGTTTCGTTGCTATATGTCAACGACAATTGGGATGCGCATATTTACTTACGTTGATGACATGTGATGTTATGTGTTGCTGGATATGTTATATTGGATTGTCGTGTTTGAATAGCCGGGGTTTTTTATGTGAGATGAGTGTTTTTCATTTTCATTCATGTAAAAACTTGTATGTAATATTCTTTTATTGGGGCACTTCCAGGTTGCGGAAGATGTCACCTATTGTATATTATTTACTTTTCCGCACTAGGATAGACCCAAGGAGGAGGGCACAAGTAACCGGGTTCTGGAGTCCAGTGGGAGACCAACTCGAAGAGTCGAATCCGGGTCTCCTAATTCTAGAATTGGTAGAGTTGCTTGCCGCTCTCGTAGAGGTCTAGGGGTGTGGGTTTGGCTATTCATCGCGACCGTGGAATCCGTGTTTTATACTGGCTCGTATTGAAAACACGGACGTCCTAGTATATCAAATATTTCATATGTTTCTTCTGCTGCGATATCTGTGATGTGATCTTGTGATGTTCTGTGATAGATACAGTATATAGTATATATGATATATTATATAGGCGTTACTTATGTTTTACACCCGCGCTAGCCCTGCCCCGCTCTACCGTTAGTTACCTAACCTAACGGTGCACGAGGGGACATCGAGGCGAATGCGGATGGCATAAGTGTACGTCGTATTTATCTGTGATGTTTAGGTACTTAAATGATGGGAATTCATTAATGAGATTAATGAAATAAAAGAAACCTAAGATGTTGTAGAATCGAATTTCAAAAATAAAACAGGTAGCTACAGTTCTTGCTTTGCACAGCGGTATATATGATATATCCTGCACCTTATTCGATGAGGAAAGGACCGAGATCCCTTCACCGGGAGTGACTCCTTTAGCAATAACTGGAAGATGCTACACCCTCGGTTTATCTTTTGATAGCTTCTATAGTTTCTGCTTTGCACAGTGATATATATGATATATCCCGCACCTCATTCGACGAGGAAAGGACCGACGACCCCGTCACCGGGAATGACTCCTTTAGAAAAACTAGAAAAGCCTCAAAAACACTCCATTTCAAAATTCATTCGATCCTACAACGATATCAAGTTCATTACGCAATAGGTTTTCAGAAAAACCTGTCGTAGCACTCCGTCATTTCAGATAAGTACTAGTTAGTATTCGTGCTGCGGCAGTTTGGCCTCCGTCAAGGCGTAGTGTACGGTAGCTAACTAATGCTTATCTGCTAGCATATGATGCGATTGGATTAGGGTATTCGTACGGCGTTGTTTGGCCTCCGTCAAGGGTCGTGCGGGTGGGTTTAATTCAATCAGGAAATGACGGGTTGAACTTGACTAGCGGACTATGGGTAGTTTGGCCTCCGTCAAGGTCAAAGAACGCTAGGGGCAAAATTATCGGGAATTTCAAGTGTTGAAATTTGCAATGAGATTGCGTACCTTCTATAAGATAGTTGGATCCCGATACCCGCTGCGAGTAAGAGTTACTCCTGGGAGAGTTTTATACATTACAATTAGCCGATCAAGTAGGTGTCTAGAAAGGTGTCAACGAGGTTACGCCTCTGGAAAAACGAGGTTTACTGTAAATAGGTTCGTGCGAAAGCACGGGGGACCTCCCTCAAAGTACCGACACTGGCCTGGCTGAAAGATTGGCGAACTTGTAGCGTGTAATTAATCCCGGCTAGTCTTTCCTTTTAGGGTTTGAAGGAAGATTTGATAAAAAGCAGTGGGAGACATCCTGATTAGATAAAATAATAACCAATCTATTCTTGCAAGAGGGCACGCTGAGTGTTTTCTTCTCTCTCTCTCCTGGTAGCGACCATATCACTCCTTAATCAAGACAATAATACGGATTATTGACCGAACCCGCTTGTTATACTGAGCTGGGGAACGTTGGTCCCGCTCCAACTTATAATTGTTATAAGACAGAGCAGGAAATTGAGGAATACCAGATTTCCCGTGCCGCCCAAACGAAGAGAGTGCATGCTGATCCATCATCTTCGGGTGTGTTCATTATAAAGAACTGTTTCTCAGTATCCTCCGCATCCTAGGTATATGATACCGGATCAGGATCCCAGATATGTAATCTGTTACATAGGGCTGCAAAAAGGTAGAAAAACTGAGAACGGGTGATAAGTTTCATGAGGCAGAAAACGGGGCAAGTGTTGCAGCCAAGTCTGTTGGTCACTGTCACCCTGTATTATAAATACATTGATTCTGAACGAATGTTATTAGATACCGAACCTGATATACAAAATCATATCTGTCTCTTTATTAGTAAAGAAATGATAAAATTTTGTATTGTTGGATAATATTTTGAACATTTCCTATATCAAAAGTTGATCGGTTCAGGCACGTTATCTAAAAGCATTGACGTTCTAAATCAAACTACAGTTCTTAGTATACAGAACACACACAAGAGGAAGAGTTCAGAAATGAACAAATTCTTCTTGAGGTATTGTAGACTAGGTCATATCAATGCGACCCGACTAGCTGAAGTTACATATAGATGCATATTTAAATCAGTTTGAATTTACATCTTGTGAAACTTGCCAGTATGTCACAGAGATAAGATGACCACAGCTCTGTTTATTGGAAACAGAGAAAGAGTTGGTGAACTCTTGGGATGATACATGTTGATGTATGTAAGGTCTCCTGTCTACACATGCCAGGACTGGTTCTTTATACTTCATTACGTTCTCTGATAATCTCTCAAGATTCAGACATATGTTCATGTTGAAACACAAGTCCGAACTTTTTGAGATATTCACAGAATATAAGTTAGAAGTAGAGAACCAATACGGGTATAAGTATTATGTCCTTTGATGAGATCAAGGAGGAGAATACTTGAGCACGGAATTCTTGGACTATTCTAAAGGAGAATGAGATTCTCTCTCAGCATTACTCCTCCGAATACACCATAGAACGATGGTATATCGGGGCGGAGCAATCACACCCTATGTGATAAGGTGTGCTCTATGATGAGTACTACTGAGTTACATGTTTCCTTTTTTGGGGGTTATGCACTTGAGAAGCCGCATACCTATTGAATTAGGTTCAAATCAAATCAGTTGCCTACCACTTCATATTTGATATGGAAAGGGAAGAGCCCATGTCTTAAGCTAGTTAAGATTTGGGGTTGACCGGCCTATGTCTAAAAGCAAAATCCGGACAAGCTCGAGGCAAGGTATGTAATGTAGAACTGGAAAGGTTCCAGCTATACAAACTACAAAGATGATTTGGTAGAACCAAAGGATTCAATAGAAACCAACGAACCTCAGCCTCTCCGCCGATCTAGTAGGGTTCCTCACCCACCTGAGAGATACTTCTGTTTCTCTATGACAGTGGGAGCGAGAATTGCATCATGAGATGATAACCCAACTAGTTTCGAGCTGGCCATCAGGAGTAAGACTCTGTAAGAATGGCTGGATGTTTAGCGATCTGAGATGGAATCCTTATACACCAACAAAGTATGGACTTTGGTTGCTATATCTGAAGGGTTAAATCCCCATCAGGAGCAAGTATATCTTGAGAAGATTACTTGGTGTAGATGGAAAAGTTGAGACTTTCAAAGCTAGACTTGTTAAAGGTTTTCGTCATCGACCAGGCGTGGATAATGATGAAACCTTTTCCAATGGCTATGCTTAAGTCCATCCAGATCCTACTTGCCACGGCTACATACCATGACTACGATATCTGGTGGTTGGGTGTCATGACAGCTTTTCTAAATGATGTTTTAGAAGAGAGCGTCTATAAGTACACAGCCAGAGGGCCTCGTAGACAGTGGGAGCAACGGAAATGTGTGCAAGATGTTTTATAGGATAAACCAGGCATCGCGGAGTTGGAACATCTGTTTTGATGAAGTAGTCAAAGAGTTTGACATCATCAAAATGGTAGATGAACCTTGTATATACAAAAAGGTAGTAGGGAGTATGGTGGTGATCCTCGTAGAGTACGTGGATGACATACTCTTGATAGGGAAAGAGTTTCCTATGCTACGCTCGATCAATCTCCGCTTATCACAATGATTCTCCACATAGGATCAAAATGATACCTACTAAATCCTGGGGTTTTGGATCTATGAGATAGATCTAAATGGATGTTAGGATACTCACTAGTTGTAGTGAGATGGTATCAATCGATCCTGGGGAGAATCACTGGAAAGGTTCCATGGTGATAAAGACGACTGAATGTCGGTCACAGGCATTGTCTTTACCCACAGTAAAGGGACGGTATGTTGGAAGAGTTCCAAGCTAGATACCGTGACATACTTGACGATAAAGGCAGGATACATCGTTACTTAAGATGCGACCAAAGAGGCTGTTTGGGTGTATAATGGTTCATGAGATGAACTACGTTCCTACCATTGTGAGACAATGGAGTTGTGGCTTATGCCAAGGAACGCAGGTCCCATCAGTGATCCAGACATGTTCTAAGGCAGTATCACCTGATCATGGAGATGGTTGATCTCTAAAGGATCGAGGTTAGGAGAGTAGACTCAGAGGACGACACGGCGGATCCACTCACGAAGGCCTATTCCCAGAGAGAGACTTTTATGGGATGGTTGAGTATGAGATACTACAATCACTGCTATCAGATGGCCCTAGTGCAAGTGGGAGATTGTTAGTTATATGTATGCCCTAGAGGCCATTACTGTACATTGGATGTATATTGTAGTGGATGCTGGGACATATATAGGGACGACTTTCTTGCTCGACATGATAGTATGCTATCTGGTTACTCTTTACCTAAACGTGTATACTGATTGTCTCTCTGTTACATGTTGGTAAAGCCCTTAGGATGTGTACTTGACTACCTGGACTATGATGCGGATCATACTAGTGGGGACATGGTAGTCCATAAGTACATCCTTCAAAGTCCCTAGTCGTGGGTGTATCGAGACGGGGCATCGATATACCAGAGTAGACTAGCGTGTACCTTCTCGACCCATACAGATGGGCGATGGATGATCCCATATCCATTGGTGTTTGACATCAGAGGAGATATACGGGTGCTCAGTAGAGACTGGGTACACTGGACGGACTCGCCGAGAACTCCCAGATGGTATTATACCTTACGTCAGATGGCAGTTCTCTGGTGACACTGGTACAGAGTAGTCTGTTGACCCGAGATCGTCATAGAGTCTTGTATGGTTCCCACTGTGCTTTGATTTCCACCTTACCACGTCCAAGAGGGCGTGCAAAACGATGGTTTTTGGGTACAGTCCCGAGTCACATGGAGGCAATGAGCGATAGGAGGGGATTCGTCTCTCCCGGTATAGGAAGTTGATGTTGCGCTGTGTTCGATTGGCTATAACCGGAAATCCCTGGCCAGGGTTGCTGAGATTTACTGGTAAGTGTTACCAGTAGTTTCTCGAATTGTTATAGACCTCATATCGACACGACTTATCGAGCTGTTGGGGTCTGACGTTTACCACCCCTAGGCGAGATATGAGACATATCAGACGACGAGACCGGACTGTACGGTAAGTGTTACTGGTTGGATTCACTGGAGTGTGAGCGGGCTTGCTCATCGATCTTCTGATCGCTCAATACCCGGGTGGCCGTTACGTTTAGCAGACCGCTTGCGGCTTGTGGGTGTTTGATATGATCATCACCTGCTGCCGGCGTATTGACGAGTCTTTAGAGTCCTACACAGAGGTTTCCTGGCTCAAGCGAAACGAAATAGGAGCACATATGAGATATGTGCAGGACCGAGAATGATACCAGTATGTGATACTGTATTCGATTCTCGCGATTTGTAACATTGATCGGTTATATGCGTTATAACCGGGTTATCGGATCAAGTGTTGATTCGATAAGTTGTTACTATTGATATTAGTCGGTTATATGCGATATGACCGGATCGTTAAATCAAGTGTTGATTTAATGATTTAATGCATAATTATATATTTGATATATTAGTTTGCATTAACTAGTATCGGTTTACTTAAGATGGATTTTCTCACTCGAATGTGCGCATCGTATATGTAATATATTTTTGTGCACTTAATTGTATCATGTTTGATGATGCAAGATTGCTAGGGTATGTGTAAAGAGTTAAACCTATGGTTAAGTAAATGGTTAGGGTTTTCTTTTATTCATTCATTTGTCTTTTTATTTGGATTAAAAGAAAAGAGAAAAGAAAAACAAAAGGGTTTCTTTCTTTCATGAAGCTTGTTGAAGCTTCATGAAGCTTTGACCAAAGTAACCCTTTTCTCTTCATCTCATTAACCCTAACCATTCATTTAACCTTAGTCAACTCTCTACACATAACCATGGTTAATATTATGATAAGAATGATTTTATTATTCTTTTCATAATACTTATCATAATATTCATCTTGATCTTCTTCTTCTTCTTCTTCAAGAAGAAAACCTAGACTTCATCAATGGTGACTTAATGAAATGAGTGAGAAATCCAATTCTAAAGTGAACCCACTTCCTATTTCTTCATCCTCTACCTCTTGCCAAGTAGTATAGGGTGTTTCCTTCACAAGTTTTCATGGCTTGGTGAAGGTGGAGCTTGATCTTGTGATGCCTCGACGTAGATCATCTTCGGCATCGAAGCCGACGACCTAGCCCGTCCATATTTCCGATGAAGCCGACGCTAGAGCCCGGGATTGGATTTGGACGGCGAGGAGACTTCATTGCGGAGCTATGGAGGTGGAGGACCGGATCTATAAAGGTTGTATTTCCGTTCTTGTAGTTAAGTTGTTAACAAGTTTCATTTGTCGCCTAAATTTCTAGTTAACGATCCGTATTAGGGTTCGTAGGCACCCGTAAAATTTGAAATTGGCATGGTTGATGCCTTGTGAGACCTCCTTAGTGTGCCTAGGAACCCCACAATTCTATGTCATATTTAGAATTGCGCATTCACCCTACTGCTTAGTTAGTGTTGTGCTTGGACTAGTATCCTTAGGACATTGCACTATTATTGACGATTCATGTTGCACGAGCACTGATTGTATGCCACACACACCGTCAATAGTTGCCATGCCACGCACAAGCCACTTATAGATATGATATTGCTTGGTTAGGGACATTGTGACATTGATTCATATTTCTTATAGCATATGACATATAGCATACCTGTATATCTTCAGGCTTACACATATGTCTTCATATACGTATATGCTAGATATCTGTATACCTATAGAGTATTGTACCATTCGTGATTGGTACGCACATACACACATTATGACATAGCTATAGGTATACCTTGCACACATACTTTACTTATACCCAGGGGCTGTTTTACATCATTTCCTTATAGGTAGATACATATACCTTGCTATATCTTATTGTTCACACATATATCTGGTTATAGCTACATGTTTACCTTTACTTGATGTTATTTAGACTTGGATAAATTAGGAACCGCATGATATTTATATTAACTTGTGGCAGTTAATTAGCGGCTTTTCCTTTATATGCTTCATTACAGTTTTATGTTGCATATATTATATTCATAGATTTTCGCATTGAGATAAGGATTTTTCAAGATGTTTTCTGGATTTGGGGACCGTGAGAGTTCATGAAATTATGCATTATTTGAAAAACCCGGTTTCCCTTGATATGATATTTCAGCATCCACCATGAGATTTATCAGTTCTGATATATATATATACCCTTACGAGGAGGCGTTGAGGCCGTATGAGGATACATGGTGGGGCCCGGAGGTACCCCGGGGCAAGACGATTGATGGACTTTGCCGATTGAGCCTGGCAGGGGAACTATACACTCCGATGACATTACCTATGACTCGGCGGTTATCATGGGGATACAGACGGGAGTCATGTACGTATAGATACGTGGAAAGACGAGAGTCTGAGCTAGGCATTCGTGCTTTTCGGTATAGCGTATGATACGTACCTATCAGGGTGGCAGTCTTGGTGACAGCACCTGATAGACCAGCATTTCTGTGTCGATACTTGGCACATTTGTTTCATGATATTTCTTTTTATTTCTAAGTATATATAACAGTGGATTAGGACGCTGTTATATATGCCCTTACACCAATATTAGTGGAATGGGACGCTAATATATGTGTATTGATATTAATTTTATATACATCACATTTATTCATGCAAATTTATTTAGGTTATAAGAGATTCACTTGATATTGGATTTAAGACATATGATATTTACTTGATATTGTACGTAAAGGATATATGAGATTCACTTGATTTTGTACATTCAGGATATAGGAGATTTATTCGATATTGTACATTAAGTATTGTGAGACTTATATGATATGAGAGCCAATTTTGGGGCTGATTTGAGAAAATTGGGATTTGGATTGTCTTGATGGATTGTGATCCTACCACGATGTTAAGATTCCATGGAAATGACAAATTTCTTTCCATACTCCGCATTTATTGTTTATGCACTGCTTCATGTACTACTAGTACCTGTTAGTGTACCTTCATAACTGTTGCATTTACATACCTTTATTTATATGCACTGTTTCATGTAGTAGTTGTACCTGTTAGTATACCTTCCATGATTGTTGCATATATACATTTTCATATCATTAATGCAGGATTATTGCATACCGATTGTCATATTATTATTTCTTCATGTATTAGTTGTACCTGCTAGTGTACCTTTCATGATTATTGCATTCATATGACCTTTTATTGCTACTAATTGCATATGTTAGATTCACGCTGTACGTGCATACTTGCGATTACAGCCATATGTTATTTACTATTCACGAGTTGGCAACTCACCCACGTTGTGCCACAGTTGTTATGCAGGGTGTTCCCCAGAATAGTCGAGACAGGCTATTCATCTATCTGATCATCTTTTGCTGTGGATACCGCTTCAGCTCATAGTGTGCAGTTTTGCTTAGGTGGGTTTTGTGGTTATCCGTATTGTTGTATTGTATATTCGTTGTATCCTTGTACTCTCCATCTATTATTATTTTGTTGACTTAGAGACTTGGTGAGGACGATATTGTATATTTTTATGACTTGTTGACTTTTATACAGTTTCCTTTCTATCGTCTTTTATTTTTTCGCTTCGGCGTCGTATATTTGTTGTGGTGGTTGTTTTCCGCCTTTAGGCGTGTATTTTCTCCCGCTTGGGGATGCTTTATTTATATTTATGTTGTACCCATTTTGGGGGCTAGTTTTTACAAAGGAGGTGCTTCCAAAATTTTAAAGAAAGAAAGTTGGACTTTTAAAGAATTTGGGTTATGATTTCAAAGACTTTTAAAAATGTTTCTTATCTTTTCCTTGTATTTTAATGGTTTAGATTTCTGGGTTTTTGTCTTTCTTTTACTGCGTTACGCCTGTAGACGTTGCGTAGTATTAGGACCGTCACGTGCCAATTTCGGGTCGTGACAAAGTTGGTATCAGAGCGCTAGGTTTTTACCTTTCGGAGTGTAGGATGACCTTGGTATGATGGAGTAGGTATCTTAAGCAGGGTAACGTAGTGTGTGTATGTCTGCAGCATACTCACGAAGCGGAACTCCGCCTAAAGTGACCTAAGTACAAATTGCTTGAAATTCCTTCCTTGATGATTCATATCCTTGTGATTCGATTCCCGTGTTCATATCGAATCTTATCTCTATTTATAGCCTTTACCGCCGCCGACTGACTCAGAGATGTGCAGCGAGGGCCGAGGTCAGAATTAACTCGGGTAGGACGAGCACTGACCAGGATGGCATGCTAGTTGCACAGGTGCAGACGGATCCGCCTTCGACAGATAGTATTGCTAGGCTTGTGGCAGAGATGCAGGACATGCGCCAGACGATGAGTTCTTTGGTTGAGACCATTCGAGCGCAGCGACAGGAGGTTGTCACCCCTGTTACCCAGTTGTTCCTTACAATCAGCATGCAGCATTCCGTCACCTACATAGCGCCAGTAGATGCAGCCCCAGTTTACGAGACACGTCTTCCAGAGACTTTGAGAGTTCCGGAACAGTGGAGGAATCGTACCGGTGTACCAGCCCAGAGACAGAGGCTTAGTCGTCGAGACAGATTTTGTGACCGTCATGGGAGTAGCAAAGGCTTAGGATGAGGACAGTCGTTCAGCTCTCATCCCCAGAAGGGTCAGCAGTCAGCGTATGGATGTTTTCGATGCGGAAGCCTTCAACACTTCGTCAGACATTGTTCCTTAGCACCTCGTCAGGGTCATATTCTGAGACGTCATGGACGCGGAGGGTTCGCTCAGAGAGGTCAGTCTAGCAGAGGAGGAGTTCAGCCTGTTGCGGGTAGGGGGAAGACACGAGGGTTTGCTTCTACTCATCAGGACGCGTGGGCGTCCAATGCAGAGTTTTCCGGTATTCTAAATTCATATGTTCTTTTGATGTATTTGTTTGTTTTCTTCACACTTATGCTGTAGTTGGGACGAGAGTCGTGTTAGGTAGATCAGCCGTTGTTGTGTTAACTTCTGTCAGCGATTCTTTTGTTGCGCGACACGTATTTCAGTCGTGTGCTATTCGGATAGGAGATAGAGATCCGTCCGTCACTTTGATCCTTCTAGAGATGTTGGATTTGACGTTCTCCTGGGCATGGATTGGTTAGCTACGTGCTAGGCGTCTGTGGACTACCGTGAGAAAACAGTCAGGTGTTGTTTTCCCCGGCAAGTCAGTTCTTGCTGTGCAGGTGGATAGTTGTGCCGCCTCTTACAGCTTGAATTAAGCCTTTTTCGCTAGTCGGCTTTTTAGGAGAAGATGTCGAGGATTCTTGGCTTTCATTCGTGATACCGGAGCCACAGTTGGTTTGTTGGACCGGGTTCCTTCGTGCGAGAGTTTCCGACGTTGTTCCAGATGAGCCGGCGGAGCTTGGGGAGCTTAAGCATCAGCTGCAGAGTTGTTTGTTGGGGGTTTATGCGTCTGAGTGTTTCGCATTAGGGAGCTCCTATTTCTGTTCGTCAAGGAGGAAGACGACAGATTGAGGTTGTGTATTGATGGATCGTCAATTGAACTAGATTATGGTGCGAATATGTATCCTTTACCTCGCATTGACGATTTCTTCGATCAGCTCCAGAGTGTGAGACATTTTATAAGTTGTTCGGGATCAGGTCATCATTGTTGCGGGTTCGGAGTGATGATATTCCGAAGACTGCCTTGTGCGTGCTACGGGTTTTGCGTGTTGGTGGTGTCATTAGACTCACCAATGCCCTAGCAGCATTCGTAGATATGATGAACCAGATTTCTTCAGGCCGTTCTTCGACCAGTTATTGTTGTATTATTGACGACATTCTGGTCTATTGCAATGTGCTTTGAGGAACAGGAGCAACACTTGAGGATTTGTTTTGCAGATACTGGGAGAGCCCCAGCGGTTTGCTAGGTTCTCGGAGTGTTTCTTCAGGTGTGTTGACTCCTAGATCTTGTAGTTACGGGAGACGGTTTTGTATGGTTCCGAGGAAGATCGTGGCCGTACAACTTTGGCCCAGACTTGTGTGCAGGACGGAGGTTCGCAGAATTTTGGGCTTAGCAGGTTATTACCGCCGTTTCGTGCAGGATTGCTAGTGTAGTGCTGCACCGTTGACTGAACTGACCGGAAAGGAGGTTTCTTTTCTTTGGACTGAGGCATGCGTGCGGAGTTTTTCAGCAGTTGAAAGCTCGGTTAACAACTGCATCAGTTCTTTCTTTGCTTCTGGTTCGGGCGACTTTGTTGTTTAACTGTAATGTTTCGCGATTGGGGCTCGATTGTGTACTGAGGTGACACTATAGAGTTATCTCTTTTGCTTCCCTACATCTGGAGGAAGTACGAGCAGGATATCTTACTCATGATCTGGAGATGGCCGCGGTGGTCTTGTGTTGGAGATTTGGAGACACTACTTGTTCGAGAGTCGTGTCAGATTTTCATGGACCACCAGAGCTTAATATGCATTTTCTTGCAGCAGGTGTTGATTGTTGAGACAGTCTTCTGCAGATTTACAGTTCTTGTGCGATCGTTGAGTATAGCTTAAGTTCGCCTCCACTGAGGGGACAGCTTACTCATGTCCGCGTCCAACCACTTTTCCTTAATCGCTTTCGCGAGGCACTTCCCGCCGATGCTCGTTCATCAGAGATTCTTGAGCATACTCGGCTGGGTAATAATTCAGAGTCCTTGATTTGTGACAAGGGTGTGCTACGTTTAAGGACGCGTTTGTGTACCTGATATTATTAGGTAGAGACGCGAAATCCTAGAGCAGGCACATCTGTCAACTCTCTGTACTTATTCAAAGTTCCACCAACATTGACGTGACTTGTGAGATAGTTACAGGTGGGTAGGGATGAAAAGAGAAGTTTCGGGTTTCATTTCAAGGTGTCTGTCTTGTTGTGTGCTTTGGTTGAGTATCTGAGACCGGCTAGAGAGTTGAAACCTTTAACCGTCCCGAAGTGGGAATGGGAGCAGATCTCCATGAATATCGTTATGGTGTCTACTCAGGTTTAGTCAGGGTGTGACTCCATTCGGATGCTTGTTGTCCGGTTATGCTCAGTTTGCTCAGTTGTTCTTTGTTAAGTTTGTGCGTTGCACGGAGTTCCTTCATGGGTCGTATCCAATGAAGGCACCCTGTTTGCTTGCCGTCTTGAGCAGGAACTTCAGGAAGCCTTAGGTACTGGTTAAACTTTAGCTCCATCTTTCCATCCGCAGGATGATGGTTTTGTGAGAGCGGGCTATACCGACTCTAGAGGTTATGCTTGAGCGTACGTACTAATTTTTGTCGGCAGTTGGGGATCATCACTCGCCATTGTTAAGGTTCTCCTTCGATAGATATTATCAAGAGTCACTCCAATTGGCAACATTTAGGTTTAGGGGTTAGGTCTTGTCGATCCCTAGTCTGTTTTTCTGACTCTGCGTAAGTAGGATTTTTGGACCCCAGCTAGTCTAGAGATTTCGGAGATGATCCAGTTGTTTTAGGTCAGGATGAGAATTGTCCATTGCGGACAGAGATCTTATGCCGACCGTGATGGTCGCAGACTTGAGTTCGCAGTAGGAGATCATGTATTCCTACGGACTTTCCGATAAATGACGTGTTGAGTTTTGGGAAGCTTACCCCAGAATTGTAGGTCCTTTTGAGAATCCTTAAAGCGAGTTAGTTTCGTTGCCTTTAATTTGGCACTTCCATCCAGATTATTGAGTATTCATCCCGTATTCCTTGTGTCAATACTTTGCAATTACCTTCATGACCTTTCTTATATGATTCAACACCAGACCATTTAGCTTGGACGCGATCTTTCTTTCACCAGCAGCCAATTGTGTTAATGGCTCGGCAGGTGGAGAAACTTCGGTCAAGGGTCTTGCCATCTGTGAAGGGTTTTTCTTGGACGTATCCATATAGTGTGGTAACCACTTGGGAGGTGGCGAGCGAGATATGAGAGTTTGTAAACTTCTCTTTGAAGGTACGCTTAGTAAGAATTTTAAATCGGGGACAAATTTTTATAAGGGGGGAGATTGTAACGCCTTAGATTTCGGATAGTGTTCGTTTAGACGTTAATGGGGGTTTACTGTAAAAAGTTTACCAATTCGGGTTCCTCACATTTTATAACATTTAATTAATAATTTTTTATTATTTGTTATGAGCATGCACGCACGTATGCACGTAAATGTGAGGATTTGTTTGTGCTAATCTAGTTTTAGCAACCATGGCACTTAACCTTAATTCTAAATCCTTTGCCTTGAATTAACCTTTAATCTTTTGTGAGAGAGAGAAAGAGAGAGATAATTGTGTTGGAATGATGAGGTATGGTGCGTTTAATGTGAAGGCATGGCTAGCATTTATGGATGTGATACACTCACCTCTCATTTTCACCCTACACTCACCTCCCTCTCTCATTTCCTCACACACTCTCTCATTTCTCTATCTCTTTTCTTTTCTCTCATATCTCCCTCATTCTAAACTGAACACTCCCAAATATTCACACAAAATCCATCACAAAATTCACAAACTTCATCAAAATCACATCTTTGATCACTTTTCTCCTCTTGGATGCCATGGAGTGTGCAAAGCTTGGATCTTTGAGTTCTTTGGTGTGGGTAATGATCTCTTTCTGTTGTTTATGTAGTTTTTATGATATGTAGCTAGTTAGTTTCAGTTTTGATAGTGTAAAGTTTAGTTTTGTGCATAATATCGTATTTTAGGGTCGATTTGTGATATATGTAATCTGCTGTGACTCGGAAAGTTTAGTAGAAAACCAAACAATGTGGTTGTGTTGTAGCAGTGAACCTAAGATCCCATCTAAGACACGAGACCCACCCCACCGGCCAGGGCCGGCGTCGTCTGAAGGCAATTCCGGCAACCCCGGTTTTTGAGAGGAGTTGGGGTGTGGATTTTTGAGGGTAGCTCTATTCTGTAGTTTGGGTGCTTTTGGTTCTGTTTGTTTGTTTAGTTTTATCTGTATGCAAAATCTGGGATCACCTAGGAAGTTTCTAGTATTTTGTGTCAGCGCGATACGTTATACGACACGGATCGTGCACTTTATGTGGTTTTGCTCTTGGGTTAGTTTCGTCGTGTCGCTACGCACGTTAGCCACAATACGAACACTTGAGAGTATGTTTTGTGTTGTTGCGTTGGTCTAATGTAGTTTGTACTCGTTTTTGATCTATTATTAATATATATTTGCGTTATTGTTTTAATATTGCAGGTTCGCAGGCGGGGACTTCGAACACTGCTACAAAGTGAAAACGAGTGGTTGGCTTCACTTAGCCAGGAGTATTGGTGAGTAGATTTAACATTTACAGAGGAATCGCCCGCATGGCGTTATGCGTCTGGGCTAGAGATGTTATTTCTGTCGCATATTCTATGTCATATTTAGAATTGCGCATTCACCCTACTGCTTAGTTAGTGTTGTGCTTAGACTAGTATCCTTAGGACACTGCATTATTATTGACGATTTATGTTGCACGAGCACTGATTGTATGTCACACCTACCGTCAATAATTGCCAAGCCACGCACAACCCACTTATAGATATGATATTGCTTGGTTAGGGACATTGTGACATTGATTCATATTTCTTATCGCATATGACATATAGCATACCTGTATATCTACATGCTTACACATATGCCTTCATATACTTATATGCTAGATACGTGTATACCTATAGAGTATTGTACCATTAGTGATAGGTACATACACACTTTATGACATAGCTACAAGTATACCTTGCACACATACTTTACTTATACCCAGGGGGTGTTTTAGATCATTTACTTATAGGTAGATACATATACCTTGCTATACCTTATTGTTCACACATATATCTCTGGTTATAGCTACATGTTTACCTTTACTTGATATTATTTAGACTTGAATAAATTAGGAACCGCATGATATTTATATTACTTGTGGCAGTTAATTAGCGGCTTTTCCTTTATATGCTTCATTACAGTTTTATGTTGCATATATGATATTCATGGATTTTCGCATTGAGATATGGATTTTTCATCATGTTTTCTGGATTTGGGGACCGTGGGAGTTCATGAAATTATGCATTATTTGAAAAACCCGGTTTTCCTTAATATTATATTTCAGCATCCACCATGAGATTTATCGGTTCTGATATATATATATATATACCACAACGAGGAGGCGTTGAGGCCGTATGAGGGTACATGGTGGGGCCCGGAGGTACCCCGGGGCAAGATGATTGATGGACCTTGCTGATTGAGCCTGGCAGGGGAACTATACACTCCGATGACATTACCTATTGACATTAATTTTATATACATCACATTTATTCATGCAAATATACCTAGGTTATAAGAGATTCACTTGATATTGGATTTAGGACATATGACATTTACTTGATATTGTACATAAAGGATATATGAAATTCACTTGATTTTGTACATTCAGGATATAGGAGATTTATTCGATATTGTACATTAAGGATTGTGAGACTTATATGATATGAGAGCCAATTTGGGGGCTGATTTGAGGAAATTGGGATTTGGATTGTCTTGATGGATTGTGATCCTACCACGATGTTAGGATTCCGTCGAAATGACATATTTCTTTCCATACTCCACATTTATTGTTTATGCACTGCTTCATATACTAGTAGTACCTGTTAGTGTACCTTCATGACTGTTGCATTTACATACCTTTATTTATATACACTGTTTCATGTAGTAGTTGTACCTGTTACTGTACCTTCCATGTTTGTTGCATATATACATTTTCATATCATTAGTGCATGATTATTGCATACTGATTGTCATATTATTATTGCTTCGTGTATTAGTTGTACCTGCTAATGTACCTTTCATGATTATTGCATTCATATGACCTTTTATTGCTACTAATTGCATATGTTAGATTCACGCTGTACGTGCATACTTGCGAATACCTGCATATGTTGTTTACTATTCACGAGTTGGCAACTTACCCCCGCTGTGCCACAGTTGTTTTGCAGGGTGTTCCCCAGAATAGTTGAGGCAGGCTATTCATCTATCTGATCATCTTTTGCTGCGGATACCGCTTCAGCTTATAGTGTGCAGTTTTGCTTAGGTGGGTTTTGTGGTTATCCGTATAGTTGTAATTGTTAGTTATATGTATGCCCTAGAGGCCATTACTATACATTGGATGTATATTGTAGTGGATACTTGGACATATATAGGGAGGACTTTCTTGCTCGACATGATAGTATGCTATCTGGTTCCTCTTTACCTTAACGTGTATACTGATTGTCTCTCTGTTACATGTTGGTAAAGCCCTTTGGATGTGTACTTGACTACCTGGACTATGATGCGGATCATACTAGTGGGGACATGGTAGTCCATAAGTACATCCTTTAAAGTCCCTAGTCGTGGGTGTATCGAGACGGGGCATCGATATACCAGAGTAGACTAGCGTATACCTTCTCGACCCATACAGATGGGCGATGGATGATCCCATATCCATTGGTGTTTGACATCGGAGATGATATACGGGTGCTCAGTGGAGACTGGGTATACTGGACGGACTCGCCGAGAACTCCCAGATGGTATTATACCTTACGTCAGATGGCAGTTCTCTGGTGACACTGGTACAGAGTAGTCTGTTGACCCGAGATCGTCATAGAGTCTTGTGTGATTCCCACTGTGCTTTGATTTCCATCTTACCACGTCCAAGAGGGCGTGCAAAACGGTGGTTTTTGGGTACATTCCCGAATCACATGGAGGCAATGAGCGATAGGAGGGGATTCGTCTCTCCCGGTATAGGGAGTTGATGCTGCGCTGTGTTCGATTGGCTATAACCGGAAATCCCTGGCTAGGGTTGCTGAGATTTACTGGTAAGTGTTACCAGTAGTTTCTCGAATTGTTATAGACCTCATATCGACATGACTTATCGAGCTATTGGGGTCTGACGTTTACCACCCCTAGGCGAGATATGCGACATATAAGACGAGCAAACCGGACTGTACGGTAAGTGTTACTGGTTGGATTCACAGGAGTGTGAGCGGGCTTGCTCGTCGATCTTCTGATCGCTCAATACCCGGGTGGCCGTTACATTTAGCTGACCGCTTGCGGCTTGTGGGTGCTTGATATGATCATCATCTGCTGCCGGCGTATTGACGAGTCTTTAGAGTCCTACACAGAGGTTTCCTGGCTCAAGCGAAACTAAATAGGAGCACATATGAGATATGTGCGGGACCGAGAATAATGCGTGTATGTGATACCGTATTAAATTCTCGCAATGAATGTGTCGAATGGTTGTATCCGATATAACCTAGTTATCGAATCGAAGATTGATTCGATATGCCGATACATTGGATACTAGTCGGTTATATGCGACATGATCGGATCATTGAATCAAGTGTTGATTTAATGATTTAATGTATAATTATATATTTGATATATTACTTTGCATTAACTAGTATTGGTTCACTTTAAATGGATTTTCTCACTTGAGGTTCACAAGTTGTATATGTGATATACTTTTGTGCACTTGTTTGTATCATGTTTGATGATACATGCTAACTTGAGTTTGTGTGTATGATTAAACCATGGTTATATGAATGGCTAGGGTTTTGTTTACTTATCTATTTATTTTGTTTATTTATTATGGAAAAGATAAAGAGAAAATGGTGGCTTTCTTTGTTTGTTGTTGAAGCTTCATGAAGCTTTGACTAAGTGACCATTTTGTCTTCATGCTTAACCCTAACCATTCAAACTAACCATAGTTTATTCTCTACACCTAACCATGGTTGGTATTTGATAAGTATTCTTTTTATTTTCAATTTGTATAATACTCATAATATATTCCTTTTTCTTCTTCTTCAAGATGAAGAAGCTTGCTACCAACAATGGCAACTTGAGAAAAAGAATGAGAAATCCAATTCTAAAGTGAACCCACTTCCTATTTCTTCATCCTCTACCTCTTGCCAAGTAGTATAGGGTGTTTTCTTCACAAGTTTCATGACTTGGTGAAGTGGGAGCTTGATCTTGTGATGCCTCGACGTAGATCATCTTCGGCACCGAAGTCGACGACCTAGCACGCCCATTTCTCCGATGAAGCCGATGCTAGAGTCCTGGATTCGATTTGGACAGCGGAGGGACGTCATCACGGAGCCTAGGAGGTGGAGGACCGGATCTACAAAGGTTGTAGCTTCTTTCCTTTAAGTTAAAAGTTGTTTACTTGCATCGCATCACCTATAAATCTAGTTAACGATCCGTATTAGGGTTTCTGGGCACTTGTAAAATTTTAAATTGGGATGGTTGATGCCTTGTGAGACCTCTAGTGTGTGCCTAGGAACCCTACAGTGGTATCAGAGCCTAGCTGGAGCCTTAGGCGATGCGTAGACGATATTAGAAACCCGATCGAACCCGAAACCCCAATTTTTCACCCTCTCTGGACATTTTTACAAAACTGGGTTTTTTCCAGATTAAAAATTCTTAAAAAATTCAGCAAGAAATTCTAAGAATTACGATGCAAAATTGACCAAGTGATGCTGCTATAGTGCGGCGGAACCGCGGCAGAAGCTTGGCTTCTGCGGCGGTTCCGCGGCCAAATTATCAGATCACTCTTCAGTGTTTGCACAGTAATTTGTTTCATGAGGTGCTGAGTTTTCTGGGAATTTTTAATTTGTACTCAAGAGTTGAGTTTTCTGGGTTGTATTGGGGACTCGGTGTTTCGATCGGGAAGTTTAACTTCGTCTGTGTTTTCCGGATATTTAGAATATGTTAAAAAGTTCGACCGGATATAAATACCCAATTTTTCCCCTGTTGGGAAATTTCCATGTGTTGGATTTTTCTGAAGTTTAATGACGTTCTAAGTAGTGCAAGTAACGCGATGGTCCCTCTAGAAGACAACAAACCTTAACTCGATTTTGTGACCGTCTTGAACTGCCCTTTGAACCTTCGGGTTTGGGGCAGTACGGCGTGCCACATGTGAGGCGTTGGCTTGACCCTTCTACGGCTGGACCGTTGGTACAAGTGAATGTTTTTTTAAACTTATTTCATGTGTTGATCTGTATCGGGAAAACTTGGGTGTTTGAATGTTCGATCGGAAAGTTTAACATTTTCTAATTATCTGGAATGTGATACAATAATTGGAATTCACAAGTAGTTATGAGATAACTGAATGAATGTTATAAACATAGCAGTTTAGTCTCACTTGATCGGTTGCTACGGAATTTTGATGTGATCAAAAGTCCGTCGCAATCACGTAGCGTACGCGGATACTCACCGGGTAAACTTAATAGACAGCCTCACTCCATAGCCCCGACCAAGTGACTGTAGGAGAACCCCGTTGCCGAAAGCATCCGTTCGGGTGCTCGTGGCAGCGGTGTTCCGCCTTAGTGCACTTCGTCGACGGCATCGGGGGGGGGGGCGGCCGCCTACTAAAGTTAGCGACGAACATTCTATCAAAATATCGGGAATCCTGTTGAATTCCCCGACTTGATATTGAAAAGTGTTTTCGATAATGAGACTAAAATGCGGGGTTTATAATTGTTAGGCATGCGATGTCTAAGTATTTCATTTGATTAGGCATGCGATATCTAAAGAGGTTGCGGATTCCAACTGTTGTAGTTTTACACTTTCTTTTCTGTGACCGTAAGTGTAATATGTGATATCGCCGGTTTCGTTGCTATATATCAACGACAATTGGGATACGCATGTTTACTTACGTTGATGACATGTGATGTTATGTATTGCTGGATATGTTATATTGGATCGTCGTGTTTGAATAGCCGGGGGATTTTATGTGAGATGAGTGTTTTTCATTTTCATTCATGTAAAAAACTTGTATGTAATATTCTTTTATTGGGGCACTTCCAGGTTGCGGAAGATGTCACCTTTTGTATATTATTTACTTTTCCGCACTAGGATAGACCCAAGGAGGAGAGCACAAGTAACCGGGTTCTGGAGTCCAGTGGGAGACCAACTCGAGGAGTCGAGTCCAGGTCTCCTAACTCTAGAATTGGTAGGGTTGCTTGCCGCTCTCATAGGGGTCTAGGGGTGTGGGTTTGGCTATTCATCACGACCGTGGAATCCGTGTTTTATACTGGCTCGTATTGAAAACACGGACGTCCTAGTATATCCAATATTTCATATGTTTCTTCTGCTGCGATATCTGTGATGTGATCATGTGATGTTCTATGATAGATACAGTATATAGTATATATGATATATTATATAGGCGTTACTTATGTTTTACACCCGCGCTAGCCCTGCCCCGCTCTGCCGTTAGTTACCTAACCTAACGGTGCACGAGGGGACATCGAGGCGAATGCGGATGGCATAAGTGTACGTCGTATTTATCTGTGATGTTTAGGTAACTTAAATGATGGGACTTCATTAATGAGATTATTGATATAAAAGAAACCTAAGATGTTGTAGAATCGAATTTCAAAAATAAAACAGGTGGCTACAGTTCTTGCTTCGCACAGCGATATATATGATATATCCCGCACCTTATTCGATAAGTAAAGGACCGAGATCCCTTCACCGGGAGTGACTCCTTTAGAAATAACTGGCAGATGCTACACACACTCGGTTTGTTTTTTGATTGCTTCTATAGTTTTTGCTTTGCACAGCGATATATATGATATATCCCGCACCTCATTCGACGAGGAAAGGACCGACAATCCCTTCACCGGGAGTGACTCCTTTAGCAAAACTAGAAAAGCCTCGAAAACACTCCATTTCAAAATTTATTCAATCCTACAACGATATCAAGTTCATTACGCAATAGGTTTTCAGAAAACCTGTCGTAGCCCTCCGTCATTTCAGATAAGTACTAGTTAGTATTCGTGCTGCGGTTGTTTGGCATGCGTTAAGGTGTAGTGTACGGTAGCTAACTAGTGCTTATCTGCTAGCATACGATGCGATTGGATTAGGGTATTCGTACGGCGTTGTTTGGCATGCGTCAAGGGTCGTGCGGGTGGGTTTAATTCAATCAAGAAATGTACGGGTTGAACTTGACTAGCGGACTATGGGTTGTTTGGTACGCGTCAAGGTCATAGCACGCTAGGGGCAAAATATTATCGGGAATTTCAAGTGTTGAAATTTGCAATGAGATTGCATAGCTTCTATGAGATAGTTGGATCCCGATACCCGCTGCGAGTAATTGTTACTCTTGGGAGAGTTTTACACATTACAATTAGCCGATCAAGTAGGTGTCTAGAAAGGTGTCAACGAGGTTACGCCTCTGGGAAAACGAGGTTTACATTAATTAGGTTCGTGCAAAAGCACGGGGGACCTTCCTCAAAGTACCGACACTGGCCTGGCTGAAAGATTGGCGAACTTGTAGCGTGTAATTAATCCCGGCTAGTCTTTCCTTTTAGGGTTTGAAGGAAGATTTGATAAAAACAGTGGGAGCCATCCTGATTAGATAAAATAATAACCAATCTGATCTTGCAAGAGCGCATGCAGAGTGTTTTCTTCTCTCTCTCTCCAGGTAGCGACCATGTCACGCCTTAATCAAGATAATAATATGGATATATTGACCGAACTAGCTTGTTATACTGAGCTGGGGAACATTGGTCCCGCTCCAACTTATAATTGTTATAAGACAGAGCAGGAAATTGGGGAATACCACATTTCCCGTGCCGCCCAAACGAAGAAAGTGCATATGATGCATCGTCTTTGGGTGTGTTCATTACAAAGAACTGTTTCTCTGTATCCTCTACGTCCTGGGTATTTGATACCGGATTAGGATTCCAGATATGTAATATGTTACATAGGGCTACAGAAAGGTAGAGAACTGAGAACGGGTGATAAGTTTCATGAGGCAGAAAACGAGGTAAATGTTGCAGCCAAGTCTGTTGGTCACTGTCACCCTGTATTACCAATACATTGATTCTGAACAAATGTTATTAGATACCGAACCTGATATACAAAATCATATCAGTCTCTTTATTATTAAAGAAATGATAAAATTTTGTATTGTTGGATAATGTTTTGAACATTTCCTATATCAAAAGTTGATCGGTTCAGGCACGTTATCTAAAAGCATTGATGTTCTAAATTAAACTACAGTTCTTAGTATACAGAACACACACAAGAGGAAAAGTTCAGAAATGAACGGATCCTTCTTGAGGTATTGTAGACTAGGTCATATCAATGCGACCCGACTAGCTAAGTTGCACAAAGATGCATATTTAAATCTGTTTGAATTTACATCTTGTGAAAACTTGCCAGTCATGTCACAAAGATAAGATGACCACAGTTCTGTTTATTTGTAACAGAGAAAGAGTTAGTAAACTCTTGGGATGATACATGTTGATGTATAAAGGTCCCCTGTCTACACATGCTAAGACCGGTTCTTTGTACTTCATTACATTCTCTGATCATCTCTTTAGATTCAAACATATGTTCCTGTTGAAACACAAGCCCGAAAATTTTGAGATATTCACAGAATATAAGTTAGAAGTAGAGAACCAAAAAGGGCAAAAGTATTATGTCCTTTGATGTGATCGAGGAAAAGAATACTTGAGAACGGAAATCCTGGACTATTCTAAAGGAGAATGAGATTCTCTCTCAGCATTACTCCTCCGTATACACCATAGCACGATGGTATATCAGGGCGGAGCAATCACACCCTATTTGATATGGTGCGCTCTATGATGAGTACTACTGAGTTACCTGTTTCCTTTTTGGGGGTTATGCACTTGAGAAGCTGCATACCTATTGAAATTAGGTTCGAATCAAATCAGTTGCCTACCACTCCATATAAGATATGATATGGGAAGAGCCCATGTCTTAAGCTAGTTAAGATTTGGGGTTGTCCGGCCTATGTCTAAAAGCAAAATCCGGACAAACTCGAGGCAAGGTCTGTAATATAGAACTGGAAAAGTTCCAGCTATACAAACTACAGCAGATGATTTGGTAGAACCAAAGGATTCAGTAAATTCCAACGAAGCTCAGCCTCTCCGCCGATCTAGTAGGGTTTCTCACCCACCTGAGAGTTACTTCGGTTTCTCTATGACAGTGGGAGCGAGGATTGCATCATGAGATGATGACCCAACTAGTTTCGAGCTGGCCATCAGGAGTAAAACTCTGTCAGAATGGCTGGATGCTTAGCGATCTGAGATGGAATCCTTATACACCAACAAAGTATGGACTTTGGATGCTTTATCTGAAGGGTTAAATCCCCATCAGGAGCATGTATATCTTGAGAAGATTACTTGGTGTAGATGGAAAGGTTGAGACTTTCAAAGCTAGACTTGTTAAAGGTTTTCGTCATCGACCAGGCGTGGATAATGATGAAACCTTTTCCAGTGGCTATGCTTAAGTCCATCCGGATCCTACTTGCCACGGCTACATACCATGACTAGGATATCTGGCGGTTGGGTGTCATGACTGATTTTCTAAAATCATGTTTTAGAAGAGGGCGTCTATAAGTACACAGCCAGAGGGCTTCGTAAACAGTGGGAGCAGCGGAAACGTGTACAAGATGTTTTATGTGATAAAGCAGGCATCACGGAGTTGGAACATCTGTTTTGATGGGTTAGTCAAATAATTTGACTTCATCAAAATGGTAGATGAACCTTGTATATACAAAAAGGTAGTAGGGAGTATGGTGGCGATCCTCGTAGAGTACGTGGATGACATACTCTTGATATGGAAGGAGTTTCCTATGCTACGCTCGATCAATCTCCGCTTATCACAATGATTCTCCATATAGGATCAAAGTGATACCTACTAAATCCTAGGTTTTGGATCTATGAGATAGATCTAAATGGATGTTAGGATTCTCACTAGTTGGAGTGAGATGTTATCAATCGATCCTGGGGAGAATCACTGGAAGGGTTCCAGAGTGATAAGGACGACTGAATGTCAGTCACAGGCATTGTCTTTACCCTCAGTAAAGGGACGGTATGTTGGAAGAGTTCCAAGCTAGATACCGTGGCTAACTAGACGATAAAGGCAGGATACATCGCTACTTAAGATGCTACCAAAAGGGATGTTTGGGTGTATATTGGTTCATGAGATGAACTACGTTCCTACCATTGTGAGACAATGGAGTTGTGGCTTATGCCAAGGAACGACGGTCCCGTCAGTGATCCAGACATATTCTTAGGTAGTATCACCTGATCATGGAGATGGTTGATCTCCAGGGTGATCGAGGTTTGGAGAGTAGACTCAGAGGACAATACGGCGGATCCACTAACAAAGGCCTTTTCCCAGAGATAGACTTTTAAGGGATGGTTGAGTATGAGATACTACAACCACTGCTACAGATGGACCTAGAGCAAGTGGGAGATTGTTAGTTATATGTATGCCCTAGAGGCCATTACTATATATAGGATGTATATTGTAGTGGATGCTTGGACATATATAGGGAGGACTTTCTTGCTCGACATGATAGTATGCTATCTGGTTGCTATTTACCTTAACGTGTATACTGATTGTCTCTCTGTTACATGCTGGTAAAGCCCTTTGGATTGTACTTGACTACCTGGACTATGATGCGGATCATACTAGTGGGGATATGGTAGTCCATAAGTACATCCTTCAAAGTCCCTAGTCATGGGTGTATCGAGACGGGGCATCGATATACCAGAGTAGACTAGCGTATACCTTCTTGACCCATACAGATGGGCGATGGATGATCCCATATCCATTGGTGTTTGACATCGGAGATGATATACGGGTGCTCAGTGGAGACTGGGTACACTGGACGGACTCGCCGAGAACTCCCAGATGGTATTATACCTTACGTCAGATGGCAGTTCTCTGGTGACACTGGTACAGAGTAGTCTGTTGACCCGAGATCGTCATAGAGTCTTGTGTGATTCCCACTATGCTTTGATTTCCATCTTACCACGTCCAAGAGGGCGTGCAAAACGGTGGTTTTTGGGTATAGTCCCGAATCACATGGAGGCAATGAGCGATAGGAGGGGATTCGTCTCTCCCGGTATAGGCAGTTGATGTTGCGCTGTGTTCAATTGGCTATAACCGAAAATCCCTGGCCAGGGTTGCTGAGATTTACTGGTAAGTGTTACCAGTAATTTCTCGAATTGTTATAGACCTCATATCGACACGACTTATCGAGCTATTGGGGTCTGACGTTTACCACCCCTAGGCGAGATTTGCGACATATCAGACGAACAGACCGGACTGTACGGTAAGTGTTACTGGTTGGATTCACAAGAGTGTGAGCGGGCTTGCTCGTCGATCTTCTGATCGCTCAATACCCGGGTGGCCGTTACGTTTAGATGACCGCTTGCGGCTTGTGGGTGCTTGATATGATCATCATCTGCTGCCGGCGTATTGACGAGTCTTTAGAGTCCTACACAGTGGTTTCCTGGCTCAAGCGAAACGAAATAGGAGCGCATATGAGATATGTGCGGGACCAAGAATAATGCATGTATGTGATACCGTATTCCATTCTCACGATGAATGTGTCGAATGGTTGTATACGATATAACCTAGTTATCGAATCGAGGATTGATTCGATAAGCCGATACATTGGATACTAGTCGGTTATATGCGACATGACCGGATCATTAAATCAAGTGTTGATTTAATGATTTAATGTATAATTATATATTTGATTTATTACTTTGCATTGACTAGTATTGGTTCACTTTAAATGGATTTTCTCACTTGAAGTTCACAAGTTGTATATGTGATATACTTTTGTGCACTTGTTTGTATCATGTTTGATGATACATGCTAACTTGAGTTTGTGTGTATGATTAAACCATGGTTATATGAATGGCTAGGGTTTTGTTTACTTATCTATTTATTTTGTTTATTTATTATTGAAAAGATAAAGAGAAAATGGTGGCTTTCTTTGTTTGTTGTTGAAGCTTCATGAAGCTTTGACTAAGTGACCATTTTGTCTTCATGCTTAACCCTAACCATTCAAACTAACCATAGTTTATTCTCTACACTTAACCATGGTTGGTATATGATAAGTATTCTTTTTATTTTCAATTTGTAAAATACTCATAATATATTCCTTCTTCTTCTTCTTCTTCTTCAAGATGAAGAAGCTTGCTACCAACAATGGCAACTTGTGAAAAAGAGTGAGAAATCCAATTCTAAAGTGAACCCACTTCCTATTTCTTCATCCTCTACCTCTTGCCAAGTAGTATAGGGTGTTTTCTTCACAAGTTTCATGACTTGGTGAAGTGGGAGCTTGATCTTGTGATGCCTCGACGTAGATCATCTTCGGCACCGAAGTCGACGACCTAGCCCGCCCATTTCTCCGATGAAGCCGATGCTAGAGTCCTGGATTCGATTTGGACAGCGGAGGGACGTCATCACGGAGCCTAGGAGGTGGAGGACCGGATCTACAAAGGTTGTAGCTTCTTTCCTTTAAGTTAAAAGTTGTTTACTTGCATCGCATCACCTATAAATCTAGTTAACGATCCGTATTAGGGTTTCTCGGCACTTGTAAAATTTTAAATTGGCATGGTTGATGCCTTGTGAGACCTCTAGTGTGTGCCTAGGAACCCTACAGTATTGTATATTCGTTGTATCCTTGTACTCTCCATCTATTATTATTTTGTTGACTTAGAGACTTGGTGAGGATGATATTGTATATTTTTGTGACTTGTTGTCTTTTATACAGTTTCCTTTCTATCGTCTTTTATTTCTTCGCTTCGGCGTCGTATATTTATTGTGGTGGTTGTTTTCCACCTTTGGGCTTGTATTTGCTCCTGCTTGGGGATGCTTTATTTTTATTTATGTTGTACCCATTTTTGGGGCTAGTTTTTACAAAGAAGGTGCTGCCAAAATTTTAAAGAAAGAAAGTTGGACTTTTAAAGAATTTGGGTTGCGATTTCAAAGACTTTTAAAAATATTTCTTATCTTTTCCTTGTATTTTAATGGTTTAGATTTCTGCGTTTTTGGCTTTCTTTTACTGCGTTACGCCTGTAGACGTTATGTAGTATTAGGGCCGTCACGTGCCAATTTCGGGTCGTGACAACTATTATGATCCCGGCTGTTAGGACACCAGCACCATTACCAATGATGCGTATGTTCTACGTACACTTGCTTGTCGGCTCACACACATCAACATCTATAATTTCCATGTCACGTACACTCTAGAAAACATTACTTCATTGGTATAATTTGCTAGATGGTAGTTTCAATATAGTACTAGTATGCTTGCTTTCATATGCTAGTTAGATATTGCATTCCTTACTTGATACTTCATGCATTTATACATTCATTCTGTTACGCAATATTGTGGGACTTCATGCCGGCAATTCACTGTTTATTGACTCTTGATTTTAGGATTTCTGATTTTCCATGAGATTTCTGGATTTTGGGGAAAACCGCAAGAATTTTATAAACCTATTATCATTTTAAAAATAGAAATTTGCGGTTTTCTCGTGATATGATGTGTGTGGCGTCTACCATGAGTTTTCTCGATTCTTGAGCTATATCATATACCCGATTCGAGTAGGGGGATCACCGTCTGCGGGTACATGGTGGAACCGGTATAATACCCCGGGGCGAGATAGTTTTCGTGGGGATGACGATGAGCCCGGCAGGGGAGCACTACTTACCGGTTATTTGTGATGTGGTGGATATCCGGAGGATACCGACCGTAGTCGTGAGATTTGATGGTATGGGCCGATCCGAACTGACGGAGCCCGAGATATTGAGATATTGAGATATATGAGACATTGAGATATTGAGATATACATATATTATGTCAATGATGGACACGGATTTTCTGTCGATTTCACTGATGAGGATCCAGTTTATTATACAAGTTTTACTAAGATAAAAACACAGATTTTCTTATGCCAGATATATCCAGATTTCGTGGTTGATTGTTTCATTCATGATGCATTCATCCATATGTTAGTGTATATGCCCTAGAGGCCATTACTGTATCATACTAGTTTGTATATTACTTGATGGAAGCTTGGGATATTCACCTTGTATAAACAATCTTGCTCAATATAGTAGTATGCTACTTGGTTTGATTCTACTTCAATGTGTGTACTTGTGTTTATTTCAGTATATCACTTATACGCATTAGTGGAGCCCTTGGGATCTTTGCTTGATTACCAGCGTTGTGATGGCAGTCACACTAGTGGGGGCTGGGTAATCTACAAGCACATCCTTATACAGGTCCCTAGTCGCAGGACTATCGAGACAGGGCATCGATACTCCGGAGTAGACTAGCGTATGCGCTTCTCATCCCAGTGTGGGAGATGGTCTGTCCCACAGCCATCAGTACGTCGTACTGGGGATAGTATGCGGGTGCTCGTTAGGTTACGAGTACACTGGACAGGACTCGTCGGGAACTGACAGGTTGGTATTATACCTATCGTCAGTTATCAGTTCCCAGGTGACATGAGTACAGCTTAGTCCGCTGACTTGACACTGGCACTTCGCCTCGAGTGTGTTCCCACTGTACTTTGATCACTACCCTACCACGGCTCAAAGGAGTCGTGCAAACAGGTGGTGGTTGGGTGCAGTCCCGAAGCACTTGGAGACAGTGACAGTTAGACAGGATTCGTCTCTCCCGGTATTGGGGGTTGACATCGCGCTGTGTCTAGGAGAGCCATTACACGAGTAGTCCCTGGCCAGGGCAAGCGAGATATACTGGTAGGTTCCAGTGTTATCTCAGGGTGTTTTGGGCTTCACTCCGACACGACTTGTACCGCTATTGGGGGACTGACGTTTTACCGCCCCCTAGGCCCGACATGCGATGTATTAGACGAACAGACCAGACTGTACGGAGACTGTCACATTCAGACTTAGTAGGAGTTCAGATGGGGTTTCACCTCGTCAGCCTTCTTGTCGGCATCTACCTGGGGACCGTTACGCACAGCTAGTGCCGCTTGCGGTCTGTGGTTAAACCCACTGCCAGCGTAGTGTCGAGTCTTTAGAGTCCCACACAGAGGGTATTCGCCTCTGGGCAAAACAGAGTAGAGGTCGCATGATTTTGCGACAGGGTTCGTTCTCATCCGCGCACTTGTGCACGTTTGGAGTCCGGACGGATATTACCGGCTGGCTCTGGTTTGAGTCAGATACTGGTATATGTTTTTGGGGTTGCTTTTATCTCTCAGTATTCATGTTCCTCGGAACAAGGATGCAGGTGTGTATGCACGGTTATTTGAGGAAGAGGAAGAGGGCTTTCATTAGGGTTTCGGAACGGGTGCGTATGCACAGTTGACAGTCGTCTTTTTCCAAACCCTAATGGATTTATGTTATATCAATTAATAATATATAATAAAATGAAATTGTGTCATGGTTGGTTTTTATGTTGACTTGTTGACCATGGTTGAAGTTTTGACCATCATCATTACAAAAGAAAGATGTTCTTTGATTCTAGCAAATTCATTTAATGTTTGAAATGATAATGGTCATTCCTAAACTTTCCATCAACCTTTTCATTTTCATTATTATTATTATTTGATAATTCTTTTGCTTTATGTTATGGTTGCAAAAGAAAAAGAGCTCACTTGATCATAACAACTCTCTCTCCTCACTTCATCTTCTTCTTCCTCTAGCAAAAGAGAACCCCTCTCATGTGTTGAGAATCCTTCTCTTTAAAAAGAAAAGCACCTCTTTGACACTCTCTACTCACTCTAGGATCAAGGGTTTAGCAAGCCGGAGATTCTAGTTCACTCCAAGTTCGAGAAAGAGCCCAAAGGTCGAACCCTCGAGGTGGATCCATCTTCGACGGAAGAAGGCGACAAGAAGAGAACCATCGACCTCTACAAAAGTTTGAAGAAGAAGGAGTTCAAGTTTAGGTATAACCATCTTCATCCGAGTAGCTAAATCTCTTTAGCAAGTATGCTAGCTTTAGTTTAGTTAAAGATCCCGACTTTGCTTAGTCCATGTTGCCCCTTGCGCTAAAAATTTGATTTTTATACCGTTTCCGCCTCCCCGTAAGAACCGGGGGTCGCAACGTGGACTTACAGTGGTATCAGAGCCTAACTAAACTTAAACTAGCTTGGTAGCGAAGTGTATGGAAGTTCGAAACCGAAAAATCGCAAAACCGGAAAAACAAAACCCTAAGTTTCTGTTGAAATTTTTTCTGCTCTAAATGAAAAACTTTATACTTGTAAATTCGGCTCAGGGTTTTGTGTGAACACCCAAGAAATACGATGCCCTAATTCGTTCAAACCGCCGCGGTTCCGCGGCACGAGGTAGGCATGTGCCGCGGAACCGCCGCCGTTTGTTTTCCTCTCTGCATCGTTTTTCGTGCAGTGTTCCTCTGGTTGGATTTTGGGATTTTTCAGATATATTATATGTGCCCAGATTTTCCAGAACAGAAATTTACTTTTGGGGTCCTATAATTCCGTATTTTTTTTTGAACTTCGCTACACTTTGGCTATGATGGTTATATCTGTGATGTTTGCATGTATTGAACGTCGGCTAATCGCTATAAGTCGATTAGTCGGGGTTATACATGATCTGTGTTTGATATTTGAATGTGTATATGAATGTGTTGGACTGTCGCGGGTGAATAGCCGGGGTGGATGTGAGATGAGCTTTTGTTTTTCTTTCATTCATTGTAAATGTAAATTGATGTAATAATATTATTTGTTTGGCCGCACAACCGGGTCGGGGTTGTAGCCGTCATTGTATAATTCTTTTTACTGTTTTTGCTCCTAGGATAGACCCATGGAGGGGGTGCACAAACTGCCGAGTACTTGGCGGGTAGTTTGCCGCACCCGTAGGGGTCTTGGGTGGGGTATTTGGCTATTCACCGCGACCGTGTAATCCGCTTTTCATTTCAGGCTCGAAAGGATTGCGGATTGCTAGTATATCCAATGTATTCATCTGTGATCTGTAATGTCTATCATTGCTTTTCTATTTAGGCGTTGCTTATGTTTTACAGCCGCACTAGCCCAGCCCCCGCTCTGTCGTTAGTTAAGTAACCTAACGAGTGATGACGGGACCCCGTGGCGAATGCGAATGGCATAAGCGTACGTCATATTTTGGTTGTTTTCTGCAATGGTAGGAATTAAATGATGGGACGCATTAAAAGAACTAATGCAAGAATATCACGCATTAAAAGAACTAATGCAAGATAATAAACCAAGTTAAAGTCGTTGGAACACTTTCGAAAAACCACTCGGTTCTTTTCAAAACTAACTTTTAAATGCGGAGCTTGAGCCACTCCTTCTAAAAGCTATCTCGTTCCATCGATTATATCAAGTTCACTACGTTCACGGTTTCGCCAAAACCATCCGTAGCCCTCCGTCGTTTCATATGAATATTCAACAGTATTCAAGCTGTGTTTGTTGGCCTTAGTCAAGGCACAGTGTTTGGTAGCTGGTAGATATTCATATGTTGCATAGATAGAATGCGTTGGTTTGGGACAGTCGTATTACCTTGTTGGCCATAGTCAAGGGTATATACGGGTGGGTTCAAATTAACCTGGATAACGACGGGAAGAACTTGACATATGACTTATGATTTGTTGGCCTTAGTCAAGGTCATAAGAGCATGGGGCAAAAATCCACATCGGGAGTTTCATAAGTACTGAAACTTGCTAGATTTGCATACCATTTGGAGTGTGGTGATTATGGTAGGATTCCTTCATTTTCGTCACACGATGATATTTGGATCCCGATCCTACTGTGAGTATATGCTACTCCTCGGGAAATTTCTCACTAAACGATCAATGCTATAAACCTAGTAGGTGTCTAGAAAGGTGTTAGCGGGGCTACGCCCCCAGGGAAAAGAGGTTATTTAATTAAGGAACTTTGCGAAAGCGTTGGAAAACCTCCCTCGAAGTACCGACACTGGCCTGGCTGAACGGTTAAGCAAGTATTGTGCGGTGGGATTGATCCCGGCTAATTCTTCCTTTGTGGTTTGAGGAGGGATTCGAGAGACAGTGGGAGCCATCCTGTTTAGACAAATTAAAAACCATTCTAAACTTGCAAGAGCATCGTGCTAAAGTGTTTCTTCTCTCCCCCTGCAGCGACCAAATTCGAAATGACTGGATTTAAGTTACTTCTAGATAATAACATACTGACAGGGCCAAACTACAAAGATTGGCTCAGGAATGTCAAATTGGCAATCGCTTACGACAAGCTGGGGTATCTTCTTACCACTAAAGCTCCCCCCGTCCCAGGTCCCACCTCCAGCGTCGCGGATAAGGAAATCCGTAAGACTTGGGAGATTGATTGTGCGAAGGCCAGGTGCCTCGTGCTTGCCTCTATGGACAACGAACATCAGAGGAGGCACGAGAATATGGATTTGGAATCCATATTCTCCATACAAAAGAACTGTATGGAGAGCAGTCTCGTATCGCAAGATACGAAGTGTCGAAGAAGTTATTTTCGACTAAGTTGGCCGTCGGATCATCGGTAGCGGACCACGTGCTTAAGATGATTGGCTACACTGAGGAGCTCGCGGAACTTGGGACCACGTTGGACAGTGAACTCTATACGGATTTAATTCTCCAGTCCCTTCCATCCACTTACGCCCAGTTTATACTGAACTTCAACTTACAAGAAAAGGAAGTTGAACTTTCAGAACTCCTCAACCTGCTGAGGAGCGCAGAGGGCACCCTACAGAAGGGTAGGGAAACACCCGCTTTGTTTGTAGGAGGATCTTCTTCCTCTACGTCCAAGGCGAAAGCCAAGGGAAAGAGAAAGAAAGCCCCCGCCAAACCAAGAGGCGGTGTTAGTAAAGTGGGTGCGAAGGGAAAGGAAAAGGCAACAAAGATTGCGGGGAAGCTTGTTGGAAAGGAAGAGTGCTTCTATTGTCATAAGAGTGGACACTGGAAGAAAGATTGCAGGGCTTGGAAGGCCAGGACACAGGAACTAAAGCAGGTTGCGGCTTCAGCTTCAGGTGTGTATGTTATTGAAAACTGTCTTTCTATAAACTCTACTTCCTGGGTATTGGATACCGGATCAGGATCTCATATCTGTAATTCATTGCAGGCGTTGAGAAATCGTAGGTTTTTGAAGGCAGGTGACATGACCCTCAGAGTTGCGAACGGAGCTAGCATGGATGCTAAAGCCGTGGGGGACTATCACCTGGGAATGTCAGATGGGCATGTTTTGGTTTTGCGTAATTGTTTTTTTGTACCCAACGCAACTTGTAATATCATTTCTGTATCTTTGGTTTCTAAAGAAGGTTATGAATTTGCGTTTGTAAGTAATGTTGTAAACATTCACCTTAATCAAGTTCTGATTGGGTCAGGTACACTGAGCAATGGTATATACGTATTAAACCAACCACGGATTTTCAATGTCCAGAATACACACAAAAGAAAGTCTCCAGATATCAATCATGCTTTCTTATGGCATTGTAGACTGGGTCACATCAATGAGACACGGTTGACTAAGTTACATAAAGAAGGATACTTGGATCCGTTCGAGTATCAGTCTTATGCCACTTGTAAATCTTGTCTCATGGGAAAGATGACAAAGACTCCGTTCACTGGACACGGAGAAAGAGCGAGCGAGCTCTTGGGACTCATACACAGTGACGTGTGTGGTCCAATGTCTACACATGCGCGAAGCGGTTATTCATACTTCATTACTTTCACAGACGACTTCTCTAGGTATGGACATGTCTTCTTAATGAAGCACAAATCCGAGGCCTTTGAGAAATTTTGGGATTACAAGAATGAAGTTGAAAAACAAACAGGCAAAAGTATTAAGATCCTAAGATCGGATCGAGGCGGTGAATACTTGAGTGCCGAGTTCCTGGATTATTTAAAAGAGAATGGAATTCTCTCTCAGCGTACTCCTCCATACACTCCGCAACATAACGGTGTATCGGAAAGAAGGAATCGAACCCTATTGGATATGGTTCGTTCCATGATGAGTAAGGCTGAGTTACCGCGATCTTTCTGGGGTTATGCACTAGAAACAGCTGCACATCTCCTGAACCAAGTTCCTACTAAGACTGTGCCTACCACACCATATCAGATGTGGAGTGGGAAGAAACCCTGTCTTAAATCCTTTAAGACATGGGGATGTCCGGCTTTTGTAAAAAAGCAGCATGTGGACAAGCTCGAGGCACGCTCAGTACAGTGCAAGTTTGTGGGATACCCAAAGAACTCCAAGGGGTATCTATTCTATTACGCAGAGGAGCAAAAAGTCCTTGTTTCTCGTCATGCCCACTTCTTGGAAACTGAGTTTTTAGAAAATCAGATAAGTAGGAGCGCAGTAGAACTGGATGAAATTCCAGAACCTCAGACTATTACTGAAAGCTTAGTGGAACCAGAGGGTTCAAAAGAACAGGACATTCCTATGCCGCTCCGCAGAAGTAATAGGCAGTCTCATCCGCCCGAGAGATACTACGGTTTTCTCATAGACGGGGATAGAGAGGATTGCATCATAGATTATGATGAGCCTACTAGCTTCCAGCAGGCCGTTCAGAGCGTTGACTCGGTAAAATGGCTGGATGCAATGCGGACCGAAATGGAGTCCATGTACACCAACAAAGTATGGACGTTGGACATTGCTCCAGACGGGGTAAAACCCGTAGGATGCAAGTGGATCTTCAAAAGGAAGATTGGTGTAGATGGACAGGTTGAGACCTATAAAGCTAGACTTGTAGCAAAGGGTTTCCGTCAAAGACCTGGCTTGGACTATGACGAAACCTTTTCTCCAATGGCTATGCTGAAATCCATTCGGATCCTTCTTGCCATTGCTGCCTTCCACGATTATGAGATTTGGCAGATGGACGTAAAGACCGCTTTTCTAAATGGAAATTTAGAGGAGTGTGTCTATATGGATCAGCCAGAGGGTTTCATTCAGAGTGGGAGCAGCGGAAAGGTGTGCAAGTTGCTTAAGTCCATCTATGGACTAAAGCAGGCATCGCGGAGTTGGAACATCTGTTTTGATGAGACGGTCAAGGAATTTGACTTTATCAAAAATCCAGATGAACCATGCATCTATACTAGATTTGTAGCGAGAACTGTAGTATTCCTCGTTTTATACGTGGATGACATTCTCTTAATAGGAAATGACATTCCTATGCTACAATCTGTCAAGGGGTTCTTGTCACACAGGTTCTCCATGAAAGACCTGGGTGATGCCTCATACATCCTGGGGATCCGGATCCATCGTGATAGATCCAAGATGATATTAGGACTTTCTCAGTCCAGGTACATCGACACCATAGTGAAAAGATTCAGAATGGAAGATTCCAAGCGCGGTAACCTACCGGCTTGTCACGGGATCACCCTCTCCAAAGAGATGTCTCCCAAGACTGATTTGGAGAGGGATCGCATGTCTATTATACCCTACGCTTCTGCGGTAGGCTCTATAATGTATGCGATGTTGTGTACCAGACCGGATGTAGCTTATGCACTGAGTGTGGTAAGCCGGTATCAGTCAAACCCTGGGGAGAAACACTGGATAGCAGTAAAGAACATTCTCAAGTACCTGAGGAGGACTAAGGAGATGTTCTTGGTGTATGGCGGAAAAGACCTCCAGATCGAGGCCTTTACTGACTCCAGCTTCCAGAGTGACAAGGATGATTCCAAGTCCATGTCGGGTTTTGTCTTTACCCTCAATGGAGGGGCGGTGTGTTGGAAGAGTTCCAAACAGGAAACCGTTGCAGACTCGACGATGGAAGCGGAATACATCGCTGCATCTGATGCCGCAAAAGAAGCTGTCTGGATGAGGAAGTTCTTGAAAGAACTTCAGGTGGTTCCATCCATTGTTGACCCAATACCTCTGTATTGCGACAACAACGGGGCTATAGCTTTAGCGAAGGAACCCAGGTCCTATCAGAGATCCAGGCACATCTTGAGGCGGTATCACCTGATCAGGGAGATCGTGGATCGCAAGGAGATCGAGGTTCGGAGGGTTGCTTCAGAAGAGAACACTGCAGATCCATTCACCAAGGCCTTACCCCAGACTCAGTTCGAGCGGCTGATCGAGATGATAGGTCTTCGATACGCCAGTACATGGCCTTAGTGCAAGTGGGAGATTGTTAGTGTATATGCCCTAGAGGCCATTACTGTATCATACTAGTTGTATATTACTTGATGGAAGCTTGGGATATTCACCTTGTATAAACAATCTTGCTCAATATAGTAGTATGCTACTTGGTTTGATTCTACTTCAATGTGTGTACTTGTGTTTATTTCAGTATATCACTTATACGCATTAGTGGAGCCCTTGGGATCTTTGCTTGATTACCAGCGTTGTGATGGAAGTCACACTAGTGGGGGCTGGGTAATCTACAAGCACATCCTTATACAGGTCCCTAGTCGCAGGACTATCGAGACAGGGCATCGATACTCCGGAGTAAACTAGCGTATGCGCTTCTCATCCTAGTGTGGGAGATGGTCTGTCCCACAGCCATCAGTACGTCGTACTGGGGATAGTATGCGGGTGCTCGTTAGGTTACGAGTACACTGGACAGGACTCGTCGGGAACTGACAGGTTGGTATTATACCTATCGTCAGTTATCAGTTCCCAGGTGACATGAGTACAGCTTAGTCCGCTGACTTGACACTGGCACTTCGCCTCGAGTGTGTTCCCACTGCACTTTGATCACTACCCTACCACGGCTCAAAGGAGTCGTGCAAACAGGTGGTGGTTGGGTGTAGTCCCGAAGCACTTGGAGGCAGTGACAGTTAGACAGGATTCGTCTCTCCCGGTATTGGGGGTTGACATCGCGCTGTGTCTAGGAGAGCCATTACACGAGTAGTCCCTGGCCAGGGCAAGCGAGATATACTGGTAGGTTCCAGTGTTATCTCAGGGTGTTTTGGGCTTCACTCCGACACGACTTGTACCGCTATTGGGGGACTGACGTTTTACCGCCACCTAGGCCCGACATGCGATGTATTAGACGAACAGACCGGACTGTACGGAGACTGTCACATTCAGACTCAGTAGGAGTTCAGATGGGGTTTCACCTCGTCAGCCTTCTTGTCGGCATCTACCAGGGGACCGTTACGCACAGCTAGTGCCGCTTGCGGTCTGTGGTTAAACCCACTACCAGCGTAGTGTCGAGTCTTTAGAGTCCCACACAGAGGGTATTCGCCACTGGGCAAAACAGAGTAGAGGTCGCATGGTTTTGCGACAGGGTTCGTTCTCATCCGCGCACTTGTGCACGTTTGGAGTCCGGACGGATATTACCGGCTGGCTCTGGTTTGAGTCAGATACTGGTATATGTTTTTGGGGTTGCTTTTATCTCTCAGTATTCATGTTCCTCGGAACAAGGATGCAGGTGTGTATGCACGGTTATTTGAGGAAGAGGAAGAGGGCTTTCATTAGGGTTTCGGAACGGGTGCGTATGCACAGTTGACAGTCGTCTTTTTCCAAACCCTAATGGATTTATGTTATATCAATTAATAATATATAATAAAATGAAATTGTGTCATGGTTGGTTTTTATGTTGACTTGTTGACCATGGTTGACTTGTTGACCATGGTTGAAGTTTTGACCATCATCATTACAAAAGAAAGATGCTCTTTGATTCTAGCAAATTCATTTAATGTTTGAAATGATAATGGTCATTCCTAAACTTTCCATCAACCTTTTCATTTTCATTATTATTATTATTTGATAATTCTTTTGCTTTATGTTATGGTTGCAAAAGAAAAAGAGCTCACTTGATCATAACAACTCTCTCTCCTCACTTCATCTTCTTCTTCCTCTAGCAAAAGAGAACCCCTCTCATGTGTTGAGAATCCTTCTCTTTAAAAAGAAAAGCACCTCTTTGACACTCTCTACTCACTCTAGGATCAAGGGTTTAGCAAGCCGGAGATTCTAGTTCACTCCAAGTTCGAGAAAGAGCCCAAAGGTCGAACCCTCGAGGTGGATCCATCTTCGACGGAAGAAGGCGACAAGAAGAGAACCATCAACCTCTACAAAAGTTTGAAGAAGAAGGAGTTCAAGTTTAGGTATAACCATCTTCATCCGAGTAGCTAAATCTCTTTAGCAAGTATGCTAGCTTTAGTTTAGTTAAAGATCCCGACTTTGCTTAGTCCATGTTGCCCCTTGCGCTAAAAATTTGATTTTTATACCGTTTCCGCCTCCCCGTAAGAACCGGGGGTCGCAACGTGGACTTACACCATATACATATGACATGTTACTACTTGAGGCACTGACACGATTATTGATATTACACTTATGCTTAGATTAGTACCTTTGCCACTACTAGATGCTTCAGTGTTATATTTGAGCGTATTATTGTACGACCTAGGATATCGTCTTTCATACGATTTCTACTCGGTGATGTCTTCTACTCACGAGTTGGCAACTCACCCCCGTTGTGCCACAGTTTCTTGCAGGTTTAGCCGTACAGGTTTCATAGCGGCTTCGCTAGCACACCACTTCCTTCCGGGTGATTTCTTGAGTAGGTGGGCTCACTTGCATCGTGACCACCGTTGTATATTCATTTATTTCAGTTGTATTTAGTAAGCTCCATCAACCAGATTGTGTATATTTGATAGACTTAGAAAACCAGTTGTTTATTCTTTCGACCTTAAAGTCGCGCGCTTGTCTTATGATGGTTCTTCTCTGGTTTTCTTAAGGATATTGGTTTTCTTTCTGAGTTTTTGATCCTCGCCCTTCGGCGTTGTATATTTATATTATCTTGCGTGGTTGTGATTCCGCCGTTTGGCGAAGAGCTAGCTCCCGCTTGGGGATGCCTTTTATTATTGCTTATGATTATTCTTGTTCTGTACCCGTTTGGGGCCAGTTTTTACAGGAGAGACTCTGCCGAAATTTTTGGAAAAACTTGTTGCTTTTAAATCGTTTACTATGACTTTAATTTGTGAAAATCACTTTCTTTAAAACAAGTTTCCTTCACTCTATTTCTTAAACGGTTTAGATTTCTGGGCTTTGGCTTACTTAGATTACATTATGCCTCTAGACGTTGCGTAATTTAAGTGCCAGTCATGTTCCGTACTTTCGGGTCGTGACAAAGTTGGTATCAGAGCATTAGGTTTTACCTTCAGAGTATAGCATGACCCTTGGTTGATGGAGTAGGTGACTTAGGTAGAGTGAGGTACCGTGTGTATGTTCCGCGGCATACTTACGATATGCTACTCCGCTTAAGAAGCCTTCGAATGTACATTTATTTTTCACCATATTCTATTCGTTCCTTTGATCTATCCTCATCAATGTCGGATGGTGGTTTTTGTTACTACAGTTGCACGGGCAGAGTGAGTTGCGGCTAGAGTTGCGGTCAGTATGAGCACGTCTTAGACGAGAACTGACCAGGGCGTAATTCCGGTGACACACGATTGCATAGATATGTCGTTTATTGTGTTTTTCGTGACGTGAGTGTTTTGGATGAATTGTTTTTACTAATATTTCTCGTTCACGCAAACGTTCAGATCGGCACCAGAGGATTGGGCCACTGCTATAGGCCGGCTAGAATATAAAGACCGTTAATGTACCGTCTATTCTTGAGGATTAAGGCATTGTTTAGCATGCGGACAAATGGGCCAGCTGTTGCTGTGACTGATAAGATATCGCCCCAGATGTTGAAGCTATTGCTGCCCGAGTTTATACTTAGGGATATGATAGAAGATCGCTGGTCACCCTTGTATAAGATTAGGACCTTTTATTCGTTGGATGTTTTGATGCGAGATTATCAGATTGACTAACTTTAGTTAGAAGGGGCCCTCACACAGACATGCTGTGAGTCGACCAAGAAAAGGCGTTATTCGTCGGATGCTCCAATATAGGATCAACTAGATGACCAGCTCCGGATAGAAGGATCATACCCAGATGCATTAAGAGTCGATCGAAAATGGACAAATGAAGAGTATTCCTCCGATAATTTGAACGAGTCCCGAGGATGTAATTGGCAAGATGCCTACTACGGGATATTGAGATGAGAGTACGTAGCTTTGGAAAGGAGACTCTAGATGAATGTAGCCGTTTGGAGCGCATTTCACACAACTACGAAGAGAGAATTCCGAATTGGTACGCATTGAAGAGAAGTGAGTAAGATGTCCGTAAAAGATTTTGACGAGATTTAGGAGAGACCCCGACAGAATCTTTCTGGAATACAACACGGGAAGACTTGGACTCAGGATCGGTCGTATCACGCACACCTAGTGGGCCAGAGTTCGGCATCATTGACGAGACATGTGATGGGTGACCATAATAATTGGCCAGAGATCTTCAAAGGATGTGCCAGAGCAGAACTGTTTCCGTTATCATTTCATATTGAGTAGTTGAGCTAAGGAGTTATGTAACTAGAAATCCGCAGTAAGAGATGAGAGCCTAAGGGCACAAGGCGCCAGACCGTGAACAGAGGCAGGTAGATTATTGCTCGGCTAGCTTGGATACACCGACACCCTTCGACATTGGAGAAGGAGCATATCGATGTCAGTGTTACGATTTGCAATTTGGTGGTTCAAATATCACATTTCTATTGTTTGGACTCTGGTATTTTGAGGATTTCATTTTATGATTAGTATTTCCTATGTGCAAATTCATTGCACTCGATTCGTGTTCCATGTATCTGTTATATTGATGTTCATTTTGTGCATACCCATTGCACTTGATTTTGGTTTTATACATTCTGAGATATTGATTTGATTTCGTGCATATGGATTACACATGATTTTGACTTATACTTTCGGTATAGTTTTCATGTACTTTTAAATACCTTGACTTGATCTTGTGCACGTAGATGCATACGTTTACGAGTTTATATACCACGGTATACCTGATTTGGATTGGTTATGTTGTATATCGTCAATTCGATTGTGATATTCGATATTTGTTTTCATGCACCATGTGCACTTGATTGAGATTTTTGCGCACCTTTAGTGCCCTTAATGAGATTCTGTGCACACCAGATGCACTAAATCGAGATTTTTGTGCAGATTAGATGCACCTAATATTGTTGTCGTGCACGCCCGTTGCACTCGACATATGCCTTCATGCACACCCGTGCACTTAGATTTTGTTCTGTACATATGGATGGCACCTGTTTTTGATTTCGATTTCCGTGCGCACCAAACGCACGTGGTATTCTGTATGCTGTATTTGGAACTGATTTCATTTTGAGCATCATGTTTTTTATGATATCTACTAATTGGTTTAGTAATTGAGCAGGACTGTTCTGGGAACAGTACCTAAGTGTTTTTATATGCATCGATATTTACCGAAGGGATTTCCAAAGAGGAGCTACAGTCTCAATAACGTGTCCGAGATGACACGAAACATTTTATAAAGGAAACCCTTCTAAATTATTTCAAAAAAGGCGGAACGTGTATGTTAAATAAAAGATATATATGTATAGCTATTTTCCTTAAAAGGAACGTCCGCTACTTGTGCTGTGATACGTGCATCACACGGCGATTTGGAAAATGTTTTGCATGCGTTTCTTTTCAGATGTTTGTACGATTTTACAACGATGGGTATCATATACATGTTATAGTTTTGTGTATATCATGTTGGTTTTCGTATCGGATTTTGACATTTGTATTTTTACCATAACTCCGATGATTGCATGATACTTGACGGAGTTTTGCTTTTGAGTTTTACCTTCATTTTCATGCGCATGTATTGCGCTAAGAGATGTTTTATGTATTCAGGATATTCGGAGCCCCGTTGATTTGAGTTATTGACTGAAATGTTTTAAGTATTTGGGGGGTTTCAATTTAAATTTGGGGACCAAATTTATTTAAGGGGAGAAGATTGTAACATTTCAGAAAATAAAATATTAATTTTGGGAATTTAAATAATTAAATTAATTAATATTATGAATATTTTAAATTATGGAGGTTAGTTTTAAATGATGAGGTATAATTATATACCGATAAATTAGGAAATATTTGGAAATTTATATTAATTATTGATTTTAAAACTATTTATGAAAATTGGGCATTTTACAATTTAGTATACAATTAATTGTATATAAGTTAATATTACTAAACTCGATTAATACTTCTTTAATTATGCATTGATTTTTGTTTTGTGCATGGCATGCAACAAATCATGTTGCAAACCCTTGTTACTTTTTATGAACCATGACTTGTTTTCTTTTCAAAAGAATGACTTTGGAAATTTAAAAAAGAAAAAGGAAAATAAAATGAGATATTTATGACATAGCATGGGAGATGGGGGCATAAGACTTGAGAGAAAGGGAGAGAGAGAGAGAAGACTCTAGATTTCTTTTGACCCTTGATCATGACTCCTTCATCTTTTGTTTCCTCATCTTCATTTTATTCTTCATGGCTTTCTCTTCCTCATCATCTACCTCCTCTACCTCACATAATCATCTCAAAAACTTAGTCAAAACCTCATCTTCCCTTCACAAAAAATGATCCTAACACCACTACCAACCCTATGGAGGCATCAAGTTTGGACATTGAAGGCTTTGAGCAACTCAAGAAAATTCTTGAGTTGCCAAATAAGGAAAATCCTACACCATTTGTTAAGTTATTTGTTTTCTTAACATTCTATAGTAGTTTAGAGATGATCAAGAGAGGTTTAGTGATGTTAGAATATTCCAAGATGAGAATTAGGATGGCATTTTGAATTGGGATTGTATATTGGGGTGTAATTAGTGACCATAACCCCTGTAGTGTTAGTATTGTGAACTAAAACTAGAGATTTAAACTCAAAACTTTAACTTAGAAACTTTCCGTGTCGGTATTGTGATATTTCTGGAGGTCTACAGGGAATCTGGAGCAACTCGGGACCTTTATAAAAAAATTAATCATATACATTAACCTATATAGATCATTAGGAGACCACCACGAGAAGATGAGACCAAACATCAAAAATTGGGCCGGCGGGGTGTAACTTTTTAAAAGTAAATAAATAAATAAATCCTTTAGGTGAAATTTCCATTAACCGGTAATATAAATCATAGTTTCCTTAAAACTTAACAATAATTATTTTTTAACATAGAATTAAATACGCCTATTTTAACTATGTAATTGGTATTTATTTAGTGTCAAGACCCGAAAGTACAGAACATGACCGGCACTTAAACTACGAAACGTCTTGAGGCGTACGTAATCTAAGTAAGCCGAAAGACACAGAAATCCAAACCAAGAAAAGTAGTAGAGTGAAGGAAAAACCATTTTAAATCAAATAGTTTGCAATATACGCCGAAATATGCATTTTTAAAATCATAAGTCTTTTCTAAAAATTTCGGCAGAGTTTCCTTTGTAAAAACTGACCCCAAACGGGAACAAAACCTGATAAAGCATATATATGAAAAATGCATCCCCAAGCGGGAGCTAGCTCTTCGTCAATTGACGGTCACAACCATACAAGCAGTATAATATACAACGCCGAAGGGCGAGGATCACAACAGAAAAGAAACTCAAAACAGCATGAAATCCATAGAATACAACGCGCGACTCTAAGGTCGAAGAATAAACAACACTGGTCTCTATCTGAAATAAATACATGTTTGGTTGATGGAACTTCTAGATACAACTGAATAATAATATACAAAATATACTGATGGTCACGATACAAGTGAACCCCACCTACTAGCATATCACCCTGAAATGGAAGTAGTGCCAGCAAAGCCGTAATGAAACCTGTACGGCAAAACCTGCAAGAAAATGTGGTACAACGGGGGTGAGTTACCAACTCGTGAGTAGAAAAACATCTACGAACAGAAATCGCATGAACAACGCAATCCTAGGTCATACGATCATAATATATCCTCAAATATATAACCTGCAGCCTATAACAATGGCTAGGGTATACCTCTAAACAACAGTAATACCAAGTGCTCGTGTCAGTGCCTTAGGTAGCAATATATCATATGGATGAGGTATGAATGCATGAAAACAGAATACATGAAAACGAAGAAACTGCTTTCATAACTTAGTGAGATTTTTTGTACATTTAAAATGAGGTATCATAATGAAATCGGCATAAACAGTGTCTAGCATCGACACAAAACATAAATCTCAATCTCAATATCTCAGGCTCGGTACCTCAATATCTCAAAAATCTCAGTGTCTTAATCTCACTATCTAGGGCACTGTCAGTCCAGACCGGCCCTTAACATCCATCACAATACCACAACGGTATCCTCCGGATATCCGATGCGTCGGGTAAAATCACCGGTCGGTAGTGCTCCCCTGCCAGGCTCAATACCATCCTCTGCAACCTTCTCGTCCCGGGGTACCGCACCCGGCCCACCATGTACCCGAAACGGTTCATCCATCTCCTCGAATCGGGTCTCGAAATCTATCAGCAAACTCATAGTGAACGACTCATACATCATGGGAAAACCGCACTTTTTATTTAAAAAGAGAGAGAAAAAGTTTATTTATGTTTTTGCGGTTTTCCCCCAAATCCAAGAAATCTCATGGAAATCCGAATCCAATCATCAATAGCCCGTAAAACAGTGAATATAGGCATAAAAATCCATGAATGAGACATAACAGTGAATAATAACATGCATGAAGTAGCAAGTAATAACAGCAATGTCTAAACTAGCATATAAGACAAGTACACTAATATCATGTCGAACTATTAGCTAAAAAACTACATCAATTTAATAGTATTCTCTAAAGTGTATGTGACATGGCAATTGCCGATGAAGATGTGTGTGAGCCGACAAGTAAGTGTACGTGGTATATACGCGTCATCAGTAATGGTGATGGTGTCCTAACAACATGATATCAATAATGGTATATGAATCACAAAATAAGTATGCGATGCGGAGCGAACAACATTAACGTGCGGGAGCTGAATACTAAACACAATGATAACTAATCTGCATTTAATAAAATATGAGTTCTACAGTGGTGCCATTTGAAATAACACGAATCGTGGGGTTTTGAAAATAAGGGCTACGGTGTTTTTAAGAAAAGATACGTCTTTTGAAATATCCGTAGAATCCCTTGACCTGTCATTTAAAATACACACGATCCGTTAGTTTTTGAAATAGGTAGGAATCTAATCTAGTCTAACAACTATACTAAACTATACGGCTGAACTAACAAGCTGAATTAAAGGTAAGGCAACCGCCTAACATCTGAGTCGACACCTATATATATATATATTAGTCGGTTATCCCACCTCGATAATATCACATCCGATACCATATCTATAATCAGATATTCCCAAGTCAAGAGTGCGGATCAAACATCAATATGTAGCTCATACCTAAATCCGTCGTACGGCATCCCAAATCTGGGTACGGGTCAATATCGCATTCATCACATTATTCATCTGGTATCCTCTTTATCAAAGATCGCAATCCGGTGTACTGATCTATGTCTAGTACAATACTAATATCATCGATATAATCATGATCTGACTGCTGATCTACAGCCTCATACAAACCAATCTCATCACCACATATCATCATAAAGAGGTATACATCGCCCAAAGCGACCTATTATAATTATCTTAACATATCATATCTCATATCACGATCACATGTCAACCATTTTATATATATCAATATTCACATGGTATCGTCGTCCAAAGATCCGCTATAACATCAAGACGTATCTCAAATACGAATCCTGCCATATCACCGATCTCACGATCTCAAATCAAATCTCATCGACTCACCTCAAATCACAAATACTATCCTCATATCCAGTATATAAACACATAGTCCCATACCCATGTGAACACATAAATATATATTCCCATATAAGCACATATGAAAGAAGAATGTATGCAAGTACGGGTGTGTGTGTGTATGTGTGGTGCAACCGCTACTCTAGGGTTTCACAACACTAAACCAATCCAACCACACCTAGAATCAATCTTTATCATCAATAATCTCAAACAATATAATCAATATATGTTTGTACACGTATTCGTATACATCACCACGAACTGTGGCGGTGCTATACGCCATCCACCCGACTTCTCCCCGTAGATATAAATCTACTCACCTTGCTTCTCGTGTGCCGATGCCGATGTCGCCATCTTCATCTTCAACGCTTCGACATCACGTAGGGTACCTACAAGGATAACACAATCACAAAAGCATATGAAAATCATATCGGAAAACTAAAACGGCACACGCTACTCTCATAGGTAAAAACCTATAGTCTCTCATGCAAACACGACCAATAACCTTTTGCCGTTGACGTTCAAACGCCACCCGTCAGAAACGAATCACCAAATACCAAAATCCATGCTAAAATAAGTCGTAAACTATGCGTCAACACAAGAAAACTACCCCAGATTCTATCCTGGATGGAATCAGTCAAAGTTGCATATACCAAAGGTCAAGTTTATAGGGTAAAAGGCTACAGAACAAAAACGAGGGGGTTCCAACCTGCTCTGGCCGCAATTTGCAGCCAGAAGGGATAAATTGGGGGCCTGGGGAAGGAGATAGGGGCTAGGGTTTTGTGTGGTGGTTCTACGGTGCCTGCACATCTCACTGTCCAACCAAAATTATTTTAGGAGTCTCGGGGTGAAAGCAGATTTCAATACACACTCACAGAATTACATTTTTTCCCGATATCGATTCTATAAACCCGTATTCTGGGTTCTACTCTCAGGTCTGGTCCAATGTAACATCACTAACAGGATTTTAAGGTGACTACAAGCCTCAATTCCACTTTACAACTCAATTCAACTCCTAACCCTAACTTGAATTGTCCAAAGTCCTCAAAACGACACAATATCGACATGAAACAAGTATAGATGCACAAGAAATCGAAATGCTACTCTAAGGGTGCAGAATTTACCTCCTTGGGCAACTCAAGAATTTTCTTGAGTTGCTCAAAGTCCTTAAAACCCTCTCTTTCTAGGTCCAATGTGTAGCTAGTGAGCTTGGGAACATTTTTTGTGAAATGGGAATAGGGTTTTGGAGTTGTATTCATGGTGGATCTAGGCTTGAAGAGGGGGGGGAAGAGGGAGGAGCTGCAGCAGCAAGAGGAAGGAGAGCAGAGAGAAGAGACATGATGAAATGAGGAGGGATGGTTCAAAAAAAAGAAGGGTTGACCTACACCTTTCTCTCTCTTCATCATTCTTACCTTTTCTTTTCTTTTCGTTTTCCTTTATCCTTCTCACACAATGGTCAACCCTAAGCAACCATACTAAAATAAAGAGAAGGCAGAGAACCTTATAATCCCCCAAGAGCTCAAGATCTTGGGTACAGTTTAATAGTATCAAGTACATACCACAGCATCGATGGTCCAGCCTAGAAGGGCAAACCCAAGCCTCACTAATGGCGCTACGGAACTGCCGCAAACCCTAAGGTTCAAAGGCTTTCACACGGTCATTATGTTGAGTTAGGGTTTCATTTTTCTAGAGGGTCCATAGAATTGCCTGCATGTCTTTCCGAATACTTTAAACTTGGAATAACAGGTTTCTGACATTCGATTGTCTCTGTCGACTCTCAACGTCTCCGCGTGAAGTCGCCTCTAGCTGGAATCAATCTATCTGATGACCCCGCATCAGGGTAGGCGAACGAATCACATGTCCTAGTCATTCATCCTCGATGACTAGTGACCTTCTATCATCTCCTAGTACAACTCGTACTGTAATAGCTCCAACATCTGGGGCGATATCTCGTCGTTTGCCGTAACAACTGGCTCACTCGTCTGCACACTGAACAGTGCCTCAATCATCATGAATAAGCAATACTTCAACGGTCATCAAAATCTGGTTGGCCTCTGCCAGTGGCCCAATCCTCTGGTGCTGATCAGCACATCCGGGAAATCTCGTAAAAGCGATCAGTCAAACGCTCATGGTGCGAAAACACAATAAAAAGACACATCTCTGCAATCGTGTGTCGCCGGAATTACGCCCTGGTCAGTCCTCGCTCGTGACAAGCTCGTGCTGGCCGCAACTCTAGTCGTAGCTCTCCCTGCCCGTAATCATGGCAGCAAAACCATAACTTGTACCGATGAGGCTAGATCAGGAATGAATATAATACTAAGCAAAGAAATGTACATCCTAAGGCTTCTTAAGTGGAGTAGCGTATCGTAAATATGTCGCAGAACATACGTACGGTACGTCACTCTACTCAAGTTACCTACTCCATCAACCAAGGATCATCCTACGCTCCGAAGATAAAACTTAACGCTCTGATACCAACTTTGTCACGGCCCGAAAGTACAGAACATGACCGGCACTTAAACTACGAAACGTCTCGAGGCGTACGTAATCTAAGTAAGCCGAAAGACCCAGAAATCCAAACCAAGAAAAGTAGTAGAGTGAAGGAAAAACCATTTTAAATCAAATAGTTTGCAACATACGCCGAAATATGCATTTTTAAAATCATAAGTCTTTTCTAAAAATTTCAGTAGAGTTTCCTTTGTAAAAACTAACCCCAAACGGATACAAAACCTGATAAAGTATATATATGAAAAATGCATCCCCAACCGGGAGCTAACTCTTCGTCAATCGACGATCACAACCACACAAGCAGTATAATATACAACGCCGAAAGGTGAGGATCACAACAGAAAAGGAAACTCAAAACAGCATGAAATCCATAGAATACAACGCGCGGCTCTAAGGTCGAAGAATAAACAGCACTGGTCTCTATCTGAAATAAATACATGTTTGGTTGATGGAACTTCTAGATACAACTGAATAATAATATACAAAATATACTGATGGTCACGATACAAGTGAACCCACCTTCTAGCAAATCACCCGGAAATGGTAGTAGTGCCAGCAAAGCCGTAATGAAACCTGTACGGCAAAACCTGCAAGAAACTGTGGCACAACGGGGGTGAGTTACCAACTCGTGAGTAGAAAAACATCTACGAACTGAAATCGCATGAACAACGCAATCCTAGGTCATACGATCATAATATATCCTCAAATATAACTTGCAGCCTATAATAATGGCTAGGGTATACCTCTAAATAACAGTAATACCAAGTGCTCGTGTCAGTGCCTCAGGTAGCAATATATCATATGGATGGGGTATGAATGCATGAAAACAGAATACATGAAAATGAAGAAACTGCTTTCATAACTTAGTGAGATTTTTTATACATTTAAAATGAGATATCATAATGAAATCGGCATAAACAGTGTCTAGAATCGACACAAAACATAAATCTCAATCTCAATATCTCAAGCTCGGTACCTCAATATCTCGAAAATCTCAGTGTCTCAATCTCACTATCTAGGGCACCGTCAGTCTAGACTGGCCCCTAACATCCATCACAAGACCACGACAGTATCCTCCGGATATCCGACGCGTCGGGTAAAATCACCGGTCAGTAGTGCTCCTCTGCCAGGCTCAACGCCATCCTCTGCGACCTTCTCGTCCCGGGGTACCGCACCGGGCCCACCATGTACCCGAAACGGTTCATCCATCTCCTCGAATAGGATCTCGAAATCTATCAGCAAAATCATGGTGGACGACTCATACATCATGGGAAAACCGCACTTTTTATTTAAAAAGATAGAGAAGATGTTTATTTATGTTTTTGCGGTTTTCCCACAAATCCGAGAAATCTCATAGAAATCCGAATCCAAATCATCAATAGCCCGTAAAACAGTGAATATAGGCATAAAAATCCATGAATGCGGCATAACAGTGAATAATAACATGCATGAAGTAGCAAGTAATAACTGCAATGTCTAAACTGGCATATAAGATAAGTACACTAATATCATGTCGAACTATTAGCTAACAAGCTACGTCAATATAATAGTATTCTCTAAAGTGTACATGACATGGCAATTACCGATGAAGATGTGTGTAAGCCGGCAAGTAAGTGTACGTGGTACATACGCGTCATCGGTAATGGTGCTGGTGTCCTAACAGCATGATATCAATAACGGTATATGAATCACAAAATAAGTATGCGATGTGGAGCGAACAGCAATAACGTGCGGGAGCTGAATACTAAACACAATGATAACCAATCTGCATTTAATAAAACATGAGTTCTACAGTGGTGCCATTTGAAATAACACGAATCGTGGGGTTTTGAAAATAAGGGCTACGGTATTTTTAAGAAAAGATACGTCTTTTGAAATATCCGTAGAATCCCTTGACCTATTATTTAAAATACCCACGATCCGTTAGTTTTTGAAATAGGTAGGAATCTAATCTAGTCTAACAACTACACTAAACTATACTGCTGAACTAACAAGCTGAATTAAAGGTAAGGCAACAGCCTAACATCTGAGTCGACACCTATATATATATTAGTCGGTTATCCCGCCTCGATAATATCACATCCGATACCATATCTATAATCAGATATTCCTAAGTCAAGAGTGCGGATCAAACATCAATATATAGCTCGTACGTAAATCCGTCGTACGGCATCCCAAATCTGGGTATGGGTCAATATCAAATTCATCACATTATTCATCTGGTATCCTCTTTATCAAAGATCACAATCCGGCGTACTGATCTATCTCTAGTATAATACTAATATCATCGATATAATCCTGATCTGACTGCTGATCTACAGCCTCATACAAACCAATGTCATCGCCACATATCATCATAAAGAGGTATACATCGCCCAAACCGACCTATTATAATTATCTTAACATATCATATCTCATATCACGATCACATGTCAACAATTTTATATATATCACTATTCACATGGTATCGTCGTCCAAAGATCCGCTATAACATCATGACGTATCTTAAATACGAATCCTGCCACATCACCGATCTCATGATCTCAAATCAAATCTCATCGACTCACCTCAAATCCTAAATACTATCCTCAAATCCAGTATATGAACACATAGTCCCATACCCATGTGAACACATAAATATATATTCCCATATAACCACATATGAAAGAAGAATGTATGCAAGTACGGGTTTGTGTGTGTATGTGTGGTGCAACCGCTACTCTAGTGTTTCGCAACACTAAACCAATCCAACCACACCTAGAATCTATCTTTATCATCAATAATCTCAAACAATATAATCAATATATGTGTGTAAACGTATTCGTATACATCACCACGAACTCCGGGGGTGCTATACGCCATCCACCCGATTTCTCCCCGTAGATATAAATCTACTCATCTTGCTTCTCGTGTGCCGATGCCGATGTCGCCATCTTCATCTTCAACACCTCGACATCACGTAGGGTACCTACAAGGATAACACAATCACAAAAGCACATGAAAATCACATCGGAAAACTAAAACGGCACATGCTACTCTCATAAGTAAAAACCTATAGTCTCGCATGCAAACACGACCAATAACCCTTTGCCGTTGACGTTCAAACGCCACCCGACAGAAACGAATCACCAAATACCAAAATCCATGCTAAAACAAGTTGTAAACCATGCGCCAGCACAAGAAAACTACCCCAGATTCTATCCTAGATGGAATCAGTCAAAGTTGCATATACCAAAGGTCAAGTTTATAGGGTAAAAGGCTACAGAACAAAAACGAGGGGGTTCCAACCTGCTCTGGCCGCAATTTGCAGCCAGAAGGGATAAATTGGGGGCCTGGGGAAGGAGATAGGGGCTAGGGTTTTGTGTGGTGGTTCCACGGTGTCTGCACATCTCACTGTCCAACCAAAATTATTTTAGGAGTCTCGGGGTGAAAGCAGATTTCAATACACACTCACAGAATTACATTTTTTCCCGATATCGATTCTATAAATCCGTATTCTGGGTTCTACTCTCAGGTCTGGTCCAATGTAACATCACTAACAGGATTTTAAGGTGACTACAAGCCTCAATTCCACTTTACAACTCAATTCAACTCCTAACCCTAACTTGAATTGTCCAAAGTCCTCAAAACGACACAATATCGACATGAAACAAGTATAGATGCACAAGAAATCGAAATGCTACTCTAAGGGTACAGAATTTACCTCCTTTGGCAACTCAAGAATTTTCTTGAGTTGCTCAAAGTCCTTAAGATCCTCTCTTTCTAAGTCCAATGTGTAGCTAGTGAGATTGGGAACATTTTTTGTGAAATGGGAATAGGGTTTTGGAGTTGTATTCATAGTGGATCTAGGTTTGAAGAGGGGGGGAGGAAGAGGGAGGAGCTGTAGCAGCAAGGGGAAGGAGAGCAGAGAGAAGAGACATGATGAAATGAGGAGGGATGGTTCAAAAAAAAGTAGGGTTGACCTACACCTTTCTCTCTCTTCATCATTCTTACCTTTTCTTTTCTTTTCTTTTTCCTTTATCCTTCTCACACAATGGTCAACCCTAAGAAACCATACTAAAATGAATAGAAGGCCAAGAAACAATGAAACACAAGTGTAAAAATGATAAGCGCATATTTTGCCCAAAAATGCTAAAAAACCGATTAGCGATTTTTAATCGCGATTATCACTAAATTAGCATATGATTCATCATAAAAACTTAAAAATGGCATAATTCCATAAAATACCCTATTTTAGAATTTTCCATAATTTTTCCAAAATTTTCCCCATTTATCGGTATTTAATTATACCGAAATATTAAAATATTCATTAAAAATTAATATTAAATGATTAAAATTCCCAAAAATAATATTTTATTTTTTTGAAATGTTACATTTAGTCACTTATAAATTGTTAGTTTACTTAAATATTTTTCCTTAATTAATTATTTTAAATAATATTTTAAGCTTTCATTTATACATTTAATTAGTGCTAATTACAAATGAGAATGGGTTAATTATATTTTAATGAACCATGACAACTTAGAACCAAGATTTGTAACATGTTTTCTCTCTCTCACCTTGTCTCCATATTTCTAGAGAATTCTAGGAAAAATGAAATTTGAAAATAAATTAAGTTAGAATTATGAAGAGAGGTGCATTTAATGAGGCATGAAAGGTTGTCTCAACCTAGAAAATTCCACACGCAAGCCCACACACCCTTTTCCCTCACTTTACCGAGCCAAGTAGTGGCAGCCCCCCTCCCCCATCTCTTTTCACAAATTCTCATCTCATTCTCACTTCAAAAAAATTAAAAGAAAAGAAAATTAAAAACGGGATTAATATATGATATGATTGGGATGTTTCTACACATGTCTACACACTCACTCATACTTCACTCTTTCTCTCTTTCTTCCAAGGCTGTGGCCGAACCTGGGACCAGCCCCTCCCCTCTCCAAAAACCTCACATTCTTCACCTCAAAAATCATCAAAAAAATCATCAAAAATCAATACAAAACCTTTCCAATTCCTAATTAAATATTTACCAATTATTCCTTGGCCAATCTAGCATGAATTTTGGAGCAAGAGAGCAATTTGGAAGGCCAAGAATTCAAGTTTGATCTCATGTTTGTTGAGGTATAATCCTAACCCAATGGTTATTTGTTGGTTAATTACTCCAATTTAATTAAATTTGGTGTTTAATTATGATTGTAATTGCAAACTTGAAATTTCAAGAATAGGGTTTGGATCAAGTTAGGGTTTTTATTACTTGATTAAGGTTGCAATGTGTAGATTAGTATCTAAAGACATGCAAAATCTAGTCTAATTGTTAAATTGTAAATTGTTATTTTTTTAACTGTCCTAATTAAGCTATCTTGCAAACTAGATTTTAGGATTTATGTAAATTGATGAGATAAAATTTTGGTGAAGGTTAGGGTGGCTAAATTAAGCTATTAATTGAATATTGTGGTCACTAGATTGGCTAAAACATCTAGATTTGTACTAAAATGGTAAAGATGCTTACTAGGTTTTCGGAATAAATCGAATTGAATTAAGTTCGAGGGTTTGATGGTTTGCCACCTATTTCATATAATATCTAGAGTGTTATGAGTGCACGACGGGTACGATTGGGTTTTAGGCTTGGTGGTTTTCACGAATAGCGACCCTAGTTATGCTTTATGGCGTTGTCACGAGCGCGTTTTGTGCACCAAGTGTGTGCGCGTCTTGATGTGCGCGTGCATTGACTTGTGTAGTTTGTATCCGCGACTATTATTTATTTATCCTCTTAATTGCTTGTGTGCAATTTTAGGATCGGGTGCAGAGGCGTCGGACGCGGCGCGGAAAGACAGGGCTGAGATCGGATCAGATTAGCCGAGGCGTCCCGGTGAGTAGATGTATACCTCTATGGGGGGATCGTCTGGATAGCGCGAGGCGCCCGATGGTTTAGTATTACTTGTAGTATTTGCATTATATGCATAGTTTCTAGTTATGCATCTCATTGCATCGCATCATCTTATATAGATGAATATATATATATATATACACACACACACACACACACACACACACGTGCGTGTGATACCATTCTATAGGACACTTGCACCATTACCATTGGTTCATGCTGCACGTGCACTATTCATGCTAACAACACACCTTTGGTAATTGCTATGTCACGAACACTATAAAACTAGATTAGAATCGGTAGTTGTGCATTTGCATCATATATGATCCATGGATTTATACTTGTATATTCATTTCTTTAAAATGAATACGTAGGATTGTTAGTCATATATACATACCTCATTACATCATGATTCATACATAGCTTCTGGCCATATTTCGTATGGTATATACTACCGTATCATAGATTTCCATCATCACCGGTATGTTTATATTTTGTGATTCTTCTCGAGGATTTCAATATTTATGAGATTTCTGTATTTTGGGAAAACTGGGAGGATTTTATAAACTTATTATCATTTTAAAATGCAAGTTGCGGTTTTCTTGTGATGTATGTGTCGTCCACCATGAGTTTTCATGATTGCTGTTGGTTTTTGAGACCCGATTAGAGGAGTAGGATGAACCGTTTCGGGTACATGTTGGGCCCGGTATGGTACCTCGGGACGAGAGTGTTTTTGTGGGGATGACGATGAGCCTGGCAGGGGCAGACTACCTACCGGTGATGTCCGGCGCGGCAGATATCCGGAGGATACCGACCGTAGTCGTGAGATTTGATGATATGGGCCGATCCGGACTGACGGAGTCCGAGATATTGAGATATTGATACATTTGAGATGTTGAGATATTGAGACATTGATATATTCATATTTTGTGTCGATACTTGACACGGACTTCTGATGATTTCATTGACAATACTTTAGTTATTTTACAAAATTTTTATTAAGAAAAGAATACAGATTTTCTCTTACCAAACATATACGTGTTTCGTGTTGATTCTGCATTCATGTTGCATACATACTAGTGCATCGTATCATATCGGTATATGTAGGTTGTGACGCATCTGTGTGCATGCTTACGATAGCCTTATTAGATGTTGCTTATTACTCACGAGTTGGCAACTCACCCCCGTTGTGCCACAGTATCTTGCAGGTCTGACCCGTCAGCACAGTAGCGGCGGGCAAACTTTCTATTCCGCTTCGTTTGCTTCAACTTGCAGCTTGCTCATAGGTGGGTTTTGGAGGAATTTCTTTTTCTCCCATCGTGTATTTTATTGTATCTAGTATACTCCATCTACCCTTCGTACATTAGATTTAGATGGTGAGATTGTGAGATTTGTATGTATTCTATTTCTGGTGTCGATGCTCACTTGAACCGACGAGTTGTTTTCTTATTTCCGAGCTTTTATATGATTATTTTCACACTTGATAATATGTATTGCATGTGGTTGTGATTCCGCCTTGGGCGAAGAGCTAGCTCTCGCTTGGGGATGCCTTTATTCTTTATATATATGTAGTTTCATGTGTTGTACCCATTGGAGGCCCGTATTTACAAAGGAGACTCTGCCGAAATTTTTAGGAAATATTGTAATATTTTTAAAATTTTTAGTGCGACTTATTTTGTTTTAACTCGCTTTCTTTAACTAAGTTTTTCCTTCACTCTATTGCTTTAAATGGTTTAGATTTCTGGGCTTTAGCTTACTTAGATTACGTTGCGCCTTGAGACGTTTCGTAATTTAAGTGCCAGTCACGTTCCATACCTTCGGGTCGTAACACGGGGGCGGTTATTGTAGCACTTTGGTCGGCCAGAATTTGGCTGTTGATGTTGGGTTTTGTCTTCTAGCTCACACACCTCATAACTTAGCCACTGTATTTTTTGTTTTGCTCCATATTATCTGAGGCAAAATCTGGGAGCGTTTGAGTTAATAAGAGCAATGGTTTTCCCAATTACTAAAACTTGGATTTTGGCATTTAATTGTGGATTTGGTCGTTGGACGTTTGTACGTCAATGACGAGGGTTCTATGATTGTTTTGGCATTCGTAGGCTATAGATTCTAACCTATGAGCGTTTCGCGTGTCGTGTCAGTTTTTGAATCGGATTTTAATACGATACGATGTATTTTGTGATATGTAGGCACCCTCACATAGACATCGAACAACAACGAAGAGCGTGGCGTCTTTGACTTCGGCAAGCGAGAATCAAGGTGAGTAGATGTATATCTACGGGGTGAAGTCGGGTGGATGGCGTATAGCACCCCCGCAATTTCGTAGTGGAGGATGCGAATATATATATATATATATGTGTGTGTGTGTGTGTGTGTGTGTGTGTGTGTGTGTGTGTGTTATTTTGAGACGTGAATACTTAGCAAGGAAGGCTGTAGGAGACCATGGGTTGGATTTAGCGTAATTAGAAGAGAGTGCTTTTAGTTTAGTTTATTAGTCGCGAAACCCTAAAGTAAAGGTTGACACACACACGCACGCACACACGTGATATGATTTTGGGTGTATATATTTATGTGTGTGTGTGTGTGTGTGTGTGGATGCGTTGGTGTGTGTGTGTGTGTGTGTGTGTGTGTGTGTTTGTGTGTGTGTATACACGGATGATGAGCACAGTATATGATACTTGGAGATGAGTCGATATGATCGGGCATGATACCGGGAGATTGTGATATGTGATTGAGTCATGACATGATATACGACATGATATTATATTTGATCATTGGGCGATGTGTATTCATACACACGAGAATATATGTTTGATGATATCGGAATGTACTAGACTTTAGAATGGTGCCCCTAATTCATGATATTACGATAATGATACCATATGAATAATGAGGTATATGTGATATTTGACCCGTACCCCGATTTTAGGATGCCGTACGATGGATCTTACCGTACGAGGTAGAGATATGATGATTAATCCACACTCTTGAGTTGAGGATTTCGTACTATGTATTATACAGTACGTGATGTTATGAGGCTGGATCGCCGAATACTAGGCATATCGACTCGGAACTTAGGTGGATTTCTTACCCATTCGACTAGTTTCTTAGTTTAGTCCTTTAGTTGATTAGGTAGATGTTAGACTAGGCTCGAGTCATACTTATTTTCAAAACTAACAAATCGTGAGTATTTTTAAAGACAGGCCGAGGGATACTACGGATTTTTCAAAAGACGTAAATTTGCTCAAAAACCCCGTAGCCCCTATTTTTCTAAAACCACGATTCGTGCTATTTCAAACACCAAAATTGTATGAGTCGTATATAGAAATGTGTATTCTTCAATGTTGCGGTTATTACTCATTCTCCGTTATATTCATGTTATTCTCATTACATTGCATGTTTATACATGTGTTTCCTTAACTATTATGATCCCGGCTGTTAGGACACCAGCACCATTACCGATGATACTTATGTTCCACGTACACTTGCTTGCCGGCTCACACACATCATCATCAGTAATTGCCATGTCACGTACACTCTAGAAAACATTACTTCATTGGTATAATTTGCTAGCTGGTAGTTTCAATATAGTACTAGTATGCTTGCTTTCATATGCTAGTTAGATATTGCATTCCTTACTTGATACTTCATGCATTTATACATTCATTCTGTTACGCAATATTGTGGAGCTTTATTCCTGTAATTCACTGTTTATTGACTCCTGATTTTGGGATTTCTGATTTTCCATGAGATTTTTGGATTTTGGGAAAAACCGCAAGAATTTTATAAACCTATTATCATTTTAAAAATAGAAATTTGCGGTTTTCTCGTGATATGATGTGTGTGGCGTCCACCATGAGTTTTCTCGGTTCTTGAGCTATATCATATACCTGATTCGAGGAGGGGGATGCAACGCCTGCGGGTATATGGTGGACCCGGTATGGTACCCCGGGGCTAGATAGTTTTCGTAGGGATGACGATGAGCACGGCAGGGGAGCACTACTTACCGGTTATTTGTGACGCGGTGGATGACCGGAGGATACCGACCATAGTCGTGAGATTTGATGGTATGGGCTGATCCGGACTGACGGAGCCCGAGATATTGAGATTTTGAGATATATGAGACATTGAGATATTGAGATATACATATATTGTGTCAATGCTGGACATGGATTTTCTGTCGATTTCACTGATGATGATCCAGTTTTATTATATAAGTTTTACTAAGATAAAAACACAGATTTTATTATGCCTGATATATACAGATTTCGTGGTTGATTGTTTCATTCATGATGCATCCATGCATATACATATGACATGTTACTACTTGAGGCACTGACACGAGTATTGGTATTACACTTATGCTTAGATTAGTACCTTTGCCACTACTAGAAGCTTCAGTGTTATATTTGAGCTTATTATTGTACGACCTAGGAGATCGTCTTTCATACAATTTCTACTCGGTGATGTCTTCTACTCACGAGTTGGTAACTCACCCCCGTTGTGCCACAGTTTCTTGCAGGTTTAGCCGTACAGGTTCTATAGCGGCTTCGCTGGCACACTACTTACTTCCGGGTGCTTGCTTGGGTAGGTGGGCTCACTTGCATCGTGACCACCATTGTATATTCATTTATTTAGTTGTATCTAGTAAGCTCCATCAACCAGATTGTGTATATTTGATAGACTTAGAAAACCAGTTGTTTATTCTTTCGACCTTAGTATCGCGTGCTTGTATTATTATGGTTCTTCTCTGTTTTTCTTGAGGATATTGGTTTTCTTTCTAAGTTTTTGATCATCGCCCTTCGGCGTTGTATATTTATATTATCTTGTGTGGTTGTGATTCCGCCGTTTGGCGAAGAGCTAGCTCCCGCTTGGGGATGCCTTTTATTATTGCTTATGATTATTCTTATTTTGTACCCGTTTGGGGACCAGTTTTTAGAAGGGAGACTCTGCCGAAAATTTTGGAAAAACATGTTGCTTTTAAATCGTTTACTATGACTTTAGTTTGTGAAAATCACTTTCTTTAAAACAAGTTTCCTTCACTCTATTTCTTAAACAGTTTAGATTTCTGGGCTTTGGCTTACTTAGATTACGTTACGCCTCTAGACGTTGCGTAATTTAAGTGCCAGTCACGTTCCTTACTTTCGGATCATGACAGAGAGCAGCAAGCAACCCTGCCAATTCTAGGGTTAGGAGACCCTGTCTCGACTCCTCGAGATGGTCTCCCACTAGAACCTAGAACCCGGTTACTTGTGCTCCCCACCTTGGGTCTATCCTAATATGGAAAAGTAAATAATATACATCAATGGTGACATCATCATCAACCCGGAAGTGCCCTAATAAAAGAATATTACATACAATGAATTTTACATGAATTAAAAGAAAAACCTTAATCTGACATAAAACCCCCGGCAATTTTATCACGACGATCCAATATATCATATCACAGCAACACATAATATCACAGGTCATCAACGTAAGTAAATATGCGTATCCCAATTGTCGTTGACGTATAGCAACGAAACCGGCGATACACTATATATTACACTTACAGTCGCAGAAAAGAATGTGAACTACAATAATTAGAATCCGCAATAAATCTTAGACATCATATACCCGCATATCACATATTTCAAATTTCATGCCTAACTTTATAAACCCTGCATTTTAGTCTCGACTTGAAAACACTTTTCAATAATTAGTCGGGAAATTCAACAGGATTCCCGACAACAAAATCGAATGCGTGTCAGAAACTTTAGTAGACAGCCACACCCCCGATGCCGTTGACGAAGTGTACTTAGGTGGAACACCGTGGCCGTGAGCACCCGAGCGGATGCTTTTGGCAATGGGGTTCTCTTATAGTCACTTGGTCGGGGCTATGGGGCATGGCTATCTTGTAATGTTACCCGGTGAGTATCCGCATACGCTACACGATTGCGACGAAGTTTTGATCCAAATCGAAACTTCGTGGCAATCGATGATTCGAGACTAAATTACTAGATTTATAAAATTTAAACCAGTTTTCACAAAACTAATAATTGTGGATTCCAAATATTGTATCACAAATCACAAATAGCTAGGCGACGTTAAACATTTCGATCGAATCGTCAAATTCCTAAAATTTCCAGAGAGCTCAACACTTAAGCACAATTAAAAAATACCCAGAGCATGCCACAGTACTTATGGACCAACCGTTGAAGTGCCAACCCAAGCCTCACACTTGGCGCCGCGTAACCACCGCAAATACCACTATTTGGCCGCGGTTCCGCGGTCAAGTAATCGAGTTAGAGTTTCATTCTTCAAGAGGGTCCATAGAATTACCTGCATAATTTTTTGAATATTTTTAATCTCAAAAATTCCAATGTTTGGAAAATTTTCCAGAGAACATGGGAAATTAGGGTTTTCGGTGTTCGTTCGGACTTCTAACTTCGCCTAGACGACGCCTAATGCTCTAGCTTGACTCTAATACCATGTTGGGGTTTATTAGAATAACCACTGGGGTTTCAAGGTGTATCAAGTATACAATTTTTAAATTTTAGTGTGCTAATGAACTCAAACTTAGAATTGAACTAGAGAATTAGGGTTTTACATCACGTAATCAAACATTACACTAAGTGAATATGTAATACAACCTTTGTAGACCGGTCCATCACTTCAAATGCTCCGTGTAGAAGTCCCTTCGCTCCAAGTAGTGGTGTCCCGGACTCCCCGTAAGCTCCACTAGTCGAAATGAACGAGCTTGCTCAAGTATTCGAGGCCGAAAATGATCTACGTCGAGGAGACTCTAGCTCATGCTACCTCTTCACTAATGGATGAATTAGTGAAGCAAACAACCTACACTATATGGCTAATATGGTATAGATTGATGAAGTAGGAATTTAGCTCACTTTAGAATATTTTTCCTCTCGTTCTTTTTCAACTCAAGAAAATCAAGTTAAGAAAAGAGATGAAGAAGATGAAGACTCATATGAACCATAGGTGAGAAAATATCTAATATAAACTCTTGTGGTGACTTAACTAAGGCTAAGGTAATGGTTAGGTTTAATAATATCTAGAGTAAAACAAAAGTTAGTGGAGTTTAGGTTAGGTTTCCACAAGCTTCTCCAACCTTCACAACCATGCTAATTTCCACCTATTTTGTTTTTTCTCTAAATAATTAAAACCTCACATTATCATAACACCCAAGTTCCTGTTGGATATAGTGCCCTCAAAGTCAATTATTGGATCGCAGGTACGTGATTGCAATGATTGCGGAGGACCTATACCGATATAACAGTCTTACAAGAGATGATAGTATGATATCTGGTCTGTCTTTATCATCATGTAGATGTTGATAGAGCCCATAGGATTCTTGCTTGACTACCAGCAGTATGATGGCGATCATATATGTGGGAGCTGGGGTCTATAAGAACATCCTTAAAGTGCCCCAAGTCGTGGGAGTTTCGAGACAGGGCATCGATACTCCAAAGTAGACTAGTGTATACATTCGAGACCCCGACGAGGGGCGGTGGCCGGTCTCACAAGCCATTGGTGTTAGTTGATTCACCTAAGATGTATACAGGTGCTCATTGGGTTATGAGTACACCGGACAGGACTCGCCGGGAACTTGCTAATTGGTATTATACCTAGCGTCAGATAGCAGTTCCCTGGTGACATGTGTACAGGTTAGTCCATCGACCTGAGTTCGTCATTTGTCTCGTGTGAGTTCCCACTGTGCTTTTATTTATACCCTACCACGGGTCAAAGGAGTCATGCAAACAGGTATTTTTTGGGTACAGTCCCGAGCCACATGGAGGCAGTGAGCAGATCGTCGGGGATTCGTCTCTCTCGGTATTGGGGGTGAGATCGCACTGTGTTTAGGAGAGCCATTGCACGAAATCCCTGGCCAGGGTAATCGAGATTTACTGGAAGGTATTCCAGTAGTATCTCAGGGTGTTCTGGGCTGCTCTCTTACACGACTTATACAGCTATTGGGGGTCTGACGTTTACCGGCCCCCTAGGCCTTATATGCGATACTCATAGACGAATGGACCGGACTGTATGGATATTGTCACTGTCAGGCTCAGTAGGGTTTCTGGATGAGTTCGCTCGTCAGCTTCCCTTCCAATTAATACATAGGCAATCGTTACGTACAGCCTGTACCTCTGACGTGCTAGGGGTTATACCCAGTGCCAGTGTGTTGATGAGTCATTAGAGTCCCCCACAGACACTTTCCCAAGTTCAAGCGAAACGTTGTAGATGCCGTATGGTTCTATGGCAGGGTTCGGAAAATGCACGTGCCTTTTCGCACGTGTCATATTTCGGGCAGATAATACTGGTAGGATTTGGTTTAAGCCGGATCCAAGTATTATACTGTGTAGATATAATATATTTATCTCAGTTATATTTTTATTCTGTCGTAATACAAATGCGGGTATGTTTATACTGTTACGGGGTTATCCTAAAATTCGTTTCAGGATCACTTTTGGAAGTTGCCAGTTTCCCATTTTCTATCACCCTTCTTTAACATTTGGTTAAATGCGGATTTATCTTTTCTTGGGTGAGTCATGTTTCTAGATGGTTCTAGATGGTGACAAGGCATGTGAGTCATTAGTTCATTAAAGGTGCATTTAATGATGGAGGATGACTAAGGTTATGAGTCATTGTTTCCATTAATGCATTTTGGTAATGCTTAAGATATTTTTCCTTGATCTTTTGCCTTATGATTACCTCCCCTCTCCTACACTCACTCTCCCTCTTCTTTATAAGTGGCCGGCCCCTCTTGAGGGTGATGGGGGATTCATTTTGAGAAAAAGATACAAGAAATTTAGTTCATGGAAATTTCATATAGTTCAATTTCCATTTACCCGATTCCAAATGGAAACTTCATTAACCGTTCGTCCATACCTTTGGACGTAACGAAACAAAGTGTTCTACTCATTCTCTACAACAATCTTGGTCATCTCTTTTAGCAAACTTGATGATCGAGTTGCCTCGGTTCAGAGGCAGGAGACCGTTTAAAAATCCGTCGACGTGGTGCCACCTGGACGAGAAGACTGGAGAACCAGGAGATCGGAGCAGCCGCAACAAAACGTGGGATGATGGTTGAAGACCGAAGGACTTGGATCGTTCGGTATAACATTTCTACCCACTTTGTAGTTTGTTAGTTTACCTTTAATAGCAGATCCGGGTTATAGTGTGCGATAGCGCCAGCTAATAAGTTTTTGTTCCGCATTTGGCATCTGTTAGACGGCCGGGGCACAACCGTAGACTTACATTGGTATCAGAGCCTCACCATTAAGCTATACTAACTTGTGCTAACGCGTTTAAAACATCGATCGATCGGAATTTCGTAAAACTACATTTTTTTGTTCAAAGTTTCTGTCGATTTTAAATAAGGTCTAAAATTAATTTTGCATATCACAGAAAATTGTGTAGGGTTTTCTAAGCACACTGTACAAATTTAGTCACGTGATCCCATATAACAGCCGCGGATCCGCGGTCAAACCTAGGGTTTGACCGCGCATCCGCGGCCGTTTAGTGGGAACAATGCTCCAAAATTGTACAGGGGCATCTACAAAGTAAATTGTGGTTATTGGTAGTATTCTTTTGGGCCCAGATTTTATAACTGTACACCAGATGTACGTGGGGCCCACTTCGGGAAATTTTGTCGATCGAAATTTTAAACTTGTTAGTTTACAGTACTTACTTTATATCTCCGACCGTGAATGTCATTCAATCGGTAAACCGTGTCTGATTGCTATAATTCTTTTAGACGGGTTTACGAACGTGACATTCGCGTTGATGTTCTGTGTTGTGCTGTGATGTTGCAGATATGTCGTGGTGGATAGCAGTGTGCAATGGTAGTGCTATTTGGATTTATTTGTACATTTGATATTGCGGGGCGAGCGTCCGACTTGTGGACTGCCGTCACTGCCTGTTTGTATATTATTCTTTTAGGGCACGACCGGGATGAGGTCGATGTACCCGTTGTATATATTTTCTTTTTTTTTGTACTAGGATTACCCTGCGGCGGGGTGCACGGATAGCCGGGTTCTGGAGGACAACGGGTCTGTATCTCATGCCTTTGAGAGGCAAAAGGGCCTCACTCTAGAATTGGCGGGCTATTCGCCGCACTCGTAGGGGGTACAGGTTGACCCAAGGAGGGGTGCTCAAGTTACCGGATTCCGTGAAGTGCTGGGTGGTCCATTCAGTTTGCTGTAGTGGGCTGCCTCGCTTCAAGTTTTGGCGGGTAACTTGTCGCACCCATAGGGTTCTAGGTTTCATTGCACAGGCTATCTACACGACCTGAAGAACGTCGGGTTTCAGTAGCGGCTCTGTGAAATCCGGGGATCCCAGATTATCTGTAATGTTCTATGATGCTTATTACTTTTCTGTGATGTTGCATTTATCATGCCTGGAGCGATTATTATATATTTATATATATACTAGTAGATGTTGTATATGTTTTGCACCCGCGCTAGCCCTGTCCCCACTCTGTCGTTAGTTAAGTAACCTAACATGTGATGACGGGACCCAGTGGCGAATGCGGATGGCATATACGTACATTTTATTTTCGTTCTTTTCTGGTGTCATTGATTGATGGGACTGCATTGATTCTTATCAATGCAAAGATAAAACAAAGCTATATTTGATGTTGTTGGAACAAATTTTAAAAAAGGAGTTATTACAACGACGTTTCCTTTTGTTTTGCATAGCGGTATTTAGTTAGAATATCCTGCACCTCATTCGACGAGGCAAGGGCCGAGATCCCTTCACCGGGAGTGACCCCTTGGGCAGAAGTTTACATCAGGGTAATAACTTCAATATAGTCGATTACAAGTTGCTTTGCATCGCGGTATTCAGTTGGAATATCCTGCACCTCATTCCATAAGGAAAGAGCTGTGATCCCTTCACCGGGAGTAACCTCTTTAGCAAAAGGTTTTCGCCACTATATTTTTATAAAAAGCTATCAGGTTCCTTCAATGAGATCAAGTTCATTACGTTAAAGGTTTTTCACCAAAAACCAGCCTTAATCCTCCGTTATTTCTTATGGATGGTCAGTAGTATCCAAGCTATGTTTGTTGGCCTACGTCAAGGCATAGTGTTTGGTAGCTGCTGGGGTATTCATTTGTTGCATAGATAGATGCATTAGTTTAGGACAGACGTACGGCCTTGTTGGCCTACATCAAGGGCATGTACGATGACCTAAATTAATCAGGAAAACGACGGGTAGAACTTGACATGTGGGTTATGATTTGTTGGCCTACGTCAAGGTCATAAGAGTATGGGATAAAAATTACATCGGGAGTTTCAAACTTACAAGAAACTTGCCATACTTGCGCATACCTTCTGGAGTGTGGTAACTTGAGTGGCTTCCATCAAGTTATAATGCGATGATAGTTGGATCCCGATTCCCACTGATGAGTTGGTTTACTCTTCGAGTGATCCCGACTAATTCTTATTTCAGGTTTGGAGGAGAATTTGAGATTACAGTGGGAGATTTCCTGATTAGATAAAGTGATAACCATTCTGATCTAGGTTAGAGTGCACGCAGAGTGTTTCTTTTCTCTCTCTCTTTGGCAGCGACCTTTGACCGACCCTAGACTATAACTCAGTGACAAAGTTGACCGAACCTTCTTAGAATACTGGCTTTTGGATTGTCTAAAGTTACATAAGTCATTGCCGCTCCTTCTTTTACCTTTGTATTTCTCAGAACACCCCGTATTATTACGGACATCCACTTCCATTGGATAGATTCATCGTATGGTTATATACGAACTCGAAGGGACTTCTTTGAGGATGGATCCAGGTTCAGGAGAAATAGAATTGGTTTATTCAGTTGTCTTTTATTATCACCTTCTCTCAGGTTGCGATGGCTCCTTGGTTTAGGAGAGTACACCTATTACGCTTATTGGATAATCTTATTCCAAACCATAGGCAGGTGCCGAAAGGTAGGGAATGAAGAAAACCAATTAGCCTAAGTGGGGTGTGTAGAAGGTAATATGTAAAGACAAGATAAAGGGATTAGAAAGTGGACAAAGTAAATTGCGACTGTTATCTTTCACGACCAAACCACGTACTTAATCGCCACTCCTATTTCACCTTTAATAGAATAAGATATTATTCAGTTGTCTTTTATCATCACCTTCTCTCGAGTTGCGAGTACTCCTAGGTTTAGGAGGGTACACCTATTATGCTTACTGGATATTCTTCTTCCAAACCATAGGCTGGTGCCAAACGGTAGGGAAGGAAGAAAACCATTTTAGCCTAACGATGGTGTACAGAAGATAACGACTAAAGACAAATAAAGGGAATTGGAGAGATGGAAGGTAAATATACGGTTAAAGTCATGAATTGGATTATGGAAGAGACATTACTAAGAATACCAGGATACCCCTTCGAAACATTTTCATGTTTCAGTTACACTGTGCATTGTTAATTGGAAAAACTGATTTTCCAATTACATACTTACTCCAGGGTATGTATTTACCAGGTTTCATTCTCACATCTGTATAGTTTTACAGATAATAAGTGGGAGTAAGTTATTGGGAATTAGGTGATCATCCTCATTATATCGGAATTCGTTGTAATTGGTGATATTTGAGGAAATCGCCTGGGGACAGTTTTCAACCTACAACGCACATGTTTTGAGTTATTATACTCAAAGGACTTATACAGAGTATTGTATGTTGTCCAGTATCCATCAGGACAAAGGGGATAGTCCTCGTACTATGTTCTGTTTACTTATGACTTCTCTAATTTTAGACAAGTGTTTCGTAGAAATACAAGGTCTAAGTTTCGAGAAGTTGTGGGTATAAGAATAAAGTAGAGAACCAGGTGTCGCAAGTATCAGGATTCTTCAAAGAGATCGAAGATATAGATACTTGTGAATGGTATTCAGTTGATAGTAATGGTTTTGAGAAACTTGTTTCTCTTTCATGTTACTTATAATTGGATATATTCATAAGTTTGAGTAATGCTGATTAGTCTCTCTCCATTAAGTTGATATGCACTGGAGACAGTTGCATGGTTTGAATCTGGTTCCAGTTAAATTAGTGCCTCTATTTCTATATTGTATATAGAATGGTTCATATCTTAATGATGTTAAGATACGGGGAGTTGTCCAGCTTATGCTTAAAACCAGACACTGGATAACTCAAGGCACGTTTCTGTAATGGAAGTTTGTGGGTTGACCCTGGCTTTGACAAGGGTTGATTTTCTACCATCTGGAAGATCAATAGTGATATTGTTCTTGACTCGCCACAGTTTTAATAAAATGGATTTTTCCAGAAAACAGAAGTGGGAGTATGGTAGAACTGGAAGTGATTCCTGAACCGCAAACGATTACGGAAAATTTAATAGGACCTATATATTCAATCAGGTTTGACATTCTAATAGCTACTCCGCAGATATGGTGGGTAACCTCAGACACCCGAGAGGTACTAAGGTAGCCTCAAGAATGGTGACAGGGAGGTTCTTGTTTACTCAGACTTGACACTACTGTTGTTCCCGACTATGAGACCCGGCAGGAGGATAAGTATAGCATCGTTCTAAACTAGTTTTAGAAGTGTACATATATATTATTCTGCCAGAGGGTTGCTGTAGTCAGTGGGAGCAGCGGAAGCATAGTGGGTAAGTAGTTTATGTCTATTTATAGACTTGAGCAAATATAGCGGAGATAGATCATCTAATTTTGATGTGACAGTCATGGGTTTGACTTCATCAGAATAGGGGATGGATCTGTTAAGAAGGTAGTAGGGTGTGATGTCCTGGTATTTGGATGACATACACAGAGTAGGAAGTAAAATTCCTATACTAAGATCGGTTGTACTGTGGTTGTCACACAGTTGTTTCTCCGGACAGGATATGGATATAATATCAGACATTCTGGTTTCTAGATCTATGGTTTTAGATCTAGAATTGGGTAGTTTCCCAATTTGGATACTTTGACAGTATTCTAATAGTATTTTAGAATAGATGACTCCTGGCTTGGTAGTGTACCTGCAGATGATGGAGTCACCCTCTCTAAACGTGTCTTACAGACTAAAGGGGAGAGGGACGTGCATGATTGGCATATCACTTGCTTAGGGAATTGAGTCAATCGTGAGATGTCAAATACTACACCAGATGTTGTTTTTGCACTAGATGCGATAAGTTTATATTAATCCAATCCTGAAGAAACATAAGGAAGCAGTTTTAGAACATAAGTGCATGTTCTACGGATTTTATAACAGGAGCCTCCTTCGGGAGACGGTTATCATTCCAGGCTTCAAAGGTGACATAGATGACAGAGTGATTGTCAGAGTTATAGTTTTCCCTCAGACGAGGGACAGTATTATGGACAGGTGGTCCAAGAGGATACTGTGGGAGGCATAGTGCTGGACACTTATTAGTTTCAGTGATCGATACAGTCTAAGAAGTTTGGATTTGGAGTTCATTTTTGAACTAGGTCCCATCAGATATCCAGACATATTCTAAGACAGGTATTACTCGATTTGGGAGATGGTTTTCTCCGCGAACTTGAGTTTAAGAGAGACATAGAAAGAAACATCGGGGCGGATCCACTCACTGAGGCTATTTTTCGAACACAATATTTTTATAAACGGGCTTTGTGAAACTGATTAGTAGAGGAGTTGGATGTTCGGTATCACACGGGCTGTGAGTATGCGACATTGCAATAATTAGCCTTAAGTGCAAGTGGGAGATTGTTGGATATAGTGCCCTCAAAGTCAATTATTGGATCGCAGGCACGTGATTGCAATGATTGCGGAGGACCTATACCGATATAACAGTCTTACAAGAGATGATAGTATGATATCTGGTCTGTCTTTATCATCATGTAGATGTTGATAGAGCCCATAGGATTCTTGCTTGACTACCAGCAGTATGATGGCGATCATATATATGGGAGCTGGGGTCTATAAGCACATCCTTAAAGTGTCCCTAGTCGTGGGAGTTTCGAGACAGGGCATCGATACTCCAGAGTAGACTAGTGTATACATTCGAGACCCCGACGAGGGGCGATGGCCGGTCTCACAAGCCATTGGTGTTAGTTGATTCACCTAAGATGTATACAGGTGCTCATTGGGTTATGAGTACACCGGACAGGACTCGCCGGGAACTTGCTAGTTGGTATTATACCTAGCGTCAGATAGCAGTTCCCTGGTGACATGTGTACAGGTTAGTCCATCGACCTGAGGTCGTCATTTGTCTCGTGTGAGTTCCCACTGTGCTTTTATTTATACCCTACCACGGGTCAAAGGAGTCATGCAAACAGGTATTTTTTGGGTACAGTCCCGAGCCACATGGAGGCAGTGAGCAGATCGTCGGGGATTCGTCTCTCTCGGTATTGGGGGTGAGATCGCGCTGTGTTTAGGAGAGCCATTGCACGAAATCCCTGGCCAGGGTAATCGAGATTTACTGGAAGGTATTCCAGTAGTATCTCAGGGTGTTCTGGGCTGCTCTCTTACACGACTTATACAGCTATTGGGGGTCTGACGTTTACCGGCCCCCTAGGCCCTATATGCGATACTCATAGACGAATGGACCGGACTGTATGGATATTGTCACTGTCAGGCTCAGTAGGGTTTCTGGATGAGTTCGCTCGTCAGCTTCCCTTCCAATCAATACATAGGCAATCGTTACGTACAGCTTGTACCTCTGACGTGCTAGGGGTTATACCCAGTGCCAGTGTGTTGATGAGTCATTAGAGTCCCCCATAGACACTTTCCCAAGTTCAAGCGAAACGTTGTAGATGCCGTATGGTTCTATGGCAGGGTTCGGAAAATGCACGTGCCTTTTCGCACGTGTCATATTTCGGGCAGATAATACTGGTAGGATTTGGTTTAAGCCGGATCCAAGTATTATACTGTGTAGATATAATATCTTTGTCTCAGTTACATTTGTATTCTGTCGTAATACAAATGCGGGTATGTTTATACTGTTACGGGGTTATCCTGAAATTCGTTTCAGGATCACTTTTGGAAGTTGCCAGTTTCCCATTTTCTATCACCCTTCTTTAACATTCGGTTAAATGCGGATTTATCTTTTCTTGGGTGAGTCATGTTTCTAGATGGTTCTAGATGGTGACAAGGCATGTGAGTCATTAATTCATTAATGGTGCATTTAATGATGGAGGATGACTAAGGTTATGAGTCATTGTTTCCATTAATGCATTTTGGTAATGCTTAAGATATTTTTTGTTGATCTTTTGCCTTATGATTACCTCCCCTCTCCTACACTCACTCTCCCTCTTCTTTATAAGTGGACGGCCCCTCTTAAGGGTGATGGGGGATTCATTTTGAGAAAAAGATACAAGAAATTTAGTTCATGGAAATTTCATATAGTTCAATTTCCATTTACCCGATTCCAAATGGCAACCTCATTAACCGTTCGTCCATACCTTTGGACGTAACAAGACAAAGTGTTCTACTCATTCTCTACATCAATCTTGGTCATCTCTTTTAGCAAACTTGATGATCGAGTTGCCTCGGTTCAGAGGCGGGAGCCCGTTTAAAGATCCGTCGACGTGGTGCCACCTGGACGAGAAGACTGGAGAACCAGTAGATCGGAGCAGCCGCAACAAAGCGTGGGATGATGGTTGAAGACCGAAGGACTCGGATCGTTCGGTATAAAATTTCTACCCACTTTGTAGTTTGTTAGTTTAGTTTTAATGGCAGATCCGGGTTATAGTGTGCGATAGCGCCAGCTAAAAAGTTTTTGTTCGGCATTTGGCGTCTGTTAGACGGCCGGAGCACTACCGTAGACTTACAGTTCCATTTATCATCAAGCATGATACATATATCAAAATACATTTAAATATATATATATATATATATATATATATATATATATATATCATATATGTATATATCAAATGCAAATAAAGAAAAGAAAATTCTTAAGTGAGCATATATATATTAGTTAATATATATTAATATATCAAATATATATATATTAAATTATTAAATCAACATTTGATTTAATAATCCGGCTATATCTCATATACCCGACAAATATCAAATGAATCAACTTATCGAATCAACACTTGATTCGATAACCCGACTATATCACATATAACCGATCGATAACACAAATCGCGAGAATAGAATACGGTATCATATACTCGTATTTATCTCGGTCACGCACATATCACATATGTGCCCTACTTCATTTCGCATGAACCAGGAAACCTCTGTGTAGGACTCTAAAGACTCGTCAATACGCCGGCAGTATGTGATGATCATATCAAACACCCACAAGCCGCAAGCAGTCTGCTGAATGTAATGCCCACCCGGTTATTGAGCGATCAGAATATCAATAAGAAAGCCTTCTCATACTCCTGCGAATCCAATCAGTAGCACTACCGTACAGTCCGGTCTCTTCTTCTGATATGTCGCATATCGAATCTAGGGGTGGAAAACGTCAGACCCCAATAGCTTGATAAGTCATGCCGCTGTAAGACTCATAACAGGTCAAGAAACTACTGATAACACTTACCAGTAAATCTCATCATCAGTCCTGGCCAGGGACTTCCTGTTATAGCCAATCAAGCATATCGCAACATCAACCCCCAATACCGGGAGAGACAAAACCCCTCCTATCGCTCATTGCCTCCATGTGATTCGGGACTGTACCCAAAAGCTACCCATTTGCACGTTCTCTTGAACGTGGTATGATGGAAATCAAAGCACAGTGGGAATCACACAAGACTCTATGACGATCTCGGGTCTACAGACTAACCTGTACCAGTATCACTAGAGAACTGCTATCTAACGTGAGGTATAATACCATCTAGGAGTTCTCGGCGAGTCCGTCCAGTGTACCCAGTCTCCACTGAGCACCCGTATATCATCTCTGATGTCAAACACCAATGGATATGAGATCATCCATCGCCCATCTATATGGGTCGAGAAGCTATACGCTACTCTACTCTGGAATATCGATGCCCCGTCTCGATACACCCACGACTAGGAACATTAAAGGATGTACTTATGGACTACCCTTGTCCCACTAGTATGATCTGCATCATAATCCAGATAGTCAAGTAAACATCCTAAGGGTTTTACCAACATGTGAGAGCAAGACAGTATCAGTATACTAATCTCCATGTCAAGGTAAAGAGCAACCAGATAGCATACTATAATGTCGAGCAAGAAAGTCCTCCCTATAAATGTCCAAACATCCATTGTAATATACAATCATGTACAATAATGGCCTCTAGGGCATACATATAACTAACATCCATTATAATATACAATCATGTACAATAATGGCCTCTAGGGCATACATATAACTAACACTCTCCCACTTGTACTAAGGCCAGTTGTTGTAGTATCTCATATCGAACATCCCGAAGAGTCTCTCAAATTGTATCTGGGGAATGGCCTTCGTGAGTGGATCCGCCGTGTTATTCTTCGTGTCAACTCTTTTGACCTCGATCTCCCGGCGATCAACTATCTCCCAGATCAGGTGATACCGCCTCAGAATATACCTGGATCGCTGATAGGACCTGGGTTCCTTGGCTAAAGCCACAGCTCCATTGTTATCTCAATACAAAGGTATTGGATGCTCGATGGATGGAACCACTCCAAGTTCAGTTATGAACTTCTTCATCCAGACAGTCTCTTTGGCGGCATCGTTGGCAGCGATATATTCAGCTTCCATCGTCGAGACTGCCACGGTATCTTGCTTGGAACTCTTCCAACATACCGCCCCTCTATTGAGGGTGAAGACAAAACCCGAGACCGACTTAGAGTCTTCCTTATCACTCTGGAAGCTCGAATCGGTAAAGGACTCCATTTGGAGTTCACCGTTACCATACACCAAGAATATATCTTTAGTCCTTCTCAAGTACTTAAGAATGTTCTTCACAGCTATCCAATGATTCTCCCCAGGATCCGATTAATACCTGCTTACAACACTATGTGCGTACGCTACATCCGGTCGTGTACATAACATCACATACATGATAGACCCGACTGCCGAAGCATAGCGTATCCCTTGCATGCGAGCCCTCTCCAAATCAGTCTTGAGGACATCTCTTTAGAGAGAGTGATTCCTGAGATCGTGGGTAAATTTTCATGCTTGGAATCTTCCATATTAAACCTCTTTAGTAAGGTATCTATGTACCTGGATTGGGACAATCCCAACATCCGCTTATATATATCTCTATAGATCTTTATCCCCGGGATGTAGGAGGCATCACCCAGATCCTTCATGGAGAATCTTTGTGATAAGAAGAGCTTGACCGAGTGCAGCATAAGAACATCATTTCCTATCAAGAGTATGTCATCCACGTACAATACGAGGAAGACAATCTTACTCTCTGCAACCTTCTTGTATACACAAGGTTCATCTACGTCTTTGATGAAGTCAAACTCTTTGACTACCACATCAAAATAGATGTTCCTACTCCGCGATACCTGCTTTGACCCGAGATTGATTTAAGCAGCTTGCACACCTTTCCACTGCTCCCGCTATCTATGAAGCCCTTTGGCTGAGTCATGTACACGCTCTCTCCTAAATCACCATTTAGAAAAGTGGTCTTGACGTCCATCTGCCAGATTTCGTAGTCATGGTATGCAGCGATGGCAAGTAGAATCCGAATGGACTTAAGCATAGCCACTGGAAAAAAGGTTTCTTCATAATCGATACCTGGTCGTTGACGAAAACCTTTTGCTACAAGTCTAGTTTTGAAAGTCTCAACTTTTCCAACTACACCAAATTTCTTCTTAAAGATACTTTTGCTCCCAATGGGTTTTACCCCTTCAGGAGCAACTTCCAAAGTCCATACTTTGTTAGTGTACATGGATTCCATCTCAGATCGCATTGCATCCAGCCATTTCACAGAGTCCCCACTCGTGATGGCCTGCTCGAAACTAGTTGGGTCATCATCTTCCATAATGCAATCCTCGCTCCCACCGTCAATGAGAAAACCGTAGTATCTCTCAGATGGATGAGAAACCCTACTAGATTTGCGGAGAGGCTGAGGTTCTTCGGGGACTATCGAATCCTCTTGTTCTACTAAATCATCAGTTGTAATTTGTGTAGCTAGAACTTCTTCCAGTTCTACCTCATGAACACTAATTTCTTTTACAAGAAATTCCTTTTCTAAAAAGGTGGCATGTTGAGCAACAAACACCTTTTGTTACTCAGAGTGGTAGAAGATATGCCCCCGCGAATGCTTGGGATATCCTACAAACTTGCACAGAACTGACATTGCCTCAAGCTTGTCCGGATTTTGCTTTTTGAAATAGGCCGGACAACCCCATATCTTAATGAAATTAAGGCATGGTCTCTTCCCATTCCATATCTCATATGGAGTGGTAAGCACTGATTTGGTTGGAACTCTATTCAATAGGTGTATAGCTGTCTCAAGCACACAACTGCTGGGTTCCTTAGCACCATCCCCGTGTTTTCTAAGGAATCAAGCATGTCATTTTAAAAAATCTAGAGTGCTAATGAACCCAAACCATGAATCGAACTAGAGAATTAGGGTAAACATAAGCAAGTAAACAACTTTACTCTAAGTAAATGAGGAATACAACCTTTGTAGACCGGTCCTTCACTTCTAAAGCTCCGTGTAGTAGTCCATTTGCTCTAAGTAGTGGTCACCCGAACTCTTCGTAGGCTTCACTAGGCGAAATGAACGAGCTTGCTCAAAGATCTTCGAGGCCGAAGCTGATCTACGTCGAGAAGACTCTAGCTCATGCTACCTCTTCACTAATTGTAGATTAGTGAAGCAAACAACCTATACTAAAGGGCTAGTCTAGTGTAGGATGATGAAGTAGGAATTTCGCTCACTTTAGAAATATTTTTCTCACTCTCTTTCTTCACCTCAAGAAAACCTAGTGAGCTAATTTGAGATGAAGAAGATGAAGTCTAGAAAATGGAATGAATCAAGTGTGAATCATGGGTGAGAAAATATCTAATATAATCCAAGTAGAGACTTAACCATGGCTTAAGATAATGATTAGGTTAATAAATATCTAGGGTGAGACAAAATTAGTGGACTAAGTCAATGGTTACCATAAGCTTCACAACCATGATAATTTTCCACCTAATTTTGAATTTCCCTTAATAAATAAAAACCCTAATTATCTAATGTATGGTATGAGTCTCATACGCCCATGTCCAATGTATCATCTAGCATGACACAAAAAGAAAAATAAACATTGATATATATCACACATATATATAATGTATAAGTGAGAAAAAGAAATCTTAAGTGAGCTAATATTAGTTAATGTATATTAAGATATCAAATATTTAATCATACATTAAATTATTAAATCAACACTTGATTTAATAACCCGGCTATATCGCATACAACCGACTAATATCATTTGTATCAACTTATCGAATCAACACTAGATTCGATAATCCGGCTATATCATATATAACTGATCGATATCACATATCGCGAGATTAGAATACGGTATCATATACACGTATTAATCTCGGTCCTGCACATATCACATATGTACCCTACTTCGTTTCGCATGAGCTAGGAAACCTCTGTGTAGGACTCTAAAGACTCATCAGTACGCTGGCAGTAGGTGATGATCATATCAAACACCCACAAGCCGTCAGCGGTACCAGCTGGACATAACGGCTACCCGGGTATTGAGCGATCAGAAGATCAACAAGCAAGCTTTCTCATATTCCCGTGAATCCAATCAGTAATACTACCGTACAGTCCGGTCTCTTCATCTGTGATGTCGCATATCTCGTCTGGGGGTGGTAAATGTTAGACCCTAATAACTCGATAAGTTATGCCGATACGAGGCTCATAACGGGTCGAGAAACTACTGATAACACTTACCAGTAAATCTCTGAATCAGCCCTGTCCAGGGACTTCCTGTTATAGCCAATCGAGCACAGCACGACATCAACCCCAAATACCGGGAGAGACGAAATCCACTCCTATCGCTCATTGCCTCCATGTGACTCGGGACTATACACAAAAACCACCGTTTTGCACATTCTCTTGAACGTGGTAAGATGGAAATCAAAGCACAGTGGGAATCACACAAGACTCTATGATGATCTCGGGTCCACAGACTAACATGTACCATTGTCACCAGAGAACTGCTATCTGACGATAGGTATAATAATATCTAGGAGTTCTTGGCGAGTCCGTCCAGTACCTAGTCACTACTGAGCACCCGTATACCATCTTTGATGTCAAACACCAATGGATATGGGATCATCCACCGCCCATCATATGGGTCAAGAAGCGTATACGCTAGTCTACTCTGGAATATCGATGCCCCGTCTTGATACATCCACGACTAGGAACAATTTAAGGATGAACTTGTGGACTACCCTGGTCCCACTAGTATGATCTGCATCATAATCCTGGTAGTCAAGTATACATCCTAAGGGCTTTACCAACATGTAACAGAGAGACGGTATAAAGATACAAGTATACATGTTAAGATAAAGAGGAACCAGATAGCATACTATCATGTCGAACAAGAAAGTCCTCTCTATATATGTCCAAGCATCCACTATAATATACAATCATGTATAATAATAGCCTCTAGGGCATACATACAACTAGCAATAACCCCATAAGGAAACAGGCAACTCAGCAGTACTCATCATAGAGCGCACCATATCTAATAGGGTACGATTCCTCCACTCCGATACACCGTTGTGCTGTGGTGTATACGAAGGAGTAAGATAAGAGAGAATCCCATTCTCTTTTAAATAGTCCAAGAACTCCGTGATTAAGTATTCTCCTCCCTGACCAGATCGTAGGATTTTAATACTTTTACCCGTTTGGTTCTCGACTTCGCACTTATATTCTTTGAATTTCTCAAAAGCTTCAGACTTGTGTTTCAACAGGAACACATGTCCGTCTCTTGAGAGATCATCAGTGAATGTAATGAAGTACGAGGAACCATTCCTGGCATGTATAGACATGGGACCACATGCATCACTATGTATCAGTCCCAAGAGTTCAGTAGCTCTTTCTCCGTGTCCAGTAAACGGAGTTTTGGTCATTTTGCCTTTGAGACATGACTGGCAAGTTTCATATGATGAAAATATGAATGGATTCAAATATCTATCCTTATTTAACTTAGCCAGTCGTGTCGCATTGATATGACCTAGTCTACAATACCACAAAAAGGATTCGTTCATTTCTGAACTTTTCCTCTTGTGTGTGTTCTGTATGTTAAGAACTGTGGTTTGATTTAGAACGTATATGCCATTACATAACGTGCCTGATCCGATCAACTTTTGATTTAGGAAAATGTTCATAACATTATCCTGCAATACAAAATTATATCCTTCTTTACTTAATAAAGAGACTGATATAATATTGCATATCAGGTTCGATATGTAATAACATTCGTTCAGAATCAATGCATTACCACTTGGTAATACAAAGTGATAATCGCCAACTGCTTTGGCTTCAACAATTGCACCATTCCCTACTCTTATATCATTATCATCCATTCCCGGTTCTCTACCTCTCTTAAGCCCATGTAACAGATTACATATATGGGATCCTGATCCGGTATCTAATACCCAGGATGTAGAGCATACTGAGAAACAGTTCTCGGTAATGAACACACCCGAAAAAGATGCATCAACATGCTCATTTTTCGTTCGGGTCGCATGGGAATCCTGGTATTCCCCTATTTCCTGCTCAAACATATAACAATTATAAGGTAAAGCAGAACCAACGTTCCCTAGCTTAGTATAACAAGCGGGTTCGGTAAATACATTCATATTATTATCTTGATTAAGGCATGTTATGATCGCTACCTGGAGAGAGAGAGAAGGAAACATTTTAGCGTATGCTCTTACAAGATTAGATTGGTTAGTATCTTATCTAATCAGGATGGCTCCCACTGTTTTTATCAAATCTTCCTTCAAACCTTAAAAGGTAAGACTAGCCGGGATTAATTACACCCTACAAGTTCGCCAATCGTTCAGCCAGGCCAGTGCCTGTACTTTGAGGGAGGTTCCCCGTGCTTTCGCATGGACATAATTAAAATAAACCTCGTTTTCCCAGGGGCGTAACCCTGTTAACACCTTTCTAGACACCTACTTGATCAGCTAATTGTAAAGTGTAAAACTCTCCCAGGAGTAACTCTTACAAGCAGTAGATATCGGGATCCAACTATCTCATAGAAGGTATGCAATCTCATTGCAAATTTCAACACTTGAAATTCCCAATAATGTTTTGCCCCTAGCGACTTATGATTTTGACGGAGTTCAACAAATCATAGGCCGCTAGTTAAGTTCAACCCGTACATTTCGTGATTGAATTAAACCCACCCGCATGACCCTTGGCAGAGAGGTCAACAAGGCCGTACGATTACCCTAATCCAATCGCATCATATGCAGCAGATAAGTACTAATCAGCTACCGCACACTACGACTTGACGAAGGTCAACAAACGCAGCATGAATACCAAATAGCACTTATCTGAAATGACGAAAGGCTACGACAGGTTTTTAAGAAAACCTTTTGCCTAATGAACTTGATATCGTTGTAGAATCGAGTAATTTTAAAAGGAGTGGTTTATGCTCCGCTTTTTAAAATCGAGTAGTTTTCAAAACAAACCGAGTGGGTTGTAGCATCTGCTAGTTTTTGCTAAAGAGGTCATTCCCGGTGAAGGGATCTTGGCTCTTTTTTTATCGACTGAGGTGCAGGATATTCATAATACCGCTATGCAAAGCAACAACTAGAGCTACCGTTTTGAAAATTTGATTCCACGACATCATTAGGTTTCTTTCCTTTTCATTAATCTCATTAATGAAGGTCCCATCATTTATGCTTCCTAAGTATCACAGATAAATACAACGTACGCTTATACCATCCGCATTCGCCACGGGATCCCGTCATACACCGTTAGTTTAGTTAACTAACGGCAGAGCGGGGGCAGGACTAGCGCGGGTGCAAAACATAAGCAATGTTTATTATATATCATATATATAATATAAAGCATTCATCTCAGGCAGTAATATGATCTCATCATAGAACATCGCAACAGAAACAACATATGAAATATTGGATATATTAGGAGGTCCGTATTTTAAATTTAGCCAGTAATGAAAAACACGGATTCTACGGTCATGATGAATAGCCAATCCCATATCCCTAGACCCCTATGAGAGTGGCAAGCAACCCTATTAATTCTAGAGTTAGGATACCCGGTCTCGGCTCCTCGAGATGGTCACCCACTGGACTCTAGTATCCAGTTACTTGTTCTCCCCGTCTTGGGTCTATCCTAATGTGGAAAAGTAAATAATATATATCAAAAGTGACATCATCCTCAACCTGAAAGTGTCCCAATAAAAGAATATTACATACATTTTTACATGAATGAAAATGAAAAGCTCTCATCTCACGCAAAAACCCCCGGCTATTCAAAACACGAAGATCCAATATAATATATCACAGCAACATGTCATCAACGTAAGTAAATATGCGTATCCCAATTATCGTTGGCATATAGCAACGAAACCGGCGATACACAACATATTATACTTACGGTCGCAGAAAAGAAATGAAACATACAATAATTAGAATCCGCAACAGTCTCAGACATCATAAACCCGAAATATCACATACTTCGGATTTCATGCCTAACATTATAAATCCAGCATTTTAGTCTCAAATTGAAAACACATTTTCAATAACCAGTCGGGTAATTCAACAAGATTCCTAACATATGATCGAATGCTCGTCGGAAACATTAGTAGACGGCCGCACCCCTGATGCCATCGATCGAGTGCACTTAGGCGGAACAGCACGGCCGTGAGCACCCGAACGGATGCTTTTGGCTACGGGATTCTCCTACAGTCACTTGGTCGGGGCTATGGGGCATGGTTATCTAGTAGTGTTAGCCGGAGAGCGTTCGCGTACTATATGAGATTGCGACGGGGTTCTGATCCAAATCAAAACTCCGCGGCAACCGATCAAAAGAGACTAACTTGCTAGATTCACAAAGTACTAATTAGTTTTCACAAAACCAATTATTGTGGATTCCAAATATTGTATCACAAATCACAGAAACTAAGCGATGTTAAACATTTCGATCGATACATCAAAACCCACAATTGTCATAGACCTCAACACTTGAGACAGATTCAAAAATACCCAGACAGTTCCATTAGTACATACGGACCAGCACAAGAAGGTACGTCCCTGGCCTCACCAACGGCGCCACGGAACCACCGCCAAAATCATGTTTTGGCCGCAGTTTCACTGTCGTTAAGTCGAGTTAGGGGGTATTTTTTCTTAGGGGTCCATACAATACCCTGCACTATTTTCTGTATATTTTTAAACCTAAAAATTCCAACTTTTGAAAAATTTCCAGAGAGTATGTGAAAAAACCCGGTTCCAATGTTCGATCGAACACTTTAACATCGTTTAGGCCATCCCTAATGCTCTAGTTTGGCTCTGATACCACTGATGGGTTTCCTTAGCACCCCACTAGGTTTTAGCAAGCATCAAGTATGCAACTTTAAAAATCTAGAGTGCTAAGCAACCCAAACCATGAATCGAACTAGAGAATTAGGGTTTAAAGAAGTATGTAAACAACTTTGCACGAAGTGAACAAGGAATACAACCTTTGTAGACCGGTCCTTCACTTCTAAAGCACCGTGTAGTTGTAACGCTTTGAAAATTCGTTTAGGTTAATTTCATGTTAATTAGAGATAATGCGTGTTTTTCATAAAACCTCGTTAATAATTATTTTCCACGTCGACCGGAATAAATATATTTTTAATTGTGAAATTATGTAATTACATATTTATTGTGCTTTATTAATTAACATTTAAATTATTGTTCAAATAATTATCTATTTGCTAATTTATTATTCACTAAGCTAGATTTTAATTATCTTGCACTAATCCAATTTTACCCTAGTTAAAAATGTGCTTAGCAACCATGACAACCTAACACTAATATTGTAACATGCCTTTCATTTTAATTTCCCTCATGGTTCTATTATCCTTCTAAAACAAAACTAAAATAAAGAAAGTAAATAAGAAAATGCAAAAAGAGTGAGGCATGGGGCATTAAAGAGGCATGGGGGTTTGACCTTGGAAACACACACACCCTCTCTCTCTGTCCCCCCCCTCACTCCTTCCTTACTCTCGGCCAAGCCCAGCAGCCCCCTCCCCCTTCATCCTTTTCTTCTTCTTCCTTCATTCCAAGCCTCCATCTCCATCAAAAATCCCTCAAAACATCACAAAATCTCATGTTTAACACTTCAAAACAATTCCGTGTTCGTTCTTGAGGCAAGTCTTAGCTTTAGGAGGCAAGGTCAGCAAGTTTGAACCATCCTTAGACCAACTTGAGGTATAAAGCCAACCTTAATTACCTTTTTGCTAAACTTTTAGTTATTTAGATTAATGTAGTGTTTAAATAGTATATCAGTGCTAATTATGTGGTTTTATAGGAAATTAGGTTAAGATAGGGTTTTTATGGCTTGAGTAGCTTAATTAAGTGTTGTTAGTGTTAAATAATCCAAGTCTTTTCACCAGTTTACACTAAAACACCATGTTGTATTAAATTAGTGTTTAATTAGAGTTTAATTAAGAATTGTGTTCTTTTTGGGATCTTCTTTTAAACCAGAAGTTGGAGACAAAAGTTGCAATTACTGGAGCATAGTTACTGGACTCGGATCACACACCCGAAGCACGAGACCCCCATTCCTCTATGTGGCCGCAAATTATTAGGTTCTGGCCGCAAATTGCGGCCAGATTAGAGACCTGGGTGTCAGGGTTTGGTTGTTAGGTGTCTGCTGTATATTTAAGGTCTTTGGTATATGCAAATTTGTCTAGTTGTACTCGTATTAAAATCTGGGACCAATTACCTATATTTATAGTTTTGTGACTTGCGTGACACATACGTTCTGAGTCTGGGTTTGGTGTTTTCTGTGTATCACAGCCTTTCATGGTGGTTTCATACGTTAGCACACACGTTTTGGTGTTTCGAGTGCACTCGCGTTTAGCTTGTGACTCTAGTTTTCTCATATGGTCTTGATATCGCGTTCTGCAAGATATTAGCCTTATGCGTGTTGCATTGTGTAATTCTAGGATCGGTCGCAGAGATATCGGACGCGGCACGGAAAGGAAAGGCGGTAATTGGATCGGACAAGCGGAGGCGTTCCGGTGAGTAGATATACACATCTACGGGGGAATCGTTTGGATGGCGCAAGACGCCCGATAGTTAGAATTTCGATTAGTACCTGCACTAAATTGCGTAGTTCCTAGTTATTCATTTCGTTGCATCGCATCATCTTTTAAAACATATATGTGATATCATCTCCTAGAACACTCGCACTATTACCATTGGTTTATACTGCACGGGCACTATTCATAAGGATACACACGCCTTGGTAATTGCTATGCCATGAATACTATATAGCTTATTAAATCCGAATCTTATCAATTGCGCCGGTTATGATATTCAATTCATCAGGATGGATACGTAGGATTGCTAGTCATGTGCATTTATCTCATTGCATCATCGTTCATGCATAGTTTTCTAGTTCCGCATCGCATTTCATATTGTTAATATCATAGACCTTCATGTATTATGATTCTTCTCGAGGATTTCCGTATTTATGAGATTTATGGATTTGGAGAAACCGCAAGGATTTAAGAACGTATTACCATTTTAAAAATGTAAGTTGCGGTTTTCTCGTGATATGATGTATATGTCGTCCACCATAAGATTTCTCGGTTCTTGAGCGGTATCATACACCCGATTCGAGAAGGAGGAGGAACCGTCTGTAGGTGCATGTTGGACCCGGTGCGGTATCCCGGGGCAAGATGGTCGCAGTTGATAGCGTTGAGCCCGGCAGGGGAGCACTACCAACCGGTTATTTGTGACGCGGCGGATATCCGGAGGATACCAATGTAGTCTTGAGATTAGATATATGGGCCAGTCCAGATTGCCGGAGCCCGAGATCAGATATATAGGCCAGTCTGGATTGCCGGAGCCCGGGATAATTGAGATATTCATATTTGGTTCGATACTTGACACGGATTTATATTGATTTCATTGGTGAAACTACAACTAAATTACAGAAGTTTTACTAAGATAAGAATATAGATTTCCTATGTTAATCATATTCAAATATCGTGTTTTTTATTGCATTCATGTTGCATACATACTAGTGCATCGCATCATATTAGTATATATAGGCTGTGGCGAAATTGTGTACATGCTTACGATAGCCTTATTAGATGTTACTTTTTACTCACGAGTTGGAAACTCACCCCCGTCGTGCCACAGTGTTTTGCAGGTCCGACCCGTCAGCACGGTAGCAGCGGGCGTACCTCTTCTTTTGCTCCTTTTTTCTTGGACTTGCAGCATTGTTCGTAGGTAGGTTGCGGGGTTATTTTGTTTCCACCTTGTATCAGTATTGTATCTAGTGTTCTCCATCTACCGTATCTACCACTTGTACTGTTGTATCATGACCTAGAGAAGAGACAGTGTGTCACGCCCCGAAATGGCACGTGACAGGCACTTGAATCATATGAAGTCTATAGGACCCCATCTAATTCAAGTAAGCCAAAAATCCCAGAATCTAAACCATTTTAAAGAAGAAGTGAAAAAAACTTATCTTTAAAGAAAGTGGTTTTAATAACATAAGCCGAATATACATTTTTAAAATCTCAAGTCTTTTCTGAAAATTTCGGCAGAGTTTCCTTTGTAAATACTGGCCCCAAAAGGGGCACAACATGCAAAATATGAATAAAGGCATCCCCAAGCGAGAGCTAGCTCTTTGTTAATTGGCGGTCGCAACCACGCAAGCAATATAATATACAACGCCGAAGGGCGAAGATCAAAACTCAAAAGGAAACTCAAAATCATCAAGAAAACCATAATAATACAACGTGCGACTCTAAGGTCGAAAAAATATACAACTGGTCTTCTAAGGTTATAAAAATATGCAAGTCTGGTTGATGGAGTTTACTAGATACAACTGAATATAAATGTACAATGGTGGTCACGATACAAGTGAGTCCACCTACCAAAGCAATCACCCGAAAAGGAGCAGTGTGCCAGCAAAGCCGCAACGAACCTGTATGGCAAAACCTGCAAGAAACTGTGGCACAACGGGGGTGAGTTGCCAACTCGTGAGTAGAAAACATCACAGATCAGAAATCGTATGTATGACTCAATCCTAGGTCAATACGATCAGTAATATATATCCTCAATATGATAAGGTCTGAAGCATGATAAGGTGGCAAGGGTAAACATCTATACATAAGTGTAATACCAAGTGCTCGTGTCAGTGCCTCAGATAGCAACATATCATAAATATGAGGTATGAATGCAATAAAATGAAAACAGAATACATCATGAATGTGAAAACTGTTTTCTTTCAGTGAGATTTCTGTATATATAAATTGAGGTATCATCAATGAAATCAACATGAAATCAGTGTCGACACGAAATATAAATCCCAATATCTCAATATCTCAGGCTCCGGCAATCCGGACTGGCCTGTAATCTCGAATCTCAATATCTAGGGCTCCGGCTATCCGGACTGGCCCATATCCTCAAATCTCAAAACCTCAGGCTCCGGCTATCCTGACTGGCCTGTACTCCGATCGGTATCCTCCGGATATCCGTCGAGTCACAATAAAATCACCGGCCGGTAGTGCTCCCCTGCCAGGCTCAACGCCATCATCTGCGACCATCTTGCCTCGGGGTACCGCACCGGGTCCACCATGCACCCACAGACGGTTTCTCCTCCTCCTCGAATCGGGTGTATCATATCGCTCAAGAACTGAGAAAACTCATGGTGGACATATCTAAAATCATATCATGAGAAAACCGTAACTTTCATTTTAAAATGATAACCAGTTTATAAAATCCTTGCGGTTTCTCCAAATCCAGAAATCTCATGGAAATCCGAAATCCAAATCTCAAGGGTAAATAAACAATGAATTTCATAATATTGGGCTCCGACAATCCGGACTGGCCCATAATGTCATGGCAATGAACATATAAATAAACATGAAAATCACAGTAATAAATGCAATGTCTAAGTTATCATATAAAAGAAAGCTCACTAGTACCATGTCGAAACTATCAACTAACATTTTATACTAATGAAGTAGTATTTTCTAGTGTGTACGTGACATGGTAATTACCGATGATGATGTGTGTGAGCCGGCAAGCAGGTGTACGTGGAGCATACGCATCATCGGAAATGGTGCCGGTGTCGTGACAGCATGGGTTTCAATAAAAATCACGAAAACACAAATAAGCGTTCAATGTGATGCGAATAATAAGCATATGCAGAAAATGAATGGTAAACGCAGCAATAAAGAATATAAATTTTATATATGTGAGTCATACAGTTTTGACATTTGAAATAATACGAATCATGGCGTTTAGAAATAAGGGCTACGGTGTTTTAAAGAAAAGTAGGTCCTTTGAAATATCCGTAGAATCTCTTAGCTTGTCTTTAAAATACTTATGATTCGTTAGTTTTGAAATAGGTATGACTCGAGTCTAGTCTAACATTTACAAATAAACTACAGAACTAAACAAACAGACTAATCGAAAGGGTAAGGAAAACCACATAAGTCTGAGTCGATATATATGTGTGTGTGTGTGTGTGTGTGTGTGTGTGTGTGTGTGTAAAATAGTCGGTGATCCCGCCTCAATAGTATCATATACGATACAATATATAACATGACATCATCGAGTCAAGAGTGTGGATCTATCATCCATATATAGCTCGTACGGTAAATCCATCGTACGGCATCCCAATCTGGGTACGGGTCGGATATCACATTTATCTCATCATTTATCTGGTATCCTTATCATCATATCCTGTATTAGGGGTACTGATCTAAGTCTAGTACATACTGATACCATCTATATATATGTATGCGTGTGTATGAAAACACATCGCCTAAGGACCCTCTATAACAATCATGTCGTATCTCATAATACGAATCATGTCATATCACCGATCTCGAGGCGTCATGCCCAATCTCATCGACTCATCTCCAAATACCATGTACTATCCTCATCATCCATGTATATGTATACATATATATATATATATATATATATACATAGTCCCATACCTATGTGTAAATATATATATACATATCCCCATATACATACAAGAAATAAAATGTATGCGTGTATGTGTGCGTGTATTTAAATCACTACTCTAGGGTTCGCGACTAAGAAACTAACTAAATGCGTTTTCCTACAAGTATGCTAAAACTATCCCAAAGTCACCTAGCATTCCTTACTAAGTATACACATCTCATAACACATAAGTATATATATATATATATATATATATATCATAACGCATTCGCGTTTTATACTACGAAACTACGGGGGTGCTATACGCCATCCATCCGACTTCCCCCGTAGATATATATCTAATCATCTTGATCTTCGCTTGCCGATGCCGATGTCGCCACGTGCTTGCTTGTCATCTCGAAGTCCTCGTGGAGGTACCTACATATCATAACATATCGTGCCGCATTAAAATCCAATTCGCAATCGAAACGACACACGAATCACTCATAGTTAAAACCTATGGTCTACTCATGCAAATCAACAAAACAACACCCGATATAGACGTACAAACGTTAAGTGACCAATATAAAACCAGATAATCAAAACTTCATGCCATGAAAGTTTACAAAAACGATGCAGCAACTCATGAAAACATGCTCCAGATTTTATTTCAGGCAAAATTGGGATAAACAAACAGTACTGGGGTGATGTACAGGGAACATATGAGCCATAGAAGAAATCTGGACACCAAAACCCTCCATGTGGCCGGCCACACACCATGAAATTCTGGCGAGCTCGACCAGGGATGCTTGGTTGGGGTTCGTGTTCATAGGGTGGTCTCCTAGTGTCAATTATAGGCCTCTAGGGTTGTTTGGTTTTCCAGTAAAAGTCCCAGGTTATACCAAATTCCCTGCACCCACTAATAAATCATAAACTGACATAAAAACTTTCAGATTTGGGTTTTCAGGTTTCAGTTTGGGTCTGGTCTGGGTTTCTAACACCATGGGAGGTTTAAGGTCACCAATAAAGTTCACTAGCACAAACACAACTCAAGAATCCATCAAAACCTCTTCTAGAATTTTCAAAGCTCACAAAACCTCGCTAAAACAATTCTAAACATGTATAAGTGCTAAAGGGAATGAAATACTACAATAAAGGTGAAGGAAATACCTCATTTGAAAAGAAAAGATAAGAGAAGAAAAAAGAAAAAGAAAAGAAAAGAAAAGGAAAAAGGAAAATGAATATAGAATTTGGCATGGTTAGAGGTATGCGGAAGAGAGAGAGTGAGAAGGGTTTTCTTTGACCTTAGCCATTCCTTCATCTTCATCATCTCTTCTTCATCTCTCCTCACCATGGCTGCCTTCTCTCCCCTCCAGCTCTATCCCCTCACAACTACACCAAAACTATACCAAAACCTCATCTCCATTTCATTAAAAACATGCACAAGCTCCCTACAAGCACTTTGGACCAATAAAAATCGGATTTTGAGCATTTGGGGCAACTCAAGAAAATTATTGAGCATTTAAATTTGCATCATGAATGAATGAAGAAATAAACCATGGTAGAAAATGTAACAAGTATTTGTAAATGTGACATGGTACATGTCATGTGCACAAAACCGGATTAATGCAAGATTAGCGATATTTAATCGTGATTAGCATTAAAATGGAATATAATTAATTATTCAAATTCATAATTTACCTTAATCACATAAAGCACCCTCATTTCAGTAATTTCTATAATTTTCCAAATATTTTCCAATTTATCGGTATTTAATTATAACGCACTATCAAAATATTCATAATATTTATTATTTAATTATAAAAATTCACAAAAATAATATTTTATTTTTCTGAAATATTACAGTCTTCCCCCCTTAAAGAAATTCGGTCCCCGAATTTAAATTTAAACCTCTCCAATACTAAAACATTTCAGTAAAATGATCCAGTCGTCGGGGCTCCGAAATCATAAATAGATAAAATATATCGTGGCGCAATGCATGCGCATGAAAAATGAGCATAGAACTCAAAAACAAAACTCCGTCAAGCATCCCGCAATCATCAGAGTTATGGCGAAGACATCAACGTCAAAGCCCAATACGAAAACCAACATGATATACATCAAACTACATATGTAAACGTCATTAAAACATCTGAAGAAATGCATGCCAAACCTTTCATGTTGCTGTGCAATGCGTGTATCATGGCACAGTGGCAGACGTTTATTATAAGAAAATAGTTATATACATATACCCTTGGTTTAACATACACGTCCCGCCGTTTGAAATTAATTTAGAAGGGTGTCCTTGATAAAATGTTTCGTGTCATCTCGGACACGTAGCTAAATACTGAGACTATAGCTCCTTTTTGGAAATCCCTTCGATAGCTATCAATGCATGCAAAAACATAATTAGGTACTGTCCTCGGACTAGTCCTGCTCAGCCACTATACCAAATAGTAAATATCATAAAACATACTGCTCCAAAAGAAATCAATCCCAAAATGTGTATAAGGATGCCTCGTGCGTCTGGTGCGCACGGAAATCGAAATCCATGAATGTGTCATACATGTGCACAAAAACAAAATCTAAGTGCAACGGGTGTGCATGAAAATACCTGTCAAGGGCAACGGTGTGTGCCTGACAACAATATCAGGTGCATCTGATATGCACGAAGAACCTCAATTTAGTGCATATGGCATGCACCAAAATCGCATCAAGCCCCCAAATATACGCAAGGATCCAAATCCAGTGCACAAGGTGCATGAAAACAAATATCGAATATCACAATTGAAATCGACGGTATACATCACATTTCAATCCAAATCCAAATCAGGTATACCGTGGTATATAATCTCGCAACCATGTGCATCAACATGCACAAAATCAAATCAAAATACTAAAAGTGAATGGAAACTATGCCGGAAGCATAAGTCAAATCACATGCATACCATAGGCATGAAATCAAAATCAATATCTCAAATGACATCAAACCGAAGTCAAGTGCAACTGTGGTGCACAAAATCTCAATCAAGCAAATAAATCGCCCAAATATCAAAATCAAAGATGACGGAAATACTCCCGCTCTAGCACATCCTTTAAAGATCTCTGGACAAGTGTCATGGTAACTCATAACACGTCTCGTCGACGATGCCGAACTCTGGCCTACTGGGTGTGCGCAATATGACCGATCCTGGATCCAAGTCTTCTCGTATAGTATTCTAGAAAGGTTCTGTCGAAGTCTCTCCCAAATCTCGTTTCTGTCGAACTGCCCGGAAGTTTTCATCTTTTACTAAATCTATTTCTTGTTCCAGAATAGCTGCATACTCATCACAACTCCTTCTTGAAGATATATCTATGTACAAGCCTTTGCATGCGTATCATATCTCTGATGTCAGCGGAGTGGAACGTCATCTCATCAAAATCTCGTGCGAACCTCATACTCTACTTTTCTCTAATGTCGACTACTTCGGACTCGTCTCTTCATGGCTGCATGGACTACGCTCCAACGTCTATACTCGTATCTGGAGTCTCCCAAGCAATGTATCCCATCACATGATATCCGAATGGCGTTGAACCTTTCGATCGATTCGTCAAGGTTCCATAATCCCCCAAGAGCTCAACATCTTGAGTACAGTTTAATAGTATTCCAGTACATGCCACAGTACTTATGGACCAGCCGTGAAGGGCAAACCCAAGCCTCATCAATGGCACCGCGGAACTGCCGTAAACCCTAAGGTTTCAAAGCGTTCTCATGGTCATTATATCGAGTTAGGGTTTCATTCTTCTAGAGGGTCCATAGAATTACTTGTATGTTTTTCCGGATACTTTAAACTTGGAAAATGGGTTCTGATATTCGATCGTTTTCCTTCGACTCCCAACGTACCTGCGTGAAGTCGTCTCTAGCTAGAATCAATCAATCTGATAACCTCGCATCGGGGTAGGCAACGAATCACATGTCCTAGTCATTCCTCCTTGGATGACTAGCGATCTTCTATCATATCTCTAATTATAACTCGTGCGGCATTAGCTTCAAACATCTGGGGCGATATCTTGTTATTCGCAGCAACAACTGGTTCATTTGTCCGCACGCTAAACAGTGCCTCAGTCATCAAAATAATCGGTGCATTGACGGTCATCACATTCTAGTTGGCCTCTAGTAGTGGCCCAATCCTCTGGTGCTGATCTGCACGTCCGAGAAATCTCGTAAAAGCGATCCATCAAACGCTCATAGCGCGAAAACACAAATATACGATATATCTATGCAATCGTGTGTCCATGGAATCACTCCCTGGTCAGTCCTCGTCCGTAACGAGCTCATGCTGACGCAACTCTAGCCGTAGCTCTCTCTGCCCGTGTAATCATGGCAACAAAACCATAACCCAATATCGATGAGGATAGATCATGAATGAATATAATGCTGTGTAAGGAAAGGTACATCCTAAGGCTTCTTAAGCGGAGTAGCGTATCGTAAGTATGCCGCGAAACATACACACAGTACATCACTCTCCTTAAGTCACCTACTCCATCAACCAAGCTCAACCTATATGACGAAAGTTCCGTTCTAATACCCCCTCGACCAAGTCTAAGTTCCGTAAGGTCAAGCCTAGTTTCGAATATATAAAAACCCTAGACTCCGCATAGTCAAACATAGACTCGAACTAAGGTTAACCTAACCCTCTGATACCAACTTTGTCATGCCCCGAAATAGCACGTGACTGGCACTTGAATCATATGAAGTTTATAGGACCCCATCTAATTCAAGTAAGCCAAAAATCCCAGAATCTAAACCATTTTAAAGAAGAATTGAAGAAAACTTATCTTTAAAGCAAGTGGTTTTAATAACATAAGCCGAGTATACATTTTTAAAATCTCAAGTCTTTTCTGAAAATTTCGGCAGAGTTTCCTTTGTAAATGCTGGCCCCAAAAGGAGTACATGTAAAATATGAATAAAGGCATCCCCAAGTGGGAGCTAGCTCTTCGCCAATTGGCGGTCACAACCACGCAAGCAATATAATATACAACGCCGAAGGGCGGGGATCAAAACTCAAAAGGAAACTCAAAATCATCAAGAAAACCATAATAATACAACGTGCGACTCTAAGGTCGAAAAAATATACAACTGGTCTTCTAAGGTTATAAAAATATACAAGTCTGGTTGATGGAGTTTACTAGATACAACTGAATATAAATGTACAATGGTAGTCACGATACAAGTGAGTCCACCTACCAAAGCAATCACCCGAAAAGGAGCAGTGTGCCAGTAAAGCCGCAACGAACCTGTATGGCAAAACCTGCAAGAAACTGTGGCACAACGGGGGTGAGTTGCCAACTCGTGAGTAGAAAACATCACAGATCAGAAATCGTATGTATGACTCAATCCTAGGTCAATACGATCAGTAATATATATCCTCAATATGATAAGCTCTGAAGCATGATAAGGTGGCAAGGGTAAACATCTATACATAGGTGTAATACCAAGTGCTCGTGTCAGTGCCTCAGATAGCAACATATCATAAATATGAGGTATGAATGCAATAAAATGAAAACAGAATACATCATGAATGTGAAAACTGTTTTCTTTCAGTGAGATTTCTGTATATATAAATCGAGGTATCATCAATGAAATCAACATGAAATCAGTGTCGACACGAAACATAAATCCCAATATCTCAATATCTCAGGCTCCGGCAATCCGGACTGGCCTGTAACCTCTAATCTCAATATCTAGGGCTCTGGCTATCCGGACTGGCCCATATCCTCAAATCTCAAAACCTCAGGCTCCGGCTATCCGGACTGGACTTTACTCCGATCGGTATCCTCCGGATATCCGTCGAGTCACAATAAAATCACCAGCCGGTAGTGCTCCCCTGCCAGGCTCAACGCCATCATCTGCGACCATCTTGCCCCGAGGTACCGCACTGTAAGTCTACGGTAGCGCCCCGGCCGTCGATCCGAGGCCAAAATGCGGAATAAAAACTTTTTAGGAAACCGGCGCTATCGTAGTCTTTCACCCGGATCGAACCATTAACATAAACTAGCAATTAGAGAAGGGTTAGAAAAGCTATACCGTTCGATCCATGTCCTTAGGTCTTTAGCCACCATCCCTAGCTCCTCGCGGCATCTCCGATCTCCGGTCTCCTCGTCGGAAGAGCACCACATCAATGAGTCTTTTTACGGGCTCCCGCTTCATCCGAAGCAACTCGGACACGAAATTTGCTAGCCGACGTGTCCAAGGTGAAGTAGAGAATGTGTGCGATCACTTTGTCTCAAGCATCCATTGATTCTCAACGCATGAGAATGTATGGATGGAAGTTGAAGATGATGCCATTAGTGGAAATGGTGAGCTAGAGGAAGAAGAAGAAGAAGAAGAAGAAGAAGAAGAGGCTCTTTTTCTTTTGTGTTATTGTGTTGAGATGATAAAATGAGAGCATGCATGATAATCTCAAGAGCAAACAACCCTCATATGGCTGCCCTCTCTCTCTCCAAGCATCATATCAACACAATAAAGAAATCCTAATGTGACATTAACACAAATAAAGAGACCATGAGTCACTAAACATGTCCATGTCAAATTAAATGCATCTCATTATGAAATCCACTCACAATTTCCACCATTTGTAAACATTAACCTAAATGTTTACAACAAAAAGATACGGCAACATCTAAAGTAAACTCGTGACGGATCACAAGGATACCCCTCACCTGTATATACATACCTGCATCCGCATTCCAACTGAATGCGAATGCGATGAGACTAAAGTAATCTAACAAATCTAATACTAGGATCCGGCTTAAACCAAAGCCCACTAGTATGATCCGACCGATCATGATTCGTGCACTACTGCACGTATATGATCGAACCCTGCCATAATACCATACAGCCTCTACAACGTTTCGCCCGAAACTTGAGAAACTGTCTGTGGGGGACTCTAAAGACTCGTCAATACACTGGCTGTGGATTTAACAACTAGCACATCAGTGGTACTAGCTGTACGTAACGGGATACCAGGTATTGACCAAAAGGGAGGTCGATGAGCGAACTCATCCTGACACCCTACTGAGTTTGTCAGTGACAATATCCGTACAGTCCGGTCCGTTCGTCTATGAGTATTGCATGTCGGGCCTAGGGGGTTGGTAAAAGTCAGACCCCCAAAAGCGGTACAAGTCGTGTCGGAGTGTAGCCCAGAACACCCTGAGATACTACTGGAATACCTACCAGTAAATCTCCTGCCTTGGCCAAGGACTTCGTGTAATGGCTCTCCTAGACACAGCGCGATCTCACCGCCAAAACCAGGAGAAACGAAACCCCTGCCGATCCGCTCACTGCCTCCATGTGGCTCGGGACTGTACCCAACTAAAACCTGTTTGCACGACTCCTTTGAGCCGTGGTAGAGTAGTAATCAAAGCACAGTGGGAACTCACACGAGACAAATGACGATCTCAGGTTGATGAACTAACCTTTACACATATCACCAGGTAACTGCTATCTGACGTCAGGTATAAAACCAACTAGCATGTTCCCGGCGAGTCCTGTCCGGTGTACTCATAACCCAATGAGCACCAGTATACGTCTTACGTGAACCAACTGACACCAATGGCTTGTGAGACCAGCCACCGCCCCTCATCGAGGTCTCGATCGTATACACTAGTCTATTCATGGAGTATCGATGCCCAGTCTCGAAACTCCCACGACTAGGGACCTTTTAAGGATGTGCATATAGACCCCATCTCCTACGTATATGATCGCCATCATACTGCTGGCAGTCAAGCAAGAATCCTAGGGGCTCTATCAACGTGCAATAGTGATCTGTAATATCACCTAAAGCATGTACATGATGATAAAGATAAACCAGATAGCATACTATCATCTTGAGTAAGACTGTCCTACCGGCATAGGTCCTCCCTCAATCATTGCAATCGCGTGCCTGCGAACCAATAATTGACTTTGAGGGCACTATATCCAACACGCACCGGGTCCACCATGCACCCACAGACAGTTCCTCCTCCTCCTTGAATCGGGTGTATATATCGCTCAAGAGCCGAGAAAACTCATGGTAGACATATCTAAAATCATATCATGAGAAAACCGCAACTTTCATTTTAAAATGATAACCAGTTTATAAAATCCTTGCGGTTTCTCCAAATCCAGAAATCTCATAGAAATGCGAAATCCAAATCTCAAGGGTAAATAAACAATGAATTTCATAATATTGGGCTCCGGCAATCCGGACTGGCCCATAATTTCATGGCAATGAACATATAAATAAACATGAAAATCACAGTAATAAATGCAATGTCTAAGCTATCATACAAAAGCAAGCTCACTAGTACCATGTCGAAACTATCGGCTAACATTTTATACTAATGAAGTAGTATTTTCTAATATGTACATGACATGGCAATTACCGATGATGATGTCTGTGAGCCGACAAGCAGGTGTACGTGGAGCATACGCATCATCGGTAATGGTGCTGGTGTCCTGACAGCATGGGTTTCAATAATAATAACGAAAACACAAATAAGCATGCAATGAGATGCGAATAATATGCATATGCGGAAAATGAATGGTAAACGCAGCAATAAAGAATATGCATTTTATATATGTGAGTCATACAGTTTTGACATTTGAAATAATATGAATCGTGGTGTTTAGAAATAAGGGCTACGGTGTTTTTAAGAAAGGTGGGTCCTTTGAAATATCCGTAGAATCCCTTGGCCTATCTTTAAAATACTCATGATTCGTTAGTTTTTAAATAGGTATGACTCGAGTCTGGTCTAACATTTACAAATAAACTACAGGACTAAACTAACAGACTAATCAAAAGGGTAAGGAAAACCACCTAAGTTTGAGTCGATATATATATATATATATATATATATATATATAAAATAGTCGGTGATCCCGCCTCAATAGTATCACATACGATACAATATATAACATGACATCATCGAGTCAAGAGTGTGGATCTATCATCCATATATAGCTCGTACGGTAAATCCATCGTACGACATCCCAATCTGGGTACGGGTCGGATATCACATTTATCTCATCATTTATTTGGTATCATTATCATCATATCCTGTATTAGGGGTACTGATCTAAGTCTAGTACATACTGATACCATCTATATATATGTATGCGTGTGTATGAAAACACATCGCCCAAGGACCCGCTATAACAATCATGTCGTATCTCATAATACGAATCATATCATATCATCAATCTCGTGGAATCATGCCCAATCTCATCGACTCATCTCCAAATACCATGTACTATACTCATCATCCATGTATATGTATATGTATATATTTATATATACATAGTCCGATACCTATGTGTGTTTATATATATATACATATCCCTATATACGTACAAGAAATAAAATGTATGCGTGTATGTGTGTGTGTATGCAAATCACTACTCTAGGGTTCGCGACCAAGAAACTAACTAAATGCGTTTTCCTACAAGTATGCTAAAACTATCCCAAAGTCACCTAACATTCCTTACTAAGTATACACATCTTATAACACATAAGTACATATATATATATCATAACGCATTCGCGTTCTACACTATGAAACTGCGGGGGTGCTATACGCCATCCACCCGAATTCCCCCGTAGATATATATCTACTCACCTTGATCTTCGCTTGCTGATGCCGATGTCGCCATGCGCTTGCTTGTCATCTCGAAGTCCTCGCGGAGGTACCTACATATCATAACATATCGTGTCGCATTAAAATCCAATTCGCAATCGAAACAACAAACGAATCATTCATAGGTTAAAACCTATGGTCTACTCACGCAAATCAACCAAACAACACCCGATATAGACGTACAAACGTCAAGTGACCGATATAAAACCAGATAATCAAAACGTCATGCCATGAAAGTATACAAAAACGATGCAGCAACTCATGAAAACATGCTCCAGATTTTAGTTCAGGGAAAATTAGGATAAACAAACAATACTGGGGTGATGTACAGGGAACATATGAGCTATAGAAGAAACCTAGACCCCAAAACCCTCCATGTGGCCGGCCACACACCATGAAATTCCAGCGAGCTCGGCAAGGGATGCTTGGTTGGGGTTCGTGTTCATATGGTGGTCTCCTAATGTCAATTAAAGGCCTCTGGGGTTGTTTGGTTTTCCAGTAAATGTAATACCCCAGGTGGCGTTGGGGCTGAATACCACCTACCCCGTGAGAAGTGAGGTGTTATCCGGTATCGAGGTAGGGATGTAACCGATATGGATGCACACAGGGACCCACCAGAATAATGGGGAGTATAGAATTCCATTCCGGAAGAGGGCACGATCTGAACTATAAATGGAATGATACCACTCTTATAACACAAAGGCGCCTTTTGGATGAATCGGAACTCCGGAGTTTGAAAAAATCCGTAGTTAAGCGTGCTTGAGCCAGAGAAATTCTGGGATGGGTGACCTACTAGGAAGTAGCCCCGGGTTCATTCAAAAGGACAAAACCGTGCGGTTTCGGCCAAAGCGGATAATACCATCTGTGTTTGGGGGTGGGTCATGATAAGTATGGTATCAGAGCCGGTCCCTCAAAAGTAGGTATGTGGTTCGAGGACGAACCATTGTTCTAAGTGGGGGGGAATGCAACACCCCAGGTGGTGTTGGGGCTGAATACCACCTACCCCGTGAGAAGTGAGGTGTTATCCAGTCGAGGTGGGGATGTAACCGATATGGATGCACACAGGGACCCACCAGAATAATGGGGAGCCGATATGGATGCACACAGGGACCCACCAGAATAATGGGGAGTATCGAATTCAATTCCGAAAGAGGGCACGATATGAACTATAAATGGAATGATACCACTCTTATAACACAGAGGTGCCTTTTGGATGAATCGGAACTCCGGAGTTTGAAAAACTCCGTAGTTAAGCGTGCTTGACCCAGAGAAATTCTGGGATGGGTGACCTACTAGGAAGTAGCCCTGGGTTCATTCAAAAGGACAAAACCGTGCAGTTTCGGCCAAAGCGACAATACCATCTATGTTTGGGGGTGGGTCGTGACAGTAAAAGTCCCAGGTTATACCAGATTCCCTGCACCTACTAATAAATCCCAAACCGAAATAAAAACTTTCAGATTTGGGTTTTCAGGTTTCAGTTTGGGTCTGTTCTGGGTTTCTAACACCATGGGAGTTTAAGGTCACCAATAAAGTTCACTAGCACAAACACAACTCAAGAATCCATCAAAACCTCTTCTAGAATTTTCAAAGCTCACAAAACCTCGCTAAAACGATTCTAAACATGTATAAGTGCTAAAGGGAAAGAAATACTACAATAAAGGTGAATTAAATACCTCATTTGGCAACTCAAGAATTTTCTTGAGTTGCCCCAAGTGCTCAAAATCCGATTTTTCTTGGTCCAAAGTGCTTGTAGGGAGCTTGTGCATGTTTTTAATGAAATGGAGATGAGGTTTTTGTGTAGTTGTGACGGGATAGAGGTGGAAGGGAGAGAGGGCGGCTATGGTGAGGAGAGATGATGAAGAAGAAGGAATGGCTAAGGTCAAAGAAAACCCCTCTCACTCACTCTCTTGCCCATACCTCTCACCATACCAAATTCTATATTCATTTTCCTTTTTCCTTTCCTTTCCTTTTCTTTTCTTTTCTTTTTCTTTCTTCTTCTCTTATCTTTTCTATTCATTTAAATTTGAATCATGCATGAATGAAGAAATAAACCATGGTAGAAAATGTAACAAGTATTTGTAAATATGATATGGTGCATGTCATGTGCACAAAACCAGATTAATGCAAGATTAGCGATATTTAATCGCGATTAGCATTAAAATGGAATATAATTAATTATTCAAATTCATAATTTCCCTAAATCACATAAAGCACCCTCATTTCAGTGATTTCTATAATTTTCCAAATATTTTCCAATTTATCGGTATTTAATTATACCACACTATCAAAATATTCATAATATTTATTATTTAATTATAAAAATTCCTAAAAATAATATTTTATTTTTCTGAAATGTTACACAGTGAGATTTGTGTACATATATGTTGTTTTTCTGGGGTCAAGGTCACTTGAGCCGACATGATGCTTTATTACTTTGTGCCTTTATATGCTTATTTTGCACGGTGATGATATATATTGCGTGTGATTGTGAGTCCGCCTTTGGCGAAGAGCTAGCTCCCGCTCGGGGATGCCTTATTTTATGTTGTACATATATTCTTGTTTTGTACCCGTTTGGGGCCAGTATTTACAAAGGAGACTCTGCCGAAATTTTCGGAAAAATGGATGTTGCTTTTAAAAAAGCTTGATGTGACTTATTTGGTTGAAAATCGTTTCTTGACTTGGTTTTCCTTCACTCTACTGCTTTAATTGGTTTTGATTTCTGGGTTTTGGCTTACTTAGATTACGTACGCCTCGAGAAGTTTTGTAATTTAAGTGCCAGTCACGCTCCGTACTTTTCAGGTCGTGACAAAGCTGGTATTAGAGCGTTAGGTTTTACCTTTCTGAGTGTAGGATGGCCCTTGGTAGATGGAGTAGGTGACTTAAGCAGAGTGACGTAGCGTGTGTATGTTCTGTAGCATACTTACGATACGGTACTCCGCCTAAGTGACCTTAGGATACAATTGCTTGTAATTCCTTCTTCGATTCCTGATATCCCATGATTCTATTGCACTGTTCTTATTATCCTGTTTTCTGTACCAGCTACTATGCCGCCGAAGGCCACGAGGGCTCAGAGGGCAGCCGCTAGAGATGAGATTCAAGCGGGCTCGTCTGAGACGAGGACCGACCCGGACGGTATGCCTACCCCTCAGGGACAGATTGATCTGCCTTCCCCAGGCCGCATTGACAGGCTAGAGTCAGGTATGCAGGAGTTACGTCAGATGATGGGATCCTTAGTTGAGGCCAGTTGAGCACAGAGATCTGAGGATGTTCCTTCTACTGTACAGACCACGATTGTACCTGCTGCCCAGAAAATTGTTCCTACTACTACTAAGACCATTCCCGTATCATTACAGGAGTTTATGAGGCTGAGGCCTCCAGTCTTTACCGGAACAGATGCAGCGGAGGATCCACAGACATTCCTCGACAGGTTGGCTAGGATTTGTCGTTTGCTGAGATATTCTGACGACAGATGGGTGGGGCTTGTTAGTTTTCGTCTAGAGGGCCTTTCTCAGACATGGTGCGAGTCGGTCGAGAGAGGTCGAGCTACAGGTCTACCACTTATGACGTGGGACGGGTTCACAGCAGTATTTCTTTTCTGTTTCCTTTTGGAAAGCGTCCGGGATGCTCGAGCCCGTAGTTTTGAGGTTTTGCACAAGACTTCAGGGATGACAGTGTCCGCGTATGATATATGATTTAATGATAGTTGTTGTGATCAAAATATTTTTATCGCAATCAAGAACGGCGTCGCTTGGTAGCTAGCCGGTGAGTACTGGTCGGTCCACAGGGATTTTGTGTATTCTCAATTTATTCTAACGAGTTAATTCCAAATGGTGTTGGATTGATTATCACTAAGAACTAAGGTTGATCTAGACTAGGATTAAAACCTTGCTAGGGTTAGGTTTAGGTTAAGTTTGGAAAGTCGATATTCCTTACCGCTTTCTATGCCCTAATTAAGATCTGTGAGGTGTTATGGTAATAATTAACAAAGTGGATTAGTACCATCGGGAAGAAACTAGGTTTCTTTCTCTAGGTTCTTGTCCTTCCTTTCTTAATTCTTACCCTAACCTCCATGGAAAACATATACAACCGGTCTTTTAAACTACGGTATCACCGCTACCTCTTGGGATAGGGTGCCGTAGAGAACGGTGTGTGTATGTATGCATGGAGTCCTATAAAAATATGTGATGGGCATGAAAGGTGTGAGAGATTTTCATCTCTCGAACATTCCCTATTCCTAACCTTAACAAGTGAGGAACTACTCACTCATTAGGGAATTGATAAACATGTTCTAAACTAATTAACTAGGGCAGATAATAAAAGTTATACTAGGGCAGAAAGAAAATTAAACTAGGGCAATAAAAAGAAAACTTACTTTAATTTTAATTTGATGCTCTCTTCAAACATTTACAGGAATTGAATTCTGAATTTTGATAAATACAATGAGGCACAAGAAGAGGAATACCTAAGAAAAGAGGTTTAGGGTTTCTATTTATAGATCATAGAAACCCTAGGGTTACATTCGATTCACATCTGCATTTACAAATATACCCTAGAGAATACTAGTCAACGCACCGCCGCACCGACACGAAATTGCACCGACACGTGCTCTATATGGCCGCGGAACCACGGCCAAAAGCCCTGTTTGGCCGCGAATCCGCGGCCATACGGTGGGTTCAATGAGTGCAATTTTCTGGTCTTGGTCTGGTTGCATTTGGGTACTTGTTTCTTCACTTGGTTTCTCAGATTGTCTTCTAGTTTTCTTCCAGATTTCCACAGTGCATAATGTCTTGGACTTTTATCATTTGCTTCATGTCGAAGTCTTGAATCTTGCGCTGCCTTTTTGCTTTGTGAAATTGTCCATTGATCCTGGTTTATTCCTCAAACTGTAGGCATGATCAAGATTCTTCCATTTGTTGGTCGTAGTCTCACTTTTGTATCGTCTTTTCATCATTTTCACTGTTTTTGTTCTGAAAACCTGTAACCTGCAACTATGTAGCAGACATGGATCAAAAGCACCTGTTTATTTGTAAAATGAATAAGAATGGGGAATATAATAATGCAAAATTATGGTATGAACAAATACCCCCAAACTTATCTTACCTAGTTTTATTCTTGAAAAAGACCTAGCCTCACTTTCGTGGGGAAACGTGATTGCACTGAGCTCATGCAACAAGCCGTTAAACCTCTAGGTGTCCCTAGTTGGAGCAGTGTTATCTCCTGAGGGTTTTCAGTGGATACTGCCCTCAAAATCCTATCAATTTGGCCTATTGACTTTTATTCTCCAATTAGGTTTTCCAATAAGGAAATCTATTATCATCGACTCAGAAATTATCCACCCGTATTTTTCACGCTTCCTTATCATTTAACTTAAGATTGTATATGTTCTGTAGATTATTTAGCTTTTAGCATCTTTTGAGTTTTCCTTCTAGGGTTCTATCTCAACTTAGGAATTTTTATCATCTCTATTAAAGATATAAGTCCTATTTTTCATTCCCATCTCTTATCTAAACCCCAATTACATACCCCTACGTGTGTGTAATATCACCCCTACACTTGGAAATTCAATTCAAGCTATCATACACTTGTCCATTGTCCAAAGTACTTTTCAATCGGTGAATTTTTAGATGAATTTTGCTCACACATTCTTCATGCGACCGTTAATACTTCTTGAGGTACCAACGACCGATTACAAAATGTGTTTGCACATTAAGGCGTAATTCCTAGTTTTGTAATACCTAAGGCTTTTAGCAGTGACTCCCAAACCAGTTGGTCTAAGGCACTAGGTGATAAAGCACCCTCGCTAAATATTTTTTTATTTTACGCAGCCTTAAGTAATTACAAAACCAGTGTTCATTTTTTTTTATATCTCTTTATTCACACTTATAATTTTATTTTCCATTATACTAAGGATTTTAGACAAGAGCATTTTAAGGTATCCTCAACTATTCCAAGTTTCAAGGTTCGTGTTTGTGCAAGTTGTAGGGTATATATTCTCAGAATTTAGATTTAAGCTTTGGGATTATTTTTCAGACTTACACTTTAATAAAAATATCAATACTCTTCCCTTATTTTGACTTAGCCTAAGAAGTGAACTCAAAATTTGCCTATTTCTAAGTAAACTACAAAGACATATATTTTCTACCATTAAATTTTAAGAAAGGTTATTTTTTAGGGTTTTTAATTTACTAAGTTGAGGATCTAGTTTTTCCTAGCTAGTCAACCGTCATGTCAAACTTAAGTCAAATATGGCCAAAATTGAACTTCTTAATTTTTATAATTTTTTAAAATTTTCAAATTTTTATGGGTTTTAAAATAAGTATGCAAATGCAAAAATATACACATGAATGCAAAGGAAGAAGGCTTACCGAGCATACCCCCAAACTTAAACTTGGCAGTGTCCTCACTGTCAGGCTACACCAAGAGGGTCGAAAATGTCGGCACTCCTCCATTTATTTTTTTTATATTTTTTTATTGTTAAAATATATATATATATATATATATACACACACACACAAAAAGCCACCCCCCCCCAAAAAAAACTTAAGTGAGACAGTGTTTCCACTGTTTTAAGCGTTAAAGTTCAGAGTTAGGGAGGAGAAAAATCAAACTATACAAGGCCTTACACAGGCCAAAGGTTAGCACCAACCATTCAAAAATTTTATCGTTATAATGGTAGGGTTGGTGGAAGAATGGAGTGTAGAGAAAGGAGTTGAGAAACACACGAGACCGTATGGGAAGAAGGGTGGAATATGGTCTCGGTATATTCGGAGAAGACTGGCGGAAGAGAGAAAGAAGTGTAGTACGAACTTGAGGGTGTAAATTGAGTGAATAAATTAGAACAAATTGTGATGACCGATATGTTAAAAGCAATTGTGCTAATTTATCAACCCGTCGAGAAATGGGGTCAAATCTCTCAAGATTCGTAAGAAAACATGGGTACGTTGAACTTGGTAAACCATCCATTGAAAATGGAAGCGCGCCGGATTCTTGCACGGTCGAAACGATGGAAAGGACGAAGGGGGGTGATTTAGGGATAGTCTTATTCTCACCTAAGTAAACTGTCTCGAACTCGAAGAATTCCATCAATGGTTCGAAATGACTGTAAGCAACCGAGTCTAATGGTTCAACTATCTCATCTGAAAATTCAAAGGACTCAAACTCGGGCGGTGAGTCTTCAAAATCGTCCAAAAAATTGAAACACTCGTAATCGTTATCGGCTGTGAAAACTGTGTCAGATTCAAAGAAGAACGCACTAGTGGCGTCCAAACTGCTGTGATCGAACAGAAATTTTTCAAGCTCACAGTCTTCCTGCGTGATCTTTTGCGTGGTCGGAACGATGGAAAGGAGGGGGGTGATTTAGGAAGTATAATAGTTAAAGGTTCAGAAGGATGAATTGGAAAATCCGACACATCAAACAAAACCGGTTCATCCTCAATACTATCCTCAATACTCTCCTCAATACTATCCTCGTAATCCTCCTCAAAAGTTATCTCATCCATGCAATTATCATCAAAATCAAGATGTATATGAAGTTCGGGAGAAATATTTAATGACTCGGGATGATGAATTGGAGAGAAAATTTCAGTCAAATCTACGGGTTCATCATCCAAAATATTCCCTGCGTCAATATCCTCAATTAAGTGAAAATCCATTTTTTTAGACACCTCATCAAAGGCATGGATATTTATCAATTCAGGTTCTAGATTGGAGGTGTAGAGATCGAAAGGATTGGTGATGGTTTCACTCAAAAGGGACCCTTCACAATCTGGCAAATCAAGCACTACAAAGTCGCACAACTCATTAAACGATTTATTTTCAACTGGTGAATCATTTGGGACACTGGTTTGAAAACTGGAGTTGTGGGATTCAATTGGTGATGGGTAGGTTTGATTTGGAAGGGTGCACAACTCACTCTCTCCACTCAAATTCTCAATCTGTCCAACCGCCTCATCATACATTGGAAGATTTGGAGCTAGTTGGAAACTAGCTACCGGTTCACTAGGTTGCATAAGGGCGGCAATGGACGCATCCAAATTTCTCATCTGTTGGTTTGTCGCTACAATATAAGCTTCCAACGACTTTTCCAGACTAGACATGGGTTGTGAAGTGGTTTCAGTAAAAGATTCAAAATTGTTTGGATACGTGAAACTCCTAAATGGTTGTGTAGAAGCAATCTCTAGGGAAGGTGCGGAAGTCGGGTAGGACTGATAGGAATTGAATGGTTGGACAGGAGTAGGATCAACATTTGGATAAAAAGGAGAATGGACTTGTTGATCCCAAGAACTAGAAGTGTTGAAATGAGTGAAAGATCGGTTACGAGATTGTTCAATATGTTCAGCTATAGACATGGGTTTCGGAGTTACAACAGGACTCGAAAAAGGAGTATCAACGTAAGAAGGTGGTGAAGGTTGAAATAGTTGATACAAAGTGGATTGCGGAGTCTAACTGTTTCTCCTAAACGCTTCTATTCGATCTTTCAAAGAAATCTTGGGCATGGAGGGGTCGTCCGCAATTCGACCAAAACAATTCGCGTATGAAGTAATGTTTGGATGAGGGTACCAAAGTTCGGCAAGAGTTTTGTGAGGTGGGGTACCCATGATGTAAGAAGGAGAAGAAAAAGAATGTGGGGGCAAGTGGGGTGCACAGAATTCTTAGCGATAAGTTGCAAGTTTTTGTAAAATTTTTTTCCTTTTTGTGTTTTTTATGGAGCTTTTTGCAAAAAGATTTTCAATAAAAGGTTTAGAAACACGTTCAATCAATCAAGCCTAGATCTAGGGTCACCTAGGTCAGCTAGACAGCTCCTAACTGTTCCAAAGGGCAAGATGTAAGGACCTCAAACCGCCTCTTCGCCGCCAATTGTGGCCAGGTAAGCACAAGTAGAGAAAGGAGGGATCCTCTCACGAATCACCGTGAGACGGGCCTTTTAAAGTTACCTTTCCCTACCTGTCTAGCCTAGGCACCACAAAGTCAGGTTAGAATCAACGGTCGATACCTACAACTATTCCTTTGTCCTATTGAGCGCGAAGTCCTTAGGGCTGAGTCTAATCTTTTTTTTTAATTAACTTGATGGTCAATGCAATATGCTTTTATGTGATTTTTAGGGTCCTGGGTAGGGTAATGAAATCCCCACCCAATCTGGATTGGTGTTTAAACCCCTTAAAGTCAATTTAAAATATGCAAAGCAGTAAACACAATCACTTGCAAACAATTTTTCCTTTTAGCGCGGCGCAAAGAATCCTGCACAAGATCAAGTTATTGGAGAAGGGGAGAATATTTTGTGCAAAGAACCCTGCAGGAAAATTTTTACAGAGGAGATAATGGGGTTCAGAAGAAGAAAATAGGGATCTTACAGAGGAGATTTTTTTGAAATGATGACGTCACTGATGTGCCGCCGGTTCCGCCGCCGGACCCTGACTTTGACCGCGGTTCCGCAGTGGAATCATGGGTTCAGATCTCCAAATTTTTCTGTTTCACTGTTTTGGTTTTCCTCTGTTTGTTCAGATCTGCAGCTTTCTGTTTTGCTCTCTGGATTTTTCCAGATCTGAATTTGTTCTTCAATCCTGCACGATTCAAACGAAAATACCCTTCACAAAATAACAAGATGATAAATTTTCTTATATTTTTTACTTTTCAGTTTTTATGATTTTTCAATTTTTATATTAACACGAAATTACAAAAAGAAAATACTACGCCATCCCCGATAACGGCGCCATTTGATTTAATGATAGTTGTTGTGATCAAAATATTTTTACCGCAATCAAGAACGGCGTCGCTTGGTAGCTAGCCGGTGAGTACGGGTCGGTCCACAGGGATTTTGTGTATTCTTAATTTGTTCTAACGAGTTAATTCCAAACGGTGTTGGATTGATTATCACTAAGTGTTGGAGATAGTGCCCTCAGAGTCAATTATTGGATCACAGGCACGTGATTGTAATGATTGAGGGAGGACCTATCCCGATAGGACAATCTTACTCGAGATGATAGTATGCTATCTGGTTTACCTTTAGCATCGTGTACTGTTTTAGGTGACCTGACAGGTCGCTATTACACGTTGATAGAGCCCCTAGGATTCTTGCTTGACCACCAGCAGTATGAGGGCGATCATATAAGTGGGAGCTGGGGGTCTATAAGCACATCCTTAAATGGTCCCTAGTCGTGAGAGTTTCGAGACAGGGCATCGATACTCCAGAGTAGACTAGTGTATACAGTCGAGACCCCGATGAGGGACGGTGGCCAGTCTCACAAGCCACTGGTGTCAGTTGGTTCATCTAAGATGTATACAGGTGCTCATTGGGTTATGAGTACACCGGACAGGACTCGCCGGGAACATTCTAGTTGGTCATATACCAGACGTCAGATGGCAGTTCCCTGGTGACATGTGTACAGGTTAGTTCATCGACCTGGGGATCGTCATTTGTCTCGTGTGAGTTCCCACTGTACTTTGATTACTACCCTACCACGGCTCAAAGGAGGCGTGCAAACAGGTTTTAGTTGGGTACAGTCCCGAGCCACATGGAGGCAGTGAGCGTATCTTCAGGGGTTCGTCTCTCCCGGTATTGGGGGTGAGGTCGCGCTGTGTCTAGGAGAGCCATTACACGAAGCCCTCGGCCGAGGCAAGGAGATTTACTGGTAGGTATTCCAGTAGTATCTCAGGGTGTTCTGGGCTACACTCCGACACGACTTGTACCGCTTTTGGGGGTCTGACTTTTACCAACCCCCTAGGCCCGCCATGCGATGCTCACAAACGAACGGACCGGACTGTACGGATATTGTCACTGTCAGGCTCAGTAGGGTGTCAGGCTGAGCTCACTCACAGACGTCCTTTTTTGTCAATACCTGGTAGCCCGTTACGTATTGGCTTATACCTCTGACGTGCTAGTGGTTAAATCCACAACCAAGGTGTTGACGAGTCTTTAGAGTCCCCCACATTCAGTTACTCAAGCTTTCAGGAGAAAAGCTGTAGAGGCCGTATGGAGATATGGTAGGGTCCGATCAGATATGTACGGTATTGCATGGATCAGGATCAGACGGTTAGTACTTGAGGCCGATGGGTATATGGCAGGGTTCGATCAGATACGTGCGGTATTGCACGGATCAGGATCGAACGGATATTACTAGCCGGTTTTGGTTTAAGCCGGGTCCTAGTATAGTACAGTGTAGATTTTGTCTCATTGCATTTGTATTTCGGTCGGAATACAATTGCGGGTGTGTATGCACAGTATCGGGGTTTTCCTGTAATTTATTACGGGACCAGTAGTCTGGAGTTGCCAGTTTGCTTTCCGTTTCGGCCAATTTCCTTTTTATCGTTCATTGGCCGAAGATTGGTGGAGGAAGGCTTATTTGCATTGTTGCAAATAGGCATTTGTGGAGGGTGTTCTTTGCATATATTAGTATCATGATGGTTTCATGATGGAGCCCCATCCCTTGACCTTTCTTGAGTTCATGATTGCTTGACTTTGTGAGGTGATGATGGTGGTGTTGGAGTGTTGGTTTATTAGCTATCATGGTTGTTGGTTGTGTATTGGAATTGTTGTGATGATGATTCTTTGCATGATAGCCTTCTCTCTCTCTCCCTTGGATTATTGGATCACTCTCTTGATTCAATAATCATTCTTTTTTTGGTCACCCCCTCATTTTTTCTCTCCCCTCCTATGAATATGGCCGGCCACTCCCTCTTGGGGGCTGTCCAAATTTTGGATATTGGATTTTTGGTTCATTTGATGTTGGAAAAATCCCACTACACCATCTCCAAAAGTATGTATCATCCCTCCACCAAAATGGCACCTCCTACAACCCCAAAATGAGACATAGTAATCCACACTATATTCTACAGCAAATCTTAGGCACGTCGACTAGCCAGCTTCGTGCCCGAGTTGCCTCGGCATTGAGGTGGGAGCCCGTAAAAGACGTAGACGATGTGGTGCCCTTTCGGCAAAGAGGCGACGACCGGAGTTTCCGCGAGAGATCGGGACGACGACGAGAAGACCGGAGGACTTGGATTAGTCGGTATATCTCTATTCCCCATCTTGTAGTTAGCTAGGACTAGTTAATGGTTCGATCCGGGTTTTAGTGCGCGGTGGTGCCGGTTTGCTAGTTTGCAAAATTAAAGTTTTTCGCTTCCGCATTTTTGGCCTCGGGATGGAGGCCGGGGTGCCGCCGTGCACTTACAGTGGTATCAGAGTCTCGCCATTAACATAATCTAGCTTTGTTTAATGTGTTTACATTTCCGATCGACCAAAATTCCAAAATCCGCGTTTTCTTCACATCAGTTTTCTGTTGAAATTTTTTGGAGTCGGAAAATTTTTCAGGTTGTAAAAAACTAATGTACTAGAAGTTCTAAGACTACTGGAGAAATTCGACAAATTGATCATTCAAAGGGAGCGCGAAACCGCGGCCAAACCCCACATTGGGCCGCGGTTCCGCCGCAGTATGGAATGTTCAATTGGTCAAACTTTTTCAGTGGGCTTCTGGGGTGAAATTAGGATTTTTGGAATATTAATATTGGGCCCAGAATTTCTTGATGTGCTACAGTAGTACTTTGGGGCCCACTTGTTAAAATTTGATCGATCGGATATTTTAAACACATTATTTCACAGTATTTACATTATATCGGCGACCGTGAATGTCACTCGATCGGTAAATCCTGTCTAACTGTTATAGCCCGGTTAGACGGATTTGCGAACGTGACTTTCATGTTGATGTTTTGTGATTTTGCTGTGATGTTGCGGATCGGTCGTGGGGGATAGCCTGGATGCAATGCTAGTACAGTTTTGTTGTATTGTGTACATTTGTTATTGCGGGGCGAGCGTCCGACATGTGGACTGCCGTCACTGCCTGATTGTATTATTATTTTAGGGCACGACCAGGTTGCGGTCGATGTACCCGTTGTATGTATATTTTATTTTCTGTACTAGGATTGCCCCACGGAGGAGTGCACGGATAGCCGGGTTCTAGAGGGCAACAAGCCCGCATCTCATGGCATTGAGAAGGAGGGGGCTTCACTCTAGAATTGGCGGGCTATTCGCCGCACTCGTAGGGGGTACAGGTTGACCCAGGAGGGGTGCCCAAGTTACCGGATTCCGTGAGGTGCTGGGTGGTCCATTCACGGTGCTGAAGGGGGCTGCCTCGCTTCAGGTTTTGGCGGGTAACTTGTCGCGCCCGTAGGGGTCTAGGATTTCATTGCACAGGCTATCCACACGACCATGAGAACGTCGGGTTTCAGTAGTGGCTCTGTGAAACCCGGGGATCCCAGATATCTGTATTGTTCTGTGATGCTGTACATTTCTGTGATGTTGCATTTTTTAACACGCCTTGAGCGAATATAATATATTGGTATATATATTAGTAGATGTTGTATATGTTTTGCATCCGCGCTAGTCCAGTCCCCGCTCTGTCGTTAGTTAGCTAACCTAACAGGTAATGACGGGACCCAGTGGCGAATGCGGATGGCATATACGTACATTAGTATATTTTCGTTCTTTGTTGTGTGATCAATTGATGGGACTGCGTTGATTCGGATCAATGCATGTTAAAAACAAACCTAATCTGATGTTGTTGGAACAATTTTCAAAAAGCTGTTCTTGCAAGGACGTTCACTTTTGTTTTGCATCGTGGTATTCAGTTGGAATATCCTGCTCCTCAGTCGACGAGGCAAGGGCCGAGATCCCTTCACCGGGAGTGACCCCTTGGACAAAAAGTTTGCGTCAGGGCAATAACTTCACTATAGCCGATTACTTTTGCTTTGCACCGTGGTATTCAGTTGGAATATCCTGCACCTCATTCTACGGGGAAAGAGCCGAGATCCCTTCACCGGGAGTGACCTCTTTAGCAACGGTTTTCGTCACTATATTTTTAAAAAAGCTATCCGTTCCTTCAACGATATCAAGTTCATTACGTTAAAGGTTTTCGCCAGAAACCATTCGTAGCCCTCCGTCGTTTCATATGGATGGTCAATAGTATTCAAGCTGTGTATGTTGGCCAAAGTCAAGGCGCAGTGATTGGTAGCTATTAGGGTATTCATATGCAGCATAGATAGATGCGTTGGTTTGGGACAGTCGTACTGCCATTTTGGCCAAAGTCAAGGGTAGGTACGGGTGGATTCAAATTAACCTGGAGAATGACGGGTAGAACTTGACATGTGAGTTATGATATGTTGGCTAAAGTCAAGGTCATAAGAGCATGGGGTAAAAATCACATCGGGAGTTTCAAAAGAACTGAAACTTGCCAGATATGCGCATACCTTCTGGAGTATGATGACGTGAGCGGATTCCGTCACGTTATCATGCGATGATAGTTGGATCCCGATTCCCACTGATGAGTTAGTTTACTCCTCGGGTGATCCCGACTAATTCTTCTTTCAGGTTTGGAGAAGAATTTGACGGTACAGTGGGAGGTTTCCAGATTAGATAAATTGGTAACCATTCTGATCTAGGTTAGAGTGCACTCTCTGAGTGTTTCTTTTCTCTCTCTCTTTGGCAGCGACCATTAACCCGACCCTAAGACTATGACTCAGAGACCAAGTTGACCGAACCTTCTTAAACACTGGCTTTTGGATTGTCAGAGTTGCGAACCTCATTGCCACTCCTACTTCTGCCCTTTTCTCCAGGGCACCCCGTATTACTATGAACGTCCACTTCCATTGGACAAAACCATCGTATGGTTAGATACGAACTCGAAAAGATTTATTCGAGGATGGTTTCAGGTTCTGGAGAAAACGGATAGGATTATTCAGTTGCCTTTTCCTTTTACCTTCTCTCACGTTGCGAGTACTCCTTAGTTTAGGAGATAGTACACCTATTATGCAAATTGGATAGTCTTTTTCCAAACCATAGGCAGATGCCGACCGGTAGGGAATGAAGAAAACCAATTAGCATAACGATGGTGTACAGAAGGTATTAAGTAAAGACATAACAAGGGATTAGTAAGAGGGCAAAGTAAATTGCAACTGATATTCACGACCAAACCAAGTATTTCGTTACCGCTCCCACATCACCTTTGTATTTCTCCAGGACACTCCGTATCACTACGAAGATCCAAAGTTTATTGGATACTCCATCGTATGGTTATATACGAACTCGAAAGGAACTTGTTCCAGTTCGGGGATGGATTCTGGTTCAGGAGAAATAGGAATAAGGTTTATTCAGGTGACTTTTATCTTCACATTCTCTCGCATTGCGAGTGTTCCTAGGATTGGGACAGTACACCCATTATGCTTATTGGATAGTCTTCTTCCAAACCATAGGCTGGTGCCGAACGGTAGGGAAGGAAGAAAACCATTTGGCCTAAGGGGTGTGCAGAATGTAATGACTAAAGACAAATAAAGGGATTTGGAGAGGTGGCAAAGAGATATACGGTTACAGTTGTGAATCTGGAAGAGGCATTACTAGGAATACCAGGATACCCCAACGAAACATTTCAATGTTTCAGTTTCACTGTGTACTGTTAAAGGAAAACTGATTTCCCAGTTAGACACTTGCTCCAGGGTATGTATTAACCAGGTATGATTCTCACATCTGTATGGTCTTACAGATGATGAGTGGGAGTAAGTTATTGGGAATTGGGTGATCATCCTCATTATATCGGGATTCGTTGTAATCGGTGATATTTGAGGAAATCACCTGGGCAGTTTACCTGTCGGCAAATATTTGGTTTTGAATATCAGCTGTTATGCACCAATTTCAAATTGATATATCTGTACGTCTATTTTTATAGAGTGAGATATACCTTTTTGATATTATGTCTATGACATTTACCTATATCAGTGGATGGTTAGGTAAGGAGCATTGAACAATGGTGTAATTCTTCTTAACCATAAGTACAGTTTTCAACCTACGACACACAGTGAATGAGTTATCAGACTCAAGGGACTTATACAGAGTATTGTATGTTGTCCAGGGTCCATCAGGACAGAGGGGTTGGTCCTCGTACTATATTCGGTTTACTTATCACTTCTCTAGTTTTTAGACAAATGTTTCGTGGAAACACAGGGTCCAAATTTTGAGAAGTTATAGGTATTTGAATAAAGTAGAGAACCAGATATTGCAAGTATTGGGATTCTTCAAGGTGATCGAAGATGTAGATACTTGTGTATGGTATTCAGTTGATAGTAATGATAAAGAGAACTTACTTCTCTTTCAGGTTACTCATAATTGGAAGCTTTCCTAAGTTGAGTAACGCTGATCGGCCTCCTTCCATTTAGTTGACATGCGCTGGAGACAGCTGCATGATTTGAATCTGATTCAATTAAATCAGTGCCTCTGGTCCTATATTGGATATAGAACAGTTCGTATCTTAACGATGTTAAGGTACGGGGAGTTGTCCGGCTTATGATTAAAACCAGACACTGGATAACTCAAGGCACGTTTCTGTAATGGTTGTTTGTGGGTTGACCCAGGCTTTGACGAGGGTTGACTTTCTACCATCTGGATCAACAATAGCGATATTGTTCTAGACTCGCCACGGTTTTATTAAAAATGGATTTTTTTCAGAAAACAGTAGTGGGAGTATGGTAGAACTGGAAGTGATTCCAGAACCACAAACGATTACTGAAGATTTGATAGGAACCTAAAGATTCAATCTGGTTTGACATTCCATTGGCCGCTCCGCAGATAAGGTGGGTAACTTCAGGCACCCGAGAGGTACTCCGGTAACCTCAAGGACGGTGACAGGGAAGTTCTTGTTTACCCACAATTGCCATTGCTGTTGTTCCAGGTTGCGAGACCCGGCGGGAGGATGAGTATAGCGTCGTTCTAAACTAGCTTTAGAAGTGTACGTCTATATGACTCCGCCAGAGGGTTGTCGTGATCAGTGGGAGCAGCGGAAGCATTGGTGGACAAGTGGCTTATGTCTATTTATAGACTAAAGCAGATGTAGCGGAGATAGATCATCTATTTCTGATGTGACAGTCATATGTTTGACTTCATCAGAATAGGGGATGGATCTGTTGAGAAGGTAGTAGGGTATGATGTCCTGGTAATTTGAGGACATACACAAAGTAGGAAAGGATATTCCTATACTACGGTCGGTTATACTTTGGTCGTCACACAGTGGTTTCTCCAAAAAGGAAATGGATTTTATATCTGACATACGGGTTACTAGATCTATGGCTTTAGATCTAGATTTGGGTGGTTTCCCAATCACGGTACTCAGACAGCATTCTAAGAGTATTTAGAATGGACGACTCCTGGCACGGTAGTGTACCTGCAGGTGATGGAGTCACCCTCTCTAAAGGTGTCTTACAGACTAAAGGGGAGAGGGATGTGCATGATTGGCAGATCACTTGCTTAGGCAATTGAGTCAGTCATGAGATGTCAAGTACCACACCAGATGTTGTTCTTGCACTAGATGCAATAAGTTGACATTAATCCAATCCTGGAGAAACAGTCGGAAGCAGTTTTAGAACATAAGTGGATGTTCTAGGGATATGATAACGACAGCCTCATGCAGGAGATAGTTATCATTCCGGCTTCCAAGGTGACCTGGACGACAAGGAGGTTGTCAGAGCTATAGTTTTTCCTTCTGACGATGGGCAGTATTTTGGACAGGTGGTCCAAGGAAATACTGAGGGAGGCATGGCGCAGGATACTGATTAAGTTCAGTTGACAATACAGTCTAAGAAGTTTGGATTTGGAGTTCATTTATGAGCTAGGTCCCATCAGACATCCAGACACATTCTTGGACAGGTATTACTCATTTCGGGAGATGGGTTTCTCCGTGAACTTGAGATATAGAGAGACATAGAAAGAAACATCAAGGCGGATCCACTCACTGAGGCTATTCCTCGAACGCAATAGTTTCGCAAACGAGCTTTGTGAGACTGACTGGTAGAGGAGTTGGGTGTTCGGTATCACACGGCCTATGAGTATGCGACATCGCAATAATTAGCCTTGAGTGCAAGTGGGAGATTGTTGGAGATAGTGCCCTCAGAGTCAATTATTGGATCACAGGCACGTGATTGTAATGATTGAGGGAGGACCTATCCCGATAGGACAATCTTACTCGAGATGATAGTATGCTATCTGGTTTACCTTTATCATCGTGTACTGTTTTAGGTGACCTGACAGGTCGCTATTACACGTTGATAGAGCCCCTAGGATTCTTGCTTGACCACCACCAGTATGAGGGCGATCATATAAATGGGAGCTGGGGGTCTATAAGCACATCCTTAAATGGTCCCTAGTCGTGAGAGTTTCGAGACAGGGCATCGATACTCCAGAGTAGACTAGTGTATACAGTCGAGACCCCGAAGAGGGGCGGTGGCCGATCTCACAAGCCACTGGTGTCAGTTGGTTCACCTAAGATGTATACATGTGCTCATTGGGTTATGAGTACACTGGACAGGACTCGCCGGGAACATGCTAGTTGGTCATATACCAGACGTCAGATGGCAGTTCCCTGGTGACATGTGTACAGGTTAGTTCATCGACCTGGGGATCGTCATTTGTCTCGTGTGAGTTCCCACTGTACTTTGATTACTACCCTACCATGGCTCAAAGGAGTCGTGCAAACAGGTTTTAGTTGGGTACAGTCCCAAGCCAAATGGAGGCAGTGAGCGTATCTTCAGGGGTTCGTCTCTCCCGGTATTGGGGGTGAGGTCGCGCTGTGTCTAGGAGAGCCATTATACGAAGCCCTCGGCCGAGAAAAGGAGATTTACTGGTAGGTATTCCAGTAGTATCTCAGGGTGTTCTGGGATACACTCCGACATGACTTGTACCGCTTTTGGGGGTCTGACTTTTACCAACCCCCTAGGCCCGCCATGCGATGCTCATAAACGAACGGACCGGACTGTACGGATATTGTCACTGTCAGGCTCAGTAGGGTGTCAGGCTGAGCTCGCTTACAGACGTCACTTTTTGTCAATACCTGGTAGCCCGTTACGTATTGGCTTATACCTCTGACGTGCTAGTGGTTAAATCCATAACCAAGGTGTTGACGAGTCTTTAGAATCCCCCACATTCAGTTACTCAAGCTTTCGGGCGAAAAGCTGTAGAGGCCGTATGGAGATATGGCAGGGTCCGATCAGATACGTACGGTATTGCACGAATCAGGATCGGACGGTTAGTACTTAAGGCCGTATGGGTATATGGCAGGGTTCGATCAGATACGTGCGGTATTGCACGGATCAGGATCGAACGGATATTACTAGCCGGTTTTGGTTTAAGCCTGGTCCTAGTATAGTACAGTGTAGATTTTGTCTCATTGCATTTGTATTTCTGTCGGAATACAAAAGCGGGTGTGTATGCACGGTATCGGGGTTTTCCTGTAATTTATTACGGGACCAGTAGTCTGGAGTTGCCAGTTTGCTTTCCGTTTCTGCCAATTTCCTTTGTATCGTTCATTGGCCGAAGATTGGTGGAGGAGGGCTTATTTGCATCGTTGCAAATAGGCATTTGTGGAGGGTGTTCTTTGCATATATTAGTATCATGATGGTTTCATGATGGAGCCCCATCCCTTGACCTTTTTTGAGTTCATGATTGCTTGACTTTGTGAGGTGATGATGGTGGTGTTGGAGTGTTGGTTTATTAGCTATCATGGTTGTTGGTTGTGTATTGGAATTGTTGTGATGATGATTCTTTGCATGATAGCCTTCTCTCTCTCTCCCTTGGATTATTGGATCACTCTCTTGATTCAATAATCATTCTTTTTTTGGTCACCCCCTCATTTTTTCTCTCCCCTCCTATGAATATGGCCGGCCACTCCCTCTTAGGGGCTGTCCAAATTTTGGATATGGGATTTTTGGTTCATTTGATGTTGGAAAAATCCCACTACACCATCTCCAAAAGTATGTATCATCCCTCCACCAAAATGGCACCTCCTACAACCCCAAAATGAGACATAGTAATCCACACTATATTCTACAGCAAATCTTGGGCACGTCGACTAGCCAGCTTCGTGCCCGAGTTGCCTCGGCATTGAGGTGGGAGCCCGTAAAAGACGTAGACGATGTGGTGCCCTTCCGGAAAAGAGGCGACGACCGGAGTTTCCGCGAGAGATCGGGACGACGACGAGAAGACCGGAGGACTCGGATCAGTCGGTATATCTCTATTCCCCATCTTGTAGTTAGCTAGGACTAGTTAATGGTTCGATCCCAGTTTTAGTGCGCGGTGGTGCCGGTTTGCTAGTTTGCAAAATTAAAGTTTTTCGCTTCCGCATTTTTGGCCTCGGGATGGAGGCCGGGGCGCCGCCGTGCACTTACACTAAGAACTAAGGTTGACCTAGACTAGAATTAAAACCTTGATAGGGTTAGGTTTAGGTTAAGTTTGGAAATTCAATATTCCTCACTGCTTTCTATGCCCTAATTAAGATCTGTGAGGTGTTATGGTAATAATGAACAAAGTGGATTAGTACCATCGGGAAGAAACTAGGTTTCTTCCTCTAGGTTCTTGTCCTTCCTTTCTTAATTCTTACCCTAAACTCCATGGAAAACATATACAACCGGTCTTTTAAACTACGGTATCACCACAACCTCTTGGGATAGGGTGCCGAAGAGAGCGGTGTGTGTATGTATGCATGGAGTCCTATAAAAATATGTGATGTGTAAGAAAGGGGTGAGAGATTTTCATCTCTCAAACCTTCCCTATTCCTAACCCTAACAAGTGAGGAACTACTCACTCATTAGGGAATTGATAAACATGTTCTAAACTAATTAACTAGAGCGGATAATAAAAGTTATAGTAGGGCAGAAAATAAAAGTTATACTAGGGCAGAAAGAAAATTAAACTAGGGCAATAAAAAGAAAACTTACTTTAATTTTTATTTGATGCTCTCTTCAAACATTTACAGGAATTGAATTCTGAATTTTGATAAATACAATGAGGCACAAGAAGAGGCATATCTCAAAAAAGAGGTTTAGGGTTTCTATTTATACATCATAGAAACCCTAGGGTTTCATTCGATTCACATCTGCATTTACAAATATACCCTAAAGAAGACTAATCAATGCACCACCGCACCGACACGAAATTGCACCAACACATGCTCTATATGGCCGCGGAACCGTGGCCAAAAGCCCTGTTTGGCCGTGGATCCGCGGCCATATGGTGGGTTCAATGAGTGCAATTTTCTGGTCTTAGTCTGGTTGCATTTGGGTACTTGTTTCTTCACTTGGTTTCTCAGATTGTCTTCTAGTTTTCTTCCAGGTTTCCACAGTGTATAATGTCGTGGAATTTTACCGTTTGCTTCGTGTCGAAGTCTTGAATCTTGCGCTGCCTTTTTACTTTGTGAAATTGTCCATTGATCTTCGTTTATTCCTCAAACTGTAGGCATGATTAAGATTCTTCCATTTGTTGGTCGTAGTCTCACTTTTGTATCGTCTTTTAATCATTTTCACTGTTTTTGTTCCGAGAACCTGTAACCTGCAACTATGTAGCAGACATGGATCAAAAGCAGCTGTTTATTTGTAAAATGAATAATAATGGGTAATATAATGATGCAAAATTATGGTACGAACAATATCCAGTTTACTCAGTTGTCCCGATATGCTCCTTACTGTAGGGTTCCTAGGCACGCTAACGAGATCTCACAAGGCATCAACCATGCCAATTTCAAAAATTTCCGGTGCCTACAAACCCTAATACGGATCGTTGACTAGAGATTAGGCGAAACATGCAAGTAGTAAACAGTTTTACTGCTAAGTGAACGGAAATACAACCTTTGTAGATCCGGTTCTCCACCTCCTTTGCTCCGTGATGAAGTCCCTCCGCTGTACCCATCGGATCCCGGACTCTCGCGGTGGTTTCATCGAAGAAATGATCGGGCTAGATCGTCGACTTCGATGCCGAAGATGATCTACGTCGAGGCAACACAAGATCAAGCTCCCACTTCACCAAGTTATGAAACTTGTGAATGAAACACCCTATACTACTTGGCAAGAGGTAGAGGATGAAGAAATAGGAAGTGGGTTCACTTTAGAATTGGATTTCTCACCCTTTTTCTCAAGTTGCCATTAATGGTAGCAAGCTTCTCTTCATTGTTGAAGAAGAAGAAGAAGAAGAAGAAAAGAATTATGATAAGAATAAAAAGAATTATCTTATCATATAGCAACCATAGTTAGGTGTAGAGAATTAACTAAGGTTAGGTTGAATAGTTAGGGTTAAGTATGAAACAAAAATGGTGGACTTATTCAAAACTTCATGAAGCTTCAACTAGAAAACAAATCAAGCCACCATTTCTCTTTATCTTTCAAAAATGAATAAATAAATAAATGAATAGATAAGTAAATCAAAACCCTAACCATTAACATAACCATGGTTTAATTCTTTACACAAACCCAAGTTTGCATGTATCATCAAACATGATACAAACAAGTGCACAAAAGTATATCACTTATACAACTTGTGTATTTCAAGTGAGAAAATCCATTTAAAGTGAACAATATTAGTCAATGTAAAGTAATATATCTAATATATAATTATACATTAAATTATTAAATCAATACGTGATTTAACGATCCGGTCATATCGCATATGACCGACTAATATCCAATGTATCGGCTTATCGAATCAATCCTTGATTCGATTACAAGGTTATATCGCATACAACCAATCGATACATTCATCGCGAGAATAGAATACGGTATCACATTCACGCATTATTCTCGGTCCCGCACATATCTCATATGCGCTCCTGTTTCGTTTCTCTTGAGCCAGGAAACCTCTGTGTAGGACTCTAAAGACTCGTCAATATGCCGGCAGCAGGTGATGATCATATCAAACACCCACAATCCGCAAGCGGTCTGCTAAACGTAACGGCCACCCGGGTATTGAGCGATCAGAAGATCGACGAGCAAGCCCGCTCACACTTCTGTGAATCCAACCAGTAACACTTACCGTACAGTCCGGTCTCGTCGTCTGATATGTCGCATATCTCGCCTAGGGGTGGTAAACGTCAGACCCCAATAGCTCGATAAGTCGTGTCGATATGAGGTCTATAACAGTTCGAGAAACTACTGGTAACACTTACCAGTAAATCTCAGCAACCCTGGCAAGGGATTTCCGGTTATAGCCAATCGAACACAGCGCAACATCAACTCCCTATACCGGGAGAGACAAATCCCCTCCTATCGCTCATTGCCTCCATGTGATTCGGAACTGTACCCAAAAACCACCGTTTTGCACGCCCTCTTGGACGTGGTAAGGTGGAAATCAAAGCACAGTGGGAATCATACAAGACTCTATGACGATCTCGGGTCTACAGACTAACCTGTACCAGTGTCACTAGAGAACTGCCATCTGACGTAAGGTATAATACCATCTGGGAGTTCTCGGTGAGTCCGTCCAGTGTACCCAGTCTCCACTGAGCACCCGTATATCATCTCTGATGTCAAACACCAATGGATATGGGATCATCCATCGCCCATCTGTATAGGTCGAGAAGGTATACGCTAGTCTACACTGGTATATCGATGCCCCGTCTCGATACACCCACGACTAGGGACCTTGAAGGATGCACTTATGGACTACCATGTCCCCACTAGTATGATCCGCATCATAGTCCAGGTAGTCAAGTACACATCCTAAGGGCTTTACCAACATGTAACAGAGAGACAATCAATATACACGTTAAGATAAAAAGTAACCAGATAGCATACTATCATGTCGAGCAAGAAAGTCCTCCCTATATATGTCCCAGCATCCACTACAATATACATCCTATGTATATTAATGCCCTTTAGGGCATACATATAACTAACAATCTCCCATTTGCACTAGGGCCATCTGTAGCAGTGGTTGCAGTATCTCATACTCAACCATCCCATAAAAGTCTCTCTCTGGGAATAGGCCTTCGTGAGTGGATCCGTCGTGTTATCCTCTGATTCTTCTCTCCTAACCTCGATCACCTTGGAGATCAGCCATCTCTATGATCAGGTGATACTGCCTTAGAATTATATCTGGATCACTGATGGGATGGGCGTTCCTTGGCATAAGCCACAACTCCATTGTCACACAATGGCAGGAACGAAGTTCATCTCATGAACTAATATACATCCTGACTTCCTCTTTGGTAGTATCATAAGTAGCGATATATCCATCCTTTATCGTCTAGTATGCCACGGTATCTAGCTTAGAACTCTTCCAACATACCGTCCCTTTACTGAGGGTAAAGACAATGCCTGTGACTGACATTCAGTCGTCTTTATCACCCTGAAACCTTTCCAGTGATTCTTCCCAGGATCGATTGATACCATCTCACTACAACTAGTGAGTATCCTAACATCCAATTAGATCTATCTCATAGATCCAAAGCTTAGGATTTAGTAGGTATCACTTTGATCCTATATGGAGAATCCTTGTGATAAGCGGAGATTGACCGAGCGTAGCATAGGAAACTCCTTCCCTATCAAGAGTATGTCATCCACGTACTCTACGAGGATCGTTACCATACTCCCTACTACCTTTTTGTTTATACAAGGTTCATCTACCATTTTGATGATGTCAAACTCTTTGACTAATTCATCAAAACAGACGTTCCAACTCCGCGATGCCTGCTTTATCACATAAAACATCTTGCTCGCGTTTCCGCTGCTCCCACTGTCTACGAAACCCTCTGCCTGTGTACTTATAGACACTTTCTTCCAAATCATCATTTAGAAAAGCAGTCAAGACACACAACCGCCAGATATCGTAGTTATGGTATGTAGCCGTAGCAAGTAGGATCTGGATGGACTTAAGCATAGCCACTGGAAAAAGGTTTCATCATTATCCACGCCTGGTCGATGACGAAAACCTTTAACAAGTCTAGCTTTGAAAGTCTCAACTTTTCCATCTACACCAAGTAATCTTCTCAAGATATACTTGCTCCTGATCGGGATTTAACCCTTCAGATATAGCAACCAAAGTCCATACTTTGTTGGTGTATAAGGATTCCATCTCAGATCGCTAAACATCCAGCCATTCTTACAGAGTCCCACTCCTGATGGCCAGCTCGAAACTAGTTGGGTCATCATCTCATGATGCAATCCTCGCTCCCACTGTCATAGAGAAACCGAAGTATCTCTCAGGTGGGTGAGGAACCCTACTAGATCGGCGGAGAGACTGAGGTTCGTTGGTATCTACTGAATCCTTTGGTTGTACCAAATCATCTGCTGTAGTTTTCATAGCTGGAACCTTTCCAGTTCTACATAACTGACCTTGCCTCGAGCATGTCCGGATTTTGCTTTTAGACATAGGCCGGTCATCCCCAAATCTTAACTAACTTAAGACATGGGCTCTTCCCATACCATATCTCATATGGAGTGGTAGGCTGTGATCTGATTCGAACCTAATTCAATAGGTATGCAGCTTCTCAAGTGCATAACCCCCAAAAAGGAAATAGGTAACTCAGTAGTACTCATCATAGATCACACCTTATCATATAGGGTGTGATTGCTCCGCCCCGATATACCATCGTGCTATGGTGTATTCGGAGGAGTAATGCCGAGAGAGAATCTCATTCTCCTTTAGAATAGTCCAGTATTTTCGTGCTCAAGTATTCTCCTCCTTGATCACATCAAAGGACATAATACTTATACCCGTATTTTGGTTCTCTACTTCTAACTTATATTCTGTGAATATCTCAAAAGGTTCGTACTTATGTTTCAACAGGAACATATATCTGAATCTTGAGAGACCGTCAGAGAACGTAATGAGGTACAAAGAACTGGTCATGGCATGTGTAGACAGGGGACCTTTATACATCAACATGTATCATTCCAAGAGTTCACTAACTCTTTCTCTGTTTCCAATAAATAGAGCTGGTGTCATTATATCTTTGTGACTTGACTAGCAAGTTTCACAAGATGTAAATTCAAACTGATTTAAATATGCATCTATATGTAACTTCAGCTAGTCGGGTCGCATTGATATGACCTAGTCTACAATACCTCAAGAAGGATTCGTTCATTTCTGAACTCTTCCTCTTGTGTGTGTTCTGTAAACTAAGAACTGTAGTTTGTTTAGAACATCAATGCTTTTAGATAACGTGCCTGAACCGATCAACTTTTGAGTATAGGAAATGTTGAAAACATTATCCAACAATACAAAATTATATCCTTCTTTATCTAAATAAAGAGACTGATATGATTTTGTATATCAGGTTCGGTATCTAATAACATTCGTTCAGAATCAATGTATTGGTAATACAGGGTGACAGTGACCAACAGACTTAGCTGCAACACTTGCCCCGTTTTCTGTCTCATGAAACTTATCACCTGTTCTCAGTTCTCTACCTATCTGTAGCCCTATATAGCAGATTACATATCTGGGATCCTGATCCGGTATCAAATACCCAGAACGTAGAGGATATTTGAGAAACAGTTCTTTGTAATGAACACACCCGAAGGAGATGCATCATATGCACTTTCTTCATTTGGGCGGAACGGGAAATCTGGTATTCCCCAATTTCCTGCTCTGTCTTATAACAATTATAAGTTGGAGCGGGACCAACATTCCCCAGCTCAGTATAACAAGCGGGTTCGGTCAATATATCTGTATTATTATCTTGATTAAGGCGTGATATGGTCGCTACCAGGAGAGAGAGAGAAGAAAACAATCAGCGTGCGCTCTTGCAAGATCAGATTGGTTATTTATTTTATCTAATCATGATGGCTCCCACTGTTTTTATCAAATCTTCCTTCAAACCCTAAAAGGAAAGACTAGCCGGGATTAATTACACGCTACAAGTTCGCCAATCTTTCAGCCAAGCCAGTGTCGGTACTTTGAGGGAGGTTCCCCGTACTTTCGCACGGACCTAATTACGGTAAACCTCGTTTTCCCAGAGGCGTAACCCCGCTAACACCTTTCTAGACACCTACTTGATCGGCTAATTGTAATGTGTAAAACTCTCCCTGGAGTAACTCTTACTCGCAGTGGGTATCGGGATCCAACTATCTCATAGAAGGTATGCAATCTCATTGCAAATTTCAACACTTGAAATTCCCGATAATTTTGCCCCTAGCATCCTATGACCTTGACGCAGGCCAACAAACCATAGTGCGCTAGTCAAGTTCAACCCGTCATTTCCTGATTGAATTAAACCCACCCGCACGACCCTTGACGCAGGCCAATAAAGTTGCACGACTACCCTAATCCAATCTCCATCATATGCATAAGCAGATAAATACTAGTTAGCTACCGCACACTACGCCTTGACGCAGGCCAACAAACGTAGCACGAATACTAACTACTACTTATCTGAAATGACGGAGGGCTACGACAGGTTCTTCTGAAAACCTATTGCGTAATGAACTTAATATCGTTGTAGAATCAAATGATTTTAAAATGGAGTGTTTTTTAGGCTTTTCTAGTTTTGCTAAAGGGGCACTCCCGGTGAAGGGATCGTCGGCCCTTTCCTCATCGAATAAGGTGCGGGATATATCATATATATCACTGTGCAAAGCAAAAACTCTTAAAAGCAATCAAAAGACAAACCGAGTGTGTAGCATCTGCCAGTTATTGCTAAAGGAGTCACTCCCGGTGAAGGGGTCTCGATCCTTTCCTTATCGAATAAGGTGCAGGATATATCATATATACCGCTGTGCAAAGCAAGAACTGTAGCAACCTGTTTTATTTTTGAAATTCGATTCTACAACATCTTTAGGTTTCTTTTCTTTCATTAATCATATTAATGAAGTCCTATCATTTAAGTACCTAAACATTACAGATAAATACGACGTACACTTATGCCATCCGCATTCGCCTCGATGTCCTCTCATACACCGTTAGGTTAGGTAACTAACGGCAAAGCAGAGCAGGGATAGCACGGGTGTAAAACATAAGTAACGTCTATATAATATATCATATATACTATATACAGTATTTATCACAGAACATCACATGATCACATCACAGATATCGCAGCAGAAAATATCATATGAAATATTAGATATACTAGGACGTCCGTGTTTTTAATACGGGCCAGTATAAAACACGGATTCCACGGTCGCGATGAATAGCCAAACCCACACCCTTAGACCCCTACGAGAGCGGCAAGTAACCCTACAAATGAAGGAATCCTACCATAATCATCACACTCCAAATGGTATGCAAATCTAGCAAGTTTCAGTACTTATGAAACTCCCGATGTGGATTTTTGCCCCATGCTCTTATGACCTTGACTTTGGCCAACAAATCATAAGTCACATGTCAAGTTCTGCCCGTCGTTCTCCAGGTTAATTTGAATCCATTCGTACCTACCCTTGACTTTGGCCAACAAGGTAGTGCGACTGTTCCAAATCAACGCATCTATCTATGCTGCACATGAATACCCAATAGCTACCAATCACTATGCCTTGACTTTGGCCAACAAACATAGCTTGAATACTATTGACTATTTATGTGAAACGACGGAGGGCTACGAATGGTTTTGGTAAAACCGTGAACGTAGTGAACTTGATATAATCGATGGAACGAGATAGCTTTTAGAAGGAGTGGCTCAAGCTCCGCATTTAAAAGTTAGTTTTGAAAAGAACCGAGTGGTTTTTCGAAAGTGTTCCAACGACTTTAGCTTGGTTTATTATCTTGCATTAGTTCTTTTAATGCGTGATATTCTTGCATTAGTTCTTTTAATGCGTCCCATCATTTAATCCTACCATTGCAGAAAACAACCAAAATATGACGTACGCTTATGCCATTCGCATTCGCCACGGGGTCCCGTCATCACCCGTTAGGTTACTTAACTAACGACAGAGCGGAGGCTGGGCTAGCACGGCTGTAAAACATAAGCAACGCCTAAATATAAAGCAATGATAGACATTACAGATCACAGATGAATACATTGGATATACTAGGAATCCGCAATCCGTTCGAGCCTGCAACGAAAAGCGGATTACACGGTCGCGGTGAATAGCCAAAACCCCACCCAAGACCCCTACGGGTGCGGCAAACTACCCGCCAAGTACCCGGTAGTTTGTGCACCCCTCCATGGGTCTATCCTAGGAGCAAAAACAGTAAAAAGAATTATACAATGACGGCTACAACCCCGACCCGGTTGTGCGGCCATACAAATAATATTATTACATCAATTTACATTTACAAATGAATGAAAGAAAAACAAAAGCTCATCTCACATCCACCCCGGCTATTCACCCGCGACAGTCCAACACATTCATATACACATTCCAATATCAAACACAGATCACAGAGATGTATAACCCCGACTAATCAACTTATAGCGATTAGCCGACGTTCAATACATACAAACATCACAGATATAACCAATATAGCCAAAGTGTAGCGAAGTTCGAAAAAAATACGGATTTATAGGACCCCAAAAGTAAATTTCTTTTCTGGAAAATCTGGGCACATATAACATATTTGAAAAATCCCAAAACCCTACCAGAAGAACACTGCACAAAACACGATCACATGAAGAGCCTAAACGGCGGCGGATCCGCGGCGAAGAGAATAGCTGAGGCCGCGGATCCGCGGCGGTTTGAAGGTTTCATGGGATCGTTTTTCTTGGGTGTTCTCACAAAACCCAGAGCCGATTTTAGGAGTAAAAAGTTTTACTTTTAGAGCACAAAAAATTTCAACAGAAACTTAGGGTTTTTGATTTCCGGTTTTTATGATTTTTCGGTTTCGAACTTCCATACACTTCGCTACCAAGCTAGTTTAAGTTTAGTTAGGCTCTGATACCACTGTAAGTCCACGTAGCGACCGCCGGTTCTTACGGGGAGGCGGAAACGGTATAAAAATCGAATTTTTAGCGCATGGGGCAACATGGACTAACAAAGTCGGGATCTTTTCCTAAACTAAAACTAGCAAACAAGCTAAAGAGAGTTAGCTACTCGGAAAGATGGTTATACCTAAACTTGAACTCCTTCTTCTTCAAACTTTTGTAGAGGTTGATGGTTCTCTCCTCGTCGCCTTCTTCCGTCGAAGATGGATCCACCTGAGGGTTCAACCTTCGGGCTCTTTCTCGAACTTTGAGTGAACTAGAATCTCCGGCTTGCTAAACCCTTGATCCTAGAGTGAGTAGAGAGTGTCTAAGGGGTGTTTTCTTTTCAAGGAGAGGGATTCTCAACATATGAGAAGGATTCTCCTTGAGCTTGAGGAAGAAGAAGATGAAGTGAGGAGAGAGAATGAATATGATAGAATGAGCTCTTTTCTTTTGCAACCATAACTAAAAGAAAAGGAATTATCTAATTAATAATAATAATTGAAAATGAAAATAGTTGATGGTTGTATTTGGAATGACCACTATCATCACTTCATTAAATGAGTGTAAGCTAGAATTAAGGAGTATCCTTGCAAAGCAATGATGGTGGTCAACATTCAACCATGGTCAACAAGTCAACCATGGTCAATAAGTCAACAAAATCAACCATAACAATATTTCATTTAATTACTATTATTAATTGATATTTCATAAATCTATTAGGGTTTGGAAAAAGACGACTGTCAACTGTGCATACGCACGCGTTCCGAAACCCTAATGAAAAACCTCATCCTCCGCCTCAAGCAACTGTGCATACACACCTGTATTCTCGTTCCGAGGAACAAGAATACTGAAAGATAAAAACAACCCCAAAACATATACCAGTATCTGGCTCAAACCAGAGCCTGCTAGTATAATCCGTCCGGACTCCAAAAGTGCACAAGTGCACGGATGAGAACGAACCCTGCCGCAAAAACCATTCGACCTCTACTCTGTTTTGCCCAGAGGCGAATACCCTCTGTGTGGGACTCTAAAGACTCGACACTACGCTGGCAGTGGGATTAACCACCGACCGCAAGCGGCACTAGCTGTGCGTAACGGTCCCCAGGTAGATGCCGACAAGAATGCTGACGAGGTGAAACCCCATCTGAACTCCTACTGAGTCTGAATGTGACATTCTCCGTACAGTCCGGTCTGTTCGTCTGATACATCGCATGTCGGGCCTAGGGGGCGGTAAAACGTCAGTCCCCCAATAGCGGTACAAGTCGTGTCGGAGTGAAGCCCAAAACACCCTGAGATAACACTGGAAGCCTACCAGTATATCTCGCTTGCCCTGGCCAGGGACTACTCGTGTAATGGCTCTCCTAGACACAGCGCGATGTCAACCCCCAATACCGGGAGAGACGAATCCTGTCTAACCGTCACTGCCTCCAAGTGCTTCGGGACTGCACCCAACTACCACCTGTTTGCACGACTCCTTTGAGCCGTGGTAGGGTAGTAGTCAAAGTACAGTGGGAACACACTCGAGGCGAAGTGCCAGTGTCAAGTCAGCGGACTAAGCTGTACTCATGTCACCTGGGAACTGATAACTGACGATAGGTATAATACCAACCTGTCAGTTCCCGACGAGTCCTGTCCAGTGTACTCGTAACCCAACGAGCACCCATATATTATCTCCAGTACGACGTACTGATGGCTGTGGGACAGACCATCTCCCACACTGGGATGAGAAGCGCATACGCTAGTCTACTCCGGAGTATCGATGCCCTGTCTCGATAGTCCTGCGACTAGGGACCTGTATAAGGATGTGCTTATAGATTACCCAGCCCCCACTAGTGTGACTGCCATCACAACGGTGGTAATCAAGCAAAGATCCTAAGGGCTCCACTAATGTGTATAGGTGATATCGCAAAATAAACACATGTACACATTGAAGTAGAAACAAACCAAGTAGCATACTACTATATTGAGCAAGATTGTTTATACAAGGTGAATATCCCAAGCTTCCATTAAGTAATATACAAACTAGTATGATACAGTAATGGCCTCTAGGGCATATACACTAACAATCTCCCACTTGCACTAAGGCCATGTATGGCGTATCGAAGACCTATCATCTCGATCAGCCGCTCGAACTTAGTCTGGGGTAGGGCCTTGGTGAATGGATCTGCAGTGTTTTCTTCTGAAGCAACCCTCCGAACCTCGATCTCCTTGCGATCTACGATCTCCCTGATCAGGTGATACCGCCTCAAGATGTGCCTGGATCTCTGATGGGACCTGGGTTCCTTCGCTAAAGCTATAGCCCCGTTGTTGTCGCAATACAGAGGTATTGGGTCAACAATGGACGGAACCACCTGAAGTTCTTTCAAGAACTTCCTTATCCAGACAGCTTCTTTTGCGGCATCAGATGCAGCGATGTATTCCGCTTCCATCGTCGAGTCTGCAACGGTTTCCTGTTTGAACTCTTCCAACACACCGCCCCTCTATTGAGGGTAAAGACAAAACCCGACATGGACTTGGAATCATCCTTGTCACTCTGGAAGCTGGAGTCAGCAAAGGCCTCGATCTGGAGGTCTTTTCCGCCATACACCAAGAACATCTCCTTAGTCCTTCTCAGGTACTTGAGAATGTTCTTTACTGCTATCCAGTGTTTCTCCCCAGGGTTTGACTGATACCGGCTTACTACACTCAGTGCATAAGCTACATCCGGTCTGGTACACAACATCGCATACATTATAGAGCCTACCGCAGAAGCGTAGGGTATAATAGACATGCGATCCCTCTCCAAATCAGTCTTGGGAGACATCTCTTTAGAGAGGGTGATCCCGTGACAAGCCGGTAGGTTACCGCGCTTGGAATCCTCCATACTGAATCTCTTCAGTATAGTGTCGATGTACCTGGACTGTGAAAGTCCTAATATCCTCTTGGATCTATCACGATGGATCCGGATCCCCAGGATGTACGAAGCATCACCCAGGTCTTTCATGGAGAACCTTTGTGACAAGAACCCCTTGACAGATTGTAGCATAGGAATGTCATTTCCTATTAAGAGAATGTCATCCACGTATAAAACGAGGAATACTACAGTTCCCGCTACAAATCTACTATAGATGCATGGTTCATCTGGATTTTTGATAAAGACAAATTCCTTGACCGTCTCATCAAAACAGATGTTCCAACTCCGCGATGCCTGCTTTAGTCCATAGATGGACTTAAGCAACTTGCACACCTTTCCGCTGCTCCCACTCTGATTGAAACCCTCTGGCTGATCCATATAGATACACCCCTCTAAATTTCCATTTAAAAAAGCGGTTTTTACGTCCATCTGCCAAATCTCATAATCGTGGAAGGCAGCAATGGCAAGAAGGATCCGAATGGATTTCAGCATAGCCACTGGAGAAAAGGTTTCGTCATAGTCCAAGCCAGGTCTTTGACGGAAACCCTTTGCTACAAGTCTAGCTTTATAGGTCTTAACCTGTCCATCTACACCAATCTTCCTTTTGAAGATCCACTTGCATCCTACGGGTTTTACCCCGTCTGGAGCAATGTCCAACGTCCATACTTTGTTGGTGTACATGGACTCCATTTCGGTCCGCATTGCATCCAGCCATTTTACCGAGTCAACGCTCTGAACGGCCTGTTGGAAGCTAGTAGGCTCATCATAATCTATGATGCAATCCTCTCTATCCCCGTCTATGAGAAAACCATAGTATCTCTCGGGCGGATGAAACTGCCTACTACTCCTGCGGAGCGGCGTAGGAATGTCCTGTTCATTTGAACCCTCTGGTTCCACCAAACTTTCAGTAATAGCTTGTGGTTCTGGAATTTCTTCCAGTTCTACTGTGCTCCCACTTATCTGGTTTTCCAAAAACTCAGTTTCCAAGAAGTAGGCATGACGAGAAACAAGAACTTTTTGTTCCTCTTCACAGTAGAAGAAATATCCCTTGGAGTTCTTTGGATATCCCACAAACTTGCACTGTACTGAGCGCGTCTCGAGCTTGTCCACATGCTGCTTTTTAACAAAAGCTGGACTTCCCCAAGTCTTAATGTGACTGAGATGGGGCCTCTTCCCACACCACATCTCATATGGTGTGGTAGGCACAGTCTTAGTAGGAACTCGGTTCAAAAGGTACGCAGCTGATTCTAGCGCATACCCCCAGAATGATCGCGGTAACTCAGCGTTACTCATCATGGACCGTACCATATCCAATAGGGTTCGGTTCCGTTTCTCCGATACACCGTTGTGTTGCGGAGTGTATGGAGGAGTAAGCTGAGAGAGAATCCCGTTCTCTTTTAAATAATTCAGGAACTCGGCACTTAAGTATTCTCCACCTCGATCCGATCTTAGAATCTTGATACTTTTGCCGGTTTGTTTTTCTACTTCATTCTTATATTCCTGGAACTTTTCAAAGGCTTCGGACTTATGTTTCATTAAGAAGACATAACCGTACCTTGAAAAGTCATCCGTAAAAGTAATGAAGTAAGAATAACCGCTTCGTGTATGTGTAGACATTGGACCGCACACGTCACTGTGTACGAGTCCCAAGAGCTCGCTTGCTCTTACTCCGTGTCCAGTGAACGGAGTCTTTGTCATCTTTCCTTTGAGACAGGATTGACAAGTGGCATACGATTGATATTCGAATGGATCCAAATACCCTTCTGTATGCAACTTAGTCAACCTTCTCTCATTGATGTGACCTAGTCTACAATGCCATAAGAAAGTCTGATTGATTTCCGGAGACTTTCTTTTGTGTGTATTCTGCACATTGAAAATCTGTGGTTGGTTCAATACGTATATACCATTGCTCAATGTACCTGACCCAATCAGAACTTGATTAAGGTGAATGTTTACAACATTACTTACAAACGCAAATCCATAACCTTCTTTAGAAACCAAAGATACAGAAATGATATTACAAGTTGCGTTGGGTACAAAAAAGCAATTACGCAAAACCAAAACATGCCCATCTGACATTCCCAGGTGATAGTCCCCCACGGCTTTAGCATCCATGCTAGCTCCGTTCGCAACTCTGAGGGTCATGTCACCTGCCTTCAAAACCCTACGGTTTCTCAACGCCTGCAAAGAATTACAGATATGAGATCCTGATCCGGTATCCAATACCCAGAAAGTAGAGTTTATAGAAAGACAGTTTTCAATAACATACACACCTGAAGCTGAAGCCGCAACCTGCTTCAGTTCCTGTGTCCTGGCCTTCCAAGCCCTGCAATCTTTCTTCCAGTGTCCACTCTTGTGACAATAGAAGCATTCCTCTTTACCCACAAGCTTCCCCGCTATCTTTGTTGCCTTTTCCTTTCCCTTCGTTCCCACTTTACTAACACCGCCCCTTGGTTTGGCGGGGGCTTTCTTCCTCTTTCCCTTGGCTTTCGCCTTGGACCTAGAAGAAGAAGATCCTCCTACAAACAAAGCGGGTGTTTTCCTACCTTTTTGTAGGGTGCCCTCTGCGCTCCTCAGCATGTTGAGGAGTTCTGAAAGTTCAACTTCCTTTTCTTGCAAGTTGAAATTCAGTATGAACTTGGCGTAAGTGGAAGGAAGGGACTGGAGAACTAAATCCGTATAGAGTTCACTTTCCAACGTAGTCCCAAGTTCCGCGAGCTCCTCAATGTAGCCAATCATCTTAAGCACGTGGTCCGCTACCGATGATCCGACGGCCAACTTTGCCGAAAATAACTTCTTCGACACTTCGTATCTTGCGATACGAGACTGCTCTCCATACAGTTCTTTTGTATGAAGAAATATGGATTCCAAGTCCATATTCTCGTGCCTCCTCTGGTGATCGTTGTCCATAGAGGCAAGCACGAGGCACTTGGCCTTCGCGCAATCAATCTCCCAAGTCTTACGGATTTCCTTATCCGCGACGCTGGAGGTGGGACCTGGGACGGGGGGAGCTTTGGTGGTAAGAAGATACCCCAGCTTGTCGTAAGTGATTGCCATTTTGACATTCCTGAGCCAATCTTTGTAGTTTGGCCCTGTCAGTATGTTTTTATCTAGAAGTAACTTAAGTCCAGTCATTTCGATTTGGTTGCTGCAGGGAGAGAAGAAACACTTTAGCACGATGCTCTTGCAAGTTTAGAATGGTTTTTAATTTGTCTAAACAGGATGGCTCCCACTGTCTCTCGAATCCCTCCTCAAACCACAAAGGAAGAGTTAGCCGGGATCAATCCCACCGCACAATACTTGCTTAACCGTTCATCCAGGCCAGTGTCGGTACTTCGAGGGAGGTTTTCCAACGCTTTCGCGAAGTTCCTTAATTTAAGAACCTCTTTTCCCTGGGGGCGTAGCCCCGCTAACACCTTTCTAGGCAGCTGCTAGGTTTATAGCATTGATTATTTAGTGAGAAATTTCCCGAGGAGTAGCATATACTCACAGTAGGATCGGGATCCAAATATCATTGCGTGACGAAAATGAAGGAATCCTACCATAATCATCACACTCCAAATGGTATGCAAATCTAGCAAGTTTCAGTACTTATGAAACTCCCGATGTGGATTTTTGCCCCATGCTCTTATGACCTTGATTTTGGCCAACAAATCATAAGTCACATGTCAAGTTCTGCCCGTCGTTCTCCAGGTTAATTTGAATCCATTCGTACCTACCCTTGACTTTGGCCAACAAGGTAGTGCGACTGTTCCAAATCAACGCATCTATCTATGCTGCACATGAATACCCAATAGCTACCAATCACTATGCCTTGACTTTGGCCAACAAACATAGCTTGAATACTATTGACTATTTATGTGAAACGACGGAGGGCTACGAATGGTTTTGGTAAAACCGTGAACGTAGTGAACTTGATATAATCGATGGAACGAGATAGCTTTTAGAAAGAGTGGCTCAAGCTCCGCATTTAAAAGTTAGTTTTGAAAAGAACCGAGTGGTTTTTCGAAAGTGTTCCAACGACTTTAGCTTGGTTTATTATCTTGCATTAGTTCTTTTAATGCGTGATATTCTTGCATTAGTTCTTTTAATGCATCCCATCATTTAATCCTACCATTGCAGAAAACAACCAAAATATGACGTACGCTTATGCCATTCGCATTCGCCACGGGGTCCCGTCATCACCCGTTAGGTTACTTAACTAACGACAGAGAGGGGGCTGGGCTAGCACGGCTGTAAAACATAAGCAACGCCTAAATATAAAAGCAATGATAGACATTACAGATCACAGATGAATACATTGGATATACTAGGAATCCGCAATCCGTTCGAGCCTGCAACGAAAAGCGGATTACACGGTCGCGGTGAATAGCCAAAACCCCACCCAAGACCCCTACGGGTGCGGCAAACTACCCGCCAAGTACCCGGTAGTTTGTGCACCCCTCCATGGGTCTATCCTAGGAGCAAAAACAGTAAAAAGAATTATACAATGACGGCTACAACCCCGACCCGGTTGTGCGGCCATACAAATAATATTATTACATCAATTTACATTTACAAATGAATGAAAGAAAAACAAAAGCTCATCTCACATCCAACCCGGCTAGTCACCCGCGACAGTCCAACACATTCATATACACATTCCAATATCAAACACAGATCACAGAGATGTATAACCCCGACTAATCGACTTATAGCGATTAGCCGACGTTCAATACATACAAACATCACAGATATAACCAATATAGCCAAAGTGTAGAGAAGTTCGAAAAAAATACGGATTTATAGGACCCCAAAAGTAAATTTCTTTTCTGGAAAATCTGGGCACATATAACATATTTGAAAAATCCCAAAACCCTACCAGAAGAACACTGCACAAAACACGATCACATGAAGAGCCTAAACGGCGGCGGATCCGCGGCGAAGAGAATAGCTGAGGCCGCGGATCCACGGCGGTTTGAAGGTTTCATGGGATCGTTTTTCTTGGGTGTTCTCACAAAACCCTGAGCCGATTTTAGGAGTAAAAAGTTTTACTTTTAGAGCACAAAAAATTTCAACAGAAACTTAGGGTTTTTGATTTCCGGTTTTTGTGATTTTTCGGTTTCGAACTTCCATACACTTCGCTACCAAGCTAGTTTAAGTTTAGTTAGGCTCTGATACCACTGTAAGTCCACGTTGCGACCCCCGGTTCTTACGGGGAGGCGGAAACGGTATAAAAATCGAATTTTTAGCGCATGGGGCAACATGGACTAACAAAGTCGGGATCTTTTCCTAAACTAAAACTAGCAAACAAGCTAAAGAGAGTTAGCTACTCGGAAAGATGGTTATACCTAAACTTGAACTCCTTCTCCTTCAAACTTTTGTAGAGGTTGATGGTTCTCTCCTCGTCGCCTTCTTCCGTCGAAGAAGATGGATCCACCTGAGGGTTCAACCTTCGGGCTCTTTCTCGAACTTTGAGTGAACTAGAATCTCCGGCTTGCTAAACCCTTGATCCTAGAGTGAGTAGAGAGTGTCTAAGGGGTGTTTTCTTTTCAAGGAGAGGGATTCTCAACACATGAGAAGGATTCTCCTTGAGCTTGAGGAAGAAGAAGATGAAGTGAGGAGAGAGAATGAATATGATAGAATGAGCTCTTTTCTTTTGCAACCATAACTAAAAGAAAAGGAATTATCTAATTAATAATAATAATTGAAAATGAAAATAGTTGATGGTTGTATTTGGAATGACCACTATCATCACTTCATTAAATGAGTGTAAGCTAGAATCAAGGAGTATCCTTGCAAAGCAATGATGGTGGTCAACATTCAACCATGGTCAACAAGTCAACCATGGTCAACAAGTCAACAAAATCAACCATAACAATATTTCATTTAATTACTATTATTAATTGATATTTCATAAATCTATTAGGGTTTGGAAAAAGACGACTGTCAACTGTGCATACGCACGCGTTCCGAAACCCTAATGAAAAACCTCATCCTCCGCCTCAAGCAACTGTGCATACACACCTGTATTCTCGTTCCGAGGAACAAGAATACTGAGAGATAAAAGCAACCCCAAAACATATACCAGTATCTGGCTCAAACCAGAGCCTGCTAGTATAATCCGTCCGGACTCCAAAAGTGCACAAGTGCACGGATGAGAACGAACCCTGCCGCAAAAACCATGCGACCTCTACTCTGTTTTGCCCAGAGGCGAATACCCTCTGTGTGGGACTCTAAAGACTCGACACTACGCTGGCAGTGGGTTTAACCACAGATCGCAAGCGGCACTAGCTGTGCGTAACGGTCCCCAGGTAGATGCCGACAAGAAGGCTGACGAGGTGAAACCCCATCTGAACTCCTACTGAGTCTGAATGTGACATTCTCCGTACAGACCGGTTTGTTCGTCTGATACATCGCATGTCGGGCCTTGGGGGCGGTAAAACGTCAGTCCCCCAATAGCGGTACAAGTCGTGTCGGAGTGAAGCCCAAAACACCCTGAGATAACACTGGAAGCCTACCAGTATATCTCGCTTGCCCTGGCCAGGGACTACTCGTGTAATGGCTCTCCTAGACACAGCGCGATATCAACCCCCAATACCGGGAGAGACGAATCCTGTCTAACCGTCACTGCCTCCAAGTGCTTCGGGACTGCACCCAACTACCACCTGTTTGCACGACTCCTTTGAGCCGTGGTAGGGTAGTAGTCAAAGTACAATGGGAACACACTCGAGGCGAAGTGCCAGTGTCAAGTCAGCGGACTAAGCTATACTCATGTCACCTGGGAACTGATAACTGACGATAGGTATAATACCAACCTGTCAGTTCCCGACGAGTCATGTCCAGTGTACTCGTAACCCAACGAGCACCCGTATACTATCTCCAGTACGACGTACTGATGGCTGTGGGACAGACCATCTCCCACACTGAGATGAGAAGCGCATACGCTAGTCTACTCCGGAGTATCGATGCCCTGTCTCGATAGTCCTGCGACTAGGGACCTGTATAAGGATGTGCTTATAGATTACCCAGCCCCCACTAGTGTGACTGCCATCACAACGCTGGTAATCAAGCAAAGATCCTAAGGGCTCCACTAATGTGTATAGGTGATATCGCAAAATAAACACATGTACACATTGAAGTAGAAACAAACCAAGTAGCATACTACTATATTGAGCAAGATTGTTTATACAAGGTGAATATCCCAAGCTTCCATTAAGTAATATACAAACTAGTATGATACAGTAATGGCCTCTAGGGCATATACACTAACAATAAAAACCCCCGGCTATTCAAACACGACGATCCAATATAACATATCCAGCAACACATAACATCATATGTCATCAACGTAAATAAATATCCGCATCCTAATTGTCGTTGACATATAGCAACGAAACCGGCGATATCACATATTACACTTACGGTCACAGAAAAGAAAGTGTAAAACTACAACAGTTGGAATTCGCAACCTCTTTAGACATCGCATGCTTAAACAAATGAATTTCTTAGACATCGCATGCCTAACAATTATAAACCCCGCATTTCAGTCTCATTATCGAAAACACTTTTCAATATCAAGTCGGGCAATTCAATAAGATTCCCGGCATCCTGATCGAATGCTCGTCGCAAACTTTAGTAGGCGGCCGCACCCCCGACGCCGTCGACGAAGTGCACCAAGGCGGAACACCGCTGCCGCGAGCACCCTAATGGATGCTTTCGGCGACGGGGTTCTCCTACAGTCACTTGGTCGGGGCTATGGGGCGTGGCTGTCTATTAAGTTTACCGGCGAGTATCCGCGTACACTACGTGATTGCGACGGACTTTTGATCGCATCAAAATTCCGTGGCAACCGATCAAGTGAGACTAAAGTGCTGTGTTTATAACATTCATATTAGTTATCTCATAACTACTTGTGAATTCCAATTATTGTATCCCATTCCAGATAAATAAAAAATGTTAAACTTTCCGATAGAACAATCAAACACCCAAGTTTTCCCGAAACAGATCAACACATGAAACAAGTTTAAAAACATCCAGTTCATGTCTCAGTACCAACGGTCCAGCCATAGAAGGGTCAAGCCAACGCCTCACATGTGGCACGCCGTACTGCCCCAAACCCTAAGGTTCAAAGGGCAGTTCAAGACGGTCACATAATCGAGTTAAGGTTTGTTGTCTTCTAGAGGGTCCATCGCGTTACTTGCACTACTTAGAACGTCTTTAAACCACGGAAAAATCCAACAATTGGAAATTTCCCGGCAGGGAAAAAAGTGGGTATTTATATCCGGTCGAACTTTTTAACATATTCTAAAATTATCCGGAAAAACATATAGACAAAATTAGACAATCCGATCGAATCTATGAACTCCCAATACAACCCAGAAAACTCAACTCTTGAGTAAAAGTTAAAATATCCCAGAAAATACAACACTAAAATATAGGAATTACTGTGTAAATTTTATTGGGAGAACCGACCGTACGGCCGCGGAACCGCCGCGAGAGCCAGGCTCCTGCCGCGGTTCCACGGTGGTTTAGTTGAGTTAACCGCTCGTATTTCACAGTAACTCCTAAATACCCCTGCTGATTTTTCTGCATATTTTTAATTTGGAAAAATGCACCATTTTGAAACATGTACAGAGAAGGGGTCGGATTAGGGTTTTGGGGTTCGTTCAGATTTCTAACATCGTCTACGCATCGCCTAAGACTCTAGCTAGGCTCTGATACTACTGTAGGGTTCCTAGGCACGCTAACGAGGTCTCACAAGGCATCAACCATGCCAATTTCAAAAATTTCCGGTGCCTACAAACCCTAATACGGATCGTTGACTAGAGATTAGGCGAAACATGCAAGTAGTAAACAGTTTTACTGCTAAGTGAACGGAAATACAACCTTTGTAGATCCGGTTCTCCACCTCCTTTGCTCCGTGATGAAGTCCCTGCGCTGTACCCATCGGATCCCGGACTCTTGCGGTGGTTTCATCGAAGAAATGATCGGGCTAGGTCGTCGATTTCGATGCCGAAGATGATCTACGTCGAGGCAACACAAGATCAAGCTCCCACTTCACCAAGTCATGAAACTTGTGAAGAAAACACCCTATACTACTTGGCAAGAGGTAGAGGATGAAGAAATAGGAAGTGGGTTCACTTTAGAATTGGATTTCTCACTCTTTTTCTCAAGTTGCCATTAATGGTAGCAAGCTTTTCTTCATTGTTGAAGAAGAAGAAGAAGAAGAAGAAAAGAATTATGATGAGAATAAAAAGAATTATCTTATCATATAGCAACCATAGTTAGGTGTAGAGAATTAACTAAGGTTAGATTGAATGGTTAGGATTAAGTATGAAACAAAAATGGTGGACTTATTCAATGTTTCATGAAGCTTCAACTAGAAAACAAATCAAGCCACCATTTCTCTTTATCTTTCAAAAATGAATAAATAAATAAATGAATAGATAAGTAAATCAAAACCCTAACCATTAACATAACCATGGTTTAATTCTTTACACAAACCCAAGTTTGCATGTATCATCAAACATGATACAAACAAGTGCACAAAAGTATATCACATATACAACTTGTGTATTTCAAGTGAGAAAATCCATTTAAAGTGAACAATATTAGTCAATGTAAAGTAATATATCTAATATATAATTATACATTAAATCATTAAATCAATACTTGATTTAACGATCCGGTCATATCGCATATGACCGACTAATATCCAATGTATCGGCTTATCGAATCAATCCTTGATTTGATAACTAAGTTATATCGCATACAACCAATCGATACATTCATCGCGAGAATAGAATATGGTATCACATACACGTATTATTCTCAGTTCCGCACATATTTCATATGCGCTCCTATTTCGTTTCGCTTGAGCCAGGAAACCTCTGTGTAGGACTCTAAAGACTCGTCAATACGCCGGCAGCAGGTGATGATCATATCAAACACCCACAAGCCGCAAGTGGTCTGCTAAACGTAACGGCCACCCGGGTATTGAGTGATCAGAAGATCGACGAGCAAGCCCGCTCACACTCCTATGAATCCAACCAGTAACACTTACCGTACGGTCCGGTCTCGTCGTCTGATATGTCGCATATCTCGCCTAGGGGTGGTAAACGTCAGACCCCAATAGCTCGATAAGTCGTGTCGATATGAGGTCTATAACAGTTCGAGAAACTACTGGTAACACTTACCAGTAAATCTCAGCAACCCTGGCCAGGGATTTCCGGTTATAGCCAATCGAACACAGCGCAACATCAACTCCCTATACCGGGAGAGACGAATCCCCTCCTATCGCTCATTGCCTCCATGTGATTCGGGACTGTACCCAAAAACCACCATTTTGCACGCCCTCTTGGATGTGGTAAGGTGGAAATCAAAGCACAGTGGGAATCACACAAGACTCTATGATGATCTCGGGTCTACAGACTAACCTGTACCAGTGTCACCAGAGAACTGCCATCTGACGTAAGGTATAATACCATCTGGGAGTTCTCGCCGAGTCCGTCCAGTGTACCCAGTCTCCACTGAGCACCCGTATATCATCTCTGATGTCAAACACCAATGGATATGGGATCATCCATCGCCCATCTGTATAGGTCAAGAAGGTATACGCTAGTCTACACTGGTATATCGATGCCCCGTCTCGATACACCCACGACTAGGGACCTTGAAGGATGCACTTATGGACTACCATATCCCCACTAGTATGATCCGCATCATAGTCCAGGTAGTCAAGTACACATCCTAAGGGCTTTACCAACATGTAACAGAAAGAAAATCAGTATACACGTTAAGGTAAAGAATAACCAGATAGCATACTATTATGTCGAGCAAGAAAGTCCTCTCTATATATGTCCCAGCATCCACTACAATATACATCCTATATATATTAATGGCCTCTAGGGCATACATATAACTAACACTTACCTTGTGGACACCGAAGAGAAACGCATAAAGAGGTTCGTGTGGGGGTTAGACACGCAGTTGTTTCTTACTATTAGCGCCCAGCACTTCGACACCCATGCAGCCGCGGTGGATGCAGCCTTACTTTTGGAGGAGCTCATTACGGAGACTTCGGTCGTTTCAGGACCGAAGAGGATTCGTACAAGTATACCAGCTCCAGTACAGTTTGGCAGAGGCATGGCAGACTGAGGTCATGGCGGATTCTTTCCATGCCATAGTGGTGGTCGAGGCATGATGCGAGGCCAGTTGTTCAGTTCCTATTCACCAGGTCAGCGGCTACCGCCAGTATGTTTTTGGTGCGTGAGTCCAGGTCACCTTTTTAAGAATTGTACCGTGAGGCGCCAGGGTGAGCCGACAGTTCCTTATGTGACCATTCCACCCTCACCCCCTGCTTAGAGAGCTCCACTTCCTACCCCTGGTGGTGCTCCATGCCAGCCAGACGTTCCCAGAGGCCGTGGATGTGGCAGTCCTGTTCGGAGAGGACGAGAAGGTAGAGGCCGAGACCGAGGACAGCCAGCTATTAGTGGGGGATAGGTCCGAGTGTTCGCTTTGACTCCGCAGGATGCGCAGGCATCCAATGCCGTTGTGACAGGTACCTTGCCAGTATGTTCTTTCGACGCACGGGTATTATTCGACCCAGGTTCCACACATTCGTATGTATCTACACACTTTGCATCGATGTTGAGCCAAGAGTCAGCTTCATTAGATCAGCCGCTTATTGTTGTTACTCCGGTAGGCGAGTCATTTGTCGCTATATTTGTGTTTCGATTTTGTTCTGTTCGTATCGGGGAGAGGGATTCTTCGGTTGATTTGATTCTCCTCGATATGTTGGACTTTGATGTTCTTCTGGGCATGGACTGGCTAGCCACTGTTTATGCATTCGTGGACTGCCATAAGAAGGCAGTCAGATTTAGTTTTCCTGGTGAGCCAGTTCTTGTTATTCAGGGAGACCGTAGCGTTACCCTTCCCAGCTTGATTTCTTCTCTTCGCGCGGGTCAGCTCTTGAAGAAAGGCTATCAGGGATTCCTAGCATATGTTTGTGATACTAGGGATGCAGAGGTCCCGTTGGACTAGGTCCCGATTGTGAGTGAGTTTCCTGATGTCTTTCCTGACGAGCTGCCTAGGTTACTGCCTGAGCGCGATATTGTGTTCTACATCGACTTGATCCCCGGCACGGGGCCTATTTCCATACCGTCTTATTGGATGGCCCCGGCGGAGCATAGAGAGCTGAAGGATCAGTTGCAGGATTTGCTAGATAAAGGGCTTAATCGACCGAGCGTGTCTCCTTAGGGTGCTCATGTTTTGTTCATCAAGAAGAAAGACGGCAGTTTGCGTTTGTGTATAGATTACCGTCAGCTACACCGGGTTACTGTGCGGAACAGATATCCCTTACCTCGTATTGATTATTTGTTCGACCAACTCCAGGGTGAGGGACACTTCTCGAAGATTGACTTGCGATCAGGCTACCATCAGTTGCGGGTTCGACAGGATGATATTTCGAAGACCGATTTTCGCACACGTTACGGGCACTATGAGTTTTTGGTGATGTCGTTCGGACTCACCAATGCCCCTGCAACGTTTATAGAATTGATGAACCGCATTTTCAGGCCGTATCTTAATCAGTTCATCAGCGTACACATTGACGACATCTTAGTATATTCCCGGAGCCGAAAGGAGCACGAGAAGCACTTGCAGATCACATTGTAGACTTTGAGAGAGCACCAGCGGTTCGCGAAATTCTCCAAGTGTGCATTCTGGCTTGACAGTGTTGATTTCTTGGATCACATGGTTACGAGAGATGGTATGCGTGTGGACCCGAAGAAGATCGAGGCCGTTCAGCATTGGCCCAGACCGGCATCAGTTACCGAGATCCGCAGCTTTCTAGGACTGGCCGACTATTATCGACGTTTTGTTAAGGACTTCTTCCGTATCGCTGCACCGTTGACCGGGTTGACCCGGAAGGGAGTTCCTTTTGTTTGGACTGAGGCGTGTGAGCATAGCTTCCAGCAGTTGAAGACTCGTTTTACTACGACGCCGGTATTATCATTGCCTTCGGGATCGAGCGGTTTTGTGGTTTATTGTAATCCTTCTCGAGTGGGGCTAGGCTGTGTGTTGATGCAGCACGGTAAGGTCATCGCTTATGCTTCTCGGCAGCTAAAGAAATACGAGCCGAACTATCCCACTCACGATTTAGAGATGGTGGCGGCGGTTTTTGCACTCAAGATCTGGAGACATTACCTATACGGCGAGTCATGCCAGATATTCACGGACCACAAGAGCTTGAAGTATATATTTCAGCAGCGAGACCTGAATCCGAGACAACGCCGTTGGATGGAGCTGTTGAAAGACTACGATTGCGAGATTCTGTATCATCCGGGCAAGGTGAATGTAGTGGCAGATACTTTGAGTCGGAGACCCGGAGTTAGTTTAGCTTGTTTGAGCACAGTTCAGAGGCAGTCATCGGAGGATTAGCAGGTTTTATGTGACAGTCGAGTGCAGTTCGAGTTTACACCGACCGAGGGACAGATCGCGCATATCCATGCACGTCCACAGTTGCTTGACCGTATCCATGAGGCACGGTATGGTGATGACCGTTTTTCAGAGATCATGGAGAAGGTTAGAGTGGGCAGAGATTCTGAGTTCGTGATCGATGATCAGGGGATACTACGATTTGGGACTCGACTGTGCGTACCAGATTCTGAAGGACTGAGGCGTGAGATTCTTGAGGAGGCACATCGATCGGTATACAGTGTTCATCCGGGTTCCACCAAGATGTACCATGATTTGAGGGACATTTACTGGTAGGAAGGGATGAAGAGAGACGTCACAGACTTCGTTTCGAGATGCCTGACTTGTCAGTAAGTCAAGGCCGAGCACCAGAGGCCAGCGAGAGAGTTACAGCCTTTGCCCATTCCGGAGTGCAAGTGGGAGCAGATTTCTATAGACTTCATTGTGGGTCTACCCAGGACCAGTCGAGGGTATGTTTCTATTTGGGTGATCGTGGATCGATTGACGAAAGCGGCTCACTTTCTGTCAGTGAAGACCACTTTTGGATTTGCTCAGTATGCTCAGATATACATCGATGAGATTGTACGATTGCATGGCGTCCCGACTTGTATTGTATCCGACCGAGGCACCCAGTTCACCAGCCGACTATGGCAGAGTCTTCAGGAGGCTTAGGGCACCTGATTGAGTTTCAGCATAGCTTTTCATCCGCAGACCGACAGTCAGTCAAAGCGGACTATTCAGACTATTGAGGACATGCTCCGAGCATGCGTTTTAGATTTCGGAGGCAGCTGGGATTATCATTTGCTCTTGATAGAGTTCTCCTACAATAACAGCTTCCAGGAAACAATTCAGATGGCACCCTTCGAGGCGTTATATGGGAGGAGATGTTGATCGCCCATATATTGGACAGAGCTCAATGAGAGCAGTATATTAGGGCCACAGATCATGCAGGAGATGACCGCAAAGATCCAGTTGATTCGTGATAAGATGAGGGCGGCCCAGAGCAGGCAGAAATCTTATGCAGACCGACGTCGGCGCAGACTTGAGTCTGCTGTAAGCGATCATGTTTTCCTGAGGGTCTCTCCGATGAAGGGCGTGATGAGATTCGAGAGGAAAGGGAAGCTTAGTCCTCGATATGTAGGCCCCTTCAAGATCCTCGAGCGTGTTGGAGCAATTGCTTATCGGTTGGCTCTTCCGCCCAGTTTCCTAGATATTCACCCCGTATTCCACGTATCGATGCTCCGTAAGTACCTTCATGACCCTTCTCATGTGATTCAGCACCCGACGATCCAGCTGGAGCGTGACCTTTCTTTTACGGAGCAGCCGGTGGTCATCCTGGATCGGCAGATGAAGCAATTGAGGTCAAAGGTTATACCGTCCGTAAAGGTTCTTTGGCGTGGCCCGAGCAGCGAAGAGGTCACCTGGGAGACCGGGGACGAGATGGGGAAGAAATATCCCCATCTCTTCGAAGGTATGCGTAGCTAGATTTTTAAATTCGAGGATCGAATTTCTTTAAGGGCGGAAGATTATAACGCTTTAAAAATTCGTTTAGGTTAATTTCGTGTTAATTAGCGATAATGCATGTTTTTCATAAAACCTCATTAATAATTATTTCCACGTCGACCGGAATAAATCTATTTTTAATTGTGAAATTATGTAATTACATATTTATTGTGCTTTATTAATTAACATTTAAATTATTGTTCACTTAATTATCTATTTGCTAATTTATTATTCACTAAGCTAGATTTTAATTATCTTGCACTAATCCAATTTTACCCTAGTTTAAAATGTGCTTAGCAACCATGAAAACTTAACACTAATATTGTAACATGCCTTTTGTTAGTTATATGTATGCCCTAGAGGCCATTACTGTACATTGGATGTATATTATAGTGGATGCTGGGACATATATAGGTAGGACTTTCTTGCTCGACATGATAGTACGCTATCTGGTTGCTCTTTATCTTAACATGTATACTTTCTGTCTCTCTGTTACATATTGATAAAGCCCTTAGGATGTGTACTCGACTTCCAGGACTATGATGTGGATCATACTAGTGGGGCCTGGGTAGTCCATGAGTACATCCTTCAATGTTCCTAGTCGTGGGAATATCGAGACGGGGCATCGATAGTCCAGAATAGACTAGCGTAGATCTTCTCGACCCATGTGATGGGCGATAGATAATCCCATATCCATTGGTGTTTGACATCAGAGATGGTATGCGGGTGCTCAGTGGAGACTGGGTACACTGAACGGACTCGCCGAGAACTCCCAGATGGTATTATACCTTACGTCAGATGGCAGTTCTCTGGTGACACTGGTACAGCTTAGTCTGTTGACCCGAGATCGTCATAGAGTCTTGTGTGTCTCCCACTGTGCTTTGATTTCCACCCTACCACGGCTCTACTGAGTCATGCAAACAGGTGTTTTTTGGGGACAGTCCCGATTCACATGGAGGCAATGAGCGATAGGAGGGGATTCGTCTCTCCCGGTATTGGGGGTTGATGTTGCACTATGCTCGACAGGCCATAACTGGAAATCCCTGGCCAGGATTGCACTGATTTACTGGTATCAGTAGTTTCACGCTTGTTATGGACCTTACATCGGCATGACTTATCAAGTTACTGGGGTCTGACGTTCACCACCCTTAGGCGAGATATGCGACATATCAGACGAACAGACCGGACTGTACGGTAAGTGTTACTGGTTGGATTCACAGGAGTGTGAGCGGGCTTGCTCGTTGATCTTCTGATCGCTCAATACTCGGGTGGCCGTTACGTTTAGCAGACCGCTTACGGCTTGTGGGTGTTTGATATGATCATCACCTACTGCCGGCGTATTGACGAGTCTTTAGAGTCCTACACAGAGGTTTCCTGGCTCAAGCGAAACGAAATAGGAGCGCATATGAGATATGTGCGGGACCGAGAATAATACCAGTATGTGATACTGAATTCTATTCTCGCGATTTGTATCATCGAACGGTTATATAAGATATAGCCGGGTTACCGAATCAAATGTTGATTCGATATATTGATACACTTGATATTAGTCGGTTATATGCAGTATGACCGGATCATTAAATCAAGTGTTGATTTAATGATTTAATGTATAATTATATATTTGATATATTACTTTACATTAACTAGTATTGGTTCACTTAAGATTATTTTTCTCACTTGATTGTGCACATTGTATATATGATATATGTTTGTGCACTAATTTGTATCATGTTTGATGGTACATGCAAACTTAGGTGTGTGTATGCTTTAAACCATGTTTAGGTTAATGGTTAGGGTTTTAACTTATTTATTTATTTTATTTATTTATTTTTGGCAAAATAAAATGGTGGCTTGCTTTGTTTTATTCTTGAAGCTTCATGAAGCTTTGAAAGTCTTAACCATTTTGTTTTTTCCTTAACCTAACCATTACACCTAAACCCTAGTTTATTCTCTACATGTGTTAACTTCACCCATGGTTGCATTATGATAAGATTCACTTGAATTTTCTTTTAGAAATAATTCTTTTTCCTTCTTCTTCTTCATCTTCTTCAAGTGAAGAAAACCATTCTTGAAAATTTCCAAGTGAGAAAACCAAATCCAAAGTGAACCCACTTCCTATTTCTTCATCCTCTACCACTTGCCATGTTGTATAGGGTGTTATCTTCACAAGTTTCATGACCTAGTGGAGATTGAGCTTGAGTTTGAGTTGCCTTGATGTAGATCATCTTCGGCATCGAAGTCAACGACCTAGCCCGATCATTTCTCCGATGAAACCAACGCTAGAGTCCAGGATCCCGATGGTCACAGCGGAGGGACGTCATCACGGAGCTAAAGAGGTGGAGGACCGGATCTACAAAGGTTGTAGTCACTTTCACTTGTAATTAAACTGTTAACTTGCTTAGTATCACCTTACCTCTAGTTAACGATCTAGCATTAGGGTTCTTTGGCACATAAAAAATTTGATTTTGGCATGGTTAATCAGTTGTAGAACCTCATGAGTGTGCCTAGGAACCCTACACCTTTCATTTTAATTTCCCTCGTGGTTCTATTACCCTTCTAAAACAAAACTAAAATAAAGAAAGTAAATAAGAAAATGCAAAAAGAGTCAGGCATGGGGAATTAAAGAGGCATGGGGGGTTTGAACTTGGAAACACACACATCCTCTCTCTCCCCCTCCCTCACTCCCTCCTTGCTCTCGGCCAAGCCCAGCAGCCCCCTCCCCTTTCATCCTCTTCTTCTTCTTCCTTCATTCCAAGATTCCATCTCCATAAAAAATCCCTTAAAACATCACAAAATCTCATGTTTAACAGTTCAAAACAATTCCTTGTTGGTTCTTGAGGCAAGTCTTAGATTTAGGAGGCAAGGTCAACAAGTTTGAACCATCCTTAGACCAACTTGAAGTATAAAACCAACCTTAATTACCTTTTTGCTAAACTTTTAGTTATTTAGCTTAATGTAGTGTTTAAGTAGTATATTAGTGCTAATTATGTGGTTTAAGAGGAAATTAGGTTAAGATAGGGTTTTTATGGCTTGAGTAGCTTAATTAAGTATTGTTAGTGTTAAATAATCCAAGTCTTTTCACCAGTTTACACTAAGACAACCATGTTGTATTAAATTAGTGTTTAATTAGAGTTTAATTAAGAATTGTGTTCTTTTTGGGATCTGCTTTTAAACCAGAATTTGCAGACAAAAGTTGCAATTACTGGAGCATAGTTACTGGACTAGGTTCATACACACCCGAAGCACGAGACCCCCATTCCCCTATATGGCCGCAAATTATTGGGTTCTGGCCGCAAATTGCAGCCAAATTAGAGACTTGGGTGTCAGGGTTTGGTTGTTAGGTGTCTGCTGTATATTTAAGGTCTTTGGAAAATGCAAATTTGTCTAGTTGTACTCGTATTAAAATCTGGGACCAATTACCTATATTTATAGTTTGTGACTTGCGCGACACGTACGTTCCGAGTCTGGGTTTGGTGTTTGCTATGTATCGCAGCCTGTCGGGGTAGTTTCATATGTTAGCACACATGTTTTGGTGCTTCGAGTGCACTCGCGTTTAGCTTGTGACGCTAGTTTTCTTGTATGGTCTTGATATCGCGTTCTGCAGGATATTAGCCTCATGTGTGTTGCATTGTGTAATTCTAGGATCGGTCGTGGAGACATCGGACGCGGTGCGGAAAGGAAAGGCGGTAATTGGATCAGACTAGCAGAGGCGTTCCGGTGAGTAGATGTACACATCTACGGGGGAATCGTTTGGATGGCGCAAGACGCCCGATAGTTAGAATTTCGATTAGTACCTGCACTAAATTGCGTAGTTCCTAGTTATTCAATTCGTTGCATTGCATCATCTTTTAAAACATATATGTGATTTCATCTCCTACGAAACTTGCACTATTACCATTGGTTTATGCTGCACGGAAACTATTCATGGGGATACACACGCCTTGGTAATTGCTATGCCACGAACACTATATAGCTTGTTAAATCCGAATCTTATCAATTGCGCCCGTTATGATTAATAACTTGTATTTATATATTCAATTCATCAGGATGGATACGTAGGATTGCTAGTCATGTGCATTTATCTCATTACATCATCGTTCATGCGTTGGTTTCTTGTTCCGCATCGCATTTCATATTGTTAATCTCATAGACCTTCATGTATTATGATTCTTCTCGAGGATTTCCGTATTTATGAGATTTATGGATTTGGAGAAACCGCAAGGATTTAAGAACGTATTACCATTTTAAAAATGTAAGTTGCGGTTTTCTCGTGATATGATGTATATGTCGTCCATCATGAGATTTCTCGGTTCTTGAGCGGTATCATACACCCGATTCGAGGAGGAGGAGGAACCGTCTGTGGAGTGTATGGTGGACTCGGTGCGGTACCCTGGGGTAAGATGGTCACAGATGATGGCGTTGAGCCCGACAAGGGAGCACCACCGACCGGTTATTTGTGACGTGGCGGATATCCGGAGGATACCGACGTAGTCTTGAGATCAGATATATGGGCCAGTCCGGATTGCCGGAGCCCGAGATCAGATATATAGGCCAGTCTGGATTGCCGGAGCCCGGGATAATTGAGATATTCATATTTGGTGTCGATACTTGACACGGATTTATATTGATTTTATTGATGAAACTACAGCTAAATTACAGAAGTTTTACTAAGATAAGAATACAGATTTCCCATGTTAATCATATTCAAATATCGTGTTGTTTACTGCATTCATGTTGCATACATACTAGTGCATCGCATCATATTAGTATATGTAGGCTGTGACGAAATTGTGTACATGCTTACGATAGCCTTATTAGATGTTACTTTTTACTCACGAGTTGGCAACTCACCCCCGTCGTGCCACAGTGTTTTGCAGGTCCGACCCGTCAGCACAGTAGCGGCGGGCGCACCTCTTCTTTTGCTCCTTTTTGATTGGACTCGCGGCATTGTTCGTAGGTGGGTTGCGGGGTTATTTTTTTTCCACCTTGTATCAGTATTGTATCTAGTGTACTCCATCTACCGTAACTACCATTTGTACTATTGTATCGTGACCTAGAGATGAGACAGTGAGATTTGTGTACATATATGTTGTTTCTCTGGGGTCGAGCTCACTTGAGCCGACATGATGCTTTATTACTTTGTGCCTTTATATGCTTATTTTGCATGGTGATGAGATATATTGCGTGTGATTGTGAGTCCGCTTTTGGCGAAGAGCTAGCTCCCGCTCGGGGATGCCTTGTTTCATGTTATACATTTATTCTTGTTTTGTACCCGTTTGGGGCCAGTATTTACAAAGGAGACTCTGCCGAAATTTTCGAAAAAATGGATACTGCTTTTAAAAAAGGTTGATGCGACTTATTTGGTTAAAAATCGTTTCTTGACTTGGTTTTCCTTCACTCTACTGCTTTAATTGGTTTTGATTTCTGGGTTTTTGCTTACTTAGATTACGTACGCCTTGAGTCGTTTCGTAATTTAAGTGTCAGTCACGCTCCATACATTTTGGGTCGTGACAGTAGTAGTCCCTTCGCTCCAATTAGTGGTCTCCGGGAAGCTCCACTAGGTGAAAGGAACAAGCTTGCTTAAGAATCTTCAAGGCCGAAAATGATCTATATCGAAGAATCTCTAACTCAAGCTATCTCTTCACCAATCAAGGAATTAGTGAAGTAAACAACCTGCACTAATGGGCTAGATGAGAGTAGGTTGATGAAGTAGGAATTTTGCTCACTTTAGAATAATTTTTCTCTTTTTCTTTTTTCTTTTTCTCAAGAGCTAGAGAGCTAGAATGAGATGAAGAAGAAGAAATGTGAACCCTTGGGTGAGAAAATATTACAAGTGATATTAGTAGAGACTTAACCATGGCTAAAGATAATGGTTGGGTTAATAAATATCTAGAATAAAAACAAAATTAGTGGACTTAGGTCAAGCCTTCTCCATGCTTCCACAAGCATCCAAGCCATAACTAATTTCCACCTAATTTTGTTTTAACTCTAAATAAATAAAACCCTAATTATCTTAAGCTTGGTGTGAGTTTCATACACCCATGTCCAATGTATCATCAAGCATGACACAATAAAATAAACACATTAATATATATCACATATATATTTATGTATTTAGAGAAAAGAAATTCTTAAGTGAACTAATATTAGTTAATATACATTAATATATCAAATATATAATTGTATATTAAATTATTAAATCAACACTTGACTTAATAACCGAGCCATATCACAAATAACCGACTAATATCAATTATATGTATATCACATTATCGAATCAACACTTGATCCAATAACCGGATCATATCGCATATAACCGATCAATATCAAATATCAATCTATATACATAACATATCATTGAATCAACACTTGATTCAACAATCCGGTTATATCACATATTCTCTAGGCGAAGTTAAAAAGTTCGAACGAATATCAAAAGCATATCTTTCCATGTTTAAAGTATTCAGAAAATCATGCAAGTAATTCTATGAACCCTCTAGAAAAATGAAACCCTAACTCGACTTAATGATCGTGGAACCGCTTTCAAACCCTAGGGTTTGCGGCAGTTCTGTGGCGCCATTAGTGAGGCTTGGGTCTGCACTTCTACGGTTGGTCCATAGGTGTTGTGGCATGTTTTGGGTATTTTTAAACTGTGCTCAAGTGTTGAGCTCTCTGGGAATTGTGGGACTTTGATAAATCGATCGAAAAGTTTAACGTCGTCCAGATATTTGTGATGGGATACAATAATTGGAATCCACATTAATCGGTTTTGTGAAAACTGATTTGAATTTTATAAATCTAGCAATTTAGTCTCAGTTGATCGGTTGCCACGGGATTTTGATGTGGATCAAAAGTCCGTCGCAATCACGTAGCGTACGCGGATACTCGCCGGGTAACCTTACTAGATAGCCACGCCCTATAGCCCGAACCAAGTGACTGTAGGAGAACCCAGTTGCCTAAAGAATCCGTCCGGGTGCTCGCGGCCGCGGTGTTCCGCCTAAGTGCACTTCGTCGACGGTATCGGGGGTGCGGCCATCTACTAAAGTATCTGACGAGAATTCGATCAGGATGTCGGGAATCTTGTTGAATTGCCCGACTCGTTATTGGAAAGTGTTTTCAATAACGAGACTAAAATGCGGGGTTTATAGTTGTTAGGCATGCGATCTCTAAGTAATTCATTTGGTTAGGCATGAAATCCGAAGTATGTGATATTTTGGGTTTATGATATCTAAGGTGGTTGCAGATTCCAATTTTATAGTTTTTCACTTTCTTTTCTGCGACCGTAAGTGTAATATGTGGTGTATCGCCGGTTTCATTGCTATACGTCAACGACAATTGGGATACGCATATTTACTTACGTTGATGACATGTGATGTTATGTGTTGCTGGGATATGTTATATTGGATCGTCGTGTTTGAATAGCCGGGGTTTTTTGCATGAGATGAGAGTTTTTCATTTTCATTCATGTAAAATTCATTGTATGTAATATTCTTTTATTGGGGCACTTCCGGGTTGAGGAAGATGTCACCGTTGATGTATATTATATTACTTTTCCGTATATTATATTATTTACTTTTCCGCATTAGGATAGACCCAAGGAGGGGAGCACAAGTAACCGGGTTCTAGAGTCCAGTGGGAGACCATCTCGAGGAGTCGAGTCCGGGTCTTCTAACTCAAGAATTGGTAGGGTTGCTTGCCGCTCTCGTATAGGTCTAGGGATGTGGATTTGGCTATTCATCACGACCGTGGAATCCGTGTTTTATACTAGCTTAATTTAAAACCCAGAAATCTTAGTATATCCAATATTTCATATGTTGATTTCTGCTGCGATATTCTGTGATGTGATTACTTTAGATGATGAGATAAATACTTTATATAATATATATGATATATTGTAGGCGTTGCTTATGTTTTGCACCCGCGCTAGTCCTACCCCGCTCTGTCGTTAGTTACCTAACCCAACGGTGCATGACGGGACCCGTGACGAATGCGGATGGCATAAGAGTACGTTGTATTTATCTGTGATGCTTAGGAAGCTTAAATGATGGGACTTCATTAATGAGATTAATGAAAAAGGAAATAAACCCAAGATGTTGTGGACTCAAATTTTCAAAAGCTGGTAGCTCTAGTTCTTGCTTTGCATAGTGGTGTTCCTTGATGAACATCCAGCACCTCATTCGATGAGGAAAGAGCCGAGATCCCTTCACCGGGAGTGACCTTTTTAGCAATAACTGGCAGATGCTACAACCCTCGGTTTTGTCTTTTGATTGCTTTTCTAGTTCTTGCTTTGTATAGTGGTATTATGAATATCCTGCACCTCATTTGACGAGGAAAGAGCCGAGATCCCTTCACCGGGAGTGGCCTCTTTAGCAAAACTAGCAAAAGCCTCAAAAACACTCCATTTCAAAATCATTTGATTCTACAATGATATCAAGTTCATTACGCAAAAAGTTTTCTTAAAAACCTGTCGTCGCCCTCCGTCATTTCAGATAAGTACTACTTAGTATTCGTGCTATGTTTGTTGGCCTTCGTCAAGGCGTAGTGTGCGGTAGCTATTTAGTGCTTATCTGCTAATGCATGTGATGCGATTAAGTTAGGGTAGTCATGCGACTTTGTTGGCCTTCGTCAAGGGTCGTGCGGGTAGGTTTAATTCAATCATGAAATGTATGGGTTAAACTTGACTAGCGGCCTATGGTTTGCTGGCCTTCATCAAGGTCATAGGAAGTTAGGGGAAAAATATTATCGGGAATTTCAAGTGTTGAAATTTGCAATGAGATTGCATACCTTCTATAAGATAGTTGGATCCCGATATCCACTGAGAGTAATAGTTACTCCAGGGAGATTTTTGCACTTTACAATTAGCCGATCAAGTAGGTGTCTAGAAAGGTGTCAACGGGGTTATGCCCCTAGGAAAACAAAGTTTATTTTAATTAGGTCCGTGCGAAAGCACGGAGAACCTCCCTCAAATTACCGGCACTGGCCTGGCTGAAAGATTGGCGAACTTGTAGGGTGTAATTAATCCCGGCTAATCTTACCTTATAAGGTTTGAAGGAAGATTTGATAAAAACAGTGGGAGCCATCCTGATTAGATAAAATAATAACCAATCTAATCTTGTAAGAGCATACGCTGAGTGTTTTTTTCTCTCTCTCTCTCCAGGTAGTGATCATGTCACGCCTTAATCAAGATAATAATATGGATGTATTGACCGAACTCGCTTGTTATACTGAGCTGGAGAACGTTGGTCCCGCTCTACCTTATAATTGTTATAAGACCAAGCAGGAAATAGGGGAATACCAGGATTCCCATGCCGTCCAAACGAAGAAAGTGCATGTTGATGCATCTTCTTCGGGTGTGTTCGTTACCGAGAACTATTTCTCAGTATCCTCTACGTCCTGGGTATTAGATACCGGATCAGGATCCTATATATGTAATCTGTTACATAGGTTACAGAAAGGTAGAGAACTGAGAATGGGTGATAAAGTTTTAAGAGTTGGAAACTGTGCAAGTGTTGCAGCCAAGGCAGTTGGCGATTATCACCTTGTATTACCAAATGGTAATACATTGATTCTGAATGAATGTTATTAGATACCGAACCTGATATGCAACATTATATCAGTCTCTTTATTTAGTAAAGAAGGATATAATTTTGTATTGCCGGATAATGTTTTGAACATTTTCCTATATCAAGAGTTGATCAGATCAGGCACGTTATCTAATGGCATATACATTCTAAATCAAACCACAGTTCTTAACGTACAGAACACACATAGGAGGAAGAGTTCAAAAATGAACGAATCCTTCTTGTGGGATTGTATACTAGGTCATATCAATGCGACTTGACTAGCTAAGTTACATAAAGATGGATATTCAAATCGGTTTGAATTTACATCTTGTGAAACTTACCAGTCATGTCACAAAGATAAAATGACCAATGCTCCGTTTACTGGAAACGGAGAAAGAGTTAGTAAACTCTTGGGAATGATACATGATGAAGTATGAGGTCCCCTGTCTACACATGCCGGGACTGGTTCTTTGTACTTCATTACATTCACAGATGATCTCACAAGATTCGCACATGTGTTCCTGTTGAAATATGTTCATCACAGAAAACTGCATTTTAATACCGCTCAATCATTATCTATTTTTGTATATATCGGTACTATTAACACTGTCTACTCAGTAATTACAGTTTACAGGTATCCGTGATAAAATACTGGAAATACATTCAAAATCACGGATATAACATTTGTAAGCCGACACTGTAACCAGAACTGCAAACTGACCGATAATTCTTGAGTTTCTTTGTGCAATATGCTTGTGTACACACTTTTCTATCTAAATGGACCAACATAATACAAGTTATACACAAGTGTGCACTAAGACCTAGGGGCTGCCATGGCACTCACTCATGATGGCTAGAGCAAGTGGGCATGGTGTGATGTGCATTCAATACATAAAGTGTGATGTGATCTAAAGTTTCAAGTTTCCCTCTAATAACCCTGAGTGCATCCAGAGCTTTTACTGAGAAAACAAACTGCACCAGAGTGATGTGGAGGACAACACAAGTCAACACACCAAGCACGAACCCCAGAGCTCGGATTTGGGCCGAGCCCATACCCCTTGTGGCCGGCCAAACAATGCAAAAATGCCCCCAGTTTCTCACAGTCCCTCCCTTGTTGCTACGTCAGCTCGTTTTTATTGTTTGTTTAATTTTCTTTTGAGCCAATAAATACAGAACCAGTGAGCAAGGGAGAGGGGACCAAGTTTTGTTAAACATTTCATACACTTTGTAACTCTTTTTGTTTTCTTTTTTGGTTCTCTTGTACATAGCTTAGCTTTCCCTTGAGGTCGTGGTCTTCTCTTGATCTTGCAACCACTTTAGTGAGCTTGCAAGTTTATGATTTGGCAATTGATCTCAAGGTTGTATCTTGGACATAATAAAGATATCATTTTGCACACTTGGGTTCCTAGTTATTCTTGCTCTTTTCATTCTTGCTATTTTACTTTCTTGCTCTTTTATTACATGCTTTACATTCTTGCAATTTTCATTCTTGCCTTTACTTACTTGCACTTTAAATTCCATGCACTTACTTACTTGTAATGTTTTCTTTTCTTTTCTTTGATTCACTTTTCTATGCTCTTTTGGATTGTTGTTTTAATGTTTGTGAATACATGTTGTTAGGAAAAGAAACCGATATTGTAAGTTAACGTTTCGTTCTTCATTTCCTTTTCCCGTCTTTTCCATTTGAAACTCCGCCCAAATCTTACGCAAGCGCTCCGTTAGGCACCCTACCCTACCAAGGTATCGGTGATTCCTAACCGCGACCGGTTGCGCTCGGTTTGGCCGGAGGCGAATGCAAGAGACAAGAATGGACGGACAAGGGTCAATAAGCCGGATTCTATGAATACCGTGCTTAAATAGCCTAATCCACGTTGTTGCCGATTGCTCTAGCTTCATTTGTTGAGTTCGGCCCACAGGACTTGAATACGAATTTCTTCAACTTACACTAACCTATCTTTTCCTAACAAGCTTTATACTTTGCATATAACACATAAGATAGATATGAACAATCCGCCTCGCGCATTAACTCGTTACGACAAGAACATAAAACGCTCCGCCTTCCTGTGGATCGACCCATGCTCATCGCGGCTAGCAGCAAAGCGACACCGTCCTGATCGCGGTTAAACTTTAGAACTCTTAAAACTCGACACGCCAAAAGAGTGCGATCAAATTGCTCCGTTGCCACGGAGACGGTGACGTTTTTATTCTTGTTATTTCGGGTTAATCTTGTTAATATCCATCTAACACTTTTCTAAAACAAACTAAAAAATTCAAAATTTCAAAAACCAAAACAAAAAATAACAAACTAACATCTTTTGCTCTCAGGATTTCGTACCTGCTTGCACTCTGTAGCTAAACTAAAAAGATAAACAATACCTGTGAGACACTAGAAGAGCAATTAAAACACAGAAGAAGCTTGGAGTCCAAACTCAAAATGTTGACCGGCGACATACCTTTAATATCCGAGCTCGCCGGCCTGTTCACCACATTTTGCCTCCAATTTTTCCTCTGTGCTCCAGTGTTCTGTTTTTGTCCCATTTTATTCTTTGTTTTTTAAAATTTTTATGTTGGAGATAGTGCCCCCAGAGTCAATTATTGGATCACAGGCACGTGATTGCAATGATTGAGAGATGACCTATGCCGGTAGGAAAGTCTTACTCGAGATGATAGTGTGCTATATGGTTTATCTTTATCATCGTGTACTGCTTTAGGTGACCTTATAGGTCACTATTGCACGTTGATAGAGCCCCTAGGACTCTTGCTTGACTGCCAGCAGTATGAGGGCGATCATATACGTGGGAGCTGGGGTCTATAAGCACATCCTTAAAAGGTCCCTAGTCGTGGGAGTTTCGAGACAGGGCATCGATTCTCCAGAGTAGACTAGTGTATACAGTCGAGACCCCGACGAGGGGCGGTGGCCGGTCTCACAAGCTACTGGTGTCAGTTGGTTCACCTAACATGTATACAGGTGCTCATTGGGTTATGAGTACACCGGACAGGACTCGCCGGGAACATGCTAGTTGGTCTTATACCTGACGTCAGATAGCAGTTCCCTGGTGACATGTGTACAGGTTAGTTCATCGACCTGAGATCGTCATTTGTCTCGTATGAGTTCCTACTGTGCTTTGATTACTACCCTACCACGCTCAAAGGAGACATGCAAACAGGTTTTAGTTGGGTACAGTCCCGAGCCACATGGAGGCAGTGAGCGGATCTTCAGGGGTTCGTCTCTCCCGGTATTGGGGGTGAGGTCGCGCTGTGTCTAGGAGAGCCATTACATGAAGTCCTTGGCTAAGACAGGAGATTTACTGGTAGGTATTCCAGTAGTATCTCAGAGTGTTCTGGGCTACACTCTGATACGACTTGTACCTCTTTTGGGGGTCTGACTTTTACCAACCCCCTAGGCCCGCCATGCGATGCTCATAGACGAACGGACCGGACTGTACGGATATTGTCACTGACAGGCTCAGTAGGGTGTCAGGATGAGTTCGCTCACAGACGTCCTTTTTGGTCAATACCTGGTAGCCCGTTACGTATGGCTAATACCTCTGACGTGCTAGTGGTTAAATCCACAGCCAAAGTATTGACGAGTCTTTAGAGTCCCCCACAGACCGTTTTCTCAAGTTTCGGGCGAAACGCTGTAGAGGCCGTATGGAGATATGGCAGGGTTCGATCTTATACGTGCTGTATTGCACGGATCATGATCGGACGGATAATACTAGCGGGCTTTGGTTTAAGCCGGATCCTAGTATTGTACAGTGTAGATTTTATCTCTTTGCATTTGTATTCAGTGGGAATACAAATGCGGGCATGTATATGCAGTCGCGGGGTTTTCCTGTAATTTATAACGGGATCAGTTTTCTGAAGTTGCCAGTTTGTATTCCTTTTCGGCCAGTTTTCCTTTGTTCCTTCACGGCCGGACTTTTATGATGGAGGGGCTAATTTGCAATTATGCAAATTAGTATTGTGGAGGGGTTTTTTGTGAGATGGTGGCATTATGATATTTGTAGCATCATTAGATTCCTTTTGCTTCATGATGGCTAGCATTTATTGTGATGGATTTTGAAAGGATTGATTTGGAAAATGGTGTGACTATTATTTCTCTTTATCCTCACACATTTTTTCTCACTTGTTTTTGATCCATCATTTTTTCCTCTTCCATTAGAGAGGGTCGGCCACTTTGGAGTGAGGGGGAGAGTTCATTTTGTTGTGAGGAAAAATGTTCATCTCATTTTTGTATCAAAGTTCAAAAGGCTCCATTTCAAAGTTCCTTCTTCACCTCCAATATGGCAACTTCAATTACCCCAAAGAGACATAGCATTCTACACTTATTCTACAGCATCCTTGGGCACGTCGGCTCGCCAACTTCATGCCCGAGTTGCCTCGGTCCAGAGGTGGGAGCCCGTAAAAGAAGCCGGCGATGTGGTGCCCGTTCCGACGAGGAGATGAAGACCGGAGATTCCGTGAGGAGATCGGAGTGGAGGCCGAAGACCGAAGGTCACGGATCGCTCGGTATAGCTCTTTAACCCCTTCTCTAGTTAGCTAGGAGTTGGTTAATGGCCCGATCCGGGATTTTAGTGCGCGGTGGTGCCGGTTTCTAGTTTCTAGAAAAGTTTCATTTCCGCATTCCAGCGTCGGATTGACGGCCGGGGTGCCGCCGTGCACTTACACTGGTATCAGAGCCACGCCATTAACCTAGTCTAGCTTGGTCTAACGTGTTTACAAGTTCGATCGAACGGATTTTCCGAAAACCCGATTTCTAATGCACAGTTTCTGTCGAAATTTTATAGTTGTCAAAATTTTTTTCAGTACATTGCAGAAATATGTGCAGGGAATTCTAAGCATTCTGTGAAAATTTGGTCGCGTGACGTCACCTTTCCACCGCGGAACCGCGGCCAAACCCATGCTTGGGCCGCGGTTCCGCCGCCATCTTGACTGTTCATTGCATCATATTTTTACAGTGGGCTTCTGAGTTGAAAATGGGGTTTTTGGAATATTATTTTTGGGCCCAGATTTTCTTTGAGTGCTACAGTGGTGCTTGGGGCCCGCTTCGATAAATTTGATCGATCGAAAATTTTAAACATGTTAGTTCACAATATTTACATTATATCTACGATCGTGAATGTCATTTGATCGGTAAATCCTGTCTGACTGCTATAACCCTTTTAGACGGATTTGCGAACGTGACATTCATGTTGATGTTCTGTATTGTGCTGTGATGTTGCGAATATGTCGTGGGGATAGCCTGGATGCAGTGTAGTACAGTTTCGTTTTATATGTACATTTGATATTGCGGGGCGAGCGTCCGACATGTGGACTGCCGTCATAGCCTCTTTGTATATTATTCTTTTGGGGCATGACCGGGCTGAGGTCGATGTACCCGTTGTATATATTTTACTTTCTGTACTAGGATTGCCCCGCGGAGGGGTGCATGGATAGCCGGGTTCTAGAGGGCAACGGGCCCGCATCTCATGGTGTTGAGACGGACGGGGCTTTACTCTAGAATTGGCAAGCAATTCGCCGCACTCGTAGGGGGTATAGGTTGACCCAGGAGGGGTGCCCAAGTTTCCGGATTCCTTGAAGTGCTGAGTGGTCCATTCATGTTGCTGAAGGGGGCTGCCTCACTTCAGGTTTTGGCGGGTAACTTGTCGCGTCCGTAGCGGTCTAGGATTTCATTGCACAGGCTATCCACACGACCAGGGGAACGTCGGGTTTCAGTAGAGGCTCTATGAAACCCGGGGATCCCAGATATCTGTATTGTTCTGTGATGCTGGTTACATTTATGTGATGTTGCATTTTATCACGTCTTGAGCGAATATTATATATTGATATATATACTAGTAGATGTTGTATATGTTTTGCATCCGCGCTAGTCCAGTCCCCGCTCTGTCGTTAGTTAAGTAACCTAACGGGTGATGACGGGACCAGTGGCGAATGCGGATGGCATATACGTACATCATTATTTTCGTTCTTTAATGGTGTGATCAATTGATGGGACTGTATTGATTTGGATCAATGCAAGCTAAACAAACCTATTCTGATGTTGTTGGAACAATTTTTCAAAAAGCTGTTATTGCAAGGGCGTTCTCTTTTGTTTTGCACAGTGGTATTCGGTTATGAATATCCAGCACCTCAGTCGACGAGGCAAGGGCCGAGATCTCTTCACCGGGAGTGACCCCTTGGACAGAAGTTTGCGTCAGGGCAATAACTTCACTATAGTCGTTTACTTTTGCTTTGCATCGTGGTATTCAGTTGGAATATCCTGCACATTCTACGGGGAAAGAGCCGAGATCCCTTCACCGGGAGTGACCTCTTTAGCAAAGGTTTTCGTTACTATATTTTTATAAAGCTATCCAGTTCGTTCAACGATATCAAGTTCATTACGTTAAAGGTTTTTCGCTAAAAACCATTCGTAGCCCTCCGTCGTTTTAGACAGGTAGCACGTAGTATTCATGCTATGTTTGTTGGCCTTAGTCAAGGCATAGTGTATGGTAGCTGCTTGTTACCTTTCTGCTACATAGATAGATGCGTTGGTTTGGGACAGTCGTATAGCCTTGTTGGCCCTACCTAAGGGCTTGTATGAGTGGGTTCAAATTAACCTGAACAATAACGGGTAGAACTTGACATGTGACTTATGATTTGTTGGCCTTAGTCAAGGTCATAAGAGCATGGGGCAAAAAATCACATCGAGAGTTTCTAAAGAAACTTAAACTTGCCAGATATGCGCATACCTTCTAGAGTGTGATAACGTGAGCAGATTCCGTCACGTTATCATGCGATGATAGTTGGATCCCGGTTCCTACTGATGAGTTGGTTTACTCCTCGGGTGATCCCGACTAATTCTTCTTTCAAGTTTGGGGAAGAATTTGACGTTACAGTGGGAGGTTTCCTGATTAGATAAATTGATAACCATTCTGATCTAGGTTTGAGTGCACGCTGAGTGTTTCTTTTCTCTCTCTCTTTGGCAGCGACCTTGACCCGACCTTTGACTATGACTCAGTGACCAAAGTTGACCGAACCTTCTTAAACACTGGCTTTTGAATTGTCTGAGTTGCATGGCTCATTGCTACTCCTACTTTTACCCTTTTCTCCAGGACACCCCGTATTACTACGAACGTCCACTTCCATTAGAAAAAACCATCGTATGGTTATATACGAACTTGAAGGAATTTATTCGAGGATGGTTTCCGGTTCTGGAGAAAACGAATAGGACTATTCAGTTGTCTTTTCCTTTTACCTTCTCTCAGGTTGCGAGTACTCCTTGGTTTAGGAGATAGTACACCTATTACGCAAATTGGATAGTCTTCTTCCAAACCTTAGGCTGGTGCCGAACGGTGGGGAATGAAGAAAACCAATTAGCATAACGATGGTGTACAGAAGGTATTAAGTAAAGACTTATCAAGGGATTAGAAGGAGGGCAAAATAAATTGCGACTGCTATTCACGACCAAACCAAGTATTTCATTACCACTCCCACTTCACCTTTGTATTTCTCCAGAACACTCCGTATCACTACGAAGATCCACAGTTATTTTGGATATTCCATCGTATGGTTATATACGAACTCGAAAGGAACTTGTTCCAGTTCGGGGATGGATTCTGGTTCAGGAGAAATAGGAATAAGGTTTATTCGGTTGTCTTTTATCTTCACCTTCTCTCACATTGCGAGTGCTCCTAGGATTAGGACAGTACACCCATTATGCTTATTGGATAGTCTTCTTCCAAACCATAGGCTGGTGCCGAACGGTAGGGAAGGAAGAAAACCATTTAGCCTAAAGGGGTGTGCAGAAGGTAATGACTAAAGACATATAAAGGGATTTGGAGAGATGGCAAAGAAATATACGGTTACAGTTATGAATCTGGATAATGGAAGAGGCATTACTAGGAATACCAGGATACCCCTACGAAACATTTCAATGTTTCAGTTTCACCATGCACTGTTAAAAGAAAACCGATTTCCTAATTAGACACTTGCTCCAGGGTATGTATTTACCAGGTATGATTCTCACATCTGTATGGTTTTACAGATGATGAGTGGGAGTAAGTTATTGGGAATTAGGTGATTATCCTCATTATCTCGGAATTCGTTGTAATTGGTGATATTTGAGTAAGTCACCTGGGTTGTTTGCCGGACGGCAAATATTTGGTTTTGAATATCCGTTGTTATGCACCAATTTCAAATTGATATATCTGTACGTCTATTTTTATAGAGTGAGATATACCTTTTTGAAATTATGTCTATGACATTTACCTATATCAGTGGATGGTTAGGTAAGGAGCATTGAACAGCGGTGTAATTCTTCTTAACCATAAGTACAGTTTTCAACCTATGACATACAGTGAATGAGTCACTAGACTCAGGGGACTTATACAGAGTATTGTATATTGTCCAGTGTCCATTAGGACAGAGGGGTTGGTCCTCGTACTATATTCGGTTCACTTATGACTTCTCTAGTTTTTAGACAATTGTTTCGTAGAAACACAAGGTCTGAGTTTTGAGAAGTTATAGGTATATAAATAAAGTAGAGAACTAGGTGTTGCAAGTATCGGGATTCTTCAAGGTGATCGAAGATGTAGATACTTGTGGATGGTATTCAGTTGATAGTAATGATCAAGAGAACTTGCTTCTCTTTCAGGTTACTCATAATTGGAAGTACACCTAAGTTGAGTAATGCTGATCGGACTCTTTCCATTTAGTTGACATGCACTGGAGACAGCTGCATGATTTGAATCTGGTTCAATTAAATCAGTGCCTCTGTTTCTGTATTGGATATAGAACAGTTCATATCTTAACAATGTTAAGGTACGGGGAGTTGTCCAGCTTATGCTTAAAACCAGACTCTGAAGAACTCAAGGCACGTTTCTGTAATGGCTGTTTGTGAGTTGACCCAGGCTATAACGAGGGTTGATTTTCTACCATCTGGAAGATCAATAGTGATATTGTTCTTGACTCGCCACAGTTTTAATAAAAATTGATTTTTTCAAAAAAAAGTAGTGGGAGTATGGTAGAACTGGAAGTGATTCCACAACCGCAAACGATTACTGAAAATTTGATAAGAACCTAAAGATTCAATCTGATTTGACATTCCATTGGCCACTCCGCAGATATGGTGGGTAACCTCAGGCACCCGAGAGGTACTCCGGTAGCCTCAAGTACGGTGACAGGGAGGTTCTTGTTTACCCAGACTTGCCATTGCTGTTGTTCCAGACTGTGAGACCCGATAGGAGGATGAGTATAGCGTCGTTCTCAACTAGCTTTAGAAGTGTAAGTCTATATGATTCTGCCAGAGGGTTGTCGTAGTCAGTGGGAGCAGCGGAAGCATTGGTGGACAGGTGGCTTATGTCTATTTATAGACCAAAGCGGATATAGCGGAAATAGATCATCTATTTCTGATGTGACAGTCATAGGTTTGACTTCATCAGAATAGGGGATGGATCTTTTAAGAAGATAGTAGGGTGTGATGTCCTGGTTTTCGATGACATACACAGAGTAGGAAGTGATATTCCTATACGACGATCGGTTATACTTTGGTCGTCACACAGTAGTTTCTCCACATAGGAATTGGATATTATATCAGACATTCTGGTTACTAGATCTTTGGATTTAGATCTAGATTTGGGTAGTTTCCCAATCAGGGTACTTAGACAGCATTCTATAAGTATTTAGAATGGACGACTCCTGGCACGGTAGTGTACCTGCAGGTGATGGAGTCACCCTCTCTAAAGGTGTCTTAAAGACTAAAGGGGAGAGGGACATACATGATTGGCAGATCACTTGCTTAGGCAATTGAGTCAATCATGAGATGTTAAGTACCACACCAGATCCTGTTTTTGCAGTAGATGCAATAAGTTATATTGATCCAATCCTGGAGAAACATTCGGAAGCAGTTTTAGAACATAAGTGGATGTTCTAGGGATATGATAACGACAGCCTCATTCAGGAAATGGTTATCATTCCAGGCTTCCAAGGTGACCTGGATGGCAGAGTGACTGTCAGAGTTGTAGTTTTCCCTCTGACGTGGGGCAGTATTTTGGACAGGTGGTCCAGGCGGACACTGAGGGAGGCATGGCACAGGATACTAATTAAGTTCAGTTGACGATACACTCTAACAAGTTTGGATTTGGAATTCATTTATGAACTAGGTCCCATCAGACATCCAGACACATTCTAAGACAGGAATTGCTCATTTCGGGAGATGGCTTTCTCCGCGAATTTGAGATATAGAGAGACATAGAAAGAAACATCAAAGCGGATCCATTCACTGAGGCTATTCCTCGAACGCAATAGTTTCGGAAACGAGCTTTGTGAGACTGATTAGTAGAGGAGTTGGGTGTTCGGTATCACACGGGCTGTGAGTATGCGACATCGCAATAATAAGCCTGGAGTGCATGTGGGAGATTGTTGGAGATAGTGCCCTCAGAGTCAATTATTGGATCACAGGCACGTGATTGCAATGATTGAGAGAGGACCTATGCCGGTAGGACAGTCTTACTCGAGATGATAGTATGTTATCTGGTTTATCATTATCATCGTGTACTGCTTTAGGTGACCTTACAGGTCACTATTGCACGTTGATAGAGGCCCTCGGATTCTTGCTTGACTGCCAGCAGTATGAGGGCGATCATATACGTGGAGCTGGGGTCTATAAGCACATCCTTAAAAGGTCCCTAGTCGTGGGAGTTTCGAGACAGGGCATCGATTCTCCAGAGTAGACTAGTGTATACAGTCGAGACCCCGACGAGGGGCGGTAGCCGGTCTCACAAGCCACTGGTGTCAGTTGGTTCACCTAAGATGTATACAGGTGCTCATTGGGTTATGAGTACACCGGACAGGACTCGCCGGGAACATGCTAGTTGGTCTTATACCTGACGTCAGATAGCAGTTCCCTGATGACATGTGTACAGGTTAGTTCATCGACCTGAGATCGTCATTTGTCTCATGTGAGTTCCCACTGTGCTTTGATTACTACCCTACCACGCTCAAAGGAGACGTGCAAATAGGTTTTAGTTGGGTACAGTCTCGAACCACATGGAGGCAGTGAGCGGATCTTCAGGGGTTCGTCTCTCCCGGTATTGGGGGTGAGGTTGCGCTGCGTCTAGGAGAGCCATTACACGAAGTCCTTGACCAAGGCAGGAGATTTACTGGTAGGTATTCCAGTAGTATCTCAGGGTGTTCTGGGCTACACTCTGACACGACTTGTACCGCTTTTGGGGGTCTGACTTTTACCAACCCCCTAGGCCCGCCATGCGATGCTCATAGACGAACGGACCGGACTGTACGGATATTGTCACTGACAGGCTCAGTACGGTGTAAGGATGAGTTCACTCACAGACGTCCCTTTTGGTCAATACCTGGTAGCCCGTTACATATGGCTAATACCTCTGACGTGCTAGTGGTTAAATCCACAGCCAAAATATTGATGAGTCTTTAGAGTCCCCCACAGACCGTTTTCTCAAGTTTCGGGCGAAACGTTGTAGAGGCCGTATGGAGATATGGCTGGGTTCGATCTTATACGTGCGGTATTGCACGGATCATGATCGGACGGATAATACTAGCGGGCTTTGGTTTAAGCCGGATCCTAATTTGTATAGTGTAGATTTTGTCTCTTTATATTTGTATTCAGTGGGAATACAAATACGGGCATGTATATGCAGTCGCGGGGTTTTCCTGTAATTTATTACGGGATCAGTTTTCTGAAGTTGCCAGTTTGTATTCCGTTTCGGCCAGTTTTCCTTTGTTCCTTCACGGCCGGACTTTTATGATGGAGGGGCTAATTTGCAATTGTGCAAATTAGTATTGTGGAGGGTGTTTTTTGTGAGATGGTGGCATTATGATATTTCTAGCATCATTAGATTCCTTTTGCTTCATGATGGCTAGCATTTATTGTGATGGATTTTAAAAGGATTGATTTGGAAAATGGTGAGACCATTATTTCTCTTTATCCTCGCACATTTTTTCTCACTTGTTTTTGATCCATCATTTTTCCTCTTCCATTAGAGAGGGCCGGCCACTTTGGAGTGAGGGGGAGAGTTCATTTTGTTGTGATGAAAAATGTTCATCTCATTTTTGTATCAAAGTTCAAAAAGCTCCATTTCAAAGTTCCTTCTTCACCTCCAATATGGCAACTTCAATTACCCCAAAGAGACATATCATTCAACACTTATCCTACAGCATCCTTGGGCACGTCGGCTCGCCAACTCCGTGCCCGAGTTGCCTCGGTCCAGAGGTGGGAGCCCATAAAAGAAGCCGGCGATGTGGTGCCCGTTCCGATGAGGAGATGAAGACCGGAGATTCCGCGAGGAGATCGGAGTGGAGGCCGAAGACCGAAGGACACGGATCGCTCGGTATAGCTCTCTAACCCCTTCTCTAGTAAGCTTGGAGTAGGTTAATGGCTTGATCCGGGATTTTAGTGCGCGATGGTGCCGGTTTCTAGTTTCTAGAAAAGTTTCCTTTCAGCATTCCGGCGTCGGATTGACGGCCGGGGCGCCGCCGTGCACTTACATTTTAGTGTGCAGGTATTTGGACATTCATATCGCTTTTTCGCACTAAAATCCGTTTTTCCGACATTTCAGATTTTTGCGGATTTGCGAACTGCGATCGTCGGGAGCAAAGTGTACATTTCAAGTTAAGGTGATTATGAAGTACAGTGCCGAAGATCCGGGTAGTTTGACCCGCGCAAGCGAACTTTCCAAGCTATTCGGATTTAACTTCAACGAGGGTTTCTTAACCCGAAAATCTATCAGTACGTACTTTACTAAACACCTTCTTCTCAAATCCGACGCGTCCAATATAATATCTTTGCAGGAATCTTTGCAAGTTCTCTAGCAAACGCTAAACTTAACTAACCCGTATTTGTTGCAGTGCCGTGCTTAAAGTAAAAAACGATTGTTTGATTCTTTGAATAATTTTTTTTATTAAATTGTGCATTGCATCAATTAATACAGACTTAAGGGCAAATGAACCCCACAACATATGGTAAAGGATTTCATCCCCTTTTCTATGGCCCACAAATCACGAATTGAGCATAACGTATACCCACACAAATTTTTAAAAGAAACTAGATTTTAAGCCTTAAGGTCTTCGCGCTCACTAGAAGAAGTTAACTGTGTTTAGAACACCACTTAACGGTATATCGTTCTCGGGGTATCTAGGAAACTGTTCACGACGAAACCGCCAAAAGAGAATGGGTTATTTAATTAAGGACTTTCGCGAAAGCGTCGGAAAACCTCCCCTTATCTCTGCACTTACCTGACCTCGTGAACAGTATACCTTGAGCCCGTTTCTCGACACAGTTTGACTTCGACAATCAAGTTCTTGAGCAGGTCTAGTTGACCTAGGTGAACCCTAGACCGATTAGGTGTGTGGTATTTTTGTGTCGTGATTGTTTTTGTCCAGATCCTTTTGTGTGTAAATTTCATTCTTTTGTTGATAACTAACTTAAATAAAAAAATAATATAAAAAAATTCCTTCTTTTCTCTTCTTCTTCTTCTCTACATATCATGGGTACCCCACCTAGAAAAACTCTTGTCCAACTGTGGTACCCACAACCAGACATTACTTCTTACGGTTCTTGTTTTGGCCGAATGACAAACGATCCCTCCATGCCCAAAATTTCTTTGAAAGATCGGATAGACGCGTCTAGGACATACAACTGGACCCCGCAATCCACTTTGTATCAACCATTTCAACTTTCACCACCTTCCTACGTTGATACTCCTTTTGAGAGTCCAGTTGTAACTCCAAGACCCATGTCTATTGCAAAACGAATCGAACAATCCGGTAGCCGATCTTTCACTCCTTTCACTCCTGCCAATTCTTTGGATCAACAATTCCATTCACCTTCTTATCCAAATGTTGATCCTACTCGTGTCTAGCCATTCAATTCCTATCCACCCTACCCGCCTTTGCACCTTCCCTAGACATTGCTTCTGAACAGCTTTTTAGGAGTTTTCAGTATCCAAACAACTTTGAATCTTTTACTGAAACCCCTTCACAACCCATATCGAGTCTGGAACAGTCGTTAGAAGACTTTCGGGTAGCGTCGTACCAACAGATGATGGATTTGAATGCGTCCATGGACGCCCTCATACAACCTAGTGACCCGGTAGCTAGTTTCCAACTCGCTCCACATTTTCCAATGTATGATGAGGTGGTAGGACAGGTTGAGAATTTGAGTGGTGAGAGTGAGCTGTACTCCCTTCCAAATCAAACCTACCCATCCCAAATTAAATCCCACAACTCTGGTTTTGAATGTCTATTTAGTGTTCCAAACGATTCACCAATTGAAGATAGAATATTAATGGGTTGTGCGACTTTGTTGTGTTAGATTTACCATATTATGAACGGTCCCTTCTAAGTGAAACCAATCCCAAACCCTTTGGCCTCTACACCTCCATCTTAGAACCAGAATCGATTGAAATCCATGCTTTTGATGAGGTGTCTGAGAATATTGATTTTCACTTGATTAAGGATATTGACGCTGGGATATTTTAGATGACGAACCCGCATATTTGGATGAGTTTTTCTCTCCAATTCATCATCCTGGGTCATTAAATGTTTTCCCGAACTTCATATGCGTCTTGATTTTGATGAGAATTGCATGGATGGGCTGTGTTTTGAGGAGAATATTGAGGATAGTTTTGAGGATTAACCAGTTTTACTTGATGAGTCGGATTTTCCAATTCATCATGTCCCTTCCACTGACTGTGTACACCCTCCTGAACCTTTAACTTTTACCCTTTCTCAATCACTTCCCTCCATCCTTTCCATCGTTCCGACCTTGCAAGAAACCGTATCAATTCCATTCCTTATGTATGGTTTACCAAGTTCGGCGTACCCATATTTTCTCACGAATCGTGAGGGATTTTACCCCATCTCTCGACTGGTTGATAGATTAGCACAATCAATTTTTACACATCGGTCATTACAAATTGTGCTAATTTATTCACTCCATTTTCACCCTCAAGTTCGTACACCATTTCTTTCTCCCTTCCGCCATTCTTCTCCTCCATCGAGACCGTATTCCGCTTCTATCCGCATACGGTCTCGCGTATTCTCCATTTCTTTCCTCACCGTATTCTTTCACCAACCCGGGCGTTATCCCGATAGAATTTTTGAATAGTTGGTGCTCACTTTTGGCCTGTGTAAGGCCTTGTATAGATTGATACCGTTCTCTTCCACCCTAACTCTGAATTTCACCGCTTAAACAGTGGAAACACTATTTCACTTAAGTTTGGGGGGGCTTTTTTTGTGTATATATTTTTGGTTTACTTTGTATATACTTATTTTAAGGAGCGCCAACAATTTTGACTCTCTTGATGTAGCCTGACAGTGAGGGCACTGTCAGGTTTAAGTTTGAGGGTGTGCTCAGTAAGCTTTCTACCTTCGCATTCATATGTATATTTTTGATTTGAATACTTATTTTAAAAACCCATAAAAATCGAAAATTTTCACAAAAATATAAAAACTTTGTCGTCAAGTTAGCTAATAGGGTAACGTAGATTTTTATTCCGAAAGTTTAGTTGATACGTTAGAAATAACTAAATCCTAGGCTTAGGAATTGAAAACTCTAAAAATAACCCTCATTCTGTTTAACTTTGGCAAGTATATGTCCTTACAGTTTTTTTATAGAAGTAGGTAATCTTGAGTTCAGTTCTTGAGTTAAGTCGAGATGAAGGGAAAGTATTGAAGTTTTACTGAAGGATAAGTCTGAAAAATAGTTTCTATTCTTGAGTACAAATTTAGAAAGTATATACCCTACAAACTGCACATAAACGCACCTTAAAACTTGGGATAGTAGAGGATACCTAGAAATACTCTTATCTGAAAGCCTAGTATGAAAGAAAAAAACAGTATTTAAAGCTAAACACCAAAAATGTATATTGAAAAATATATCCGGTCTTGAAAAAGAAAAAGAAAAATAAATAAATAAAGTTAAGACCTGAAAACTGCTATTTACACTTTAAGCTCACACATTCAGTAATCGGTCGTTAGTGCCTCAAGATGCATTAATAGTCGCATGAAAAATATGTGAGCAAATAAGTCCATCATTTAATGAAAAGAAATAGTATTAGGTATTAGGGAAAGGGTACTATAACTTGAAGTGAATTCTTAAGTGTAAGGGTGAATAATTTACACACACATAGGGGTATACAATCGATATTTGGATGAAAAATAGAAATAAAGAATAAGACTTATGTTTTCTGTAAAGTTGATAAAAATCCCTGATTTGAGACCGCACTTTAAAAGGAAATCTCAGGAGGTACCAACATCTTTCTAAGCTTTTTTGGAACGTATAGGATCTGAGGTTACAAAGATAGGAGGCGTGAAACATAAGGGTTGGATATTTCTAACTTAGGATGATAGAATTTCTAATCTAGATACTAAACTGTAAGAGTAGAATCGATGTTAACTTATGAAACTAGCTTGACGGGATTTTATAGGTAGTATCCGCTGAAAACCCTCAGGAGACAACACTCCTCCTACTAGGGACACCTAGAGATTTAACGGCTCGTTATACGTGCTCAGTACAATCGCGTTCCCTGCGAAAGTGAGGCTAGGATTTTGTTTTGGTCGGGACGAGCAAAAGATAAGTTTGGGGGTATTTGTTCATCACAGAAAACTGCATTTTAATACTGCTCATTCATTATCTATTTTTGTATATATCGGTACTATTAACAATGTCTGCTTAGTAATTACAGTTTACAGGTATCCGTGACAAAATACTGGAAATACATTCAAAATCACGGATATAACATTTGTGAGCCGACACTGCAATCAGAACTGCAAACTGACCGATAATTCTTGAGTTTCTTTGTGCAATATGCTTGTGTACATACTTTTCTATCTAAATGGACCAACACAATACAAGTTGTACACAAGTGTGCACTAAGACCTAGGGGCTGCCATGGCACTCCCTCATGATGGCTAGAGCAAGTGGGCATGGTGTGATGTGCATTCAATGCATAAAGTGTGATATGATCCAAAGTTTCAAGTTTCCCTTCAATAACCCAGAGTGCATCCAGAGCTTTTACTGAGAAAACAAACTGCACCAGTGTGATGTGGGGGACAACACAAGTCAACACACCAAGCACGAACCCCAGAGCTCGGATTTGGGCCGAGCTCATACCCCTTGTGGCCGGCCAAATAGTGCAAAAATGCCCCCAGTTTCTCACAGTCCCTCCCTTATTGCCACGTCAGCTCATTTTTATTATTTGTTTAATTTTCTTTTGAGCCTATAAATACAGAACCAGTGAGCAAGGGAGAGGGGTCCAAGTTTTGTTAAACATTTCATACACTTTGTAACTCTTTTTGTTTTCTTTTTTGGTTCTCTTGTACATTGCTTAGCTTTCCCTTGAGTTTATGGTCTTCTCTTGATCTTGCAACCACTTTAGTGAGCTTGCATGCTTAAGATTTGGCTATTGATCTCAAGGTTGTATCTTGGACATAATAAAGATATCATTTCGCACACTTGGGTTCCTAGTTATTCTTGCTCTTTTCATTCTTGCTATTTTACTTTCTTGCTCTTTTATTACATGCTTTACATTCTTGCAATTTTCATTCTTGCCTTTACTTACTTGCACTTTAAATTCCATGCACTTACTTACTTGTAATGTTTTCTTTTCTTTTCTTTGTTTCTCTTTTCTGTGCTCTTTTGGATTGTTGTTTTAATGTTTGTGAATACATGTTGTTAGGAAAAGAAACCGATATTGTAAGTTAACGTTTCGTTCCTCATTTCCTTTTCCCGTCTTTTCCATTTGAAACTCCGCCCAAATCTTACGCAAGCGCTCCGTTAGGCACCCTACCCTACCAAGGTATAGGTGATTCCTAACCGCGACCGGTTGCGCTCGGTTTGGGCGGAGGCGAAAGAAGGAGACAAGAATGGACGGACAAGGGTCAATAAGCCGGATTCCACAAATACCGTGCATAAATACCCTAATCCACGTTGTTGCCGATTGCTCTAGCTTCATTTGTTGAGTTCGGCTCAAAGGACTTGAATACGGATTTCTTTAACTTACACTAACCTATTTTTTCCTAACAAGCTTTATACTTTGCATATAACACATAGGTTAGAGACGAACAATCCGCCTCGCGCATTAAATCGTTATGACAAGAATATAAAACGCTCCGTCTCCCTATGGATCGACCCATGCTCATCGCGGCTAGCAGCAAAGCGACACCGTCCTGATCGCGGTTAAACTTTAGAACTCTTAAAACTTGACACGCCAAAAGTGCGCGATCAAATGGCGCCGTTGCCGGGGAGACGGTGACGTTTTTATTCTTGTTATTTCGGGTTAATCTTGTTAATATCCATCTAACACTTTTCTAAAACAAACTAAAAAATTCAAAATTTCAAAAACTCAAAAACCAAAACAAAAAATAACAAACTAACATCTTTTGCTCTCTGGATTTCGTACCTGCTTGCACTCTGTAGCTAAACTAAAAGGATAAACAATACCTGTGAGACATTAGAAGAGCAATTAGAACACAGAAGAAGCTTGGAGTCCAAACTCAAAATGTTGACCGGCGACATACCCTCAATATCCGAGCTCCCCGGCCTGTTCACCACATTTTGCCTCCAATTTTTCCTCTGTGCTCCAGTGTTCTGTTTTTGTCCCATTTTTATTCTTTGTTTTTTATAATTTTTAGTGTGCAAGTATTTGGACATTCATATCGCTTTTTCGCACTAAAATCCGTTTTTCCGACATTTCAGATTTTTGCGGATTTGCGAACTGCGATCGTCGGGAGCAAAGTGTACATTCCAAGTTAAGGTGATTACGAAGTATAGTGCCAAAGATCCGGGTAGTTTGACCCGCGCAAGCGAACTTTCCAAGTTATTCGGATTTAACTTCAACGAGGGTTTCTTAACCCGAAAATCTATCGGTACGTACTTTACTAAACACCTTCTTCTCAAATCCGACACATCTAATATAATATCTTTGTTGGAATCTTTGCAAGTTCGCTAGCAAACGCTAAACTTAACTAACCCGTATTTGTTGCAGTGCCGTGCTTAAAGTAAAAAACGATTGTTTGATTCTTTGAATAATTTTTTTATTAAATTGTGCATTGCATCAATTAATACAGACTTAAAGGCAAGCGAACCCCACAACATATGGTAATGGATTTCATCCCCTTTTCCGTGGCCCACAAATCACGAATTGAGCATAACGTATACCCACACAAATTTTTAAAAGAAACTAGACTTTAAGCCTTAAGAACTTCGCGCTCAATAGGAGAAGTTAACTGTGTTTAGAACACCGCTTAACGGTATATCGTTCTCGGGATGTCTAGGAAAGTGTTCACGACGAAACCGCCAAAAGAGAATGGGTTATTTAATTAAAGACCTTCGCGAAAGCGTCAGAAAACCTCCCCTTATCTCTGCACTTACCTGACCTCGTGAACAGTATACCGTGAGCCCGTTTCTCGACACAGTTTGACTTCGACAATCAAGTTCTTGAGCAGGTCTAGTTGACCTAGGTGAACCCTAGACCGATTAAGTGCGTGGTATTTTTGTGTCGTGATTGTTTTTTTCCAGATCTTTTTGTGTGTATATTTCATTCTTTTATTGATAACTAACTTAAATAAAAAAATAATATAAAAAAAATCCCTCCTTTTCTCTTCTTCTTCTTCTTTTCATATCATGGGTACCCCACCTAGAAAAACTCTTGTCCAACTGTGGTACCAACAACCAGACATTACTTCTTACGGTTCTTGTTTTGGCCGAACGACAAACGATCCCTCTATGCCCAAAATTTCTTTGAAAGATCGGATAGACGCGTCTAGGACATACAACTGGACCTCGCAATCCACTTTGTATCAACCATTTTAACTTTCACCACCTTCCTACGTTGATACTCCTTTTGAGAGTCCAGTTGTAACTCCAAGACCCATGTCTATTGCAAAACGAATCGAACAATCCCGTAGCCGATCTTTCACTCCTTTAACTACTGCCAATTCTTTGGATCAACAATTCCATTCACCTTCTTATCCAAATGTTGATCCTACTCCTGTCCAGCCATTCAATTCCTATCCATCCTACCCGCCTTTGCACCTTCCCTAGACATTGCTTCTGAACAGCTTTTTAGGAGTTTTCAGTATCCAAACAACTTTGAATCTTTTACTGAAACCCCTTCACAACCCATGTCTAGTCTGGAAAAGTCGTTAGAAGACTTTCGGGTAGCGTCGTACCAACAGATGATGGATTTGAATGCGTTCATGGCCGCCCTCATACAACCTAGTGACCCGGTAGCTACTTTCCAACTCGCTCCACATTTTCCAATGTATGATGAGGCGGTAGGACGGGTTGAGAATTTGAGTGGTGAGAGTGAGTTGTACTCCCTTCCAAATCAAACCTACCCATCCCAAATTGAATCCCACAACTCCGGATTTGAATGTCTATCTAGTGTTCCAAACGATTCACCAATTGAAGATAGAAGGATTAATGGGTTGTGCGACTTTGTAGTTTTTGATTTACCAGATTGTGAAGGGTTCCTTCTAAGTGAAACCAATCCCAGACCCTTTGGCCTCTACACCTCCATCTTAGAACCAGAATCGATTGAAATCCATGCTTTTGATGAGGTGTCTGAGAATATTGATTTTCACTTGATTGAGGATATTGACGCTGGGATATTTTGGATGATGAACCCGCATATTTGGATGAGTTTTTCTCTCCAATTCATCATCCCGGGTCATTAAATATTTTCCCGAACTTCATATGCGTCTTGATTTTGATGAGAATTGCATGGATGAGCTGTGTTTTGAGGAGAATATTGAGGATAGTTTTGAGGATTAACCAGTTTTACTTGATGAGTCGGATTTTCCAATTCATCATGTCCCTTCCACTGACTGTGTACACCCTCCTGAACCTTTAACTTTTACCCTTTCTCAATCATTTCCCTCCATCCTTTCCATCGTTCCGACCTTGCGAGAAACCGTATCAATTCCATTCCTTATGTATGGTTTACCAAGTTCGGCGTACCCATATTTTCTCACGAATCTTGAGGGATTTTACCCCATCTCTCGACTGGTTGATAGATTAGCACAATCACTTTTTACACATCGGTCATTACAAATTGTGCTAATTTATTCACTCCATTTTCACTCTCGAGTTCGTACAACATTTCTTTCTCCCTTCCGCCATTCTTCTCCTCCACCGAGACCGTATTCTACTTCTATCCGCATACAGTCTCGCGTATTGTCCATTTCTTTCATCACCGTATTCTTTCACCAACCCGGGCCTTATCCCGATAGAATTTTTGAATAGTTGGTGCTCACTTTTGGCCTGTGTAAGGCCTTGTATAGATTGATACTGTTCTCTTTCCCCCTAACTCTGAACTTCACCGCTTAAATAGTGGAAACACTATTTCACTTAAGTTTGGGGGGATCTTTTTGTGTATATATTTTTTGTTTGCTTTGTATATACTTATTTTAAGGAGAGCCGACAATTTTGACCCTCTTGATGTTGCCTGACAGTGAGGGCATTGTCAAGTTTAAGTTTGAGGGTGTGCTCAGTAAACTTTCTACCTTCGCATTCATATGTATATTTTTCATTTGCATACTTATTTTAAAAACCCATAAAAATCGAAAATTTTCACAAAATTATAAAAACTTTGCCGTCAAGTTTACTAATAAGGTAACTTAGATTTTTATACCGAAAGTTTAGTTGATACGTTAGGAATAACTAAATCCTAGGCTTAGAAATTGAAAAACCTAAAAATAACCCTCATTCTGTTTAACTTTGGCAAGTATACGTCCTTACAGTTTTTTTTTATAGAAGTAGGTAATCTTGAGTTCAGTTCTTGAGTTAAGTCGAGATGAAGGGAAAGTATTGAAGCTTTACTGAAGGATAAGTCTAAAAAATAGTTTCTATTCTTGAGTCCAAATTTAGAAAGTATATACCCTACAAACTGCACATACACGCACCTTGAAACGTGGGATAGTAGAGGATACCTAGAAATACTCTTATCTGAAAGCCTAGTATGAAAGAAAAAAACGGTATTTAAAACTAAACACCAAAAGTGCATATTGAAAAATATGTCTGGTCTTGAAAAAGAAAAAGAAAAATAAATAAATAAAGTCAAGACCTGAAAACTGCTATTTACGCTTTAAGCTCACACATTCAGTAATCGGTCGTTAGTGCCTCAAGAAGCATTAATAGTCGCATGAAAACTGTGTGAGAAAATCCGTCCATCATTTAATGAAAAGAAAAAGTACTAGGTATTAGGGCAAGGGTACTATAACTTGAATTGAATTCTTAAGTGTAGGGGTGAATAATTTACACACACGTAGGGGTATACAATCGATGTTTGGATAAAAGATAGAAATAAAGAATAAGACTTATGTTTTCTGTAAAGTTGATAAAAATCCCTGATTTGAGACCGCACTTTAAAAGGAAATCTCAGGAGGTACCAACATCTTTCTAAACTTTTTTGGAACGTATAGGATCTGAGGTTACATAGATAGGAGGCGTGAAACATAAGGGTTGGATATTTCTAATTTAGGATGATAGAATTTCTAATCTAGATACTAAACTATAAGAGTAGAATCGATGTTAACTTATGAAACTAGCCTGACGGGATTTTGTGGGTAGTATCCGCTGAAAACCCTCAGGAGACAACACTCCTCCTACTAGGGACACCTAGAGGTTTAACGACTCGTTGCACGTGCTCAGTTCAATCGCGCTCCCAGCGAAAGTGAGGCGAGGATTTTGTTTTGCTCGGGACGAGCAAAAGATAAGTTTGGGGGTATTTGTTCATCACAGAAAACTGCATTTTAATACTACTCATTCGTTATCTATTTTTGAATATATCGGTACTATTAACAGTGTCTGCTTAGTAATTACAGTTTATAGGTATCCGTGAAAAAATACTGGAAATACATTCAAAATCACGGATATAACATTTGTGAGCCGACACTGCAACCAGAACTGCTAAATGACCGATAATTCTTGAGTTTCTTTGTGCAATATGCTTGTGTACACACTTTTCTATCTAAATGGACCAACACAATACATGTTGTACACAAGTGTGCACTAAGACCTAGGGGCTGCCATGGCACTCACTCATGATGGCTAGAGCAAGTGGGCCTGGTGTGATGTGCATTCAATGCATAAAGTGTGATGTGATCCAAAGTTTCAAGTTTCCCTCCAATAACCCTGAGTGCATCCAGAGCTTTTACTGAGAAAAAAAACTGCACCAGAGTGATGTGGGGGATAACACAAGTTAACACACCAAGCACGAACCCCAGAGCTCGGATTTGGGCCGAGCTCATACCCCTTGTGGCCGGCCAAACAGTGCAAAAATGTCCCCAGTTTCTCACAGTCCCTCCCTTGTTGCAACGTCAGCTCATTTTTATTGTTTGTTTAATTTTCTTTTGAGCCTATAAATACAGAACCAGTGAGCAAGGAAGAGGGGTCCATGTTTTGTTAAACATTTCATACACTTTGTAACCCTTTTTGTTTTCTCTTTTGGTTCTCTTGTACATAGCTTAGCTTTCCCTTGAGTTCATGGTCTTCTCTTGATCTTGCAACCACTTTAGTGAGCTTGCAAGTTTAAGATTTGGCTATTGATCTCAAGATTGTATCTTGGACATAATAAAGATATCATTTTGCACACTTGGGTTCCTAGTTATTCTTGCTCTTTTCATTCTTGCTATTTTACTTTCTTGCTCTTTTATTACATGCTTTACATTCTTGCAATTTTCATTCTTGCCTTTACTTACTTGCACTTTAAATTCCATGCACTTACTTACTTGTAATGTTTTCTTTTCTTTTCTTTGTTTCTCTTTTCTGTGCTCTTTTGGATTGTTGTTTTAATGTTTGTGAATACATGTTGTTAGGAAAAGAAACCGATATTGTAAGTTAACGTTTCGTTCCTCATTTCCTTTTCCCGTCTTTTCCATTTGAAACTCAGCCTAAACCTTACGCAAGCGCTCCGTTAGGCACCCTACCCTACCAAGATATAGGTGATTCCTAACCGCGACCGGTTGCGCTCAGTTTGGCCAGAGGCGAAAGCAGGAGACAAGAATGGACGGACAAGGGTCAATAAGCCGAATTCCACGAATACCGTGCTTAAATACCCTAATCCAAGTTGTTGCCGATTGCTCTAGCTTCATTTGTTGAGTTCGGCTCAAAGGACTTGAATACGGATTTCTTTAACTTACACTAACCTATCTTTTCCTAACAAGCTTTATACTTTGCATATAACATATAGGATAGAGACAAACAATCCGCCTCGCGCATTAACTCATTATGACAAGAACATAAAACGCTCCGTCTCCCGTGTGGATCGACCCATGCTCATCGCGGCTAGCAGCAAAGCGACACCGTCCTGATCGCGGTTAAACTTTAGAACTCTTAAAACTCGACACGCCAAAAGAGTGCGATCAAATGGCGCCGTTGCCGGGGAGACGGTGACGTTTTTATTCTTGTTATTTCGGGTTAATCTTGTTAATATCCATCCAACCCTTTTCTAAAACAAACTAAAAAATTCAAAATTTCAAAAACCAAAACAAAAAATAACAAACTAACATCTTTTGCTCTCTGGATTTCGTACCTGCTTGCACTCTTTAGCTAAACTAAAAAGATAAACAATACCTGTGAGACACTAGAAGAGCAATTAGAACACAGAAGAAGCTTGGAGTCCAAACTCAAAATGTTGACCGGCGACATACCCTCAATATCCGAGCTCACCGGCCTGTTCACCACATTTTGCCTCCAATTTTTCCTCTGTGCTCCAGTGTTCTGTTTTTGTCCCATTTTTATTCTTTGTTTTTTACAATTTTTAGTGTGCAGGTATTTGGACATTCATATCGCTTTTTCGCATTAAATCCATTTTTCCGACATTTCAGATTTTTCCGGATTTGCGAACTGCGATCGTCGGGAGCAAAGTGTACATTGCAAGTTAAGGTGATTACGAAGTACAGTGCCAAAGATCCGGGTAGTTTGACCCACGCAAACAAACTTTCCAAGTTATTCGGATTTAACTTCAACGAGGGTTTCTTAACCCGAAAATCTATCGGTACGTACTTTACTAAACACCTTCTTCTCAAATCCGACGCATCCAATATAATATCATTGCAGGAATCTTTTCAAGTTCGCTAGCAAACGCAAAACTTAACTAACCCGTATTTGTTGCAGTGCCGTGCTTAAAGTAAAAAACGATTGTTTGATTCTTTGAATAATTTTTTTTATTAAATTATGCATTGCATCAATTAATACAGACTTAAGGGCAAGCGAACCGCACAACATATGGTAAAGGATTTCATCCCCTTTTCCGTGGCCCACAAATCACAAATTGAGCATAACGTATACCCACACAAATTTTTAAAAGAAACTAGACTTTAAGCCATAAGGTCTTCGCGCTCACTAGGAGAAGTTAACTATATTTAGAACACCGCTTAACGGTATATCCTTCTCGGGGTGTCTATGAAAGTGTTCACGACGAAACCGCCAAAAGGGAATGGGTTATTTAATTAAGGACCTTCGTGAAAGTGTCGGAAAACCTCCCCTTATCTCTGCACTTACCTGACCTCGTGAACAGTATACCGTGAGCCCGTTTCTCGACACAGTTTGACTTCGACAATCAAGTTCTTGAGCAGGTCTAGTTGACCTAGGTGAACCCTAGACCGATTAGGTGCGTGGTATTTTTGTGTCGTGATTGTTTTTGTCCAGATCTTTTTGTGTGTATATTTCATTCTTTTGTTGATAACTAACTTAAATAAAAACATAATATAAAAAAATCCCTCCTTTTCTCTTCTTCTTCTTCTCTTCATATCATGGGTACCCCACCTAGAAAAACTCATGTCCAACTGTGGTACCCACAACCAGACATTACTTCTTACGGTTCTTGTTTTGGCCGAACGACAAACAATCCCTCCATGTCCAAAATTTCTTTGAAAGATCGGATAGACGCGTCTAGGACATACAACTGAACCCCGCAATCCACTTTGTATCAACCATTTCAACTTTCACCACCTTCCTACGTTGATACTCCTTTTGAGAGTCCAGTTGTAACTCCAAGACCCATGTCTATTGCAAAACGAATCGAACAATCCCGTAGCCGATCTTTCACTCCTTTCACTACTGCCAATTCTTTGGATCAACAATTCCATTCACCTTCTTATCCAAATGTTGATCCTATTCCTGTCCAGCCATTCAATTCCTATCCACCCTACCCGCCTTTGCACCTTCCCTAGACATTGCTTCTGAACAGCTTTGTAGGAGTTTTCAGTATCCAAACAACTTTGAATTTTTTACTGAAACCCATTCACAACCCATGTCTAGTCTGGAAAAGTTGTTAGAAGACTTTCGGGTAGCGTCGTACCAACAGATGATGGATTTGAATGCGTCCATAGCCGCCCTCATACAACCTAGTGACCCGGTAGCTAGTTTCCAACTCGCTCCGCATTTTCCAATGTATGATGAGGCGGTAGGACGGGTTGAGAATTTGAGTGGTGAGAGTGAGCTGTACCCCCTTCCAAATCAAACCTACCCATCCCAAATTGAATCCCATAACTCCGGTTTTGAATGTCTATCTAGTGTTCCAAACGATTCACCAATTGAAGATAGAAGGATTAATGGGTTGTGCGACTCTGTAGTTTTTGATTTACCAGATTGTGAAGGGTTCCTTCTAAGTGAAACCAATCCCAGACCCTTTGGCCTCTACCTCTCCATCTTAGAACCAGAATCGATTGAAATCCATGCTTTTGATGAGGTGTCTGAGAATATTGATTTTCACTTGATTGAGGATATTGACGCTGGGATATTTTGGATGATGAACCCGCATATTTGGATGAGTTTTTCTCTCCAATTCATCATCCCGGGTCATTAAATGTTTTTCCGAACTTCATATGCGTCTTGATTTTGATGAGAATTGCATGCATGAGCTGTGTTTTGAGGAGAATATTGAGGATAGTTTTGAGGATTAACCAGTTTTACTTGATGAGTCGGATTTTCCAATTCATCATGTCCCTTCCACTGACTGTGTACACCCTCTTGAACCGTTAACTTTTACCCTTTCTCAATCACTTCCCTCCATCCTTTCCATCATTCCGACCTTGCAAGAAACCGTATCAATTCCATTCCTTATGTATGGTTTACCAAGTTCGGCATACCCATATTTTCTCACGAATCTTGAGGGATTTTACCCCATCTCTCGACTGGTTGATAGATTAGCACAATCACTTTTTACACATCGGTCATTACAAATTGTGCTAATTTATTCACTCCATTTTCACCCTCAAGTTCGTACACCATTTCTTTCTCCCTTCCACCATTCTTCTCCTCCACCGAGACCGTATTCCGCTTCTATCCGCATACGGTCTCGCGTATTCTCCATTTTTTTCCTCACCGTATTCTTTAACCAACCCGGGCCTTATCCCGATAGAATTTTTGAATAGTTGGTGCTCACTTTTGGCCTGTGTAAGGCCTTGTATAGATTGATACTGTTCTCTTCCCCCCCTAACTCTGAACTTCACCGCTTAAACAGTGGAAACATTATTTCACTTAAGTTTGGGGGGGCTCTTTTTGTGTATATATTTTTGCTTTGCTTTGTATATACTTATTTTAAGGAGCGCCGACAATTTTGATCCTTTTGATGTAGCCTGACAGTGAGAGCATTGTCAGGTTTAAGTTTGAGTGTGTGCTCAGTAAGCTTTCTACCTTCGCATTCATATGTATATTTTTCATTTGCATACTTATTTTAAAAACCCATAAAAATCAAAAAATTTCACAAAAATATAAAAACTTTGTCGTCAAGTTAGCTAATAGGGTAACTTAGATTTTTTTTCCGAAAGTTTAGTTGATACGTTAGGAATAACTAAATCCTAGGCTTAGGAATTGAAAACCCTAAAATAACCCTCATTCTGTTTAACTTTGGCTAGTATACGTCTTTACAGTTTTTTTTACAGAAGTAGGTAATCTTGAGTTCAGTTCTTGAGTTAAGTCGAGATGAAGGGAAAGTATTGAAGCTTTACTGAAGGATAAGTCTGAAAATTAGTTTCTATTTTTGAGTCCAAATTTAGAAATTATATACCCTACAAACTGCACATACATGCACCTTGAAACTTGGGATAGTAGAGAATACCTAGAAATACTCTTATCTGAAAGCCTAGTATGAAAGAAAAAAACGGTATTTAAAGCTAAACACCAAAAGTGTATATTGAAAAATATATCTGGTCTTGAAAAAGAAAAAGAAAAATAAATAAATAAAGTCAAGACCTGAAAACTGCTATTTACGCTTTAAGCTCACACATTCAGTAATCGGTCGTTAGTGCCTTGAGAAGCATTAATAGTCGCATGAAAACTGTGTGAGCAAATCCGTCCATCATTTAATGAAAAGAAATAGTATTAGGTATTAGGGCAAGGGTACCATAACTTGAATTGAATTCTTAAGTGCAGGGGTGAATAATTTACACACACGTAGGGGTATACAATATATGTTTGAATAAAAGATAGAAATAAAGAATAAGACTTATGTTTTCTGTAAAGTTGATAAAAATTCCTGATTTGAGACCGCAATTTAAAAGGAAATCTCAGGAGGTACCAACATCTTTCTAATCTTTTTTGGAACATATAGGATCTGAGGTTACATAGATAGGAGGCGTGAAACATAAGGGTTGGATATTTCTAACTTATGATGATAGAATTTCTAATCTAGATACTAAACTGTAAGAGTAGAATCGATGTTAACTTATGAAACTAGCTTGACGGGATTTTGTGGGTAGTATCCGCTGAAAACCCTCAGGAGACAACACTCCTCCTACTAGGGACACCTAGAGGTTTAACGGCTCGTTGCACGTGCTCAGCGCAATCGCGTTCCCTGCGAAAGTGAGGCTAGGATTTTGTTTTGCTTGGGACGAGCAAAAGATAAGTTTGGGGGTATTTGTTCATCATAGAAAACTGCATTTTAATACTGCTCATTCATTATCTATTTTTGTATATATCGGTACTATTAACAGTGTCTGCTTAGTAATTACAGTTTACAGGTATCTGTGACAAAATACTGGAAATACATTCAAAATCACGGATATAACATTTGTGAGCCGACACTGCAACCAGAACTACAAACTGACCGATAATTCTTGAGCTTCTTTGTGCAATATGCTTGTGTACACACTTTTCTATCTAAATGGACCAACACAACAAGCGTGCACTAAGACCTAGGGGCTGCCATGGCACACACTCATGATGGCTAGAGCAAGTGGGCATGGTGTGATGTGCATTCAATGCATAAAGTGTGATGTGATCCAAAGTTTCAAGTTTCCCTTCAATAACCCTGAGTGCATCCAGAGCTTTTACTGAGAAAACAGACTACACCAGAGTGATGTGGGGGACAACACAAGTCAACACACCAAGGACGAATCCCAGAGCTCGAATTTGGGCCGAGCTCATACCTCTTGTGGCCGGCCAAACAGTACACAAATGCCCCCAGTTTCTCACAATCCCTCCCTTGTTGCCACGTCAGCTCATTTTTATTATTTGTTTAATTTTCTTTTGAGCCTATAAATACAGAACCAGTGAGCAAGGGAGAGGGGTCCAAGTTTTGTTAAACATTTCATACACTTTGTAACTCTTTTTGTTTTCTTTTTTGGTTCTCTTGTACATAACTTAGATTTCCCTTGAGTTCATGGTGTTCTCTTGATCTTGCAACCTCTTTAGTGAGCTTGCAAGTTTAAGATTTGACTATTGAACTTAAGGTTGTATCTTGGACATAATAAAGATATCATTTTGCACACTTGGGTTCCTAGTTATTCTTGCTCTTTTCATTCTTGCTATTTTACTTTCTTGCTCTATTATTACTTGCTTTACATTCTTGCAATTTTCATTATTACCTTTACTTACTTACACTTTAAATTCCATGCACTTACTTACTTGTAATGTTTTCTTTTCTTTTCTTTGTTTCTCTTTTCTGTACTCTTTTTGGATGGTTGTTTTCGTGAATACATGTTGTTAGGAAAAGAAACCGATATTGCAAGTTAACGTTTCGTTCCTCATTTCCTTTTCCCGTCTTTTCCATTTGAAACTCCGTCCAAACCTTACGCAAGCGCTCCGTTAGGTACCCTACCCTATGGTGATTCCTAACCGCGACCAGTTGCGCTCGATTTGGCTAGAGGAGAAAGTAAGAGACAAGAACGGATGGATAAGGGTCAATAAGCCGGATTCCACGAATACCGTGCTTAAATACCCTAATCCACGTTGTTGCTGATTGCTCTAGCTTCATTTGTTGAGTTCGGCTTAAAGGACTTGAATACGGATTTCTTTAACTTACACTAACCTATCTTTTCCTAACAAGCTTTATACTTTGCATATAACATATAGGATAGATACGAACAATCCACCTCGCGTATTAACTCGTTACGACAAGAACATAAAACGCTCCTTCTTCCTATGGATTGACCCATGCTAATCGCGGCTAGCTGCAAAGCGACACCGTCCTGATCGCGGTTAAACTTTAGAACTCTTAAAACTCGACACGCCAAAAACGTGCGATCAAAACACAAGTCTGAAGCTTTTGAGAAATTCAATGAATATAAGTCCGAAGTAGATAACCAAAACGGATATAAGTATTAAGTCCTTAGATCTGATCGGGGAGGAGAATACTTGAGCATCGAGATCCTGGACTATTCAAAAGGAGAATGAGATTCTCTCTCAGTTTATTCCTCCGTATACACCATAACACGTCAGTATATCTGGGCGGAGCAATCGCGTCCTATTTGATAAGGTGCGTTCTATGATGAGTACTGCTGAGTTGCCTATTTCCTTTTGGGATTATGCACTTGAGAAGTTGCATACCTATTGAATTGGGTTCCAACCAAATCAGTGCCTACTACTCAATATGAGATATGGAAAGGGAAAAACCCATGTTTTAAGCCAGTTAATATTTGGGGTTGTCCGGCCTATGTCTAAAAGCAAAATCCGGACAAGCTCGAGGCAAGGTCAGTTCTGTGAAAGTTGTTGGATATCCCAAGCATTCCCAAGGTAATATCTTCTACCAATTCGAGGAACAAAAGGTGTTTTGTTTCTTGGCATGCCGCCTTTTTAGGAAAAGGAATTTTTTATGGAAGAAATTAGTGGTCATGACGTAGAAGTGGAATAAGTTCCAGCTATACAAACTACAGCTGATGATTTGGTAGAACCGGAGGATTCAATAGTTCCCGACGAACCTCAGCCTCTCCTCCGATCTGGTAAGGTTCCTCATCCGCCTGAGAGAGACTTCGGTTTTCTCAATGACAGTGGGAGCGAGGATTGCATCATGGAAGATGATAATTCAACTAGTTTCGAGCAGGCCATCATGAGTGGCGACTCTATAGGATGGCTGGATGCTATTCGATCTGAGATGGAATCCATGTACCCCAACAAAGTATGGACTTTAGTTGCACCTAAAGGGGTAAAACTCATCGGGAGAAGGTATATCTTGAGAAGATTACTTGTGTAACACCTTAGAATGTGATTAGTGGAAAATTATATTTTAATATATGGTTTTTAATAAAAAGTTTACCAAAACGATTTTCAGATAATTTATCAAATTTAATGAATATTTTATTAAAATTTTCCTAGGCTTGCACACACTTGTGCATGTAAACTAGGGTTTAAATTGGGGTTAAACCATGATTACCAACCATGGTGAACTAACCATTTTTCCTTAAGCTAATTTTAAATTGAATTAAGTTATTTGGGTTTTTAATTAAGTGCTTTGAGGTCAATTGTTTTTTTTTTATATAGGAATGATTTGAATTGTAGGGTGTTGACTTGGTGAGAGAGAGAGAGAGAATGGCATCATGGCATGAGCCATGCCTTCATTAAATGAGGTGAGAGAGAGAGAGAGGTTTGACTCTCTTATTCCCTCATTTCTTTTTCAAAAACACTCATTCCTCACATCTCTCCCTCTCACTTACACACACACACACACACACACACACAGCTGAAGCAGTAGCAGAAGCAACAGAAGCAGCAGCAGAAGCAAGGTAGTAGCAGCAACACAGCAACAATAGCAGCACCAAGGCGGCGGCGGCAACACAGCAACAACAGCAGCTTCAGCAACACCAGTATCAGCAACAGCTCCAGCATCAGCAACAGCTCCAGCATCAGCAGCAGCAACACCAGCAGCACCAACAGCAGCAACATCAACAGCATCAGCACAGCAGCAGTAGCAGGAAGCAGTAGCTCCTTCCATTCTTCTCCTCCTCCCTTTTCCTGCTTCCTAAGATCTATTGGGGTATATTTCTTAAACCCAACTCCTTGTTGCTAAGTTTATGTGTTGTTTAATGCTTCGGTTAGTGGTTATTGTGGTTATTAGTGCTAGATTTGTGTTTTGATGTAAGATTTAGTTAAGTTAGAGTTTTTATAGCCTAGTGAACCTTATTAAGTGATAATATTGCTGTTTGAACCCATTAGTTTCACTAGATTTAGCTAGATCGCCTTAAGTCGCAAAACTTGAAAACTTAAAATACGGTTTTGATATAGTGTGTAGGATATTGAGATCTGCTATATCTTTGCTCATTTCCTAGCTTAGCAAACAACTTCAGAATAGTGTGCAGGCAGTATAGGCTGGTGTGTTGAAATTCGAGACCACCCTCTTCCCAAAATCCCGGCGACCTCCTCTTGAATTTCCGGCGTCGCCGGCCTCCCTAATGCTTTGGTTGTTGGTGTTTTGCAGGGTGGTGTCTGTGTTACTTTGTCTGGGTTTGGTATTATTTATTTTGCCCTAAATGTTGCAGGTAGAAATCTGGGAGAGTTTGGGTAGTTTTAGTGTATCGGGTACTTTGATGATATTGTGAGGGTTTGGTTGGAGAATAGGATGATTCAGGGTTTTAGGGTTAGATTAGCTCTAAATTGTTCTGTTGGTATCACTTGACTCTTGTAAGTTCACCTATTCTCACTAGTGCACCCTATATTGCAACTAGGTGTTTTAAAACGATTTTAAGCTAAACTCGTATGATACATAAAATCTGCTGTTACTAAGGTAGTAATTTTAGTGAGCAAACATATACACTAGATTATGAATTGTGTTAGGACCCTAGTGTAGAGACCTGGACCCCACCCACCGGTTTTGGGCCGGTATGATACCCCCTTGCCGCCGGCCCAATTGTTGGGTTTTGTGTTGGATTTTGGCAGGTAGCTGTCTGTAGCTATTTTGAAGGGTTTGGTCTTGTTTGATTTTCTAGTTTTTGCTCTAGATAAAATCTGGGACCGTTTACCTATTTTTAGCGTAGCGGGACTTGCACGACACGTACGATGCGGGTTGAGTTGGTTTGCTGTAAGTCACAGCGTATCGCTGTGTGCCACAGCGTGTCGCATTGGGTTTTGGCGTATGCACACACGTTACGTATATAAGCGCGTTTAGTTCGCGACGCGCGTTTATTTCGCGACGCGAGTTTCTCGTTTGAGTTCGATATCGTGTTTCGCGAGATATTTGCTTATATAGATTGTTTGTGTGAATGCTAGGTTCGCAGGCGGGTATGTCGAACGCCACAAAGAAGGGGAAGCAGATAGTCGGCTGTGCTTAGCACGCGACAGGTGAGTAGATTTAACATCTACGGGGAAATCGCCCGTATGGCGTTAAGCGTCAGGGCGTGATAGGACATTTAGTCGTAAATGTTTATGTGTACTATTGTTGCTTACCTTGTTAAATATAGAAATGGTAGTTATAGAACACTGCACTATCACTAATGGTTCAAGCTGCACGAGCACTATTTGTATGTTACACTCACACCGTTAGTAATTGCTTTGACACTCACACTATAGGATTGCTAGGATTGCTACGCATTACATATCGTCTCGATTACCGCATCATTAATGATTGTCATGACTTGTCGCATATTCACATATTATATTGATATCTTCATACTTATGCACATGCACACTGTATATTCATACCAGTGCACACATATATTGATATTTTCATACTTGCGCACATGCACACTGTATATTCATACCAGTGCACACATATATTGATATCTTCATACTCACATGCACACTGTATATTCATACCAGTACACACATATATTGATATCTTTATACTTGTGCACATGCATACGGTATATTCATAACAGTGCACACATATATTGATATCTTCATACTTGCGCACATGCACACTGTATATTCATACCAGTGCATACATATATTGATATCTTCATACTTGCGTACATGCACACTGTATATTCATACCAGTGCACACATATATTGATATCTTCATACTTGGGCACATGCACATTGTATATTCATACCAGTGCACACATATATTGATATCTTCATACTTGCGCACATGCACACTGTATATTCATACCAGTGCACACATATATTGATATCTTCATACTTGCGCACATGCACACTGTATATTCATACTAGTGCATACATATATTGATATCTTGATACTTGCGCACATGCACACTGTATATTCATACCAGTGCTACACTCATATTCGCGTATATATCCATTTGCACGTCCATACCTACATACATACACATGATACATACATGGATGATATTGACTTGATTTCAAGAAAATAGGGACCGCATGAGATAATTTCAAAACTGGATTCTTTTAAAAGAGCGATTTTCCTTTTTTACTCTTAGTGTCATACGACACCTTGCATGGATTTACGCATTGAGTTTTGAATTCATATGATTTCTGGATTTGAGAACCGAGGTAATTCTTTTAAGAAAATACGCACTGTTTTAAAAAGAACCCGGTTCCTCTTGATATGATATTTCAGTGCGTCCACCATGAGTTTTCTCGGTTCCAGAGAGCTTGTGTGAGTATACCCAATTCGAGGAGCGGTAGGCACCGATTGCGGGTACATGGTAGACCCGTTATGGTACCCCGGGGCAAGAAAACTCGTATTGTTAGACGGTGAGCCCGGCGGAGGGACTACTACCTACAGGTGATTGGTTAGACCTGGCGATTATCCGGAGGATACCGACCAGAGTCGATAGATGGATACGGGACGACGCATACTGCCGGGGCCGACGGCCGATTTCGCAGACGGAGCCTGTGGGCCGATCCGACTGACGGAGCCCGATACTTGAGGATTTGCGTGTCGATGCTAGACACGGCTATTTTATGATATTTCGAGTGCCGATGTTGGGCATTCACGATTCTATAAGATTTACAGGATTTGAGGGCCGATGAGGATGACTGCGCCTGAGTTTTACTGGGATTTGGGTGTATTAATGGACACCGATTATTTTCCACGTTGACATTCCGTGTAGATGTTATTTATTCCCATGCTCAGTATTCAGTATTATACATCTCATCCTGTACCCGTAGTACCTGATAGAGTACACATGCTATACACGATTATTGCATACCCTGCTCATCCTATATAGATGTTATTAGATTGCATTTGCTATGCACGATTATTGCATACCCTGCTTATCATATAGAGATGTTATTAGATCGCACTTGTTGCCTGATTATTGCTCATCTTGCTCATCATATAGATGTTGTCTGTTGGCATAGGTAAGAGTATCGCAGCACGTGCATACTCGCGATTACCTTTATATGTTATCTAATATTCATGAGTTGGAAACTTACCCCCGTTGTGCCACAGTGTTTGCAGGTTGCCCCTCGGAGTAGTCGCGGCAGGCTGCTTTCTTGCATCTTTTGATACAGATACCACTGCAGTTGGCGTGTTAGCCCTTTTGCTGATAGGTGGGTTTTTGTGCGGTATCTGTTTACATTCCAGTTGTCTACACTGCTGTATCTAGTATTCTCCATCTACTACTTATGTATTGATTTAGAGACCAGTTGTGAGGACGATGTATATTATTTTGTACTCTGGTGTCGAGCTCGTTGTGAGCCGACTTTATTTATGCAGCTTTATATTTCTTGTTGTCTTCACTTATTTTTCCTCATTCTTCGCTACGGCGTCGTATATATTATCATTATGGTGATTGTTTCCGCCGTTGGGCGCGATTGCTCCCGTTTGGGATGCTTTATTCTTTTTTATATCATTTTACTCATATATTGCCTTGTACCCGATTACGGGGCTAGTTTTTACAAAGGAAATGCTGCCAAAATTTTTAAAAGAAAACAACTTGAACTTTAAAGAATTTTACTAAATTACTTAAGGTTTTCTAAATGTTTTAACAAATGTTTCTATTAAATGTTTTAACACTCATTCCTTTCATGGTTTTGATTTCTGGGATTCAGCTTACTTAGTCGCGTTATGCCTGTAGACGTTACGTGGTTAAGTGTCAGTCACGGGCCGAACTTTGGGTCGTGACAAAGTTGGTATCAGAGCATAGGTTTTAACTTCAGAGTGTAGGATGACCCCGGTATGATGGAGTAGGTAGCTGAAGCAGAGTGGCATAGCGTGCGTATGTTCCGCGGCATACTCACGACACGGTACTCCGCCTAAGCGACCTTAGGACTTATTGATTGAAATTCCTTCATGATTGTATACATTCTTGTGATTCGATTTTCGTATCCTCATCAAATCCTACTTTCTTTTCAGCCATTATGCCGCCAAAGACTACGAGGGCGCAGAGAGCAGCCGCGAGAGCCGAGATTAGAGTTGATTCGTCTTAGACGAGGACAGACCCGGGCAGTACACTCGTTTCACCAGAGCAGACTGTTCCTCCTTCGACAGACCAGATGATGGGATCCGGTATACAGGAGATGCGCCAGATGATGGGATCCGGTATGTAGGAGATGCGCCAGATGATATGATCGTTAGTTGAGACACTTCGAGCGCAGTGGCCAGAGGTAGCTCCACCCGTCACGGGGACCGCGATGGTACCTACAGTACAGGCAGTTGCCCCTGCAGCCACGGAGGTGATTACAGTATCGCTATCAGAGTTCATGAGGCTGAAGCCTCCCGTCTTCACAGGCACCGATGCAGCCGAGGACCCACAGTCTTTCATTGATAGGATGGCCCGGATATGTCGTTCACTCAAATGCTCAGATGCGCGATGGGTAGAGTTCGCGAGCTTTCACCTGGAAGGTCTTGCGCAGAAATGGTGTGAATCGATCGAGAAGGGCAGAGCAACGGGTATTCCTCCTATGACCTGGACCGAGTTTGTGACAGTGTTTCTTGCCCGCTTCCTTCCCCAGAGTGTCAGGGATGCCCGAGCGCGCAGGTTCGAGTCCTTATGCCAGACGCTAGAAATGACAGTGGCAGAGTACGATGTGCTATTTACCGAGCTATCAGTTTATGCCCCATACCTCGTGGCTACTGAGGAGATGCGAGTCAAGAGATTTGTCCGAGGCTTGCTTACACCACTGTTCCTTGCGATCAGCGCACAGCATTGCGAGACTTATGCAGCAGTTGTAGACGCAGCCTTATTATTCGAGGAGCGCCTTGCAGAAACTTCGGTCGTTCCAGGGCCGAAGAAGGTTCGTACTGATACAGCAGCATGGAGACTTCCATTCGGACGCGGTGATAGACGTCGTACAGGTGGAAGAGACTCGGGGCGAGGTCAGATGTTTTGCTCTTATCCCCAGGAGGGTCAGCAGTCGTCGTGTGGATGCTTTGGATGTAGTAGTCCCCATCACCGCATCAGAGAATGTACCGAGATACGCCGGAGGCAGGCAGCAGTACCGCATGTCACACTTCCACCTTCTCCACCCCAGAGGGCATTGCCTATTGTACCTACAGTTGCTCCGCGCCAGACTCATGCACAGAGAGATCGTGGTCGCGGAGGGTCTACTCATAGAGGACGAGGTGGCCGAGGCAGAGGACAGCTAGCTGCCGGCAGAGTACAGCCAGTTGCTAGTAGGGGACCGCCAGTTGCAGGTAGAGGACAGGCACGGATTTTCGCGTTGACTCATCAGGACGCGCAGGCGTCCAATGCAGTGGTCTTAGGTACCCTATCAGTATGTTTTGTTGACGCACACGTGTTGTTCGATCCCGGATCTACGCACTCGTACGTTTCTACACACTTTGTGCCGAGTTTGGGTAGAGAGTCTAGGTTGCTTGATCAACCACTTATCGTGACTACTCCTGTGGGAGAGTCGTTTGTTGCTAGACACGTGTTCCAATCCTGTGTTGTCCATATTGGCGAGAGAGAGGTTCCTGTCGACTTGATCCTTCTTGAGATGTTGGACTTCGATGTTCTTTTAGGCATGGATTGGTTAGCCACGTGCTATCCGTCTGTGAACTGCCGCGAGAAGACAGTTAGATTTTGTTTTCCCGACGAGTCGGCTTTTGTTGTGCAGAGGGACTGTTGTGCCGTCCCTCACAGTTTGATTTTTTCTCTTCGCGCTGGACAGCTGTTGAAGAAGGGATGTCAGGGATTTCTAGCCTATGTTTGCGATATTAGAGCTACAGATATCCCGTTGGACCAGGTTCCGATTATTCGTGAGTTCCCTGATGTCTTCCCTGACGAGCTTCCCGGGCTACCGTCTAAGCGCGATGTTGTTTTCTGTATTGATTTGATTCCCGGCATGGGGCCTATTTCTATACCGCCTTATCGGATGGCCCCGGCGGAGCTTTTAGAGAGTTGAAGGGTCAGTTGCAAGATTTGCTGAAAAAGGGACTTATTCGACCAAGTGTTTCTCCTTGGAGTGCTCCGGTCCTGTTTGTCAAGAAGAAGGACGGCAGTTTACGTCTGTGTATCGACTACCGCCAGCTGAACCGGGTTACCGTGCAAAAAAGATATCCGTTGCCATGCATCGACGACTTGTTCGACCAGCTTCAGGGCGCAGGGTATTTTTTGAGGATCGACATGCAATCAGGATACCATCAGTTGCGGGTTCGACAGGAGGATATACCGAGGACAGCTTTCCGCATACGCTACGGCCATTATGAGTTTTTGGTGATGTCGTTCGGACTCACCAATGCCCCAGCCGCATTTATGGACTTGATGAACCGTATATTCAGGCCGTATTTGGACTTGTTCATCATCGTATTCATTGATGATATATTGGTGTATTCCCGGAGCTGAGAGGAGCATGAGCAGTACCTGCGGATCACATTGCAAACTCTGAGAGAGCACCAGCTTTTCGCAAAATTCTCCAAGTGCGCATTCTGGCTTGACAGCGTAGACTTCTTGGGTCACATGATTACACGAGATGGTATATGTGTGGACCCAAAGAAGATTGAGGCCGTTCAGAGTTGGCCCAAACCGACATCAGTTACTGAGATCCGCAGCTTTCTAGGACTGGCCGGCTACTACAGGCGATTTGTGCAGGACTTCTCCTGCATTGCTGCACCTTGACCGGGTTGACCCAGAAGGGAGTTCCTTTCGATTGGACGGAGGAGTGCGAGCACAGTTTTCAGCAGCTACGGACTTGTTTGACTACAGCGCCGGTGTTATCATTGCCTTCAAGATTAGGCGGATTTATGGTCTATTATGATGCTTCTCGAGTGGGGCTAGGGTGCGTATTGATGCAGCATGACAGGGTGATCGTGTATGCTTCACGGCAGTTGAAGAAACATGAACAGAACTACCCCACTCACGATTTAGAGATGGCTGCAGTGGTCTTTGCACTCAAGCTCTGGCGACATTATCTATACGGCGAGTCATGCCAGATATTCACTGATCATAAGAGTTTAAAGTATATATTTCAGCAGCGAGACCTAAATCACAGACAGCGCCGTTGGATGGAACTAGTGAAGGACTACGATTGCAAGATCTTGTATCACCCGGGCAAGGCTAATGTAGTGGCCGATGCTTTGAGCAAGAGGCCCGGGGGTAGCCTATCTTGTTTGAGAGCAGTGCAGAGGCAGTCATCGGCAGATTGGCAGATTTTGTGCGGCAGCCGAATGCAGTTCGAGTTCACGCCAATCGGGGGACAGCTTGCGCATGTTCGTGCACGCCTACAGTTGCTTGACCGTATACATGAGGCACAGTATAGTGATGACCGTTGTTCAGAGATCATGGCACAGATTGGACAGGGCAGATTTTCTAAGTTCGTGATCGATGATCAGGGGATATTGCGATTTGGGACTAGACTGTGCGTACCAGATGCAGAGGGACTGCGGCGTGAGATTCTTGAGGAGGCACATCGATCGGTGTACAGTGTTCATCCGGGTTCCACCAAGATGTACTATGATATGAGGGATGTTTACTGGTGAGAAGGAATGAAGAGGGACATCGCAGACTTCGTGTCGAGATGCCTGACTTGTCAGCAAGTCAAGGCCGAGCACCAGAGGCCAGCGGGAGACCAACAGCCATTACCCATTCCAGAGTAGAAATGGGAGCAGATTTCAATGGACTTCATTGTGGGTCTACCCAGGACTAGACGAGGGTATGACTCCATTTGGGTGATCGTTGTAAGTGCACGGTGGTGCCCCGGTCGTCAATCCGACGGCCAAATGCGGAAACGGTGATAAACTTTAATTTTGCGATCTTAGCAAACCGGCACCACCGCGCACTAAACCCCGGATCGGGCCATTAAACTAGTTCTAGCAAAGTAACAAGATAGGGAAGAGATATACCGAGTGATCCGAGTCCTCCGGTCTTCTCGTCATCGTCCCGATCTCTCGCGGAAACTCCGGTCGTCGCCTCCTTGCCGGAAGGGCACCACATCGCCTGTTTCTTTTACGGGCCCCCGCCTCTATACCGAGGCAACTCGGGCATGAAGCTGGCAAGTCGACATGCCCAAGATGTGCTGTAGGAAGTGTAGTGCTATGTCTCTTTGGGGTTATGTTGCTTTGATGGAGGAATGAGGTTGTGAAATGAACTTCAAAGTGGAGCTAGAATTTTGTAGCATGAAAATGAGATGAACAAATTTTCCCTCATCCAAATGAAATGATCCTCTCTCTCTCATCCAAAATGGCCGGCCTCCTTAAATGTGAGAATGGTGCAGGGATAAATCAAGCATGAAGGGAGGTGATGGTAGGAGAAGAAAAGAGGTGACCACATCCAAACATCAACCATACTTCATTCACATCAAACCCATACCCTCTCTTTAATGCAAGTGATGGTGGAAAAGAAAAGATGCCACCATAATCAAAGCATTTGCAAGAAACCCCCTCCACAAATGTTATTTGCACAATTGCAAATAACCCCCTCCATCGGAAAAGTCCGGCCGGGAAAGAACAAAGGAAAACCGGCCGGAACGGAATGCAAACTGGCAACTCCAGAAAACTGGTCCCATAATAAATTACAGGAAAACCCCGATACTGTGCATACACACCCGCATCTGTATTCCGTCCGGATACAAATGCAAAGAGACAAAATCTACACTGTACTATACTAGGATCCGGCTTAAACCAAAGCCGGCTAGTAATATCCGTCCGATCCTGATCCGTGCAATACCGCACGCATCTGATCGAACCCTGCCATATATCTATACGGCCTCTAGTACAAACCGTCCGATCCTGATCCGTGCAATACCGCACGTATCTGATCGGACCCTGCCATATCTCCATACGGCCTCTACAGTGTTTCGCCCGAAAGCCTGAGTAACTGAATGTGTGGTGGACTCTAAAGACTCGTCAATACTATGGCTGTGGATTTAACCACTAGCACGTCAGAGGTATAAGCCAATACGTAACGGGCCACCAGCTATTGACTAAAAGGGACGTCGATGAGCGAACTCATCCTGACACCCTACTAAGCCTGTCAGTGACAATATCCGTACAGTCCGGTCCGTTCGTTTATGAGCATCGCATGTCGGGCCTAGGGAGTTGGTAAAAGTCAGACCCCCAAAAGCGGTACAAGTCGTGTCGGAGTGTAGCCCAGAACACCCTGAGATACTACCGGAATACCTACCAGTAAATCTCCTGCCTTGGCCAAGGACTTCGTGTAATGGCTCTCCTAGACACAGCGCGACCTCACCCCCAATACCGGGAGAGACGAACCCCTGAAGATCCGCTCACTGCCTCCATGTGGCTCGGGACTGTACCCAACTAAAACCTGTTTGCACGACTCCTTTGAGCCATGGTAGGGTAGTAATCAAAGCACAGTGGGAACTCACACGAGAAAAATGACGATCCCCAGGTCGATGAACTAACCTGTACACATGTCACCTGGGAACTGCTATCTGACGTCAGGTATAAGACCAACTAGCATTTTCCCGGCGAGTCCTGTCCGGTGTACTCATAACCCAATGAGCACCTGTATACATCTTAGGTGAACCAACTGACACCAGTGGCTTGTGAGACCGGCCACCGCCCCTCATCGGGGTCTCGACTGTATACACTAGTCTACTCTGGAGAATCGATGCCCTGTCTCAAAACTCTCATGACTAGGGACCTTTTAAGGATGTGCTTATAGACTCCAGCTCTCACTTATATGATCGCCCTCATACTGCTGGCAGCCAAGCAAGAATCCTAGGGGCTCTATCAACGTGTAATAGTGACCTGTCAGGTCACCTAAAGCAGTACACGATGATAAAGGTAAACCAGATAGCATACTATCATCTCGAGTAAGACTGTCTTACCGGGATAGGTCCTCCCTCAATCATCGCAATCACGTGCCTGTGATCCAATAATTGACTCTGAGGGCAATTTCTCCAACAATCTCCCACTAGCACTCAAGGCTAATTATTACGATGTCGCATACCCACAGCCCGTGTGATACCGAACACCCAACTCCTCTACTAGTCAGTCTCACAAAGCCTGTTTGCGAAACTCTTGCGATCGAGGAATAGCCTTAGTGAGTGGATCCGCCTGGATGTTTCTTTCTATGTCTCTCTATATCTCAAGTTCGCGGAGAAAACCATCTCCCGAAATGAGCAATACCTGTCTTAAAATGTCTGGATGTCTGATGGGGCCTAGCTCATAAATGAACTCCAAATCCAAACTTCTCAGACTGTATCGTCAACTGAACTTAATCAGTATCCTGCGCCATGCCACCCTCAGTATTGCCTTGGACCACCTGTCCAAAATACTGCCCCTCATTAGAAGGAAAAATATAACTCTGACAACCTCCTTGTCGTCCATGTCACCTTGGAAGCCTGGAATGATAACTGTCTCCCAAACGAGGCTGTCGTTATCATATCCCTAGAACATCCACTTATGTTCTAAAACTGCTTCCGACTATTTCTCCAGGATTGGATCAATATCAACTTATTGCATCTAGTGCAAGAACAACATCTGGTGTGGTACTTGACATCTCATAATTGACTCAATTGCCTAAGCAAGTGATCTGCCAATCATGCACATCCCTCTCTACTTTAGTCTATAAGACACCTTTAGAGAGGGTGACTCCATTACCCTCAGGTACACTACCATGCCAGGAGTCGTCCATTCTAAATACTCTTAGAATGCTGTCAAAGTACCCTGATTGGGAAACCACCCAAATCTAGATCTAAAACCATAGATCTAGTAACCAGTATGTCTGATATAATGTCCAAGTCCCATGTGGAGAAACCACTGTGTGACGACCAAAGTATAACCGATCGTAGTATAGGAATATCACTTCCTACTTTATGTATGTCATCCAAAACCCGGATATCACACCCTACTACCTTCTCAACAGATCCATCCCCTATTCTGATGACGTCAAACCTATGACTGTCACATCAGAAATAGATGATCTATCTCCGCTACATCTACTTTAGTCTATAAATAGACATAAGCCTGATGTCCACCAATGCTTCCGCTGCTCCCACTGACTACGACAACCTTCTGGCAGAGTCATATAGACGTGCACTTCTAAAGCTAGTTTAGAACGACGCTATACTCATCCTCCTGCCGGGTCTCGCAGCTTGGAACAACAACAATGGCAAGTGTGGGTAAACAAGAACTTCCCTGTCACCGTCCTTGAGCCTACCGGAGTACCTCTCGGATGCCTGAAGTTACCCACCTTATCTGCGGAGTGGCCAATGGAATGTCAAATCAGATTGAATCTTTAGGTTCCTTATCAAATCTTCAGTAATCGTTTGCGGTTCTGGAATCACTTCCAGTTCTACCATACTCCCACTACTGTCTTTGAAAAAATCCATTTTTAATAAAACTGTGGCGAGTATAGAACAATATTACTATTGATCTCCCAGATGGTAGAAAGTCAACCCTCGTCATAGCCTGGGTCAACCCACAAACAACCATTACAGAAACGCGCCTTTGAGTTATCCAGAGTCTGGTTTTAAGTATAAGCCGGACAACTCCCCGTACCTTAATATCGTTAAGATACGAACTGTTCTATATCCAATATAGAAACAGAGGCACTAATTTAATTGAACCAGATTCAAATCATGTAACTGTCTCCAGTGCATGTCTACTAAATGGAGAGAGGCCGATCAGCGTTACTCAACTTAGGAATGCTTCCAATTATGAGTAACCTGAAAGAGAAGCAATTTCTCTTTATCATTACTATCAATTGAATACCATACACAAATATCTACATCTTCGATCACTTTGAAGAATCCCGATACTTGCTACACTTGGTTCTCTACTCTATTCAAATACCTATAACTCCTCAAAACTTAGACCCAGTATTTCTACGAAACACATGTCTAAGAACTAGAGAAGTTAAAAGTAAACAGAATATAGTATGAGGACCAACCCCTCTGTCCTAATGGACACTGGACAACATACAATACTCTGTATAAGTCCGCCGAGTCTAACAACTCTTTCACTGTGTGTCGTAAGTTGAAAACTGTACTTATGGTTAAGAAGAATTACACTGCTGTTTAATGCTCCTTACCTAACCATCCACTGATATAGGTAAATGTCATCGACATAATATCAAAAGGTATATCTCACTCTATGAAAATAGACGTACAGATATATCAATTTGAAATTGGTGCACAACAGCGGATATTCAAAACCAAATATTTGCCGACTGGCAAACATCCCAGGTGATCTCCTCAAATATCACTGATTACAACGAATCCCGATATAATGAGGATGATCACCCAATTCCCAATAACTTACTCCCACTCATCATCTGTAAAACCATACAGATGTGAGAATCAAATCTGGTAAATACATACCCTGGAGCAAGTGTCTAATCAGAAAATCAGTTTTCTTTTAACAGTACACAGTTGAACTGAAACATTGAAATGTTTCGACAGGGTATCCTGGTATTCCTAGTAATGCCTCTACCATTATCCAGATTCACAACTATAACCGTATAATTCTTTGCCACCTCTCCAAATCCCTTTATATGTCTTTAGTCGTTACCTTCTGCACACCCCTTAGGCCAAATGGTTTTCTTCCTTCCCTACCGTTCGGCACCAGCCTATGGTTTGGAAGAAGACTATCCAATAAGCATAATGGGTGTACTGTCCTAGTCCTAGGAGCACTCGCAATGCGAGAGAAGGTGAAGATAAAAGACAACCGAATAAACCTTATTCCTATTTCTCCTGGACCAGAATCCATCCCCGAACTGGAACAAGTTCCTTTCGAGTTCGTATATAACCATACGATGGAGTATCCAATAAACTGTGGATCTTCGTAGTGATACGGAGTGTCCTGGAGAAATACAAAGGTGATTTAGAATTGGCGAAGAAATACTTGGTTTGGTCGTGAATATCAGTCGCAATTTACTTTGCCCTCTTACTAATCCCTTGCTTTGTCTTAATCTTAATACCTTCGGCACACCATCGTTATGCTAATTGGTTTTCTTCATTCCCCACTGTTCGGCACCAGCCTAAAGTTTGGAAGAAGACTATCCAATTTGCGTAATAGGTGTACTATCTCCTAAACTAAGGAGTACTCGTAACTTGAGAGAAGGCAAGAAGGAAAAGACAACTGAATAATCCTATCCGTTTTCTCCAGAACCGGAAACCATCCTCGAATTCCTTCGAGTTCGTATCTAACCATACGATGGTTTTGTCCAATGGAAGTGGACGTTCGTAGTAATACGGGGTGTCCTGGAGAAAAGGGTAAAAGTAGGAGTGGCAATGAGGTCTGCAACTCTGACAATCCAAAAGCCAGTGTAAAGAAGGTTCGGTCAACTTGGTCACTGAGTCATAGTCTTAGGGTCGGGTCAATGGTCGCTGCCAAGAGAGAGAGAAAAGAAACACTCAGCGTGCACTCTAACCAAGATCAGAATGGTTACCAATTTATCTAATCTGGAAACCTCCCACTGTACCTCAAATTCTCCTCCAAACCTGAAAGAAGAATTAGTCGGGGTCACCCGAGGAGTAAACTAACTCATCAGTGGGAATCGGGATCCAACTATCACCGCATGATAACTTGACGGAATCCACTCAAGTCACCACACTCCAGAAGGTATGCGCATATCTGGCAAGTTTCAGTTCTTTTGAAACTCCCGATGTGATTTTTACCCCATGCTCTTATGACCTTGACTTTGGCCAACATATCATAAGTCACATGTCAAGTTCAACCCGTCATTCTCCAGGTTAATTTGAATCCACCCGTACCTACCCTTGACTTTGGCCAAAATGGCAGTACGGCTGTCCCAAACCAACGCATCTATCTATGCTGCATATGAATACCCAACAGCTACCAAACACTGTGCCTTGACTTTGGCCAACATACACAGCTTGAATACTATTGACTATCCATATGAAACGACGGAGGGCTACGAATGGTTTCTGGCGAAAACCTTTAACGTAATGAACTTGATATCGTTGAAGGAACGGATAGCTTTTTAGAAAATATAGTGACGAAAACCTTTACTAAAGAGGTCACTCCCGGTGAAGGGATCTCGGCTCTTTCCCCTAGAATGGGGTGCTGGATATTCATAACCAAATATCACTGTGCAAAGCAAAAGTAATCGGCTATAGTGAAGTTAATGCCCTGACACAAAATTCTGTCCAAGGGGTCACTCCCGGTGAAGGGATCTCGGCCCTTGCCTCGTCGACTGAGGAGCAGGATATTCCAAATGAATACCACGATGCAAAACAAAAGTGAACGTCCTTGCAATAACAGCTTTTTGAAAAGTGTTCCAACAACATCAGAATAGGTTTGTTTTAACTTGCATTGATCCGAATCAACGCAGACCCATCAATTGATCACACCACAAAGAACGAAAATATACTGACGTACGTATATGCCATCCGCATTCGCCACTGGGTCCCGTCATCACCCGTTAGGTTAGCTAACTAACGGCAGAGCGGGGACTGGACTAGCGCGGATGAAAAACATATACAACATCTACTAATATATATACCAATATATAGTATTTCGCTCAAGGCGTGATAAAAATGCAACATCACAGAAATGTACAGCATCACAGAACAATACAGATATCTGGGATCCCCGGGTTTCACAGAGCCACTACTGAAACCCGACGTTTCCTTGGTCGTGTGGATAGCCTGTGCAATGAAATCCTAGACCCCTATGGGCGCGGCAAGTTACCCGCCAAAACCTGAAGCGAGGCAGCCCCCTTCAGCAACGTGAATGGACCACCCAGCACTTCACGGAATCCGGTAACTCGGGCACCCCTCCTGGGTCAACCTGTACCCCCTACGAGTGCGGCGAATAGCCCGTCAATCCTGGAGTGAAGCCCCCTCCGTCTCAATGCCCTGAGATGTGGGCCCGTTGCCCTCTAGAACCCAGCTATCCGTGCACCCCTCCGCGGGGTAATCCTAGTACAAAATGTAAAATATACATACAATGGGTACATCGACCGCAACCAGGTCGTGCCCCAAAATAATAATACAAACATGCAGTGACGGCAGTCCACATGTCGGACGCTCGCCCCGCAATAACAAATGTACATAATACAACAACACTGTACTAGCATTGCATCCAGGCTATCCCCCACGACCGATCCGCAACATCACAGCAAAATCACAAAACATCAACGTCAAAGTCACGTTCGCAAATCCGTCTAACCGGGCTATAGCAGTTAGACTGGATTTACCGATCAAGTGACATTCACGGTCGCAGATATAATGTAAATACTGTGAAAAAAAAATGTGTTTAAAATATCCGATCAATCAAAAATTAACAAGTGGGCCCCCAAGCAATACTGTAGCACTCACAGAAAATCTGGGCCCAATATTAATATTCCAAAACCCCTAAAATTAGCCCAGAAGCCCACTGGAGAAATTGGACACAGTGAGGACACCAATGTGCGGCGGAACCGCGGCCCAAGGGGGGTTTGGCCGCGGTTCCGCACTTCGGTGGTCGACTGACTGTGTTGAATTTTACCAGTAGTCTTAGAATTTCCAGTACATCAATGTTTTACAACCTGAAAAAATTTTCGAGACCAAAAATTTTCAACAGAAACTGATGCTAGTGAAAATGTAGATTTTGGAATTTTGGTTGATCGGAAATGCAAAACACATCAAACGAAGCTAGACGAAGTTAATGGCGAGGCTCTGATACTAATGTAAGTGCACAGCGGTGCCCCGGTCGTCAATCCGACGGTTAAATGCGGAAACGGTGATAAACTTTAATTTTGCGATCTTAGCAAACCGGCACCACCGCGCACTAAACCCCGGATCGGGCCATTAAACTAGTTCTAGCAAAGTAACAAGATAGGGAAGAGATATACCGAGTGATCCGAGTCCTCCGGTCTTCTCGTCATCGTCCCGATCTCTCGCGGAAACTCCGGTCGTCGCCTCCTTGCCGGAAGGGCACCACATCGCCTGTTTCTTTTACGGGCTCCCGCCTCTATACCGAGGCAACTCGGGCATGAAGCTGGCAAGTCGACATGCCCAAGATGTGCTGTAGGAAGTGTAGTGCTTTGTCTCTTTGGGGTTATGTTGCTTTGATGGAGGAATGAGGTTATGAAATGAACTTCAAAGTGGAGCTAGAATTTTGTAGCATGAAAATGAAATGAACAAATTTTCCCTCATCCAAATGAAATGATCCTCTCTCTCTCATCCAAAATGGCCGGCCTCCTCAAATGTGAGAATGGTGGAGGGATAAATCAAGCATGAAGGGAGGTGATGGTAGGAGAAGAAAAGAGGTGACCACATCCAAACATCAACCATACTTCATTCACATCAAACCCATACCCTCTCTTTAATGCAAGTGATGGTGGAAAAGAAAAGATGCCACCATAATCAAAGCATTTGCAAGAAACCCCCTCCACAAATGTTATTTGCACAATTGCAAATAACCCCCTCCATCGGAAAAGTCCGGCCGGGAAAGAACAAAGGAAAACCGGCCGGAACGGAATGCAAACTGGCAACTCCAGAAAACTGGTCCCATAATAAATTACAGGAAAACCCCGATACTGTGCATACACACCCGCATTTGTATTCCGTCCGGATACAAATGCAAAGAGACAAAATCTACACTGTACTATACTAGGATCCGGCTTAAACCAAAGCCGGCTAGTAATATCCGTCCGATCCTGATCCGTGCAATACCGCACGCATCTGATCGAACCCTGCCATATATCTATACGACCTCTAGTACAAACCGTCCGATCCTGATCCGTGCAATACCGCACGTATCTGATCGGACCCTGCCATATCTCCATACGGCCTCTACAGTGTTTCGCCCGAAAGCCTGAGTAACTGAATGTGTGGTGGACTCTAAAGACTCGTCAATACTATGGCGTGGATTTAACCACTAGCACGTCAAAGGTATAAGCCAATACGTAACGGGCCACCAGCTATTGACTAAAAGGGACGTCGATGAGCGAACTCATCCTGACACCCTACTGAGCCTGTCAGTGACAATATCCGTACAGTCCGGTCCGTTCGTCTATGAGCATCGCATGTCGGGCCTAGGGGGTTGGTAAAAGTCAGACCCCCAAAAGCGGTACAAGTCGTATCGGAGTGTAGCCCAGAACACCCTGAGATACTACTGGAATACCTACCAGTAAATCTCCTTCCTTGGCCAAGGACTTCGTGTAATGGCTCTCCTAGACACAGCGCGACCTCACCCCCAATACTGGGAGAGACGAACCCCTGAAGATCCGCTCACTGCCTCCATGTGGCTCGGGACTGTACCCAACTAAAACCTGTTTGCACGACTCCTTTGAGCCGTGGTAGGGTAGTAATCAAAGCACAGTGGGAACTCACACGAGACAAATGACGATCTCCAGGTCGATGAACTAACCTGTACACATGTCACCTGGGAACTGCTATCTGACGTCTGGTATAAGACCAACTAGCATATTCCCGGCGAGTCCTGTCCGGTGTACTCATAACCCAATGAGCACCTGTATGCATCTTAGGTGAACCAACTGACACCAGTGGCTTGTGAGACCGGCCACCGCCCCTCGTCGGGGTCTCGACTGTATACACTAGTCTACTCTGGAGAATCGATGCCCTGTCTCGAAACTCCTACGACTAGGGACCTTTTAAGGATGTGCTTATAGACTCCAGCTCTCACTTATATGATCGCCCTCATACTGCTGGCAGCCAAGCAAGAATCCTAGGGGCTCTATCAACGTGTAATAGTGACCTGTCAGGTCACCTAAAGCAGTACACGATGATAAAGGTAAACCAGATAGCATACTATCATCTCGAGTAAGACTGTCTTACCGGGATAGGTCCTCCCTCAATCATCGCAATCACGTGCCTGTGATCCAATAATTGACTCTGAGGGCAATATCTCCAACAATCGTGGATCGTTCGACGAAAGTGGCTCACTTCCTGCCAGTGAAGATGACTTTCGGATTTGCTCAGTATGCCCAGATATACATCGACAAGATTGTACGACTGCATGGGGTCCCGACGTGTATCGTGTTCGACCGAGGCACCCAGTTTACCGGCCGACTATGGCAGAGGCTTCAGGAGGCTTTGGGCACCCGCTTGAGTTTCAGCACAGCATTTCATCCACAGACCGACGGCCAGTCAGAGCGGACTATTCAGACTCTCGAGGACATGCTCCGAGCGTGCGTTTTAGACTTTGGAGGTAGCTGGGATCATCATTTACCCTTGGTGGAGTTCTCCTACAACAATAGTTTCCAGGATACTATTCAGATGGCACCTTTCGAAGCCTTGTATGGGAGGAGATGTAGATCGCCCGTCTGTTGGACAGAGCTCAGTAAGAGCAGTATTTTGGGGCCACAGATCGTACAGGAGACGACCGAGAAGATACAGCTGATTCAAGATAGGATGAGGACAGGTCAGAGCAGGCAGAAATCGTATGCTGACAAACGCCGCCGCAGATTAGAGTTCACAGTTGGCGATCACGTTTTTCTGAGGGTCTCTCCGATGAAGGGAGTGATGAGGTTTGGACGGAAGGAGAAGCTTAGCCCCAGATTCATTAGTCCTTTCGAGATCCTCGAGTGTGTGGGCACAGTAGCATATCGTTTGGCTCTTCCACCCGACTTCCCAGATGTTCACCCCGTATTCTACGTGTCGATGCTTCGCAGATACCTACATGACCCTTCGCACATGATTCAGCATCAGACCGTTCAGCTCGAGCGCGATCTTTCGTTCACCGAGCAGCCCGTCGTGATATAGGACCGGCAGGTGGAGAAACTTAGATCGAAGGTCTTGCCATTAGTGAAGGTGCTTTGGCGCAGCCCAAATGGTGAAGAGATCACTTGGGAGGCTGAGGGCGAGATGCGGAAGAAATTCCCCCATCTCTTTGATGTTATGCGTAGCTTTATATTTTTAAATTCGGGGACGAATTTCTTTAAGGGGGAAGATTGTAACACCTTAGAATGTGATTAGTGGCTAATTATATTTTAATATATGGTTTTTAATAAAAAGTTTACCAAAATGATTTTCAAATAATTTATCAAATTTAATGAATATTTTATTAGAATTTTCCTAGGCTTGCACACACTTGTGCATGTAAACTAGGGTTTAAATTGGGGTTAAACCATGATTAGCGACCATGGTGAACTAACCATTTTTCCTTAAGCTAATTTTAAATTGAATTAAGTTATTTGGGTTTTTAATCAAGTGTTTTGGGGTCAATTGTTTTTTTTATATAGGAATGATTTGAATTGTAGGGTGTTGACTTGGTGAGAGAGAGAGAGAGAACGACTTCATGGCATGAGCCATGCCTACATTAAATGAGGTGAGAGAGAGAGGGGTTTGACTCTCTTATTCCCTCATTTCTTTTTCAAAAACACTCATTCCTCACATCTCTCCCTCTCACTTACACACACACACAGCTGAAGCAGCAACAGAAGCAGCAGTAGAAGCAAGGCAGTAGCAACAACACAGCAACAACAACAGCACCAAGGCGGCGGCGGCAACACAGCAGCAACAGCAGCTTCAGCAACACCAGCATCAGCAGCAGCTCCAGCATCAGCAACAGCTCCAGCATCAGCAGAACTAGCAGCACCAACAGCAGCAGCATCAACAGCATCAGCACAGTAGCAGTAGCTCCTTCCATTCTTCTCCTCCTCCCTTTTCCTGCTTCCTAGGATCTATTGGGGTATATTTCTTAAACCCAACTCCTTGTTGCTAAGTTTATGTGTTGTTTAATGCTTCGGTTAATGGTTACTGTGGTTATTAGTGCTAGATTTGTGTTTTGATGTAAGATTTAGTTAAGTTAGAGTTTTTATAGCCTAGTGAACCTTATTAAGTGATAATATTGCTGTTTGAACCCATTAGTTTCGCTAGATTTAGCTAGATCGCCTTAAGTCGCAAAACTTGAAAACTTAAAATACGATTTTGATATAGTGTGTAGGATATTGAGATCTGCTATATCTTTGCTCATTTCCTAGCTTAGCAAATAACTTCAGAATAGTGTGCAGGCAGTATAGGCTGGTGTGTTGAAATTCGAGACCACCCTCTTCCCAAAATCCCGGCGACCTCCTCTTGAATTTTCGGCGTCGCCGGCCTCCCTAATGCTTTGGGTGTTGGTGTTTTGCAGGGTGGTGTCTGTGTTAGTTTGTTTGGGTTTGGTATTATTTATTTTTCCCTAAATGTTGCAGGTAGAAATCTGGGAGAGTTTGGGTAGTTTTAGTGTATCGGGGACTTTGACGATATAGTGAGGGTTTGATTGGAGAATAGGATGATTCAAGGTTTTAGGGTTAGATTAGCTCTAAATTGTTCTGTTGGTATCGCTTTGTTAGTTATGTGTATGCCCTAGAGGCCATTATTGTACATATGATGTATATTATAGTGGATACTTGGATATGTATATACTGAGAAGACTTTCTTGCTCGACATGATAGTATGCTATCTTGTTACCTTTATCTAAACATGTAGACTTGTATTGTGATACTATCATGCTCTCACGTGTTGATAAAGCCCTTAGGATATGTACTTGACTACCAGGACTATGATGTGGATCATACTAGTGAGGCCATGGTAGTTCACAAGTACATCCTTCAATTGTTCCTAGTCGAGGGAATATCGAGACAGGGCATCGATATTCCAAAGTAGACTAGCGTATACGCTTCTTGACCAATATGATGGGCGATGGATGATCCCACATCCATTAGTGTTTGACATCAAAGATCGTATACGGGTGCTCAGTGGAAACTGGGTACACTGAACAGGACTCACCGAGGACTCTTATGTGGTAGAATACCTATCGTCAGATAGCAGTCCTCTGGTAACACTGGTACAGGTTACTCTGTAGACCCGAGATCGTCATAGAATCTTATGTGACTCCCACTGTGCTCTAATTTCCTCCCTACCACGCTCAAGAGGAGTCGTGCAAACAGGTGGATTTTGGGTACATTCCCGAGTCGTACGGAGGCAATGAGCGATAGGAGGGGTTTCATCTCTCCCGGTATTGGGGGTTGATGTTGCGCTATGCTCGATTGGCAATAACTGGAAGTCCCTGGCCAGGGCTGATTTGGAGATCTACTGATAAGTGTTATCGGTAGTTTCTCGACCCATTGTGAGCCTCACATCGACATGACTTATCACGTTGCTAGGGTTTGACGATTTCTACCCCTAGACATGATATGCGACATATCAGACGGAGAGACCGGACTGTACGGTAGTGTTACTGATAGGCTTCATGGAGACTGTGGACAGGCTTGCTTGTTGACCTTCATATCGCTCAATACCCGGGTAGCCGTTACGTCCAGCTAGTACCGCTGACGGCTTGTAGGTGACTGATATGATCATCACCTACTGCCGGCGTATTGACGAGTCTTTATAGTCCCACACAAAAGTTCCCTGGTTCAAGCGAAACGAAGTAGGACACATATGTGATATGTATGTGGGCGTGATTAAATACGAGTATGTGATACCGTATTGTAATCTGGCAGTCATCTGTTATCAGTTCAGTTATATGTGATATAACCAGATTGTCGAATCAAGTGTTGATTCGATAATATGATATACAGATAAATGATATTAGACGGTCGTATATGATATAACCGAATTATTAGATCAAATATTGATTTAATAATATGATATAAATTATATGTGATATAATTACATATTAACTAATATCATTAGCTCACTAATTAATCTTCATTAAATATATATGATATATATATATATATATATATATATATATATATATATTAAAATGAAGCATAGCATTTTCTTTTCTTTTTTGTGAAAATAGAAATGAGGTGTAAAATGAAGCATGGTTGCAAGCATGGGTTAAATACTTCTTTATTCATTCTTGACTCACTATTCAAGCATGGTTGCAATTTAATATTGCATAATTCCATGCTTGAATGAGTGAGGGGTCAAGAATTATCATTCATTCTTGTTCATTCCAAAAAGACTTAGCCATTTTTACTTGCTCATGCTTGCTCTTGCTTCTTCTTCCTCCTCTTGCTTTTTCTCAAGCTTCAACCCTCACATGAGATATGAATCATGAAGCTTGAGCACAAATTAGTGAGCTCTTAACATCCTCTACTTCATCATCTCACACCTTTTAGCAAATCAGTGTGATGTGTTTCATGCACTAAAGGGTTTAGTGCAATGGTAGCTTGAACTAGTAGGAGCTTCGGGGGGACATCATTGGCGCGAAGGCCACGAAGGGAGCTTGTTCAAAGTCTCAAGAGAAGCCTTGTGGAGTCGCGGGACTACTACACGGAGCATATTGAAGAGAAGGACTTGGTTCTACCAAGGTATAAACATCTCTCCTTCTCTCTAGTTGACATATCATCTAAAGAAAACCCTAATAATCTAGTTAAGATCTTGTTAGTCTAGCTTAGCACCAAGAAAAATTTGAATTTGGCATGGTAGATGCTTCTACAACCTCATCATGTTGCTAAGGTAGTCCTTCACACTTGACTCTTGTAAGTTCACCTATTCTCACTAGTACACCCTATGTTGCAACTAGGTGTTTTAAAACGTTTTTAAGCTAAACCCGTATGATACATAGAATCTGCTGTTACTAGGGTAGTAATTTTAGTGAGCAAACATATACACTAGGTTATGAATTGTGTTAGGACCCTTGTGTAGAGACCTGGACCCCACCCACCGGTTTTGGGTCGGTATGATACCCCCTTGCCGCCGGCCCAATTGTTGGGTTTTGTGTTGGATTTTGGCAGGTAGCTGTCTGTAGGTATTTTGAAGGGTTTGGTCTTGTTTGATTTTCTAGTTTTTGCTCCAAATAAAATCTGGGACCGTTTACCTATTTTTACCATAGCGGGACTTGCACGACACGTACGATGAGGGTTGAGTTGGTTTGCTGTGTGTCACAGCGTATCGCTGTGTACCACAGCGTGTCGCGTTGGGTTTTGGTGTATGCACACACGTTACGTATACACGCGTGTTTATTTCGCGACGCAAGTTTCTCGTTTGAGTTCGATATCGTGTATTCACGAGATATTTGCTTATATGGATTCTTTGTGTGAATTCTAGATTCGCAGGCGGCTACGTCGAATGCTATAAAGAAGGGGAAGCAGATAGTCGGCTACGCTTAGCACGCGACCAGGTGAGTAGATTTAACATCTACGGGAAAATCGCCCGTATGGCATTAAGCGTCAGGGCGTGATAGGATATTTAGTCATAGACGTTTATGTGTACCATTGTAGCATAACTTGTTGCATATAGAAATGGTAGTTATAGAACACTGCACTATCACTAACGGTTCAAGCTGCATGAGAACTATTTGTATGTTACACTCATACCGTTAGTGATTGCTATGACACTCACACTATAGGATTGCTACGCATTACATATCGTCTCGATTACCGCATCATTAATGATTGTCATGACTTGTCACATATTCACATATTATATTGATATCTTCATACTTGCGCACATGCACACTGCATATTCATAACAGTGCACACATATATTGATATCTTCAAACTTGCGCACATGCACACTGTATATTCATACCAGTGCACACATATATTGATATCTTCATACTTACGTGCATGCACACTGTATATTCATACCAGTGCACACATTTATTGATATCTTCATACTTGCGCGCATGCACACTGTATATTCATACCAGTGCACGCATATATTGATATCTTCATACTTGCGTACATGCACACTGTATATTCATACCAATGCACACATATATTGATATCTTCATAGTTGCACACATGCACACTGTATATTCATACCAGTGCATACATATATTGATATCTTCATACTTGCGCACATGCACACTGTATATTCATACCAGTGCACACATTTATTGATATCTTCATACTTGCGCACATGCACACTATATATTCATATTAGTGCTACACTCATATTCACGTATATATCCATTTGCACATCCATACCTACATACATACACATGATACATACATGGATGATATTGACTTGATTTCAAGAAAATAGGGACCGTATGAGATATTTTCAAAACTGGATTCTTTTAAAAGAGCGGTTTTCCCTTTTTACTCTTAGTGTCATACGACATCTTGCATGGATTTACGCATTGAGTTTTGGATTCATATGATTTCTGGATTTGAGTACCGAGGTAATTCTTTTAAGAAAATACGCACTATTTTAAAAAAAAAACCCGGTTCATCTTGATATGATATTTCAGTGCGTCCACCATGAGTTTTCTCGGTTGCAGAGAGCTTGTGTGAGTATGCCCGATTCGAAGAGCTGTAGGCACCAATTGCGGGTACATGGTGGACCCGGTATGGTATCCCGGGGCAAGAAGACTCGTATTGTTAGACGGTGAGTCCGGCGGAGGGACTACTAACTACCGGTGATTGGTTAGACCTGGCGATTATCCAGAGGATACCGACCTGAGTCGATAGATAGAAACGGGACGACGCGTACTGCCGGGGCCGAGGGCCGATTCCGCAGACGGAGCCCGTGGGCCGATCCGACTGACGAAGCCCGATACTTAAGGATTTGCGTGTCGATGCTAGACACAGCTATTTTATGATATTTCGAGTGCCGATGTTAGGCACTCACGATTCTATGAGATTTACAGGATTTGAAGGCCGATGAGGATGACGGCGCCTGAGTTTTACTGGGATTTGGGTGTATTGATGGACACCGATTATTTTCCACGTTGACATTCCGTGTAGATGTTATTTATTTCTATGCTCAGTGTTCAGTATTATACATCTCATCCTGTACCCGTAGTACCTGATAGAGTACACATGCTATGCACGATTATTGCATACCCTGCTCATCCTATATAGATGTTATTAGATTGCATTTGCTATGCACGATTATTGCATACCCTGGTTATCATATAGAGATGTTATTAGATCGCACGTATTGCCTGATAATTGCTCATCTAGCTCATCATATAGATGTTATCTGTTGGCATAGGTTAGAGTATTGCAGCACGTGTATACTCGCGATTACCTTTATATGTTATCTACTATTCACGAGTTGGCAACTCACCCCCGTTGTGCCACAGTGTTTGCAGGTTGCCCCTCGAAGTAGTCACGGCAGGCTGCTTTCTTGCATCTTTTGATACAGATACCACTGCAGTTGGCGTGTTAGCCCTTTTGCTGATAGGTGGGTTTTTGTGCGGTATCTGTTTACTTTCCAGTTGTCTACACTGCTGTATCTAGTATTCTCCATCTACTACTTATGTATGGACTTAGAGACCAGTTGTGAGGACGATGTATATTATTTTGTACTCTGGTGTCGAGCTCGTTGTGAGCCGACTTTATTTATGCAGCTTTATATTTTTTGTTGTCTTCACTTATTTTTACTCATTCTTCGCTACGGCGTCGTATATATTATCATTGTGGTGATTGTTTCTGCCGTTGGGCGCGATTGCTCCCATTTGGGATGCTTTATTCTTTTGTATATCATTTTACTCATATATTGCCTTATACCCGATTACGGGGCTAGTTTTTACAAAGGAAATGTTGCTAAAATTTTTAAAAGAAAATAACTTGAACTTTAAAGAATTTTACTAAATTACCTAAGGCTTTCTAAATGTTTTAAAAAATGTTTCTATTAAATGTTTTAACACTCATTCCTTTCATGGTTTTGATTTCTGGGTTTCGGCTTACTTAGTCGCGTTACGCCTGTAGACGTTACGTGGTTAAGTGCCAGTCACGGGCCGAACTTTGGGTCGTGACAACTAGGTGTAAATGGAAAAGTTGAGACTTTCAAAGCTAGACTTGTTGAAAAAGGTTCTCGTCAATGACCATATATGGATTATGATGAAACCTTTTCTCCAGTGGTTTTGCTTAAGTCTATCCGGATCCTACTTGCCATTGCTACATACCATGACTACGATATCTGGCGGTTGGGTGTCATGACTGCTTTTTTAAATAGTGATTTAGAAGAGAGCGTCTATAAGTAAACAGCCAGAGGGCTTTATAGACAGTAGGAGCAGCGGAAACGTATGCAAGTTGCTTAAATCACTTTACGGGTTAAAGCAGGCATCGTGGAGTTGGAACATCTGTTTTGATGTGGCAGTTAAAGTGTTTGTCTTCATCAAAATGGTAGATGAACCTTATACATACAAAAAGGTAGTAGAGAGTATGGTGGTCTTTCTCGTATTTGTAACACCTTAGAATGCGATTAGTGTTAATTAAGCGTTAATATGGGTTTTTTTAAGGAAAAGTTTACCAAATCAGTTTTCTCACATTTTATAATAATTAATTAATATTTTATTATTATTTGTTATGGCTTGCACACACTTGTGCATGTTAATGTGAGGGTTAGTTAGTGCTAACCTTATTTAGTAGCCATGACACCTTAACCAATCCATGCCTTGATTAACCTTGAGCTTAGATATTTGTGTGAGAGATATTTTCATGTTTCGGATTGAGAGAGAGGTAGCTAGGTGAGTCATTGGGCATTAATGGTTGCATTGATGAGGAGAGGGAGAGAGTAAGTGTAAGGCTAAGGTTCACCCTACACTCACCCTCTCATCATTATCATCTCTCACTCTCTCATTCCTATCTCTTCTCAATTATTCTTCATCCCCTCAACTCTCAAACTGAAACCCTCACTACCTCTTCACAAATCCTTGCAAAACTTCATTTAAACACCATGAAAACACTTCACATGTCATGTTTTAGCCACTAGGTTGCCTTGGAGCTTGGAAAGATTGGATTTTTGAGCAAGAGTGGCTAGGTAATGACCTCTAACTGATAATTAGGTGTTTATATTGTTGTGTTGCCTTGTAGTTGTGGTTTAGAGCACTAAAGGTTTAGGTTTGTGCACATATCGTATTTTTAGTGTCATATTAGAATCTCTGTAATCTGCTATGACCTGGAATCTTTACTGTAAAATCTAGCAATGTAATGGTGATGTACTAGGGACCCTGTGTGTACACCTGAAGCACGAACTCAATTTGGGCGGTTTTGGCCGGTGACAATGAGGGAAAATCCGGCGACCTCGGCCCTTTAGTGGAGTTGGGGCTTGGTTTTTATAGGGTAGCTGTCTGCAGTTGTTTATAGGTGTTTGGTACTGTTTGATTTTTAGGTTTTGGCAGTATGCAAAATCTGGGATCACTTTGCTAATTTAGTGTTTTAAATACGCGTGTTACGTTATCCGACACGGTTCGTGATCATGTGTAGCTGCTGCACCTGGGTTGGTTTTGGGGTGTCGCCACACACGTTAACCACTAGACGAACATTTGAGAATTGGTTTGGAGTTGGTGCGTCGGTCAAACGTAGTTTGTACGTGATATTGGTCGATTTCTGAGATTTTCACTTGCGATGTTTTGTGTAAATAGGATCGCAGGCGGGGACTTCGAACGCTGCGAAGAAAGGGAAGCAGGTGACTGGATTTACTTAGCTCGAGATAGTCGGTGAGTAGATTTAACATCTACGGGAAAATGGCCCGTATGGCGTTAAGCGTCAGGGCTAGATATGATATGATATTAGCTACATGTTTATATGCACATATAGAGATGGTGCATGAACTTCATTGCATATTATTACTTGTTATGCCTGAACTTGTACCATGTGGACACTGCACTATTATTGATAGTTCATATTGCACGAGCACTAATTGTATGCTACACACACTGTCGGTAATTGCCATGATACGCACAACACATATACATATGTGATATTGTATTGATTAGTGACATTGAGGCATTGATTCTTGTGCGATGGCGCATATGAAATATAGCATACATGCATACCTACATGCTTACACATATACCTTGCTATAGCTACATGTTCACTTTATATGATGTTGCGTTGGATTTGGATAATTGGGAACCGCGTGATATATTTAATAACTTGATGTATTTAAATAGTGGATTTTCCCTTGATATGCTCATATTGTTGTTCTATGTTGCATACATCATATTACATGGATTTACGCATTGAGATATGAATTTCATGTGATTTTCTGGATTTGAGAACCGCGGGGATATTTCAAGAAATATGTATGGATATGTGGATTGCGAGTGTCGGAGTTGGACACTCAGGTTCCGTGGATTGCGAGTGTCGATATTGGACACTCAGGTTCCGTGAGATGTATGGATATGTGGATTGCGAGTGTCGGAGTTGGACACTCAGGTTCCGTGGATTGCGAGCGTCGATATTGGACACTCAGGTTCCGTGAGATGTATAGATATGATATGTGGAGATGTTAGACACGAGTATTTCATGATATTTTCGAGTGCCGATGTTGGGCACTCAGGTTCCATGAGATTTACAGGATATAAGGGCCAGTCTTGGTGACGGCGCCTGAGGATTTTGGGATTTGGGGTGTCGTTGATAGACACCAGGTTTTTTCATGCTGATGATTTGTGTATGAGGTTTATTATTTATCCCACACTCAGGATTTATTTGATATGCATTTGATTCATGTAGATATAGTACCCTTGTGGAGTACCTTGGTCATGATTGTTGCATATTCATATTGCCATACTTATGCTATCAGATTACATGTGATAGATTTATCATTGTTCGTGCATACTTGCGATTACAGTATGATGTTATTTACTATTCATGAGTTGGCAACTCACCCCCGTTGTGCCACAGTGTTTTGCAGGTCTGATCCTCAAAGCAGTCACGGCAGGGCGCCTTATTATCTCTACTTTTGCGGATACCGCTACGGTTGGCTGTGAGGCCTTTGCTATAGGTGGGTTGCGGTTATCCGATGATGTAGATTGTATATCTTTTGTATCTAGTACTCTCCATCTACCACCTTCATGTTTTGACTTAGAGACGAGTTGTGAGGATTGATGTTGTATATTCTTATGACTCTGGTTATCGTGCTCGTGTGAGCCGGCCATTATTTATGTTGATTATCTCATTTCTTCGCTACGGTGTCGTATATCTGTTGTGGTGGTTTTTTCCGCCTTTGGGCGAGATTTGCTCCCGTTTGGGGATGCTTTATATATATCTTATGTTTGTACCCATTTCGGGGCTAGCTTTTACAAAGGAGGTGCTGCCAAAATTTTTATGAAAACAAACTTAAGCTTTAAATTCTTATTTGAGATTTTAAAGTGTTTCTATCCTTTACTTCTTGTAATGGTTTAGATTGTTGGGTTTTCGGCTTACTTAAATTGCGTTACGCCTGTTGACGTTACGTAGTCTAAGTGTCGGTCTTGTGCCTAATTTGGGTCATGACAAAGTTGGTATCAGAGCGCTAAGTTTTACCTTTCGGAGTGTAGCATGACCTTGGTATGATGGAGTAGGTAGGTTAAGCAGAGTGACGTAGCATGTGTATGTTCTGCGGCATACTTACGACACGGTACTCCGCTTAAGTGACCTTAGGACTTATTGCTTGAAATTCCTTCCTTGATTATATACATCCTTGTGATTCGATTTCTGTGTCCTTATCGAATCCTGTTTCCATTTCTAGCTTTTATGCCGCCGAGCACTATGAGGGCGTAGAGAGCGGCAGCGAGAGCCAATGTCAGAGTTGACTCGTCCGAGACGAGGACTTACCCGGGCGGTACGCCCATTATGCAGGAGCAGATTGATCCACCTTCGATGGACCGTATTGCTAGGCTCGAGGCCGGTATGCAGGATATGCGCCAGATGATGGGGACGTTGGTTGAGGCCAGTCGAGCGCAGCGACAGGAGGTTGTCCCACCTGTTACGGGGACTGTGTTGGTGCCTACTGTTCAGGCAGTTGTACCTGCAGCTACAGTGGTGATCACCGTATCGCTATCGGAGTTTATGAGGTTGAGACCTTCGGTTTCACTGGCACTGATGCAGCTGAGGATCCCCAGTCATTTATCGATCAGATGGCCAGGATATGTCGTTCGCTGAGATGCTCCGACGCGAGGTGGGTAGAGTTCGCGAGTTTTTGTCAGAGGGTCTGGCCCAGAGGTGGTGCGAGTCCTCAGAGAAGGGCAGAGTCGCAGGTCTTTCTCTTATGACTTGGCTGAGTTCGTGACGATGTTTCTTGCCCGTTTTCTTTCGTAGAGCATCAGGGATGCTCGAGCGTGCAGTTTCGAGTCGTTACACCAGACTCAGGGTATGACGGTGGCCGAGTACGATGTGCAGTTTACCGAGCTGTCTGTGTATGCTCCGTATTTGGTAGCTACTGAGGAGATGCGGGTCAAGAGGTTTGTTCGAGGCCTGCTTACCCAATTGTTCCTCGCTATCAGCATACAGCTTTGTGACACGTATGCAGCAGCGGTGGACGCAACCTTATTGGTTGAGGAGCGCCTTTCCGAGACGTCGGTTGTTCCGGAACCGAATAGGGTTCGTACTGGTGTGTCAGCACGGAGATAGACGTTTAGACACCGTAACAGTTTCCGTTCAGGTACTGGGGGTAGTGGAGGCTCTGGACGAGGCCTGTTATTTAGCTCTTATCCCCAGGAGAGTCAGCAGTTTTCATCTGGATGTTTCCGGTACGGGAGTTTGTGTCATCACGTTCGAGATTATACTGAGCCATGTGAATGCAAGGAAGCTATACCACATGTTACCCTACCACCTTCTCCACCTCAGAGGGCGTTGCCTCTTATGACTGTTGTTGCTCCACGTCAAACTCATGTTCAGAGAGGTCATAGTCATGGCAGTTTTGTTCCGAGGGAATGGGGTGGCAGAGGCGGAGGTCAGCCAGTCATCGGTAGGGGGCAGGCTCGGGTGTTTGCTTTGACTCATCAGGACGCGCAGGCGTCCAATGTTATGGTTTCAGGTACTCTTTTTGTATGTTCTTTTGATGCACATGTTTTGTTTGATCTGGGATCTATGCATTCGTATGTTTCTACACATTTTGTGCCAAGGTTGGGCCGAGAGTCATGTTTGCTAGATCAGCCGCTTATTGTGATTACTCCTATTGGCGATTCTTTTGTCGCACGACAAGTGTTTCGGTTGTGTGCCGTTTGTACTGGAGATAGAGATTCATCCGTCAATTTGATACTTCTAGATATGTTGGACTTCGACGTTCTCCTTGGCATGGACTGGTTAGCTACTTGCTATGTGTCTGTGGACTGCCATGAGAAAACAGTCAGTTTCAGTTTTTCGGGCGAGTCTGTTCGGGTTGTGCAGGGGGACCGTGGTGCCGCCCATCACAATTTGATTTCAGCCCTTTGCGCTAGTCAGCTTTTGAGAAGAGGATGTCAGGGATTCTTGGCTTTCATTTGTGATACTGGAGCCACAGTAGAGTCGTTGGACCGGATTTCTATCGTGCGAGAGTTTCCCAACGTTTTTCCCGATGAGTTACCTGGTTTGCCGCCAGAGCGTGATATTGAGTTTTGCATTGATCCGATTCCTGGCACGGGGCCTATTTCTATACCGCCTTACCGGATGGCTCTGGCAGAGCTTAGAGAGCTTAAAGATCAATTGCAAGAGTTGCTTGATAAGGAACTTGTGCGTCCAAGTGTTTCGCCTTGGGGAGCTCCTATGCTGTTCGTCAAGAAGAAGGATGGTAGTTTGAGATTGTATATTGATTATCATCAATTAAACCGAGTTACGGTGCGGAATAGGTATCCTTCACCTCGCATTGACAGTTTGTTTGATCAGCTCCAGGGTGCGAAATATTTTTCTAAGATTGATTTGCGTTCAGGTTATCATCAGTTGCGGGTTCGGAATGATGAAATTCCGAAGACTGCTTTTCATACATGCTATGGGCATTATGAGTTTCTGGTGATGTCGTTCAGACTCACCAATGCCCCAGCAGCGTTCATGGATCTGATGAACCTGATTTTCAGGCCGTTCCTCGACCAGTTTATTATTGTGTTTATTGATAACATTCTGGTCTACTATAGGAGTCAAGAGGAGCATGAGCAGCACTTGAGGATTGCTTTGCAGACATTGAGAGAGCACCAGTTGTATGCTAAATTCTCAAATTGTGCATTTTGGCTTGATAGAGTTGACTTCCTGGGTCATGTGGTGACGGGAGACGGTATTCGGGTGGACCCGAGGAAGATCGAGGCTGTACAGTTTTGGCCCAGACTTGTATCTATGACAGAGGTCCGTAGTTTTTTTAGCTTAGCTGGTTATTACCGCCGCTTCGTACAGGATTTCTCGAGTGTCACTGCACCGCTGACCGGACTGACCCGGAAGGGAGTTCTTTTTCTTTGGACTGATGCATGCGAACAGAGTTTTCAGCAGTTGAAAACTCGGTTGACAACTGCACCAGTCCTATCTTTGCCTTCTGGATCGAGTGGCTTTGCTGTTTACTGTGATGCTTCTTGAGTGGGGCTCAGTTGTGTACTAATGCAGCATGATAGAGTGATTGCTTATGCTTCTAGGCAGCTGAAGAAGCACGAGCAGAATTACCCCACTCATGATCTTGAGATGGCCACGGTGGTCTTTGCGTTGAAGATTTGGATACACTTCTTGTACGGGGAGTCGTGTCAGATTTTCACGGACCACAAAAGCTTGAAGTACATCTTCCAGCAGCGGGATCTGAATCTGAGACAGCGCCAGTGGATGGAGCTTGTGAAGGATTATGATTGCGAGATCCTTTATCATCCGGGAAAGGCGAATGTGGTAGCTGATGCTTTGAGTCGTAGGCCCGGGGGTAGCTTGTCCCAGTTGAGCACAGTTCAGAGACAGTCTTCTGCAGATTGGCAGAACTTATGTGATGGTAGAGTACAGTTTGAGTTCACTTCCACTGGGGGACAGCTTGCTTTTCTCCGTGCCCGTCAACTTCTACTTGATCGTATCCGTGAGGCGCAGCCCAGTGATGCCCGTTTGTCTGAGATTCTTGAGCTTATTCGGCAGGGTACAGATTCAGAGTTCTTGATTGATGACCAGGGTGTGCTACATTATGGGGCTCGCTTGTGTGTACCAGATATTGATGGGTTGAGACGCGAGATCCTAGAGCAGGCACATCAGTCAACCTTTAGCGTTCATCCAGGTTCCACCAAGATGTACCGTGACTTGAAAGACATTTACTGGTGGGAAGGGATGAAGCGTGATGTTTCGGACTTTGTTTCGAGATGCCTGACTTGTCAGCAAGTCAAGGCTGAGCATCAGAGACCGGCTGGAGAGTTGCAGCCTTTATCCGTTCCTGAGTGGAAATGGGAGCAGATTTCCATGGACTTTGTTGTGGGTCTACCCAGGGCCAGTTGGGGGTACGACTCCATTTGGGTGATTGTTGACCGGTTGACGAAAGCGGATCACTTCCTTCCATTGAAGACCACTTTCAGTTATGCTCAGTATGCTCGGTTGTATATAGATGAGATTGTGCGTTTGCACGGCATTCCCACATGCATCGTATCCGACAGAGGCTCCCAGTTTACTAGTCATCTTTGGCAAAAGCTTTAGGAAGATTTGGGTACCCGGTTGAGTTTTAGCACCGCTTTCTATCCGCAGACCGATGGTCAGTCAGAGCAGACTATACAGACTCTGGAGGATATGCTTCATGCGTGTGTGCTTGATTTTGGTGGCAGTTGGGGTCATCACTTGCCGTTGATTGAGTTCTCATACAACAACAGCTTTCAGGAGACTACTCAGATGGCACCTTTTGAGGCTTTGTATGGTAGGAAGTGTCGATCGCCAATCTGTTGGACCGAACTCAGTGAGCGTAGGGTTTTGGGACCCCAGCTTGTTCAGGAGACTACGGAGAAGATCCAGCTTATTCAGGACAGGATGAGAGCAGCCCAGTGCAGACAGAAGTCTTATGCCGACCGTTGTCGTCGCAGACTTGAGTTCGCAGTGGGGGATCATGTATTCCTGCGGATTTCTCCGATGAAAGGCGTTATGAGATTTGGGAAAAAGAGGAAGCTCAGTCCCAGATTTGTAGGTCCTTTCGAGATCCTTGAGCGAGCTGGTACTGTTGCCTATCGTTTGGCACTCCCGCTCAGTTTTCCGAATGTTCACCCCGTATTCCATGTGTCGATACTTCGTAGATACCTTCATGACCCCTCTTACATGATTCAGCTTGAGCCCGATCTTTCGTTCACCGAGCAGCCGGTAGTTATATTGGATCGGCAGGTGAAGAAACTTCGATCAAAGGTCTTGCCATCTATGAAGGTTCTTTGGCATAGCCCAACTGGTGAGGAGATCACTTGGGAGGCCGAGAACGAGATGCGGAAGAAATTCGCTCATCTCTTTGAAGGTATGCTTAGTAAGAATTTTAAATTCGGGGACGAATTTCTTTAAGGGGGGAGATTGTAACACCTTAGAATGCGATTAATGTTAATTAAGCGTTAATGCGGGTTTTTTTAAGGAAAATTTTACCAAATCGGTTTCCTCATATTTTATAACAATTAATTAATATTTTATTATTATTTGTTATGGTTTGCACACAATTGTGCATGTTAATGTGAGGGTTAGTTAGTGCTAACCTTGTTTAGTAGCCATGACACCTTAAGCAATCCATGCCATGATTAACCTTGAGCTTAGATATTTGTGTGAGAGATATTTCATGTTTTGGATTGAGAGAGAGGTGGCTAGGTGAGTCATGGGGCGTTAATGGTTGCATTGATGAGGAGAGGGAGAGAGTAAGTGTAAGGCTAAAGTTCACCCTACACTCACCCTCTAATCATTATCATCTCTCACTCTCTCATTCCTCTCTCTTCTCAATTATTCTTCATCCCCTCAACTCTCAAACTGAAACCCTCACTACCACTTCATAAATCCTTCCAAAACTTCATTTAAACACCATGAAAACACTTCACATGTTATGTTTTAGCCACTAGGTTGCCTTGGATGTTGGAAAGATTGGATTTTTGAGCAAGAGTGGCTAGGTAATGACCTCTAACTGATAACTAGGTGTTTATATTGTTGTGTTGCCTTGTAGTTATAGTTTAGAACACTAAAGGTTTAGTTTTGTGCACATATCATATTTTTAGTGTCATATTAGAGTCTCTGTGATCTGGTATGACCTGGAATCTTTACTGTAAAATCTAGCAATGTAGTAGTGTTGTACTAGTGACCCTGAGTGTACACCTGAAGCACGAATCCAACCTGGGCGGTTTTGGCCGGCGACAATGAGGGAAAATCCAGCGACCTCGGCCCTTTAGTAGAGTTGGGGCTTGGTTTTCGTAGGGTAGCTATCTGCAGTTGTTTAGAAGTGTTTGGTGTTCAGACCATAATATTGCATTTATTATTCCCCTATTCTTATCCTTTTTATAAATAAACAGGTACTCTTGACGCACGTTTGTTGCATATTACAGGATACAGGTTTCTGGAGCAAATACAGTGAAAAAGACACAAAACAACAGAAAAAGGGACTTTTGACCAGCAATTAGACGGATCCTAGTCAAGCACAGTTCACATAGGTGCAAGGCAACGAATGTCAAGGTGAAACAGTTAAAAGACCAATACAAGTCTTCACTGAAGATCTGGAAAAGAACCAGAAGCCCAAAAGACAAAATAAGTAAAGAAACAGAAGCCCAAAGAGCCACTGAACCAAGCCCAAACTTTTGGAAGCCCAAGACCACCAAAGGGCCGCGGATCCGCGGCCCAAGCCATCCAATGCCGCGGATCCGCGGCCTTACAGAGAGCTTGTCGGTGGAAATTTGATGCGTCGGTGCGATGGTTCTGGTGTTGGGATTCTCAGGGGTCAAATCTGTAAATTCACATGCGCGAGAGTCTGTAACCCTAGGTTTCCTATTTTCCTATAAATTGTAATTTTAGATCTAAAAATTGTATGCCTCTTTTCAATAAATAAAATTCAGAAATTCTGGAAGTGACATTCAGATCTGTTCTTTATCGCTTGGAGGGAGCCATCACCATTAGTAAGTGTTTTTCTTTTATTCTTTTAATGTTATTTCATCCCCTAATGAGCGAGTAGTCTCCTCGCTTGTTAGGGTTAGCCTTAGGGAAAGGGTTGAGAGATGAGATCTCTCACCCCTTTCAATGCCATATTAAACTAACCCATTAAGAACTCCATGCATGCGCGCACAACCGCTCCCTGCGGCACCCTACCCCTCGAGGTAACGGTAAACCGTAGTATAAAGGGCCGGTTGCACGCGTTTTCCATGGGGGTTAGGGTAATTAACGATAAAGGAAGGATACGAATCTAGAGGAAGAAAACATCTTCCCAAAAGAGTCGTATCCACATTATCGATAATTACTATAACACCTAATGGATCTAAAATACGGCATTGAAAGCGGTGAGGAAACATCAATCTCCAAAACTTCCTCTAAGCCTAACCCTAGCAAGAATTTAAATTAGATTAATTAAGTTTTAGATCTAGATTTTTATAAAACCAAAACGACAAATAGAATCAACTCGTTAAAACACATAAAAGGAATTTACCCGTCTCTGTGGATCGACCCGCACTCACCGGCTAGCTGCGAAGCGACGCCGTTTCTGATTGCGGTAAACTACAAATTTTTGGAATAATCAAATGGCGCCGTTGCCGGGGACGGCGTAATCTTTCTTTTTGTGAATTTTCGGCTTGATATAAATTTTAAAAATTATAAAAATCTGAAAATATAAAAAATAAAAAAAAATAATAATCAAATTTGATCTGTTTGAAGGGTGTATCTTTTGGATCTTGCAGGAACAGCGAAGAATCATGGATCTGGAATTTTACAGAGGGCAAATCAAAATTTGGAGCATAAGAACAGAGAGAAATCGTAAGCACAGAACAGCAGAAAATTTCTCTGAGCCTGATCCCACGACATAGCCGCGCTTCCGCCGCATATACAGGGCTCCCGCCGCGGATCCGCGCTCCTAGTGCCACGTCAGCGCATTAAATTTTATGGGTTTGATCCTCATTCTCCCCTCTGTAACCTACAATATATCTCTCTGTAAAAATTTTTCTGCAGAGTTCTTTGCGTAAAGAGTCTTTCTCCCCCTTCTAAATAACAGATCTCTGCAGGTTTCTTTGCGCCGCGCTAAAAATTTTGATTGCAAGTGAAATTTTATTTGTTTTGCATAATTTAACCGGACTCTACGGGGCTATATGACCAAATCCAGATTGGGTGGGGATTTCATCACCCTTCCCAGGACCCCAGAAAACACCTAAGCATTTTGCATCAACCACCTTTAATTAAAAAAAGATTAGACTCAGACCTAAGGACAGCGAGCTCAATAGGAAAAGGACTAGGGTAGGCATCGGCCGTTTATCCTAACCGACATTGCGGTGTCTAAGCTAGTGGTTTTTAATTAGGCCCACTGTAGTGGTGGTTCCATCCTACTTACCTGGCCGTATTTGTCTGTGAAGAGGCGGTTTGAGGTCTATTTCTAGCCCTATTTAGGAGCTGTCTAGCAGACCTAGGCGAACCTAGATCTAGGCCTGATTGTGCATGTGTGGTTGATACTTTTGTGTCACGAGTCCGTTTTCAAAAACCTCCTTGCAAAACTCACACAAAATAAAATAAAATAAAATAAAAAAGAAAAATCTTTTAAAAACTTGCAACTTGCCGCTAAAGAAAACTTGCAAACTCACTTCCACCACTTCTTCTCACTGACGTTATCTTACCCCCACATTCTGTTTTTCTATTTTTTTCTGACTGCACTACCCTTTAGTATATGTCATCTTGGACTAGGGATACTAACGCCCGATTAGTCCGTGTTTCGTTGGTACCGACCAACGAACCCTTCGACGAACCCTTCATCGATCTTCCGTCCACTTCCTTACCTCCACATTCAAATTCTTCTTTCGAAGGTATGTCGGGATTCAACCCCAACGATACCTTAACGACGGGAATGATTCCACCTCCGCCAGGTGCGAATAACCCGAATCTACCGCCTGTTGTAGCGCCCGCACGAGTTGCGCTCCAGGATCTCTTCTACCCCGTCCGCACTTCTTTACCCACATGTCTTTCACCCCCACCGGCGAATGGGGATAATTTTGAAATAAAACCACACTTCATCAATATGCTGCCTAAGTTTCATGGTTTGGAATCCGAAGATGCATATATTTTCATTAATAAATTCCAAAACGTTTGCGCCATGATGAAGACAACCCAATTAAGTGATGACGCAATAAGGCTAAGGGTCATTCCTTTTACCTTATGTGACCTAGCCGAGAAGTGGCTATACAGCACCGCATCACACTCCATTAGAAATTGGGACGAGTTTGTGAGAGTTTTTCTGAAAAAGTTCTACCCTCATCATAAAACTGCTAGAATCCGAAACGAGATTATACAATTTTCACAGCTTCCTTCCGAACCATTTTGGAAGTGTTTCGAGAGATTTAAAGACCTACAGTTCAATGCCCTCACATGGGATAGAAAATTGGCAACTTTGCCAAACTTTATACGAGGGATTGAACGCAGCAACAAAGCAGTTGCTAGAAACAATATGTCAAGGTCATTTTCTCTCCAAGTCTAGCGACGAAGCTTGGCAGTTTCTTGAGGACCTAAGTGAGCAAACAATTCAATGGGAGAGTACCAAGACCACATCATCTTCTAGTGGTCAATCTAGGGCAGGCATACATCAAATAGATATGTCGATAGCTATGAAGGCCGAGATGGCCTCACTTATGAAAAAGCTAGAAGCCATTGAGACCAAAATCTCATCGTCTTCTCCTGCCCCTACTCTACCCACACGAACTGTTTGTGCTTGTTGTTCGAACCCATCGCATTTAACCGAAAAGTGTCCTTATAATGCACCTATTCAAGGACAGGATCAAGTCAATGCTGCATTTCAGCAACGACAAAGAAACGATCCTTACTCTTTGGCATACAACCAGGGGTGGAGGAGTCACCCAAATCAACAGTTCCAAGGGAATAACAATTTTCAAAGAGCTCCTCCACAACAACAACAAGCACCCTTACAAACTCAAAACCAGCAACCTTTCCAACAACAACCTTATACAAATCAAACGAACAACTTAGTTCAACCAAATGATGATAAGGTTAGCTCGCTCGAGAAGAGTCTAGAAGCATTTCTCAAGCAAACTACAGAATCCTCAGCAAGATTTGAAAGTTATGTTCAATCTTTAATGAATAACAATGCCTCACACGATCAAAGTATCAAATCTATTGAGGCACAAATTGCACAATTAACTGCTGCGTTGAGCGAGAGAGAAAAGGGAAAGCTTCCATCTCAACCAATGCCCAATCCCGGTCACGCACAAAACGCATATCACAATCACAATGTAAATGCGGTGACCACGTTGAGATCCGGAAGAGAGTTGCAAAATAATGTGGAAACTAGTGATGACATCCCCGCCGGTGGTTCTTCTTCCCCTTCTTCATTTTCTTCACTTCCTTCTTCACCTTTTTCTTTAGAGCCTATTCTCCACCCTTCACACGGCTCTACCTCTTCTGACTCGAACGGACCCATTTCTCACAACACGAACACATCTACACCGGGATCCGTTCCTACTCCACATTCTACTCCACAGACTTTTGACTCAACTAATTTTCAAAATGCTCCATTTCCAAACAGGTTGAGTCCTAATAAACCAAATACACAAGTGGAGAAGATTGTGGAGATATTTAAGCAGGTTAGCATAAATATACCTCTCTTGGATGCTATCCAACAAGTCCCTTCATACGCGAAAATCTTAAAGGGATTATGCACTTCAAAGAGAAAAGCATCTCAAGTACCCAAGAAAGTGCTAGTGGCTAGTGCAGTGAGCAAAGCTATTAACCACCATCAAACCTTATCCCAAAAACGAAAGGACCCCGGCTGTCCTACTATTTCAATCACAATTGGGGATAAGAAAATTAATCGAGCACTTTTAGATCTTGGGTCGAGTGTTAACCTGATTCCTTATTCCGTGTACGAACAATTAGGGGTTAGAGAGTTGAAACCCACTCGTTGCACTCTCCAAATGGCTGATCGATCAATCACCTATCCAAGGGGTCAACTAGAGGATGTGTTAATCAAAGTCGGGGAGTTCATATTCCCCGTTGATTTTATCGTTATGGATACACAACCTATTGCTAACCCAATAAACCAAATTCCGGTGATTCTTGGTCGACCATTTTTGGCCACTTCCAATGCCGTAATAAATTGTCGCAATGGCTCCATGACCCTATCCTTCGGAAAGAGGTCTAGTGAGTTCAATATTTATAAGATGCGAAGTCTGCCCCCCGTGCCTAAAACTAGTACACGAGAAGTTTGCTCTATTCACGAAATCACGCAGGAGGACTGAGAGCTTGAAAGATTTCTATTTGATGAAAACAGTTTTGACGCCACTAGTGCGTCCCTCCTTGAGCCTACTACTGTTGACACAACCGATGTTGATTATGAATGTTTCACTTTTTTGGATGATGACGACTCACAGCCCGAATATGAGTCGTTTGAATTTTTGGATGAGTCAGTCGAACCATCCGAATCGGTTGTTTGCAGTGATTTCGAACCTGTGTTAGAGTCCTTTGAGTTCGAGGTAGATTCCGCAATGATTCTTTCGCCTCAGAAATTCGAACTCACGCCCTTGCCGTCTCACCTTAGATATGCCTACATAGGTGAGAATGAGACTTTTCCCATTATCATATCAGCCTCTCTAGCCTTCGAGCAAGAGAACGCTATTTTAAAAGTCTTACACGATAGGCGGCAAGTTTTCGGTTGGACTATGGCGGACGTCGAGGAGATAAGTTCCCTCATAAGTGAATATCATACACAATTGATGGATGATGCCATGTCAATAGAGGACCCACAGGAACATCTTGGGGGTATTGTGGTGAGTCAACCTCCTCCCTTAGAAGTTGAAATACCCCCATTTCTTTTAATAAGGTACGAGAATGCCAACACTCCACTGAATGCTGATCATTTACATTCTCGTTTCGATGCATCACCATCACCTGTATATTTACCTCCACACCTCCCATACCACTACTTCTATCTTCCCCAATTCTTTGCGGACCACCACAACTTATTTTTTCACCCACCAATATTCTTTACTGATAAATTTTTCAAATGGTTGGTGTTGACTTTTGGCCGATGCAAAGTTGGGCAGTATTGTCTAACATAGTTTAATTGAAGTTTGGGGGAGGGTCTTTTTGTATATATTTTTGTTTTTCTTAACAATAAAAAAAAATTTATAAATAAATAAACAGGGGAGTATCGGTATTTTGACCCTCTTGGTTTAGCATGACAGTGAGGACACTGTCAAGTTCAAGTTTGGGGGTATGCTCGGTACGTCTTGTTCCTTCGCATTCATTTGTACATATTTTTGCATTTGCATACTTATTTGAAAACCCATAAAAATTTGAAAAATTTCAAAAATTATAAAAATTAATGTATTCAATTTTGGCTAATTGACTTGAGTTTGACAAATAGGTTAACTGGTTAGGAACAACTAGATCTTAGACTTAGTAAATTAAAAACCCTAAAAATAACCTTCCTTAAAGTTTAACAGTAGGAAGTATATGGCTTGTAGTTTATTTAGAAATAGGCAAATTTTGGGTTCACTTCTTGGGCTAAGTCAAAATGAGGGAAGAGTATTGATGTTCTTATTAGAGTATAAGTTTGAAAAATAGTTCCTAGCTTAAGTCTAGATTCTGAAAACGTATACCCTACAAATTGCAAAATCACGCACCTTGAAACTTGGAATAGTAGAAGAGACCTTGAAAGGCTCTTGTCTAAAGTCCTTAGTATGAAAAAGTGTGAATAAAGAAAAAAATGGACACTGGTTTTTGTGATTACTTAAGGCTGCAAAAATAGAAAAATATTTAGCGAGGGTGCTTCATCACCTAGTGCCTTAGACCAACTGGTTTGGGAGTCACTGCTAAAGCCTTGGGTGTTGCAAAGACTAGGAAGTATGCTTTAAAGTGCAAACGCATTTTGTAATCGGTCGTTGGTACCTCAAGAAGTATTAACGGTCGCATGAAGGATGTGTAAGCAAATTTCATTTAAATTCACTAACTAATTAGTACTTTGGACAACGGACAAGGGGTTGATTGCTTAATTTGAATTTCCAAGTGTAGGGGTGATCTATACACACACGTAGGGGTATGTGATTGGAATCTAGATAAGAGAAAGGAATGAAGAATAGAACTTGTATCTTTAATAAAGTTGATAGAAATTCCTAAGTGGAGATGAAACCCTAAAAGGAAGACTTAAGAGATGCCAAAAGCTAAGTAGGTCTACATAACATATATAATCTTAAGTTAAATAATGAGGAAGTGTGAAGAATATGGGTGGATAATTTACAGGTAGAAGATAATAGAATTCCTTGTTAGAAAACCTAATTGGAGAACAAAAGTCAATGGGTTGAGTTGATAGGATTTTGTGGGTAGTATCCGCTGAAAACCCTTAGGAGACAACACTCCTCCTACTAGGGACACCTAGAGGTTTAACGGCTTGTTGCACGAGCTCAGTGCAATCGCGTTTCCCTGCGAAAGTGCGGTTAGGTTTTTTGTAGTGAATAAAAAAAAATAATAAGTTTGCTCGAGGACGAGCAAAAGGTAAGTTTGGGGGTATTTGTTCAGACCATAATATTGCATTTATTATTCCCCTATTCTTATCCTTTTTATAAATAAACAGGTACTCTTGACGCACGTTTGTTGCATATTACAGGATACAGGTTTCTGGAGCAAATACAGTGAAAAAGACACAAAACAACAGAAAAATGGACTTTTGACCAGCAATTAGACGGATCCTAGTCAAGCACAGTTCACATAGGTGCAAGGCAACGAATGTCAAGGTGAAACGGTTAAAAGACCAATAAAAGTCTTCACTGAAGATCTGGAAAAGAACCAGAAGCCCAAAAGACAAAATAAGTAAAGAAACAGAAGCCCAAAGAGCCACTGAACCAAGCCCAAACTTTTGGCAGCCCAAGACCACCAAAAGGCCGCGGATCCGCGGCCCAAGCCATCCAATGCCGTGGATCCGCGGCCTTACAGAGAGCTTGTCGGTGGAAATTTGATGCGTCGGTGCGACGGTTCTGGTGTTGGGATTCTCAGGGGTCAAATCTGTAAATTCACATGCGCGAGAGTCTGTAACCCTAGGTTTCCTATTTTCCTATAAATTGTAATTTTAGATCTAAAAATTGTATGCCTCTTTTCAATAAATAAAATTCAGAAATTCTGGAAGTGACATTCAGATCTGTTCTTTATCGCTTGGAGGGAGCCATCACCATTAGTAAGTGTTTTTCTTTTATTCTTTTAATGTTATTTCATCCCCTAATGAGCGAGTAGTCTCCTCGCTTGTTAGGGTTAGCCTTAGGGAAAGGGTTGAGAGATGAGATCTCTCACCCCTTTCAATGCCATATTAAACTAACCCATTAAGAACTCCATGCATGCGCGCACAACCGCTCCCTGCGGCACCCTACCCCTCGAGGTAACGGTAAACCGCAGTATAAAGGGCCGGTTGCGCGCGTTTTCCATGGGGGTTAGGGTAATTAACGATAAAGGAAGGATACGAATCTAGAGGAAGAAAACATCTTCCCAAAAGAGTCGTATCCACTTTATCGATAATTACTATAACACCTAATGGATCTAAAATACGGCATTGAAAGCGGTGAGGAAACATCAATCTCCAAAACTTCCTCTAAGCCTAACCCTAGCAAGAATTTAAATTAGATTAATTAAGTTTTAGATCTAGATTTTTATAAAACCAAAACGACAAATAGAATCAACTCGTTAAAACACATAAAAGGAATTTTCCCGTCTCTGTGGATCGACCCGCACTCACCGGCTAGCTGCGAAGCGACGCCGTTTCTGATTGCGGTAAACTACAAATTTTTGGAATAATCATTTGGTACTGTTTGATTTTTAGGTTTTAGTAGTATGCAAAATCTGGGATCACTTTGCTAATCTAGTGTTTTGAATACGAGTGTTACGTTATCCGACACGGTTCGTGATCTTGTGTAGCTGCTGCACCTGGGTTGGTTTTAGGGTGTCGCCACACACGTTAACCACTAGACGGACACTTGAGAATTGGTTTGGAGTTGGTGTATCGGTCAAATGTAGTTTGTACGTGATATAGGTCGATTTCTGAGATTTTCACTTTCTATGTTTTGTGTAAATAGGATCGCAGGCGGGGACTTCGAATGCTGCGAAGAAAGGGAAGCAGGTGACTTGATTTACCTAGCTCGAGATAGTCGGTGAGTAGATTTAACATCTACAGGAAAATCGCCCGTATGGCATTAAACGTCGGGGCTAGATATGATATGATATTAGCTGCATGTTTATTTGCACATATAGAGATGGTGCATGAACTTCATTACATATTATTACTTGTTGTGCTGGAACTTGTACCCTGTGGACACTGCACTATTATTGACAGTTCATGTTGCACGAGCACTAATTGTATGCTACACACACACTGTCGGTAATTGTCTTAATACGCACATCACATATACATATGTGATATTGTATTGATTAGTGACATTGAGGCATTGATTCTTGTGCGATGGCGTATATGAAATATAGCATACATGCATACCTACATGCTTACACATATACCTTGCTATAGCTACATGTTCACTTTATATGATGTTGCGTTGGATTTGGATAATTGGGAACCGCATGATATATTTAATAACTTGATGCATTTAAATAGCGGATTTTCCCATGATATGCTCATATTGTTGTTCTATGTTGCATATATCATATTACATGGATTTACGCATTGAGATATGGATTTCATGTGATTTTCTGGATTTGAGAACCGCGGGGATATTTCAAGAAATGCTTATGGATATTTGGATTGCGAGTGTCGGAGTTGGACACTCAGGTTCCATGGATTGCGAGTGTCGATATTGGACACTCAGGTTCCGTAAGATGTATAGATATATGGATTGAGAGTGTCGGAGTTGGACACTCAGGTTCCGTGAGATGTATGGATATGTGGATTGCGAGTGTCGGAGATGGACATTCAGGTTCCGTGGATTGCGAGTGTCGATATTAGACACTTAGGTTCCGTGAGATGTACGGATATGATATGTGGATTTACGTATCGATATTGGACACGAGTATTTTGTGATGTTTTCGAGTGCCGATGTTTGGCACTCAGGTTCCATGAGATTTACAGGATATGAGGGCCAGTCCTGGTGACGGCGCCTGAGAATTTTAGGATTTGGGGTGTCATTGATAGACACCAGGTTTTTCCATGCTGATGATTTGTGCATGAGGTTTATTATTTATCCCACTCTCAAGATTTATCTGATATGCATTTGATTCATGTAGATATAGTAGCCTGGTGGTGTACCTTAGTCATGATTGTTGCATATTCATATTGCCATACTTATGCAATCAGATTACATGTGATAGATTTATCGCTGTTCGTGCATACTTGCAATTACAGTATGATATTATTTACTATACACGAGTTGTCAACTCACCCCCGTTGTGCCACAGTGTTATGCAGGTCTGATCCTCAGAGCAGTCGCGGCAGGGTGCCTTATTATCTATACTTTTGCGGATACCGCTACGGTTGGCTGTGAGGCTTTGCTATAGGTGTGTTGTGGTTATCCAATGATGTACATTGTATATCTTTTGTATCTAGTACTCTCCATCTACCACCTTCATGTTTTGACTTAGAGAGGAGTTGTGAGGATCGATGTTGTATATTCTTATGACTCTGGTTGTCGTGCATGTGTGAGCCGGCCTTTATTTATGTTGATTATCTCATTTCTTCGCTACGGCGTCGTATATCTGTTATGGTGGTTGTTTCCGCCTTTGGGCGAGATTTGCTCCCTTTTGGGGATTCTTTACTTATATCTTATGTTTATACCCGTTTCGGGGCTAGCTTTTACAAAGGAGGTGCTGCCGAAATTTTTATGAAAACAAACTTAATCTTTAAATTCATACTTGAGATTTTAAAGTGTTTCTATCCTTTACTTCTTGTAATGGTTTAGATTTCTGGGTTTTCGGCTTACTTAAATTGCATTACACCTGTTGACGTTACGTAGTCTAAGTGCCGGTCATGTGCCTAATTTTAGTCGTGACAGTATTGTACGTGGATGACATACTTTTGATAGGGAAGGTGTTTCCTATGCTACACTCGGTCAATCTCCTCTTATCACATTGATTCTCCATGTAGGATCTAGGTGATACCTCCTAAATCCTGGGGTTTAGATCTATGAGATAAATCTAAGTGGATGTTGGAATTCTCACTAGGTGTAGTAAGGGGGTATCAATTGATCCTGGGGAGAATCACTGGACAGCTGTGTAGAACCTTCTTAAGTACTTGAGAAGCACTAAAAAAATGTTCCTGGTGATTAGTAACAGTGTACTCCTAGTCGAGTCCTTTACCAATTCGAGCTTCCAGAGTGATAAGGTTGACTGATTGATCTTAAATTCCATGTCGTGTTTGGAAAATGTAAAATATATCACAACCAAAGAAATTTATACCGCAATCAATTGACGGTGTCTATTGTAGGTTCGTCTTTGAATGCGGATCGTCCACAGGGAAAGTGTGATTCGTTCGTAGTCGTTTTAGTTGAGTTGAAAATTAAAAGATAAAAGAAAATGATTCAATAATTATGAAATTTAGTTTCAAGAATCATCAAGAAATAGATCTAAAATCAAGAAATACTAAAGTTCAAGAAGATTTCCAAATCGAATGAATTACCAAGATTTGTAAAGAGGCTTGTAGGAATCGATCCAATTGATAGTGATGATGAATACTTATGATTACAAATTCTTATCTATTGAAGATTTGTTGCTAGATCGATGACGATCAACGAGGTTTAGAGATCTATTGAAGAAACTAGGGTTTCTTCATCATCATCCCTTGTCCTTTCGTTGATTAGCATTCAAATTCTAGCCTCTAGGAAATTCAATCATCAATTATTGATCTCTAATTTGGAGCGAAAACATTCAAGAAAGTATCCCGCTCAAAACTAGGTCATCGTTGATTCAATTTCCTTAAGTTTACAAAACTCATAAGATTTAAGAATCGTTCAAGAATTTAATCATCATCATCTACCAATTTTCTCGATTCCTCCACAAGCGGAGATTTCACTCAAACATAATGAAAAGAAAACAATCAAGAATCGATAGCTCTTCATAATGCTCAAATGTAAAGAAAAGCAAGATCAAGAATTTCCTCATTTTATTAATCAACGTTTCGTTACAATACACTCAAAGATTACAAGATTTGAGGAGGAACTAAATCGTCGAACTAGTTTCGCATCGTCTTCTTGAGTCACGGATCGTCGTGGATTTCTTGCTCGGATGAAGATCGGCATTGCTTCAAAAAGCTTGTTGAAGGCTTGCTTTGGCTTGGTACTCGATGGATCTTTATTTGGATCAAATTGGATTTGGGGCTAGGGTTTTGAATTTACAAGTTGTGTCACTCAACTTTTGTAAATTTGGCTCAATATTCAACAACCGAACAACCTTTTCAATGAAACCCTAGGTGCCTTTTTATAGCTTTCCCTCAAGCTTCCCCTAAAACCTAGGTTAATCTTCCTTTGGAAGATAGGTAGTTGAAGAGAAGTTTCTAGATTAAGGTAGTTAGCTAGCTTACAAGAGAAGACTTGCTGTTGAAGGGAAGCTTCTGGAGAATTCTCGGGAGTTTGAAGCGTCTTGAAGAAGTTTTGCCGTTAAAAGAGAAGCCTCGGGAAAAGTTCCAACCTCCGACGAGTCAACTTGGCCGCAGATCCGCGGCCATTTGGTAGGCTCAGTGCATGAAATTTCCAGTGTTGTTTCATGTTGGCTTTAGGGCTGTTTCCTGATGTCTGAAATATTTTTATACTTTCTTGTTTACTGCCAGATCACAAGTCTTGGACTTGATATATTTTATCAGCACTTTTAGCAATTCCGGCTCTTTTACCTGGAAAATTTCCTACACACAATCTCGAGACAAGGGTTGATATATACAGATCAATGCAAGTAGTAATAAACACTTAATTTCCCTTTAGAATGTCGATTATAACTATAACACAGTGTATTTGGTATTTTCCATATGAATTCGTAATCTGAGTTATAATTACAATAAACACCTATATATGAATAATAAGAGTAGGGAAATTAACGTGTTGAGAATGCACTATTTTCGACTGATCGGATTCCTCCAAACTTAATTTTGGTCGTCTAGAGCAAACACCTTATTTTTTCATTTAAGAGAAGGAGAAAATAAAGAAAAATAAAAACTAACTAGCACACTTTCGTACGCAACACGATTGCACTGAGCACGTGCAACAAGCCTTTAAAGCTCTAGGTATCCCTAATAGGAGGAGTGTTGTCTCCTGAGGGTTTTCAGCGGATTGCACCCATAAAATCCCATAATAAAAGGAAGACTGTGAAAGTTACATATAAAGATAAGAATTATAAAAGAAAGACTTTGAAAATTAAAGTTTCTAACTATACTAGTTTTTCGGTTGTCATGAGCCCTATCTTAATAGTCATGAAAAGATGTTAGAATTCACATCATCCCTCAATAAAACATCGTCTTTATTTTTCATTCCTACCTTTCTTCCAAACATCGATCATATACCCCTACGTGTGTGAACTGGACATCTCTACACTCGGAGAATTCAATTCAAGCTATCATACTCTTGTCCATCTACCTCAGTACTTTTTAATCATTGAATATTTAGATGGATTAGCTCACACATTTTTCATGCGACCGTTAATACTTCTTGAGGTACTAACCGACCGATTACTCATGTGCTTGCTTATTAGGCATATTTAGAATTTTTCTCGTCTTGCAACACCTAAGGCTTAGCAGTGACTCCCAAACCAGTTGGTCTAAGGCACTAGGTGATGAAGCACCCTTGCTATATTTTTTTATTGCTGCCTTGGTGATAACAAAACCAGTATTCATTTTTCTACACCATTTTATCTTTTTATTCATTTATAATTTTCTTCATACTTTAGCTTTTAAACAAGAGCATTCCAAGATATCCTCTACTATCCCGAGTTTCAAGACATGTGTAAGTGCGAATAGTAGGGTATCAACATTCAAATATTTGGCTTTCAGAATAGGAACTATTTTTCAGACTTATTTTTATCCTCAGATTAGTGACTTCTTTCATCTTACTAACCCTTGGAACAACGGCTCATAACTACTTATTACTAGTTTCATTTAAGAAAACTTCTAACTTTCTTGGTTTTCTTAAATTTTTCCAATCTTTAGGATGTAATTTTTCACTATCTAATCTTTTATTATCTTATTTATGTACAAATTTTTTTTTTATTTTATTTTTATTTTTTTTATATGTTTTGTGCTTATGCAAAGTATGATGCAAAGTGATGCGCAAATAAGCACAAACCTCCCCCCAAACTTGTTTTCAACAGTGTCCTCACTGTTATTTTCTGCTAAACCTCAAAAAACCTGCAAGCTTGGGAGGAAATTATTAATGGGGGCAAGTGAAAGTGAAAATCCTCCCCCAAACTTAGTTTTGGCTCACAATTTTGAGGACAACTTTTATTTTCAAGAGCCAAAAATATACCCCCCCCAAACTTGAGTTAAACAATGTTAATCTTTTAAAATCATAAGAGGGGGGTAAAGTTACTGGTCAATGCAAAGCCTTACAATGACCGAAAGTCAAAACCAACCAATCAAAGATTTTATCAGGGAAACGCACCGGTTGGTGAAAGAACATGTTGTATAGAGTCAGGAAGAAGTAAAGAAGAGATAAGTGGTGTGATGGAATGAATTTGCGTCTCGTTCTGGAGAGACGACACAGTGATTGTAATGGATTACTTGCATTCTTGTGAATGATACGAAGAAGGTGTGGAGGTTCAATTTCTTTATTTTGGAGATGATTCATCTACACCCGTGTCTGCTAAGAATGCAAGTCTATCAGCGAACATTTCCTTGAAGCTTTCATCGATATCCTGAAGAATATTTTCATTTGAAAGAACATGATGATACTCAGACTCCAGAAAAGCTTCATCATCGATGTTAGATGTTGACCCGGACAACTCGAAAGAAGGGTCTGTAAGTATATGATACATTTCTGGGTCAAACAACAACGTATAAAGGAAGTCTGGATCTGTATCGTGAAGCTGATCAAATTCGCTGCTGTCGACATCCATTAATTCGACAGAACATACTCGAGCAAGAGAATCGGAGGGTTGACTTCCCAACTTGTAAATGTTGAGCTCAATTGACCTATTCCCGAAAGATAGGTTCATAGAGCCGTTTCGACAATTGATTACAGCGTTAGAAGTAGCCAAAAAGGGTCGACCGAGAATCACCGGAATTTGGTTCCGTGGGTTTGCTACAGGCTGTGTATCCAAAACAATAAAGTCTACAGGGAATACAAATTTCCCGATTTTTATCAACACATCCTCAAGTTCACCCCAAGGTTTGGTGATTGATCGGTCGGCAATCTGGAGAGTTATGCTCGAGAGTTTTAACGCTCCGATACCTAATTGCTCATAGACTGAATATGGAAGTAAGTTAACACTAGCGCCAAGGTCAAGTAAAGCACGGTTAATTTGTTTATCCCCAATAGAAATAGAAATAGTAGGACAGCCAGGGTCCTTACGTTTCCTTGGTAATTGTTGGGAAAAAGCTGTGTCTACAGTACTCGACATGAACACTTTTTTCGGCACTTGAGTCTTCCTCTTCCTAGTGCACAAGTTCTTTAGGATTTTCGCATAGGACGGAACTTGTTGTATAGCATCTAGGAGAGGGATGTTGATGTTGACTTGCTTAAATATTTCCACAAGCTTCTCCATTTGTGCATTGGGTTTGTTGGGCCTCAACCTTTCTGGAAATGGAGCTCTATCAATAAGTGTTGGGTCCAACATTTGTGGAGAAGGTTGTAGGGGTAAGAAGGATGAAGTGGGTAGAGGGTTCGAGCCTTTGGGAAAACGGGGAACAGGCTCGGAAGAAGAAGGTAAATTAGACGAAATAGGGTAAGAAGCAGAAGTGGGAGTGGAAGTGGAAGTGGAAGTGGAAGTCGGGGGTTCAATTGATTCCTCAATATCAATCTGTTCACCCACATGATTGTCTAGCACTCTTCCAGATCTCAACGTGGTAAGTGCATTAATATGAAGGTCCAGGATCAGTTTGGGGTTGAGCTAGAAGATTCCCTTTCTTTCTAGCACTCATTTCGGCAGTCAGTTGTGCAATTTGTGCTTCCATCGATTTAATAATCTCACCTTGGGAGGCGGAGTTCTTCTTTATGTCATCGACAGAAGACTTAAAATCAGCCGACATTTGCATGAAATTTGTCAGAAGCAAACTTATGGTTTGTTCAAGTGCAGAGGTGTAATTGGTACCGGCAGAAAATGGATCAAAGTTGTTGGCCGTGTTTTGAAAATTTTATGGTTGGTAGGGGTGCTGACTCTGTTGTGGTGGTTGCTGTTGTGGTGGAGGGACCCATTGGAAATTATTCTTGTTTGGATCCGTGTATTGAGTTTGGTGTTGGATCCAAGCAAGATCAGGGTGATTCCTCCAATCTTGATTATATGAGGAAGAAGAAGGATCGTTTCCAGGTCTTTACTGAAATGCAGCATTAGTGTGACCTTGAAATGGTACATTTAAAGGACATTCTTCCATCAAATGTGATGGGTTGGAACAACAACCACACACGGTTTTGGGAAGTGTGTATTGGTTTAGGGAGGCTGAAGAAATTCTGTTTTCTATAGCATCGAGTTTCCTTTGTATTGCGGCCATTTCGGCTCTCATCATGACGGAAACATCGAGCTGATTGATACTTTCCCTAGACGATAGTGGTCTAATACTTTCCCATTGTAAAGTGTTTTGAGCTAAATCTTCTAGGTATTTCCAAGCTTCACCATCATCTTTAGATAGGAATTGGCAATGACACATGGTTTCAAGTATCTGTTTAGTCGTGAGATCAATACCCTCATAGATAACTCGACACAAATCCCATCTGGGGATTCCGTGATGAGGGCATTGTAAAAGAAGATCTTTGAACTGTTCAAAGCATTTCCAGAATGGTTCATTGGAAGTTGGGTAAATTTGAAGATTTCGCTCCGAACAAGGCTAGTCTTGTGATTAGGATAAAATTTCTTAAGGAATGCTGCAACAAATTCATCCCATTTTGAAATTGTCACGACCCGAAATAGCACGTGACTGGCCCTTGAATCATATGAAGTCTATAGGATCTCATCTAATTCAAGTAAGCCAAAAGCCCAGAAATCTAAAACCATTTTAAATAATAAATAAAGGAAAACTAGTTTTAAAGAAGTGAAGAAAACGTGTTTTAAAAACAAGGGGTTTTTAAGTAAGTAAGCTGAATATGCATTTTTAAAACCTCAAGTCTTTTCTGAAAATTTCGGCAGAGTTTCCTTTGTAAAAACTGGACCCAAACGGGGTACAACATGAATAATATATGCACAATGATAAAAGGCATCCCCAAGCAGGAGCTAGCTCTTCGTCAATCGACGGTCACAACCACGCAAGCAATATAATATACAACGCCGAAGGGGAAGGATCAAAACTCAAACGAAACTCGAAATCATCAAGAAAACCATAATACTACAACGCGCGAATCTAAGGTCGAAATAATACACAACTGGTTTCTAAGTATGAATAAATATACAAGTTTGGTTGATGGAATTTCTAGATACAATAAATAAGTACAATGGTGCTCACGATGCGAGTGAACCCACCTACCAAAGCAATCACCCAGAAAGGAAGCAGTGTGCCAGAAAGCCGCAATGAAACCTGTATGGCAAAACCTGCAAGAACTGTGGCACAACGGGGGTGAGTTGCCAACTCGTGAGTAGAAAACATCACAGAGCAGAAATCGTATGTATGACTCAATCCTAGGTCAATACGATCAGTAGTATATATTCTCAATACTATCACCGGTAGGTAGTAGTCCCTCTGTCAGGCTCACCATCTACTATACAGCGATCCGTTCTCGCCCCGGGGTACCATACCGGGTCCACCATGTACCCGCAATCGGCCTCATCCTCCTCCTCGAATCGGGTTTCACATGTCGCTCTCAGAATCGAGAAACACGTGGTGGACGCACTGAAATATCATATCAAGAGAGACCGGGTTTTTAAAACAACACATAATCTCTTTTAAAATGTCCACGGTTCTTAAATCCAGAAATCTTATGAAAACAGCATATCTCATGCGAAAAATCATAGAGCATGATGGATGCGACATATAATAGAATTGTGAGCATATCCGTGTATCATGCAACATAAAACAGTGATATGCACATATCGAGGGGAAACCGCTCTTTTAAATGAATCCAGTTTTAAAATATATCATGCGGTTCCCAAATCTCCAAAATCGAATGCAATACCGTATAAAGATGCATATGTGTATATACGCAAGTAAATTATGCAAAGAGCCATATCATGATGCAGCAATCCTACTGTGTAGTGACATGGCAATTATCAATGATGAAGTGTGTGAGCCGGCAATCAGACGCATCATCAATAATGGTGCTGGTGTCCTGACAGCATGGGTTTAATATAACAATAAACGCATTTAAACATGCAATGCGATGCGAATAGCAAGAATATGCGGAAAATGAACAATAAACACAACAGTGAAGAATCTATATCAATACATATATGTCATATAGTTTTGCCATTTGAAATAACACGAATCGTGGTGTTTGGAAAAATAAAGGCTACGGTGTTTTTAGGTAAAGATGCGTCTTTTGAAAATATCCGTAGAATTCCTTGACCTGTCTTTTAAAATACTCACGATTCGTTAGTTTTGAAATAGGTATGACTCGGGTCTAGTCTAACATCTACTAAGTACTACAGGACCAAACGAACAGTCTAACCGAAAGGGTAAGGGAAACCACCTAAATCTAAGTCAATATACATATAAATATAATAGTCGGTGATCCCGCCTCAATAGTATCACATACGATACAATATATAATATGACATCCTCGAGTCAAGAGTGCGGATCTATCATCAATATATAGCTCATACGTAAATCCATCGTACGGCATCCCAATCAGGGTACGGGTCAAATCTCACATTTATCTCATCAATTATCTGGTATCCTTATCATCATATCTCATGAACTGGGTAATGATCTAAGTCTAGTACAAACCGATACCATCTATAAATATATGTGTGCGTGTATGAAAACACAGGCCTAAAGGCCCGCTAAAATCTCATGTCGTATCCCCTAAAACGAACCACATCATATCACCGATCTCGTGGCACCATGCCCAAACTCATCGACTCATCTCCAAACATCATCCACTAACCTCATCATCCAACTGTAGGTATACGTGTATATATACATCGTCCCATACCTATGTGTGTATATATATATACGTATCCTCATATACGCATAAGTACAACAAAGTAAGCGTGTGTGTGTGTGTGGGTGTAAACCTATTCTAGGGTTCGCGACTAAGAAGCTATACTAGTTCACTTCTAACAACCCTAATCTAACCATTAAACACCTAATCATATCTTGAATATCCATGTCACACATAAAAGATATCATATAAATATAGTATATATATAGCATACTATACATCAAACTGCGGGGGTGCTAAACGCCATCCACCCGACTTCCCTCATAGATATAATCTACTCACATTGCTCTTCGATTTCCACTGCCGACGTCATCGCGTGCTTGCTTGTCGTATCGAAGTCTTCATGGGGTACCTACACATAATAACATATCGCAAATGCGTATTAAACTCACATCGCAAAACCAAAACAGCACACGCTTCGCCTATAGGTCAAAACCTATAGTCTCGCATGCAAAACACGACCAATAACCTTAGCCGTTGGCATTCAAACGCCACACGACAGAAACATAATATCAAATACCAAAACCAAATTCATAAAAAGCCGCAAAACGAAACCAGAAACTTGGAAAACATGCTCCAGATTTTACCCTAAGTCAAATTAGCCAATTTTGCACATATGGAGGGTCTATTTTACAGCAAAAGGAGCCCTGAACCAAAAATGGACACATTTGTCCCTACCCTGGCCGCAAATTGTGGCCAGGAACAATAAATTTGCGGCCTCGGTAAGGGTTTTGGGGCTCAGGTCTTCAGGGTAGTCTTCTGGTCGCCTGCACAACTCTCAGTCTTCGCTAAATAATTTTCCAGGTCCCCGAGTCACTCCAGATTCCTAAATACCATCATAATATCCCAAAATCTACCAATGTCGGGGTTTCTAAGTTTAGGGTTTTGGGTTTAAGTTTCAGGTTTTAGTCTTTAATCATACCCTAAAGGGGTTTGTAGTCTCTACTAATCCTCAATTGCACCATCACAACACATAAAAACTCCTAAACCCTAACTTGGAATTCTCAAACAACAACAAACTACACCTAAACATTTCTAAACATGTATAAGTGTTAAAAGGAAAGGATTACTACTCTAATGGTGATGAGATTACCTCATTTGGCAACTCAAGAAATTTCTTGAGTTGCACCAAGTGCTCAAAATCCTTGCTTTCTTGATCCAAAGTGTATATGGGGATCTTGTGCACAATTTTTGTGAAGTGAGGAGGGATTTTGGAGTAGTTTTTGTTGGTGGTTTGTGGCTTGAAGAGGGGGAGGGAGGAGGTGCTGCCATGAGAGGAGAGAGGGGAGAGAAATGAAAAAGAAACAATGAAGGAACAAGGAGCCATGGTCTTGGGTTGACCCCTCACCTCTCTCTCTCTCTCTCTCTCTCTTGCCCATCCCTCACTATTCTATTCTTTATTCCATTTCTTTTTGTTTTCTTTTCTTTTCTTCTCTTTGCAATAAGAAACCCAAAACAAATAACCATTCACACAAGAATCATGTAGGAAAAATGTAACATGTGTGAAAATGATATGTGCATGTTATGTGCACAAAACACGCTTAAAGCTCGATTAGCGATTTTTAATCGCGATTAGCACTAAAATAGTGTCAAATAAATCATAAAAACTTAAAATTTGCATAATTCACATAAAACATCCTCTTCTTAGTAATTTCTATAATTTTCCAAATTTTTCCCAAATTATCGGTATTTAATTATACCGCCTTATTAAAATATTCAATATATTTATTATTTAATTATAAAAATTCCAAAAAATAATATTTTATTTTTCTGAAATATTACAATCTTCCCCCCTTAAAGAAATTCGGTACTCGAATTTAAATTTAAACCCCTCAAATACTAAAATATTTCGGTAAAAGTTCAAGTCGTCGGGGCTCCGAAATCACTAAGACATAAAACGCATCGTAGCGCAATGCATGCGCATGAAGAATGAGCAGATAACTCAACATAAAAACTCCGTCAAGCATCCCGCAATCATCGGAGTCATGGTGAAGACACCCATGTCAAATCCAATACGAAACCCAACGTGATATACATTAAAACTATACATGCAAACATCAAATTTTTATACATGTAAATATCTAAAGGAAATGCATGCCAAAACTTTTTAAGTCGTTGTGCGATGCAAATAACACTGCACAGTGGCGGACTTCTATTATAAGAAAATAACCATATATGTATATATCTTTTGTTTAATATGTACGTTCCGCCGTTTTGAAAACAATTTAGAAAGGTTTCCTTGTTTTAAACGTTTCGTGTCATATCAGACACTGTAAGTCTACGGTAGCGCCCCGGCCGTCGTTCCGAGGCCAAAATGCGGAACAAAAACTTTTTAGGAAACTGGCGCTATCGTAGTCTTTCACCCGGATCGAACCATTAACATAAACTAGCAACTAGAGAAGGTTAGAAGAGCTATACCGATCGATCCGTGTCCTTCGGTCTTTAGCCATCATCTCTAGCTTCTCGCGACATCTCCGATCTCGCTCGATCTCCGTTCTCCTCGTCGGAAAGGGCACCACATCATCGAATCCTTTTACGGGCTCCCGCTTCGAACCGAAGCAACTCAGACACGAAGTTTGCTAGCCGACGTGTCCAAGGTGAAGTAGATAATGTGTGTGATAACTTTGTCTCTTGACACTCTAGCATTCTCAACACATGAGATGGTTAGAGTGGAGGTAGAAGATGATGCCATGGTGGAGGTTGTGAGCAAGAAGAAGAAAGAAAAGAGAGGAGCCTTTTCTGTTATTGTGTGAGATAATGTTGTGAGTGAGCTAGAATCAAATCCAAGAGCTGACGCCAAACATATGTGGCTGCCCTCTCTTTCCTCCCATCACAATCTCACCCAATAAACAAATCCTAATGTGACATTAGCACAAGTAAAGAGACCATGAGTCACTAAACATGTCCATGTCACATTAAATGCACCTCATCATGAAATCCACTCACAATTTCCACCATTTGTAAACATTAACCTAAATGTTTACAACAATAAAAAGATATGGCAAAATCTAAACTAAACTCGTGACGGATCACAAGGATACCCCTCACCTATATATACAGACCTGCATCCGCATTCCGACTGAATGCGAATGCGATGAGACTAAAGTAATCCAACAAATCTAATACTAGGATCTGGCTTAAACCAAAGCCTACTAGTATGATCCATCCGATCATGATCTGTGCACTACTGCACGTATATGATCGAACCCTGCCATAATACCATACGGCCTCTACAACGTTTCGCCCGAAACTTGAGAAACTGTCTGTGGGGGACTCTAAAGACTCATCAATACTTTGGCTGTGGATTTAACCACTAGCACGTCAGTGGTACTAGCTGTACGTAACGGGCTACCAGGTATTCACCAAAAGGGAGGTCGATGAGCGAACTCATCCTGACACCCTACTGAGCCTGTCAGTGACAATATCCGTACAGTCCGGTCCGTTAGTCTATGAGTATCGCATGTCGGGCCTAGGGGGTTGGTAAAAGTCAGACCCCCAAAAGCGGTACAAGTCGTGTCGGAGTGTAGCCCAGAACACCCAGAGATACTCCTGGAATACCTACCAGTAAATCTCACTTGCCTTGGCTAAGGACTTCGTATAATAGCTCTCCTAGACACAGCACGATCTCACCCCCAATACCGGGAGAGACAAAACCCCTGCCGATCCGCTCACTGCCTCCATGTGGCTCGGGACTGTACCCAACTAAAACCTGTTTGCACGACTCCTTTGAGCCGTGGTAGGGTAGTAATCAAAGCACAGTGGGAACTCACACGAGACAAATGACGATCTCAGGTCGATGAACTAATCTGTACACATGTCACCAGGGAACTGCTATCTGATGCTAGGTATAAAACCAACGAGCATGTTCCCGGCGAGTCCTGTCCGGTGTACTCATAACCCAATGAGCACTTGTATACATCTTAGGTGAACCAACTGACACTAATGGCTTGTGAGACCAGCCACCGCCCCTCGTTGGGGTCTCGACTGTATACTCTAGTCTACTAATGGAGTATCGATGCCCAGTCTCGAAACTCCCTTGACTAGGGACCTTTTAAGGATGTGCTTATAGACCCCAGCTCCCACGTATATGATCGACATCATACTGCTGGCCGTCAAGCAAGAATCCTAAGGGATCTATCAATGTTTAATAGTAATCTGTAAGGTCACCTAAAGCTGTACACGATAATAAAGATAAAGCAGATAGCATACTATCATCTCGAGTAAGACTGTCCTACTTGCATAGGTCCTCCCTCAATCATTGCAATCGCGTGCCTGCGATCCAATAATTGACTTTGATGGCACTATATCCAACAGACACGTAGGTAAATACTGAGACTATAGCTCCCTTTTTAGAAATCCCTTCGATAACAATCAATGCATGCAAAATATATCCAGGTACTGTCCTCTGACTAGTCCTGCCCAGTACGTAAACAAATAGCAAATATTATAAAAACGTACTGCCTTATAAGAAATCAATCCCAAAATGTGCATAAGAATGCTACGTGCATCTGGTACGCACGGAAATCAAAATCCATATATGTGCCTTACATGTGCACAGAAACAACATCTAAGTGCAACGGGTGTGCACGAAACACTTATCAGAGGCAACGTGTGTGCCTGACAGAAAAATTAGGTGCATCTAATATGCACGAAGAATCCCGATTTAGTGCATCTGGCGTGCACCAAAATCGTATCTCATAACCTGCGCCGAACCTGCGCGAAAATCCACATTAAGTGCATCCATCAAGCACGAAATCATGAAATCCAGTATCAAGCGCTGAACGTGCGCAAAATCCAATCCAAGCGTGTTAAATATACGCAAGAATCCAATCAGGTGCACAAGGTGCACAAAACAAATATCGAGTATCACAATCGAAATCGACGGTATACAACACATCTCAAATCCAAATCAGGTATACCGTGGTATCAAATCTCACAACCATGTGCATCAGCATGCATAAAATCTAATAAAAACACTAAAAGTGCATGAAAACTATGCCGTAAGCATAAGTCAAATCATATGCATGCCCTAGGCATGAAATCAAAATCAATATCTCAAACAACATCAAATCGAAGTCCTGTGCAACTGTAATGCACAAAATACATATCAATGCACTGCAAGCATATGTGAACTATACTGAGTGCAAAAACCAAATTGTGTGCGTATCATAAGCACAAAATCAACTCAACGGTATGGAATACATGAAATCATAAACATTTGCTGCCAAGGCACAAAACGATATCTGTGCACAAACTATAAATACCCAGTAGGTGCAACCATGGTGCACGAAAACAAATATCATGAAACTCGGTCATCAAAACTAAATCATGTGAATAGATCGCCCAAAATACCGAAATCCAAGGTGACGGATACATGATAATCGAATCACCAACTCACAAATCATAAATACCGTCGTCGATATTTCCTCCTTCAAAGTCGAGAAGGTGTCGATGCATCCAATGCTAGGAGAGCAAGATATCTACTTACCTGCTGTTCATGGTCTAACGCCTAGTGCCTTTAGGCTCTTGTCTCTCACTATGCATTACTAGATATATAGCTCCTCGGCTCAACGGCCCAATGTGGAATGATGACGGAAACAGTCCCGCTCTGGCACATCCTCTACAGATCTCTGGCCAACTATCTCGTCGACGATGCCGAACTCTAGCCTGTTGAGTGTGCGTAAAATGACCGCTCCTGGGTCCAAGTCTTCTCGTATAGTATTCCAGAAAGGTCCTGTCGAGGTCTCTCCCAAATCTCGTTTCCGCCGAACTGCCCGGAAGTTACCATCCTTACTAAAACAATTCCTTATTCCGGAACGGCTGCATACTCATCGCGACTCCTTCTGGAAGATATATCCATATACAACGCCTCTGCATGCATGTCACATCTCTGATGTCGGCGGAGTGGAACGTCATCTCATCAGGATCTCGTACAAATCTCTTACTCCACTTTTCTCTGCTGTCGACTGCTTTGGGCTCGTCTCATCATGGCTGCATGGACTGTGCTCCAATGGCTATACTCGTATCTGGAGTCTCCCAAGCAATGCATCCCATCACATGATATCCGAAAGATGTTGAATCATTCGATCGATTCGTCAAAACCTCATAATTCCCCAAGAGCTCTATGATCACCACTGAAAACTGCATTTTAATACCGCTCATTCGTTATCTCTTTTGTTATATATCGGTGCTATTAATCAGTGTCTGCTCTGTAATTACAGTTTACAGGTATTCGTGATAAAACACCGGAAACACATTCAAAATCACGGATATATCGTCTGTAAGCCGACACTGCAAGCAGACCAGAAAACCGACCGATATCCCAAGAGCTTTTGTAAAATAAATGTGTGCACACACTTTTTGGTCCAACACAATGCATGTTGCACACAACTCTTGGGCAAAGACCATGTGGGGGCAGCCATGGCATGATAGGTTATGCAAGCGGGCATGTGTTGGTGTGATGTGTATTAATGAGCATTGAATGCATAAAGATATGATGTGATTTGAAGCATCTCATTTCCCTCCAATTCTCTGCATACAAACCAGGTGAAATAAGTCCAAGCAAACAGCATCAGAGGCTTATTGGAGTGCACACAAACCCACAAACCCAATATGATCCCCACTCCTCGGATTTGACCCAGTGACCATCCCCTAAAAACCGACGACGCCAGCCCCATGATTGATCCGAATTCTCGGTGTGTATGTAGATAATGTATAGAAATCACAACCAAAAATATTTTGACCGCAATCAATAACGGTGTCGATTGTAGCGCGTTAGCGAGTGCGGATCGTCCACAGGGAAAGTGTAATTCGTTCGTATTTGAATTAGATGAATTGAAAATTAAAGAAAAGAAAAGAAAATTCAATTCAATTCAATTCAAGATTTAAACGTGAATTTCAAGAATTAGCAATATCTAGATCTAATAACAAGAAAACATTAAAATCAAGAATCAAGAAATGATGATATCCAATCCAAGAATCAAGAATCGAAGTGAGGCTCATAGGAATCAATCGGATCTATAGATGTGATGAAATCTATTGATTACGTATTCTTATTTATCGATGAATTGATACTAGATCGATGATGATCAATGAGAATTAGGGATTTCTTGCGGAAACTAAAGTTTCATCTTCTATCCCTTGTCCTTTCGTTGATTTCATTCACATTCTAGCCTCTAGTAAATTCAAGAATCGATCGTGGATCCCTAATTTCGAGCGAACACAATCAAGAAAGCATCGCATCGAAACTAGGTCGTCGATTCTTCAATTTGCTAGGGTTTACAAACTCATAGGACTTAAGAATCGTTTTAAGATTTGTAACATCATCATCTCTTGATCGTCTCGATTCCTCCACGAGCGGAGTTTTACTCAAACATCATAACAAGACAAACAATCAAAAATTAAGATCGAATCATGATGCAAGAATGTAAAGAAAGCAAGATAAAAGAATTTCACTTTTATTTATCAACACTTTTTGTTACAATTCTCTCAAGATCTACAAGAGGAAAGAACTTGATCGTTGATTTCGGCTTCGCTCGTCTTCTTGAGTCGTGGATCTCCTTGGATCACCTGCTCCGATGAAGTCCGGCGTCGCTTTCTAAAGGATCAAAGGCTTCTTGCTTGATTTGGTACTCGGTGTTCTTGATTTTAGCTTTAGAATTTGAATTGGGGATTAGGGTTTACAAGTTGTGTCACTCAACTTGTATTGGGCAGATGAAGATTGAACAACGAACAACCATAGAAATGAAGCCTTAGGGTTCCTTTAGCCTTCACTAGCTTTGGCTTCCTTTAGAAGCTAGGTTTAGTTTAGCTTCCCTTGTAAGCTAGGTAGTTAGGTAGAAGCTTCTAGAGGTAGTTGAGCGATAGGAGGGGATTCGTCTCTCCCAGTATAGGGAGTTGATGTTGTGCTGTGTTCGATTGGCTATAACTGGAAGTCACTGGCCAGGGCTGATATAGAGTACTACCGGTAAGTGTTATCAGTAGGTTCTCGACCTGTTATGAGCCTCACATCGACACGACTTATCGGTTACTGGGGTCTGACGTTTACCATCCCGAGACTAGATATGAAACATATCAGACGAAGAGACCGGACTATACGGTAGTGTTACTGATTAGATTCACAGGAGAATGTACAGGCTTGCTTGTTGATCTTCTGATCGCTCAATACCTGGGTGGCTGTTACGTTTAGCTGATCGCTTGCAGCTTGTGGGTGTTTGATATGATCATCACCTACTACCGGTGTATTGACGATTCTTTAGAGTCCTACACAGAGGTTTCTTGACTCAGGCAAAACGGAGTAGGAGCATATATGTGATATGTGCGGGACCGAGAATAATACGATATGAGATACCGTATTCTATTCTCGCGATATTAGATATCGGCCGGGTATATATGATATAGCCGGGTCATCGGATCAAGTGTTGATTCGATGAACTGATACAGATTATATTAGTCGGTTATTTGAGAAATAGCCAAATTGTCGGATCAAGTGTTGATTCGATAATTTAATGTATAATTATATATGTGATATATTACATTACATTATCTAATATTAGCTCGCTTCATTGATTCATTTTCTCACCGGATAATACATTGATATATATGCGATATATGTTAATTATATTATTTTCTTTTGTTACAAAAATATATTATATATGTGATATATAATATTGTAACAAGTTATGATTACTAATGCAACATGATTAGTGGAGATTAAACATAGTTAGGGTTTGATTTGGGTTAGCTTTTTCATGAAGCTTCTAGAAGCTTTTATTTTGTTTTAAGCTAAGATATTATGTGTTGATATTTGTGGAGATATTTCCTAACCCAACCCAAACCCTTTTACCCTAGTTAAATCTCTACAATGGTTAGCCCTTTCATGCTTGACCATGGGTTGCATTTGTAATTAAAAGTAACAATTCATTATTCATCACAAACGACTTCATCTTCTTCTTCCTCCATGAAAAGCTTTCTAGCTTTTGATTTTGTGATGAATTAGTGTGAGAATTTGAAAATAAAAGAGAGCTAAATTCCTACTTCATCATCCTCATCTATTCTAGCCACTTAGATTAGGGTGTTCATTTCTCTAATACTTGATTAGAGAAGTGAGAGCTTGAGTTAAAAATTCTTCAATGTAGATCATCTTCGAAAAGGAAGGTTTCAAGCAAGCATGGATCGTTCGGCTTGTGGAGCCTCTCTTGAGTCCGGGAGATCATGGATCGCGGCGAAGGGACTACTACTCGGAGCTTATGAAGCAAAGGAGCGGACTACAAAGGTTGTAATCTCTCTCTCTTAGATGTAAAGATATTTACGTGTTATGTTAACCCTAATTATCTAGCAAAGATTCTCGCTTTAGGTTGTTCGGCACTTCTAAAATTTAAATCGGGCATGGTTGATGCCTTATAGACCCTTGTGAGAGTGCCTAGTAACCCTATAGTGGTATCAGAGCCTAGCTAGAGCTTTAGACGACGTGTATACGAAGTTAAAAGTCCGATCGAACCCCGAAACGTCGATTTTGACCCCCTCTCTGGAAATTTTTTAAAATTTTGGATTTTTCCGTATTAAAAATACTCAGAAAATTAAGCAGGGAATTCTAAGGATTACTGTAAAATATGAACCCGTAATACCCTCAAGTCGCCGTGGAACCACGGCAGGAACATGCTTTGCGCGGCGGTTCCGCGGCCGTATTTGGGAATTAGGGACTCGTATTTGTAGGGTTAATCCGTAGGTATACTACATGCTTCTGGGAATTTTTAACTTTACTCAAGTGTTGAGTTTTCTGGAGATCTTTTGAATTCGTTGATTCGATCGGAAAGTTTAACATCGTTTAGTTTTTCAGGTATTTTAGAACGTGTTAAAATATTCGAACGGATATCAATAACTCACTTTTTCCCGACATGAAAAACTTTCAAGTGTTGAATTTTTCTTGAGTTTAAAACTTTCGGAAAAACATGCAAGCATATCTGTGGACCCTCTAGAAGAACGTAACCTTAACTCGATTATGTGACCGTCAAAACTGCCACTGAACCCAAAGGTTTGTGGTAGTTTAGCGTTGCCATATGTGAGACGTTGGTTTGACCCTTCTACGGCTGGTTCATTAGGGCTGTGACATGTTCTGGGATTTTTGAACTCTGCTCAAGTGTTGAGCTATTTGGGAATTCTTGGGTGTTTGATTATTCGATCGGAAAGTTTAACTTTGTCTATTTATCTGGAATGTGATACAATATGTGGAATTCATATAGTTAGGCATGAAATGCGAAGTATGTGATATTTCGGATTTATGATGTCTAAAATAATTGTGGATTCCAAATGTTGTAGTTTTACACTTTCTTTTCTGTGACCGTAAGCGTAGTATGTGGTGTATCGCCGGCTTCGTTGCTATACATCAACGACAATCGGGATACACATACTTGCTTACGTTGATGATATGAGATATTATGTGTTGCTGTGATATGTTGTATTGGATCGTCGTGTTCTGAATAGCCGGGGGTTTTATGTGAGATGAGGGTTTTTATTTTCATTCATGTAAAATTCATTTGTATGTAATATTCTTTTATTGGGGCACTTCCGGGTAGAGGTTGTTCTCACCATCGTATATTATTTACTTTTCCGCATTAGGCAGACCTAAGGAGGGGAGCATAAGCAACCGGGTTCTAGGGTCCAGTGGGAGGCCATCTCGAGGAGTCGAGACCGGGTCTCCTAACACTAGAATTGGCAGTGTTTCTTGCCGCTTTCGTAGGGGTCTAGGGATGTGGGTTTGGCTATTCATCGCGACCGTGGAATCCGTGTTTTATACAAGCTCGATATAAAACACGGACGTCCTAATGTATCCAATATTTCATATGTTATCTTCTGCTGCAATGTTCTGTGATGAGATCATATTACTGCCTGAGACGAATGCTTATACTATATATATGATATATAAATATTACAGCTTTCGTTTCTTCTGTGATGCTAAGGAAGCATAACTGATGGGATTTATTAATGAGATTAATAAATGAAAAGAAACCTAAAAGATGTTGTAGAATCAAACTTTATAAAAAGGGTAGCTACAGTCTTGCTTTGCACAGCGGTATATATGATATACCCTGCATCTTATTCGATGAGGAAAGAGCCGAGATCCCTTCACCGGGAGTGACCTCTTTAGCAAAACTGGCATATGCTATAAACTCACGGTTTAGTTTTTGATTACTTCTATAGTTCTTGCTTTGCACCATGGTATTTGTGAAATATCCTGCACCTTATTCGATAAGGAAAGAGCCGAGATCCCTTCACCGGGAGTGGCCTCTTTAGTGAAACTGGAAAAGCCTCAAAAACACTCCTTTTCAAAATCACTTGTTTCTACAACGATATTAAGTTCATTACGTTCATGGTTTTCTGAAAAACCTGCATAGCTGTTCATACCATAACATTGCATTATTATATTCCCCATTCTTAGTCGTTTTACAAATAAACAGGTGCTTTTGATGCATGTCTACTACTTATTACAGGTTACAGGTTTTTGGAGCGAAAACAGTGAAAAAGACAAAAGATGACACAAAAAAGGGACTTTGACCAACAAATAGAAGGATCTTAATCAAGCCTACACAAAAGATCAGTACAAGGCAACGCAAGGTCCAAGATTACAAAGCAAACGGTTAAAATTCCACTGCAATTGTTCACTGGAGATCTGGAAGAAATAGAGAAGCCAAATTGAATAAAGATCCAAAGAAATAAAAAGCCCAAGAAGCCCAGAATCAGTTCCAAAATTTCCAGATATAAAATTTTACCAAAGCTTGGAGTCTACTTTGACTAGGTCTTCCTAAGGATATTTTGTTAAATGTAGACATGCGAATCAATTGTAACCTAGGGTTTCCTATCCTCTATAAATAGGAACTCTAAATCACTGTAAAAGCTATGCCTCCTTTTAATAATAAATTTGAGAATTCTTTATGAAGAGCATCGGTGCCTCTTTTCAATTCATGAATTCAGATCTGACAACCTGCGTTGATGTTTGGAGAGAGACATCTGTAAGTAGTTTTATTTAATTGCTCTAGTTTAGATTTTAATTCTTTGCCCTAGGTAGATTTGATTCATTGCCGTAGATAATTGTTTAGAGTTAGCTTTGGGGAAGGCTTTTGAGAGATGAGATCTCTCATCCCTTTCTTGACCATTATATATTTACAATAGGACTCCATGCATACACGCACACACCGCGCCCTACGGCACCCTACCCCTCGAGATAGCGGTGATACCGTAGTGTAAAAGCCCGGTTGCGCGCGTTTTCCATGGAGGTTAGGGTAAGGATCTCTAAAGGAAGGACAAGAACCTAGAGGAAGGAACACATTCCCGAATGGATCTAATCCCCTTTATTGATAATTACCATAACTCCTTATAGATCTTCATTTGGGTATAGAAAGCGTTGAGATTTACTTGCATTTCCAAACCATCCCTCAATCTAACCCTAACAAAACTAGATCTAGATAATCGTAGTATAGAATAATTAGGTTTTTAGATTTAATAATCAATCCGAATACCCTTCGGAATTAACTCGTTAGTGCGATTAGGAGATTCACAACATCCCTGTGGACCGACCCGTACTCACCGGCTAGCTTCATGCGACGCCATTCTTGATTGCGGTTATAGATAGTTTTTGAGACCAAATCAAATGGCGCCGTTGCCGGGGATGGCGTGTTATTTCCGGTTTGCAATTTCGGGTTAATCTTAAAAAAAAATCTGAAAAATATAAAAATATATCATCTGTTATTTTTGGAAAGGGTACTTTGTTGTTTGAATTTTGCAGGATCTGCAATCGAAAGACGGATCTGGAAATCTACAGAAAGCGAAACAAAAAATAACAAATCAGAATGGAGGGAGATTTGAAGAACAGGAGAGCAAAAAAAAAACGCCGCGCGACCAAAACGCAGCGGAACCGCCGCGCGACCCCCATTACGGCCGCGGAACCGCCGCGCCCTGGTGACATCACCAGGAAAAAAAAGGCTGAAACACGGTGTAAAAAAAAAACTCTGCAAGTCTTCTGATCTCTCCTCTGAATCTTTCCATATATCTTCTGTCAAATCTTCTGCAGGATTCTCTGCGCTAAAAATCTTCTTCCCCCTTCCAATAATTGATTTTCTGCAGGATTCTTTGCGCCGCGCTAAAAAAATAATTGTTTGCAAGTGATTTACTGCTTTGCATATCTTAATCGGACTTTAAAGGGCTATTGACCAATTCAGATTGGGTGGGGATTTCATTACCCTTCCCAGGACCCCAGAAATCACTTTAAAGCATTTACATTGACCACTCTTAATTAAAAAATACTAGACTCAGCCCTAAGGACGTCGCGCTCAATAGGACAGAGGACTAGTATAGACATCGGCCGTTTATCCTAACCTGACTTTGCGGTGCCTAGGCAAGTGTGTCAAGGCTAGTGGTTTTTAATTAGGCCTACAGTGTGGTTCCTTCCCACTTACCTGGCACTTACCTGGCCACAATTGGTAGTGAAGAGGCGGTTTGAGGTCCTATTTCTAGCCCTTTGGAACAGTTAGGAGCTGTCTAGCTGACCTAGGTGACCCTAGATCTAGGTCTGATTGTGCATTTCTGGTTGATTACATTTGTGTCTAAGCCCTTTATCGAAATTTTTTTCTGCAAACAGTCTCAAATAAAGAGAAAAAGGAAAAAAGGAAAATTTTTATAAAAACTTGCAAAAATTTTGTCGCTAAGAAATCCTTGCACCCCACTTGCACCACCTACCTTCTTTCTTTTCTCATTCTTCTATCATGGGTACCCCACATCATAAATCTTTTACCGAACTTTGGTATCCCGAACCTAACTTTGTGTCGTTCGTCAATTGTTTCGGTCGATTTAAAGACGATCCTTCCATGCCCAAAATTTCGTTGAAAGATCAAATAGAAGCTTCTAGGAGAATCAGTTCGACTTTGCAACCCACTTTGTGTTAACCAAGTCAACCTTTACCACCTTCATATGTTGATACCACTTTTTCAAGTTCTGCTGTAACTCCTAAACCGATGTCCATTGCTGAGCATATTGCTCAATCTCGTAGCCGATCTTTCACCCCTCTCAACTCATCTAGTTCTAGGGATCAACAAGTCCATTCACCTTTTTATCCTCATGTTAACCCTACTCCTGTCCAACCATCCAATTCCTACCAGTCCTACCCGACTTTCCCACATTCACTAGACATTGCTTCTACACAGCCATTTGGGAGTTTCACGTATCCAAACAATTTTGAATCTTTTACCGAAACCCCTTCACAGCCCATGTCTAGTTTGGAACAGTCATTGGAGGCGTACATCGCAGCAACAAACAAAATGATTAGGAATGTGGATGTGTCCGTGGCCGCCCTTATGCAACCTAGTGAACCGGTAGCTAGTTTTCCGCTAGCTCCAAATTTTTCAATGTATAAGGAGGCGGTTGGACAGAGTGAGAATGTGAGAGGATTTCCAAATCAAACCTACCCATACCCAATTGAACCCAACAGCTCCAATTTTCAAACATGTGTCCAAAATGATGAGTTGTGTGACTTTGTAGTGCTTGATTTGCCAGATTGTGAAGAATCCCTTTCGAGTGAAACCACACTTAATCCTTTCGATCTGTACACCTCCAATCTAGAACCTGAATTGATAAATATCCATGCTTTTGATGAGGTGTCAGAAAAAATTGATTTTCACTTGATTGAGGAGATAGACGCCGGGAATATTTTGGATGATGAACCAGTAGATTTGATTGAAATTTTATTTCCAATTCATCATCCCGAGTCATTAAATGTTTCTCCCGAACTTCATATGCGTCTTGATTTTGATGATAATGGCATGGATGAGTTAAATATTGAGGAAAATTATGAGGATAGTATTGAGGAGAGTATTGAGGATAATATTGAGGTTGAACCATTTTTGTTTGATGTGTCGGATTTTCCAATTCATCCTCTTGAACCTTTAACTAAATCACCCTCCCTCCTTTCCATCGTTCCGACCACGCCTAATATCATGCTTGAAGACTGTGAGCTTGAAAAAATTTCCTTTGAATCTGACACAGTTCTCCCAGCCGATAACACTTATGAGTGTTTCACTTTTTCGGACGATGTTGAAGACTCACCACCCGAGTTTGAGTCCTTTGAATTTTTAGATGAGTTAGTTGAACCATCAGACTCGGTTGCTTACAGTCATTTCAAACCATTGATGGAGTCTTTCAAGTTCGAGACAGTTTACTACGGTAAGAATGAGACTATCCCTAATTCACTCCCTTTCGTCCTTCCTATCGTTCCGACCTTACGAGAGACCGTTACGCTTTCATCTCCAATACCAAGTTCGGCGTACCCATGCTTTCTTGCGAATCTTGAGGGATTTGACCCCATTTCTCGACGGGTTGATAGGTTAGCACAATCGCTTTTAACACATCGGACATCACAAATTGTGCTAATTTATTCACTCAATTTACACCCTCAAGATCGTACTCCACTTCTTTCTCCTTTCCGCCATTCTTCTCCTCCACCGAGACAATATTCTACCCTTCTTCCCACACGGTCTCGTGTGTTTCTCATTTCTTTCATCTACATCCCATTATTTCACCAACTCGGCCATTACCAAGATAATATATTTGAATGGTTGGTGCTAACCTTTGGCTTGTGTAAGGCCAAGCTTAAGTTTAGGGGGAACTATGTATATATTTTTTTTTGTTTTCTTTTTCTATAAAAAAATAACAAAAAAAATTTCAAAACAATAAAAAAAAATTATAAATAAATAAACAGGGGAGTGCCAGCATTTTGACCCTCTTGGCGTAGCATGACAGTGAGGGCACTGTCAAGTTTAAGTTTGGGGGTATGCTCGGTACGTCTTCTTCCTTCGCATTCATTTGTACATATATTTTTGCATTTGCATACTTATTTGAAAACCCATAAAAAATTGAAAAATTGAAAAATTATAAAAGTTATTGTATTCAATTTTGGCTTATTTGACTAGAGTTTGACAAATAGGTTAACTAGCTAGGAACTACTAGATCTTAGACTTAGTAAATTAAAAACCCTAAAAATAACCTTCCTTAAAGTTTAACAGTAGAGAGTATGTGTCTTTATAGTTTATTTAGAAATAGGCAAATTTTGGGTTCAATTCTTGGGCTAAGTCGAAACAAAGGAAGAGTATTGATATCTTTATTAGAGTATAAGTTTGAAAAATAATTCCTTGCTTAAGTCTAGATTCTGAAAATGTATACCCTACATTTGCACAATCACGCACCATGAAACTTAGAATAGTAGAGGAGACCTTGAAATGCTCTTGTCTAAAGTCCTCAGTACGAAGAAAATGAAAAATATATATATATATATATAAGTGTGAATAAAGAATAAAAAAAAATGGACACTGGTTTTTGTGATTACTTAAGGCTGCAAAAATAGAAAAATATTTAGCGAGGGTGCTTCATCACCTGGTGCCTTAGACCAACTGGTTTGGGAGTCACTGCTAAAAGCCTTGGGTGTTGCAAGACTAGGAATTACGCTTTAAAGTGCAAACGCATTTTGTAATCGGTCGTTGGTACCTCAAGAAGTATTAACGATCGCATGAAGGATGTGTAAGCAAAATTCATTTAAATTCACCAATTAATTAGTGCTTTGGACAACGGACAAGGGTATGATTGCTTGATTTGAATTTCCAAGTGTAGGGGTGATTTATACACACACGTGGGGATATGTGATTGGAGTTTAGATGAGAGAAAGGAGTGAAGAATAGAACTTGTATCTTTAGTAGAATTGATAAAAATTCCTAAGTGGAGATGGAATCCTAAAAGGAAAACTTAAGAAATGCTGAAAGCTAAGTAGGTCTGCAGAACATATATAATCTTAAGTTAGATGATGAGGAAGTGTGAAGAATATGGGCGGATAATTTACGAGTCGACGATAATAGAATTCCTTGTTAGAAAACCTAATTGGAGAATTAAAGTCGAAAAGCCAAATTGATAGGATTTTGTGGGTAGTGTCTGCTGAAAACTCTCAGGAGACAACACTCCTCCTACTAGGGACACTTAGAGGTTTAACGGCTTGTTGCATGAGCTCAGGGCAATCGCGTTTCCCTGTGAAAGTGCGGTTAGGTTTTTGTCGAGAATAAAAAATAAGTTTGCTCAAGGACGAGCAAAAGGTAAGTTTGGGGGTATTTGTTCATACTATAACATTGCATTATTATATTCCCCATTCTTAGTCATTTTACAAATAAACAGGTGCTTTTGACGCATGTCTGCTACTTATTACAGGTTACAGGTTCTTGGAGCGAAAACAGTGAAAAATACAAAAGACGACACAAAAAAAGGACTTTGACAAACAAATAGAAGGATCTTAATCAAGCCTACACAAAAGATCAGTACAAGGCAACGCAAGGTCCAAGATTACAAAGCAAACGGTTAAAAGTCCACTGCAATTGTTCACTGGAGATCTGGAAGAAATAGAGAAGCCAAATTGAATAAAGATCCAAAGAAATAAACAGCCCAAGAATCCCAGAATCAGTTCCAAAATTTCCAGATATAAAATTTTACCAAAGCTTGGAGTCTACTTTGACTAGGTCTTCCTAAGGATATTTTGGTAAATGTAGACGTGCGAATCAATTGTAACCTAGGGTTTCCTATCCTCTATAAATAGGAACTCTAAATCACTGTAAAAGCTATGCCTCCTTTTAATAATAAATTTGAGAATTCTTTATGGAAAGCATCGGTGCCTCTTTTTAATACATGAATTCAGATCTGACAACCTGCGTTGATGTTTGGAGAGAGACATCTGTAAGTAGTTTTATTTAATTGCTCTAGTTTAGATTTTAATTCTTTTCCCTAGGTAGATTTGATTCATTGCCGTAGATAATTGTTTAGAGTTAGATTTGGGGAAGGCTTTTGAGAGATGAGATCTCTCATCCCTTTCTTGCCCATTATATATTTACAATAGGACTCCATGCATACACGCACACACCGCGCCCTACGGCACCCTACCCCTCGAGGTAGCGGTGATACCGTAGTGTAAAAGCCCGGTTGCGCGCGTTTTCCATAGAGGTTAGGGTAAGGATCTTTAAAGGAAGGACAAGAACCTAGAGGAAGGAAGACCCTCCTAAATGGATCTAATCCCCTTTATTGATAATTACCATAACTCCTCATAGATCTTCATTTGGGTATAGAAAGCGTTGAGATTTACTTACATTTCCAAACCATCCCTAAACCTAACCCTAACAAAACTAGATCTAGATAATCATAGTATAGAATAATTAGGTTTTTAGATTTAATAATCAATCCGAACACCCTTCGGAATTAACTCGTTAGCGCGATTAGGAGATTCACAACATCCCTATGGACCGACCCGTACTCACCGGGTAGTTTCATGCGACGCCATTCTTGATTGCGGTTATAGATAGTTTTTGAGATCATTCAGTAGCCCTCCGACATTTCAGATAAGTAATACTTAGTATTCGTGCTACATTTGTTGGCTTTCGTCAAGGCGTAGTGTGCGGTAGCTAACTATTGCTTATCTGCAGCATATGATGCGATTAGGTTAGGGTAGTCGTACGGCTTTGTTGGCTTTCTGATTGAAAGAGATTTTTAGACAAAGAATATTTAACTGCAATCAAGAATGGCGTCGCTTGGTAGCTAGCCAGTGAGTACGGGTCGGTCCATAGGGATGTTGTGTATTTTCTAATTTGTTCTTACGAGTTAATTCCAAATGGTGTTGGATTGTTTATCACTAAAACTAAGTTGATTTATACTAGGATTAGAATCTTACTAGGGTTAGGTTTAGGTTAAGTTTGGAAATTAAAGATTTCCCACCGCTTTCAATGCCCTAATTTAGATCTCTTTAGGTGTTATGGTAACAATTAATAAAAGGGATTAGTGCCATTGGGAAGAAACGATGTTTCTTCCTCTAGTTTTTTGTCCTTTCTTTCTTAATTCTTACACTAACCTCCATGGAAAACATACGCAACCAGTCGTTTATACTACGGTATCACCGTTACCTCATGGGGTAATGTGCCGTAGGGAACGGTGTGTGTGTGTATGCATGGAGTCCTATTAATTATATGTGATGGGCAAGAAAAGGGTGAGAGATTTTCATCTCTCAAGCCTTCCCTATTCCTAACCCTAACAAGTAAGGAATCACTCACTCATTAGGGAATTGATAAACATGTTCTAACTAATTTAACTAGGGCAAATAAGAAAAAATTATACTAAGGCAGAAATAAAATTAACTAGGGCAATGAAATAAAAGTCTTACTTTATTTGATGGCTCTCTCCAAACATTTACTCCGAATTACAATTCTGAATAGATGAAATAAAAAGAGGCATACCTCAAAAAGAGGTTTAGGGTTTTATATATAGATCATAGAAACCCTAGGGTTATAATCGATTCACATCTGTATTTACAATTTTACCCCTAAAGAAGACTAGTCAATGCGGCGCCAGCTGCCACAGAATTTTTGCACCGACACGGGCGACGCACGGCCGCGGATCCACGGCCAAGAGCCAGGTTTGGCCGCGGTTCCGCGGCCATAAAGGGGTCTTGTTGGCTGAGTTTTCTTGGGTTGATTCTGGTTGCATTTTGCTTCTCGTTTCTTCACTTGGTTCTTCAAAATGTCTTCTAGTTCTCTTCCAGATTTCCACAGTGAATAATGTAGTGGATTTTACCGTTCGCTTCGTGTCAAAGTCTTGAACCTTGCGCTGCCTTTGTTCTTTGTGGAATTGTCCATTGATCTTCGTCTATTCTCCAAACTGTAGGCTTGATCAAGATTCTTCCATTTGTTGGTCGTAGTCTCACTTTTGTATCATCTTTTCATCTTTTTCACTATTTTTGTTCCGAAAACCTGTAACCTGCAACTTTGTAGCAGACATGGATCAAAAGCACCTGTTTATTTGTAAAATGAATAAGAATGGGGAATATAATAATGCAAAATTATGATATGAACAAATACCCCCAAACTTATCTTTTGCTCGTCCTCGAGCAAACCTAGTTTTTATTCTCGAAAAAGACCTAGCCTCACTTTCGCAGGGAAACGCGATTGCACTGAGCTCGTGCAACAAGCCGTTAAACCTCTAGGTGTCCCTAGTAGGAGGAGTGTTGTCTCCTGAGGGTTTTCAGCGGCTACTACAAAATCCTATCAATTCGTCCTATTAACTTTTATTCTCCAATTAGGTTTTCCAACAAGGAATTCTATTATCTTCAACTCAGAAATTATCAACCCGTATTTTTCACGCTAATTTAACTTAAGATTATATATGTTTTGTAGATTTATTTAGCTTTTAGGATCTTTTAAGTTTTCCTTCTAAGGTTCCATCTCAACTTAGGAATTTCTATCATCTCTACTAAAGATATAAGCCCTATATTTCATTCCTATCTCTCATCTAGACCCCAATCATATACCCCTACGTGTGTGTATGAATCACCCCTACACTTGGAAATTCAATTCAAACTCTTATACTCTTGTCCATCGTCCAAAGTATTTTTAGTTGGTGAATTTTTAGATGAAATTGCTCACACATCCTTCATACGACCGTTAATACTTCTTGAGGTATTAACGACCGATTACAAAATGTGTTTGCACATTAAGGCGTACTTCCTAGTGTTATAACACCTAAGGCTTTAGCAGTGACTCCCAAACCAGTTGGTCTAAGGCACTAGGTGATAAAGCACCCTCGCTAAATATTTTTTCTATTTATACAGCCTTAAGTAATTACAAAAACCAGTGTTCATTTTTTTTATTCACACTTGTATTTTAATTTTATTTCCCTTTATACTAAGGACTTTAGACAATAGCATTTCAAGGTCTCTTCTACTATTCCAAGTTTCAAGGTTCGTGTTTGTGCAATTTGTAGTGTATATATTTTCAGAATATAGACTTAAGCTTATGAATTATTTTTCAGACTTATACTTCAAAAAAAATATCAATACTCTTCCTTTATCTTGACTTAACCCAAGAAGTGAACTAAAAATTTGCCGATTTCTAAGTAAACTACAAAGACATATATTTTCTACCGTTAAATTTTAAGAAAGGTTATTTTTTATTATTTTTAATTTACTAAGTTGAGAATCTAGTTTTTCCTAGCTAGTCAACCGTCATGTCAAACTTAGGTCAAATATTGCGAAAAATGAACTTTTCAATTTTTATAATTTTTGAAATTTTTCAATTTTTTATGGATTTTAAAATAAGTATGCAAATGCAAAAATATACACATGAATGCGAAGGAAGAAGGCTTACTGAGCATACCCCCAAACTTGAACTTGACAGTGTCCTCACTGTCAGGCTATACCAAGAGGGTCAAAACTGCCGGCACTCCCCTGTTTATTTTTTTATATTTATTTTATTGTTAAAAAAAACAAAATATATATACAACAAGGTCCCCCCAAACTTAAGTGAAACAGTGTTTTCACTGTTTTAAGCGTTTAAAGTTCAGAGTTAGGGAGGAGAAAAATCAAACTATACAAGACCTTACACAAGCCAAAAGTTAGCAACAACCATTCAAAAATTTTATCGTTATAATGGTATGGTTGGTGAAAGAATGGAGTGTAGAGGAAAGAAATGAGAAGCACACGAGACCGTGTGGGAAGAAAGGTGGAATATGGTCTCGGTGGAGGAGAAGAATGGCAGAAAAGAGAAAGAAGTGTAGTACGAACTTGAGGGTGTAAATTGAGTGAATAAATTAGCACAATTTGTGATGACCGATGTGTTAAAAGCGATTGTGCTAATTTATCAACCCGTTGGGAAATGGGGACAAATCCCTCAAGATTCAGAGAAAACATGGGTACGTTGAACTTGGTAAACCATCCATTGAAAATGGAAGCGTGACGGATTGTTGTGCGGTCGAAACGATCTCGAACTCGAAGGATTCCATCAATGGTTCGAAATGACTGTAAGCAACCGAGTCTGATGGTTCAACTAACTCATCTGAAAATTCAAAGGACTCAAACTCGGGCTGTGAGTCTTCAAAATCGTCCAAAAAAGTGAAACACCCGTAATCGTTATCGGTTGTGAGAACTGTGTCAGATTCAAGGAGGAACGCACTAGTGGCGTCAATGTTGGTTATATGTATGCCCTAGAGGCCATTATATGATAGTGGATGTATTTATACATGTATATATATATATATACTCAGTGTACATTCTTGCTCGACATGATAGTATGCTATTTGGTTCTTCTTTATCTGACATGTTGATTTGATCATGCTTTTATTCATTCACACATGTTGATAAAGCCCTGAGGATATAGGCTTGACTACTGTGATTATGATAGAGATCATACTAGTAGGACATCTGTAGTTTATAAGCATATCCTGGAATGTCCCTAGTCGTAGGTGTATCGAGACGGGGCATCGATATACCAGAGTAGACTAGCGTATATGATACTAGACCCATACGATGGGCGATGGATGTTCCCACATTCATCGATGTTTGACATCGAGATCGTATACGGGTGCTCAGTGGTGACTGGGTACACTGGACGGACTCACCGAGAACTCCTATATGGAATTATATCTATCGTCGGATAGCAGTTCTCAGGTGACACTGGTGCAGGTTAGTCTGTAGACCCGAGATCGTCATAGAGTCTTATGTGTTCTCCCACTGTACTTTGATTACCACCCTACCACGGCTCTATTGAGTCGTGCAAACAGGTGGCCGTTGGGTACAGTCCTGAGACACACGAAGGCGATGAGCGATAGGAGGGGTTTCATCTCTCCCGGTATTGGGAGTTGATGCTGTGCTGTGCTCGACTGGCTATATCAGCAAGTCCCTGGCCAGGGCTGTTGAGATTTACCGATAAGTGCTATCAGTAGTTTCTCGATCTGTTATAGACCACTCATCGGCACGACTTATTGAGTTATTGAGGTCGACGTTACCATCCCTAGACTCGATATGCAGCATATCTGACGAAGAGACCGGATTGTACGGTAGTGTTGCCAGTTGGCTCGACGGGAATTATGACAGGTTCGCTTGTTTTCTTCTGATCGCTCAATACCCGGGTGGCCGTTACGTTTAGCTGACCACTTGCGGCTTGGGGGTGCTTGATATGATCATCACCCACTGCCGGCGTATTGACGAGTCTTAGAGTCCCACAATGGAGTAACCTAGTCCAGGCGAAACGTTGTGGTGCGCATATGCGATATGCGCATGAACCCGGTTAAAATGAGCGTATGAGATACCGCATATTAATCGGGCGGTTTGCTTTTGGTCGGGTCGTATGCGATATGACCGATTTGCTAAATCAAGTGTTGATTTATCATTGACCATTAGTTTCTCACTTGAAATCGTTTCTTGTCTTTTTGTTGTATGCATGCATGTATGCATTCATTCTTATTCATGCACATATGGATGTGCATGCACACATACATGCATACATCATTCTATCATGGTTGTTGATATAGTGGATGGTGGCAATATAAGACTCACACCCTTTATAAAATATATGGATATTATTTTTGGAAAAGAAAAATGAAAATGGAAATTGTTTCATGGTTTAATATTATATTCTTTCATTAACCCTTTTGTTTAACCATGATTTAATTTCTATGGTCATTTTTGTTCCAAACTAAAATATCTAGATATTTTATAACCTTGGTTAAGAATGAGAGATAGAAAATATATATATTCTCTTTTCTCATTTTTATTTTAAAAGCTTATCATTATCTTGAGTTTTATAAGCCATCAACTTCTTCCTCCTTTCTCTCTTGCTCTCTAGTTTTCTCAAGTGAGCAAAAGAGTTACCAAGTTAAGATTTTGAAGTGAGAAAACCAACCACAACACCATTCTACACTAGTCTTGCCCATTAGTGTAGAGTGTTAGCTTCCATTTCTTTTCTTGATCTAGTGAAGCTTCAAGTTTAGACAAAGAGGACTCCGGGTGGATCGTCGTGGACCTAGAGGATCTCAAGCGGACCTTTTTCCAACCCTCAAGTAGCCAAGGAGTCTAGCGTAGGGAGCTACAAAGGTTGTACTCTCAAAACCCTAGCTTTTACTACTTGTGTTTGTGTTAAGTTATGTTGCCCTAATTTTTCTAGCATGATCCTTATGATTGTTTCTTTAGCACCATCTAAATTTAAAATATGGCATGTGTGTTGCCTCCAAACTCTTGTAGTGGTGCTGTAGCAAACCCTTCATGGTATCAGAGACAAGCTAGAGCCTTAGGCGATGTTTAGGCGAAGATAAAACTCCGATCGAACCCCGAAATACGCATTTTAACCCTTCTCTGTACATTTTTTTAAAACTGTGTTTTTTCAGAATTAAAAATACTTAAAAAATTCAGCAGGCAAATCTAAGCAATACAGTAAAAAACGACGCCATGATACATATATACCGCCGCGGAACCGCAGCCATACCTCGCTTGGGCCGCGGATCCACGGCCGTACAGAAGCGATATGGCCTACTTTTTATACAGTAATGTTAGTATCTGCTTATACATATTTTTGGGTATTTTTAATCTGACTCAAGTGTTGAGTGTTCTGGGAATTATTTTGGATTCGTTGATTCGATCAGAATATTTAATTTCGTGCTGTTTTCGGATAATTTAGAAAGTATTAAAAAGTTCGAACGGATATCATTAACTCACTTTTTCCCAGCACGAAAAACTTTCTAGTGTTGAATTTTTTCTCGAGTTTAAATCTTTCGGAAATACGTTCAAGTAACGTGGTGGACCCTCTAAAAGAACACAAACCTTAACTCGATTATGTGACCGTCTGAACTGCCTCTAAACCTTAGAGTTTGGGGCAGTACGGCGTGCCACATGTGAGGCGTTGACTTGACCCTTCTACGGCTGGACCGCTGCTACTGTGACATGTTCCGGGATTTTTGAACTCCGCTCAAGTGTTGAGCTATTAAGGAATCTTAGGTATTTGATTATTCGATCGGAAAGTTTAATACTGTCTATTTATCTGGAATTTGATACAATATGTGGAATTCATATAGTTAGGCATGAAATGCGAAGTATGTGATATTTCAGATTTGTAATGTCTAAAGTGATTGTGGATTCCAAATGTTGTAGTTTTACACTTTTTTTTCTGTGACCGTAAGTGTAGTATGTCGCATATCGCCAGTTTCGTTGCTATATATCAACGACAATCGGGGTACGCATGCTTACTTACGTTGATGATATATGTTATTATGTGTTGCTGAGATATGATGTGCAGGATTGTCGCAATTGAATAGCCAGGGGGTTTTATGTGAGATGAGAGTTTTCTTTTCATTCATGTAAAATTCAAATGTAATGTAATATTCTTTTATTTGGGGCATTTCCGGGTTGAGGTTGATATCACCAGTGTTGTATATTATTTACTTTTCCGCATTAGGATAGACCCAAGGAGGGGAGCACAAGTGACCGGGTTCTGGAGTTCAGTGGGAGGCCATCTCGAGGAGTCGAGACCGGGTCTCCTAAACTTCAGAATTGGTAGGGTCGCTTGCCGCTCTCGTAGGGGTCTAGGGGTGTGGGCTTGGCTATTCATCGCGACTGTGGAATCCGTATTTTCTATTGATTGGCTAAATACTAAATACGGACGTCCTACTATATCCTGTATTATCATTTGTGTGTTTCTGCTGCCTGTATTCTGTGATGTAATATCTGAGACGAATGATATATTATATATATGATATATAGTAGACGTTGCTTATGTTTTACACCCACGCTAGTCCCGTCCCGGTATGCCGTTAGTTAAGTAACCTAACGGTGCATAACGGAACATTGCGGCGAATGCGGATGGCATAAGCGTACGTTGTATTTTCGTTTCTTTTCTGTGATTGGCTTAAGGACTTAAATGATGGGACTACATTAATATGATTAATGAAAATAAAATAAACCTAAAAAGATATTGTAGAATCGGATTTGAAAACCACTCGGCTCTTTATGAAAAAGCTACATTTCAAAACTGCGGAGCTCAAGCCACTCCTTTTGAAAACCATTTGATTCTACGACGATATCAAGTTCAAAGCGTTAAAGATTTTCTTAAAAATCATCCGCAACCCTCCGTCATTTTAGGAATTAGAGTACTTAGTATTCATGCTACAATTGTTGACTATAGTTATGGCGTAGTGTACGGTAGCTAAGTGATGTCTTCCTACACTGCATATGATGCAGATTAATTAGAACATTCATATGACTTTGTTGACAATAGTTAAGGGTCATGTGGGTGGGTCTAATTAATCAAGAAATGACGGGTAGAACTTGACTAGTACTTATGATTTGTTGACCATAGTTAAGGTCATAGGTACTAGGGGTAAAAACCACATTGGGAATTTCAAGTGTTGAGATTTGCAATGAGATTGCATACTTTCCATATGATGGTTGGATCCCGATCCCACTGTGGGCAATAGTTGCTCCCAGGAGAGTTTTGCAGTTTAAAATTAGCTAACCCATTAGGTGTCTAGAAAGGTGTTAACGGGGCTACGCCTCTGGGAAAACGAGGTTTACTTTAATTAGGTCCGTGCGAAAGCACGGGGAACCTCCCTCAAGTACCGACACTGGCCTGGCTGAACGGTTGGCGAAGTTGTAGACTGTAATTAATCCTGGCTAGTTTTTTTTTTAAGGTTTGAAAGAAAAACTTGATTAAAGCAGTGGGAGATATCGATTAGACAAGATAATAACCAATCTGATCTTTGCAAGAGCTTTCGCTGAGTGTATTCTTTTCTCTCTCTTAATGGCAGATAACAATGACAGGACTCAAGCTTCTGTTAGTTATATGTATGCCCTAGAGGCCATTACTGTACATAGGATGTATATTGTAGTGGATGCTGGGACATATATAGGGAGGACTTTCTTGCTCGACATGATAGTATGCTATCTGGTTGAACTTTACCTTAACGTGTATACTGATTGTCTCTCTGTTACATGTTGGTAAAGCCCTTAGGATGTGTGCTTGACTACCTGGACTATGATGCGGATCATACTAGTGGGGACATGGTAGTCCATAAGTACATCCTTCAAAGTCCCTAGTCGAGGGTGTATCGAGACGGGGCATCGATATACCAGAGTAGACTAGCGTGTACCTTCTCGACCCATACAGATGGGCGATGGATGATCCCATATCCATCGGTGTTTGACATCAGAGGAGATATACGGGTGCTCAGTAGAGACTGGGTACACTGGACGGACTCGCCGAGAACTCCCAGATGGTATTATACCTCACGTCAGATGGCAGTTCTCTGGTGACACTGGTACAGAGTAGTCTGTTGACCCGAGATCGTCATAGAGTCTTGTGTGGTTCCCACTGTGCTTTGATTTCCATCTTACCACGTCCAAGAGGGCGTGCAAAATGGTGGTTTTTGGGTACAGTCCCGAGTCACATGGAGGCAATGAGCGATAGGAGGGGATTCGTCTCTCCCGGTATATGGGGGTTGATGTTGTACTGTGTTCGATCGGCTATAACAGGAAGTCCCTGGCCAGGGCTGCTCAGAGAATTACTGGTAAGTGTTACCAGTAGTTTCTCGACCCATTATGAGCCTCATATCGACACGACTTATTGAGCTATTGGGGTCTGACGTTTACCACCCCTAGGCGAGATATGCGACATATCAGACGATCAGACCGGACTGTACGGTAGTGTTACTGGTCGGATTCACTGGAGTGTGAGCGGGCTTGCTCGTCGATCTTCAGATCGCTCAATACCCGGGTGGCCGTTACGTTTAGCAGACCGCTTGCGGCTTGTGGATGTTTGATATGATCATCATCCGCTGCCGGCGTATTGACGAGTCTTTAGAGTCCTACACAGAGGTTTCCTGGCTCAAGCGAAACGAAATAGGAGCGCATATGAGATATGTGCGGGACCGAGAATAATGCGTGTATGTGATACCGTATTCTATTCTCGCGATAAATATATCGAATGGTTGTATGCGATATAACCTAGTTATCGATTCAAGCGTTGATTCGATAAGCCGATATATTAGATACCAGTCGGTTATGTGCGCATGACCGGATCATTGAATCAAGTGTTGATTTAATGATTTAATGCATATTTATATATTTGATATATTACTTTGCATCAACTAGTATCGGTTTACTTAAGATGGATTTTCTCGCTCGGGTGTGCACATTACATATGCGATATGATTTTGTGTACTTGATTGTATCATGTTTGATGATACAAGTTTACTTGGTTAAGTGCAAAGAATAAACCATGGTTAAAAGAATGGTTAGGGTTTTATTTTCCATTACTTATTTATTCATTTATTTATTTGTTTATTCACTTTGGAAAATAAAAAGAAAAGAGAAAAGAATGGTTGCTAGATTTGGAGTTTAGTTGAAGCTTCATGAAGCTTTGATAAAGTCAACCATACTTATCTCATCCTTAACCCTAACCATTCACACTAACCATGATTCATTCTCTACACTTGACCATGGTTAGAATTATGATAAGAATTCATTTTCTTTTCTTTTTCTATTATCTTATCATAACAATATTCTTCTTCTTCTTCATTCTTCAAGTGAAGAAGCTTAAGCTCCATCAATGGTGATTGTTGGAAATGAGTGAGAAATCCAATTCTAAAGTTAACCCACCTCCTATTTCTTCATCCTCTACCTCTTGCCAAGTAGTAGAGTGTGTTTCCTTCACAACTTTTCACGGTTTGGTGAAGGTGGAGCTTGATCTTGCGATGCCTCGACGTAGATCATCTTCGGCATGGACATCGACGACCTAGCTTGCCCATTCTCCGACGAAGCCGACTCTAGAGCCCGGATTTGATTTGGACAGCGGAGACGACATCGTTGTGGAGCCATGGAGGTGGAGCACCGGATCTACAAAGGTTGTATTTCCGTATCTTTTAGTTAAGTGTTAACTAGTTAGCTTGTTCGCCTAGACATCTAGCAAACGATCCGTACTTTAGGGTTTGTAGGCACCATAATTTTTGAAATTGCCATGGTTGATGGCTTGGGAGACCTCACTAGAGTGCCTAGGAACCCTGCAGTGGTATCAGAGCCTAGCTAGAGCCTTAGGCGATGCGTAGACGGAGTTTGAAGTCCGATCGAACCGAAACCCAAACCTTAGAATGCTCTCTGTACTTTTTTGAAATTCGTGGATTTTTGAGAATTAAAAATATGCAGAAAAATCAGCAGGAAATTATAAGAATTACGGTGCAAAAATTACCTAATGATCTTTCTAAAGTGCGGCGGAACCGCGGCATTAGAGTGCTAATGCGGCCCTTCCGCCGCACTTTTGTCTTATTAGGCATTCAATTTTGCACAGTAATTCCTATTTTGTAGTGTTGGTTTTCCTGGAATATTTTTTTTCTGAAATCAAGAGTTGAGCATTTTTGGGTTGTATTGGGAATCAAAGATTCGATCGGGGTTTCAAATTTTGTCTATGTGGCTTTCCGGATAAATTTTAGAATATGTTAAAAAGTTCGACCGGATATAAATACCCAATTTTTCCCCTGTCGGGAAATTTCCAAGTGTTGGATTTTTCCGTAGTTTGACGACGTTCTAAGTAGTGCAAGTAACGCGATGGTCCCTCTAGAAGACACAAACCTTAACTCGATTATGTGACCGTCTTGAACTGCCCTTTGAACCTTCGGGTTTGGGGCAGTACGGCGTGCCACATGTGAGGCGTTGGCTTGACCCTTCTACGGCTGGACCGTTGGTACTGAGGCACGAACGGAATGTTGTTAGACTTATTTCATGTGTTGAGCTGTATCGGGAAAACTTGGGTGTTCGATTGTTCGATTGGAAAGTTTAACATTTTCTATTTATCTGGAATGGGATACAATAATTGGAATTCACAATAAGTTATATGATAACTGAATGAATGTTATAAACATAGCAATTTAGTCTCACTTGATCGGTTGCCACGGAATTTTGATATGATCAAAAGTCCGTCGCAATCACGTAGCGTACGCGGATACTCGCCGGGTAAACTTAATAGACAGCCTCACTCCATAGCCCCGACCAAGTGACTGTAGGAGAACCCCATCGCCGAAAGCATCCCTCCGGGTGCTCGCGGTAGCGGTGTTCCGCCTTGGTGCACTTCGTCGACGGTATCGGGGGTGCGGCCGCCTACTGAAGTTTGCGACGAGCATTCGATCAGGATGCCGGGAATCTTGTTGAATTGCCCGACTTGATATTGAAAAGTGTTTTCGATTTTGAGACTAAAATGCGGGGTTTATAATTGTTAGGCATGTGATGTCTAAGTAATTCATTTGGTCAGGCATGCGATGTCTGAGGTGGTTGCGGATTCCAACTGTTGTAGTTTTACACTTTCTTTTTTGTGACCGTAAGTGTAATGTGTGATATCGCCGGTTTCGTTGCTATATGTCAACGACAATTGGGATGCGCATATTTACTTACGTTGATGACATATGATGTTATGTGTTGCTGGATATGTTATATTGGATCGTCGTGTTTGAATAGCCGGGGGTTTTTATGTGAGATGAGTGTTTTTCATTTTCATTCATGTAAAAACTTGTATGTAATATTCTTTTATTGGGGCGCTTCCAGGTTGCGGGAGTTGTCACCTGTTGTATATTATTTACTTTTCCGCACTAGGATAGACCCAAGGAGGAGGGCACAAGTAACCGGGTTCTGGGGTCCAGTGGGAGACCAACTCGAGGAGTCGAGTCCGGGTCTCCTAACCCTAGAATTGGCAGGGTTTCTTGCCGCTCTCGTAGGGGTCTTGGGGTGTGGGTTTGGCTATTCATCACGACCGTGGAATCCGTGTTTTATACTGGCTCGTATTGAAAACACGGACGTCCTAGTATATCCAATATTTCATATGTTTCTTCTGCTGCGATATCTGTGATGTGATCATGTGATGTTCTGTGATAGATACAGTATATAGTATATATGATATATTATATAGACGTTACTTATGTTTTACACCCGCGCTAGCCCTGCCCTGCTCTGCCGTTAGTTACCTAACCTAACGGTGCACGAGGGGACATTGAGGCGAATGCGGATGGCATAAGTGTACGTCATATCTATCTGTGATGATTAGGTACATTAAATGATGGGACTTCATTAATGTGATTAATGAAATAAAAGAAACCTAAGATGTTGTAGAATCGAATTTCAAAATAAAACAAGTAGCTACAGTTCTTGCTTTGCATAGCGGTATATGTGATATATCCTGCACCTTATTCGATGAGGAAAGGACCGAGATCCCTTCACCGGGAGTGACTCCTTTAGCAATAACTGGCAGATGCTACACACTCGGTTTGTCTTTTGATTGCTTTTAAGTGTTTTTGCTTTGCACAGTGATATATACGATATATCCCGCACCTCATTCGACGAGGAAAGGACCGACGATCCCTTCACCGGGAGTGACTCCTTTAGCAAAACTAGAAAAGCCTCAAAAGCACTCCATTTTTAAAAATCATTTGATTCTACAACGATATCAAGTTCATTACGCAATAGGTTTTCAGAAAAACCTGTCGTAGCCCTCCGTCATTTCAGATAAGTACTAGTTAGTATTCGTGCTACGTTTGTTGACTATGTTAAGGCGTAGTGTGCGGTAGCTAATTAGTGCTTATCTGCATAAGCATATGATGTGATTGGATTAGGGTAGTCGTGCGACTTTGTTGACTATGTTAAGGGTCGTGCGGGTGGGTTTAATTCAATCGGGAAATGACGGGTTGAACTTGACTAGCACTTATGATTTGTTGACTATGTTAAGGTCATATAGCTGCTAGGGGCAAAATATTATCGGGAATTTCAAGTGTTGAAATTTGCAATGAGATTGCATACCTTCTATGAGATAGTTGGATCCCGATACCCGCTGCGAGTAAGTGTTACTCCTGGGAGAGTTTTATACATTACAATTAGCCGATCAAGTAGGTGTCTAGAAAGGTGTCAACGGGGTTATGCCTCTGGGAAAACGAGGTTTACATTAATTAGGTTCGTGCGAAAGCACGGGGGACCTCCCTCAAAGTACCGACACTGGCCTGGCTGAAAGATTGGCGAACTTGTAGTGTGTAATTAATCCCGGCTAGTCTTTCCTTTTAGGGTTTGAAGGAAGATTTGATAAAAAGCAGTGGGAGCCATCCTGATTAGATAAAATAATAACCAATCTATTCTTGACAGAGCGCACGCTGAGTGTTTTCTTCTCTCTCTCTCCAGGTAGCGACCATATCACGCCTTAATCAAGATAATAATACGGATTATTGACCGAACCCGCTTGTTATACTGAGCTGGGGAACGTTGGTCCCGCTCCAACTTATAATTGTTATAAGACAGAGCAGGAAATTGGGGAATACCAGATTTCCCGTGCCGCCCAAACGAAGAGAGTGCATGTTGATGCATCATCTTCGGGTGTATTCATTATACAGAACTGTTTCTCAGTATCCTTTACGTCCTGGGTATGTGATACCAGATCAGGATCCCAGATATGTAATTTGTTACATAGGGCTACAGATAGGTAGAGAACTGAGAACGGGTGATAAGTTTCATGAGGCAGAAAACGGGGCAAGTGTTGCAGCCAAGTCTGTCGGTCACTGTCACCCTGTATTATTACAATACATTGATTCTGAACGAATGTTGTTAGATACCGAACCTGATATACAAAATCATATCACTCTCTTTATTAGTAAAGAAATGATAAAATTTTGTATTGTTGGATAATGTTTTGAACATTTCCTATATCAAAAGTTGATCGGTTCAGGCACGTTATCTAAAAGCATTGATGTTCTAAATCAAACTACAGATCTAAGTATACGGAACACACACAAGAGGAAGAGTTCAGAAATGAACGAATTCTTCTTGAGGCATTGTAGACTAGGTCATATCAATGTGACCCGACTAGCTGGAGTTACATATAGATGCATATTTAAATCAGTTTGAATTTACATCTTGTGCAACTCGCCAATCATGTCACAAAGATAAGATGACCATAGCCCTGTTTACTAAGAAATAGAGAAAGAGTTAGTGAACTCTTGGGATGATACATGTTGATGTATGTAGGTCCCCAGTCTACAAATGCCAGGACTGGTTCTTTATACTTCATTACATTCTCTGATAATCTCTCAAGATTCAGACATATGTTCCTGTTGAAACATGAGTCCGAACCTTTTGAGATATTCACAGAATATAAGTTAGAAGTAGAGAACTAATACGGGTATAAGTATTATGTCCTTTGATGTGATCAAGGAGGAGAATACTTGAGCACGGAATTCCTGGATTATTCTAAAGGAGAATAAGATTCTCTCTCAGCATTACTCCTCCGTATACACCATAGCACGATGGTATATCGGGGTGGAGCAGATACACCCTATCTGATATGGTGTGCTCTATGATGAGTACTACTGAGTTACCTATTTCCTTTTGGGAGTTATGCACTTGAGAAGCTGCATACCTATTGAATAAGGTTCTAATCAAATCAGTTGACTACCACTTCATATTTGATATGGAATGGAAAGAGCCCATGTCTTAAGCTAGTTAAGATTTGGGGTTGTCCGGCCTATGTCTAAAAGCAAAATCCGGACAAGCTCGAGGCAAGGTCTGTAATGTAGAACTGGAAAGGTTCCAGCTATACGAACTACAGCAGATGATTTGATAGAACCAAAGGATTCAGTAGAAACCAACGAACCTCAGCCTCTCCGCCGATCTAGTAAGGTTCCTCACCCACCTGAGAGATACTTCTGTTTCTCTATGACAGTGGGAGCGAGGATTACATCATGAGATGATGACCCAACTAGTTTCGAGCTGGCCATCAGGAGTGGGACTCTGTAAGAATGGCTGGATGCTTAGTGATCTGAGATGGAATCCTTATACACCGACAAAGTATGGACTTTAGTTGCTATATCTGAAGGGTTAAATCCCCATCAGGAGCAAGTATATCTTGAGAAGATTACTTGGTGTAGATGGAAAAGTTGAGACTTTCAAAGCTAGACTTGTTAAAGCTTTTCGTCATCGACCAGGCGTGGATAATGATGAAACCTTTTTCAAGTAGCTATGCTTAAGTCCATCCAGATCCTACTTGCCACGGCCTCATACCATGACTGCGATATCTGGTGGTTGGGTGTCTTGACTGCTTTTCTAAATGATGATTTAGAAGAGAGTGTCTATAAGTACACAGCCAGAGGGCTTCGTAGACAGTGGGAGCAGCGAAAACGTGTGCAAGATGCTTTATAGGATAAAGCAGGCGTCGCGGAGTTGGAACATCTGTTTTGATGTGTTAGTCAAACAGTTTGACATCATCAAAATGGTAGATGAACCTTGTATAAACAAAAGGGTAGTAGGGAGTATGGTGACGATCCTCGTAGAGTACGTGGATGACATACTCTTGATAGGGAAAGAGTTTCCTATGCTACGCTCGATCAATCTCCGATTATCACAAAGATTCTCCATAAAGGATCAAAGTGATACCTACTAAATCCTGGATTTTGGATCTATGAGATAGATCTAAATGGATGGTAGAATTCTCACTAGATGTAGTGAGACGGTATCAAATGATCCTGAGGAGAATCACTGGAAGGGTTCCAGGGTGATAAAGACGACTGAATGTCAGTCACAGGCATTGTCTTTACCCTCAGTAAAGGGACGGTATGTTGGAAGAGTTCCAAGCTGGATACCGTGACATACTAGACGATAAAGGCAGGATACATCGCTACTTAAGATGCTACCAAAGAGGCTGTTTGGGTGTATATTGGTTCATGAGATGAACTATGTTCCTACCATTGTGAGACAATGGAGTTGTGGCTTATGCCAAGGAACGCCGGTCCCATCAGTGATCCAGACATATTCTAAGGCAGTATCACTTGATCATGGAGATGTTTGATCTCCAGGGTGATCGAGGTTAGGAGAGTAGACTCAGAGGACAACACGGCGGAACCACTCACGAAGGCCTGTTCCCAGAGAGAGACTTTTATGGGATGGTTGAGTATGAGATACTACAACCACTGCTACAGATGGCCCTAGTGCAAGTGGGAGATTGTTAGTTATATGTATGCCCTAGAGGCCATTACTGTACATAGGATGTATATTGTAGTGGATGCTGGGATATATATAGGGAGGACTTTCTTGCTCGACATGATAGTATGCTATCTGGTTGAACTTTACCTTAACGTGTATACTGATTGTCTCTCTGTTACATGTTGGTAAAGCCCTTAGGATGTGTGCTTGACTACCTGGACTATGATGCGGATCATACTAGTGGGGACATGGTAGTCCATAAGTACATCCTTCAAAGTCCCTAGTCGAGGGTGTATCGAGACGGGGCATCGATATACCAGAGTAGACTAGCGTGTACCTTCTCGACCCATACAGATGGGCGATGGATGATCCCATATCCATCGGTGTTTGACATCAGAGGAGATATACGGGTGCTCAGTAGAGACTGGGTACACTGGACGGACTCGCCGAGAACTCCCAGATGGTATTATACCTCACGTCAGATGGCAGTTCTCTGGTGACACTGGTACAGAGTAGTCTATTGACCCGAGATCGTCATAGAGTCTTGTGTGGTTCCCACTGTGCTTTGATTTCCATCTTACCACGTCCAAGAGGGCGTGCAAAATGGTGGTTTTTGGGTACAGTCCCGAGTCACATGGAGGCAATGAGCGATAGGAGGGGATTCGTCTCTCCCGGTATATGGGGGTTGATGTTGTACTGTGTTCGATCGGCTATAACAGGAAGTCCCTGGCCAGGGCTGCTCAGAGAATTGCTGGTAAGTGTTACCAGTAGTTTCTCGACCCATTATGAGCCTCATATCGACACGACTTATTGAGCTATTGGGGTCTGACGTTTACCACCCCTAGGCGAGATATGCGACATATCAGACGATCAGACCGGACTGTACGGTAGTGTTACTGGTCGGATTCACTGGAGTGTGAGCGGGCTTGCTCGTCGATCTTCAGATCGCTCAATACCCGGGTGGCCGTTACGTTTAGCAGACCGCTTGCGGCTTGTGGATGTTTGATATGATCATCATCCGCTGCCGGCGTATTGACGAGTCTTTAGAGTCCTACACAGAGGTTTCCTGGCTCAAGCGAAACGAAATAGGAGCGCATATGAGATATGTGCGGGACCGAGAATAATGCGTGTATGTGATACCGTATTCTATTCTCGCGATAAATATATCGAATGGTTGTATGCGATATAACCTAGTTATCGATTCAAGCGTTGATTCGATAAGCCGATATATTAGATACCAGTCGGTTATGTGCGCATGACCGGATCATTGAATCAAGTGTTGATTTAATGATTTAATGCATATTTATATATTTGATATATTACTTTGCATCAACTAGTATCGGTTTACTTAAGATGGATTTTCTCGCTCGGGTGTGCACATTACATATGCGATATGATTTTGTGCACTTGATTGTATCATGTTTGATGATACAAGTTTACTTGGTTAAGTGCAAAGAATAAACCATGGTTAAAAGAATGGTTAGGGTTTTATTTTCCATTACTTATTTATTCATTTATTTATTTGTTTATTCACTTTGGAAAATAAAAAGAAAAGAGAAAAGAATGGTTGCTAGATTTGGAGTTTAGTTGAAGCTTCATGAAGCTTTGATAAAGTCAACCATACTTATCTCATCCTTAACCCTAACCATTCACACTAACCATGATTCATTCTCTACACTTGACCATGGTTAGAATTATGATAAGAATTCATTTTCTTTTCTTTTTCTATTATCTTATCATAACAATATTCTTCTTCTTCTTCATTCTTCAAGTGAAGAAGCTTAAGCTCCATCAATGGTGATTGTTGGAAATGAGTGAGAAATCCAATTCTAAAGTTAACCCACCTCCTATTTCTTCATCCTCTACCTCTTGCCAAGTAGTAGAGTGTGTTTCCTTCACAACTTTTCACGGTTTGGTGAAGGTGGAGCTTGATCTTGCGATGCCTCGACGTAGATCATCTTCGGCATGGACATCGACGACCTAGCTTGCCCATTCTCCGACGAAGCCGACTCTAGAGCCCGGATTTGATTTGGACAGCGGAGACGACATCGTTGTGGAGCCATGGAGGTGGAGCACCGGATCTACAAAGGTTGTATTTCCGTATCTTTTAGTTAAGTGTTAACTAGTTAGCTTGTTCGCCTAGACATCTAGCAAACGATCCGTACTTTAGGGTTTGTAGGCACCATAATTTTTGAAATTGCCATGGTTGATGGCTTGGGAGACCTCACTAGAGTGCCTAGGAACCCTGCAGCTTCTACTAGATAAAAATAAACTAAATGGGACCAATTATAAAGACTGGCTGAGGAATCTGAAAATTGCCTTAACTTATGATAAAGTACCATATGTCCTCACCGCTCCAGCCCCGCCCGTCCCAGGTCCAAAATCCTTAGTTGCGGATATTGAAGTCCGCAAGACATGGGACGCTGACTGTGCCACAGCCAAATGCCTCGCGCTTGCATCGATGGACAACACACATCAAAAGCAGCACGAGAATATGGATATTCACGACATATTCCTCCATACAAAGGAGTTGTATGGAGACCAATCCCGCGTATTACGATACGAAGTATCAAAGAAATTGTTTCAGGTGCGAATGGCCCCTGGCACACTAGTAGGAGACCATGTTCTGAAGATGATAGCTCTCATAGAAGAGCTTGAGGACCTTGGTTGGACGATGGACAATGAACAATATATGGATATTATTCTGCAGTCCCTCCCCTCCACCTTTGCTCAATTTATAGTTAACTTCAATATGCACAACATGGAGAAGGAACTACCTGAACTCCTTAATATGTTAAGGAGTGCAGAGAGCACACTGAAATCAGTGAAAACTCCCATTTTGAGTGTTGGGCAATCTTCCTCTTCTCGCCCAAAGGCTAAGGCCAAGGGAAAGATAAAGAAGAAGCTCACCAAGCCTAGGGGTGGAGTTAAAAAGGTTAAGGGGAAGGACAAGTCCAAAGCTGGAGAATCGGAAAAAGGGGAATGTTTTCATTGCCACAAAATAGGACATTGGAAGCGCAACTGCACGGAGTACTTAAATCTCAAGAAGAAGCATGGGGATGCTTCCGCTTCAGGTATGTTTGTGACAGAAAACTGTTTTTCAATAAACTATGCTTCCTGGGTATTAGATACCGGTTCAGGTTCTCACATTTGCAATTCCATGCAGGGGCTGAGAAATAGCAAGGTTTTGAAGACAGGTGACCATACTCTCCGCGTTGGAAATGGTTCCAATGTACATACAGCGCAGTGGGAGAGTATCATTTGGGGTTGCCGTCTGGGTGTATATTGGTTTTGAACCCATGTTATTTTGTACCAAGTATGCTTTGTAATATAATATCTGTTTCTTTGTTAGACAATGAAGGATATAATTTTGTATTGCAGAACAATATTATGAACATTCACCTGAATCAAATGTTGGTTGGGTATGGTACGCTTAATAACGGGATATACGTCCTAAATCAACACACAGTTTTCAACATACAACACACTAATAAAAGAAAACTTTCAGAAATAAATGAAGCTTTTCTTTGGCACTGTAGACTTGGTCATATTAACGAAACAAGACTAAACAAGTTAGACAAAGATGGATATTTAAACTCTTTTGAATATAAATCTTATGCGACTTGCCAGTCTTGTATCAAGGGTAAAATGACCAAAACTCCGTTCACCGGACACGGAGAAAGAGCTACTGAGCTCCTAGGCCTCATACATAGTGATGTATGTGGGCCAATGTCTACACAGGCTAGAGGCGGTTTTTCATACTTCATTACTTTCACTGACGATTTCTCAAGATTCGGCCATGTATTTTTGTTAAAGCACAAATCCGAAGCTTTCGAGAAATTCACTGAATATAAACTCGAAGTAGAAAAACAAACCTGCTTGAGTATCAAAATGCTTCGATCAGATCGAGGTGGGGAGTACCTCAGTACAGAGTTTGCAAACTTCCTAAAAGAGAATGAGATTCTCTCTCAGCTCACTCCTCCTTACACACCACAGCACAATGGTGTGTCTGAACGACGGAATCGGACCCTATTAGATATGGTCTGATCCATGATGAGTGATGCTGAGTTACCCGTCTCATTTTGGGGGCAAGCATTGGAGACTGCAGCGTTTCTACTGAACAGGGTCCCAACCAAAACCGTGTCTACCAGGCCATATGAGATATGGCATGGGAAGAGACCATCTCTTAAGAGATTTAAGGTTTGGGGTTGCCCGGCCTATGTTAAAAAGCAGAATCCGGACAAACTCGAGACACGATCGGTCATGTGTAATTTTGTGGGGTATCCAAAGAATTCTTATGGATATCTATTTTACCACAAGGAGGAACAAAAAGTGTTTATTTCTCAGTATGCCACATTCTTGGAAAAAGAGTTTTTCACAGATAAAGCTGATGGCAATGTGGTAGATCTAGAAGAGGTTCTAGAAACACAAACTACAAATGACGACTTGGTTGAACCGGCTGTTGCAATAGAAACTGAGGAACCTCGACCACTCCGTAGGTCTGGTAGGACATCTCGCCCACCTGAGAGGTACTACGGTTTCCTCATTGATGGTGACAGAGAAGACTGCATCATGGAGGATGATGATCCTACCAGCTTTCAGCAAGCGATCACGAGTGGAGACTCTGTGAAGTGGCTGGATGCCATGGGATCCGAAATGGAGTCTATGTACACCAACAAAGTATGGACTTTGGACGTTGTACCCCCTGGGGTAAAACCTGTGGGGTGCAATTGGATCTTTAAAAGAAAGATTGGTGTAGATGGGCAGGTAAAGACCCATAAAGCAAGACTTGTGGTGAAGGGTTTTCGTCAAAGACCAGGTTTGGACTATGACGAGACTTTTTCTCCCGTAGCCATGCTTAAATCCATTCGGATCCTACTTGCTATTGCTGCACACTACGACTATGAAATCTGGCAGATGGACGTTAAAACGGCATTTCTAAATGGAGATTTAGAAGAATGCGTTTATATGGATCAGCCAGAGGGCTTCATTGACAGTGGAAGCAGCGGGAAAGCATGTAGATTTCTTAAATCCATATATGGGTTAAAGCAGGCATCACGGAGTTGGAACATCTGTTTCGATGATGTTATCAAAGAGTTTGATTTCATCAAAATTCCAGATGAACCTTGTGTTTATAAGAAGGCTGTAGGGAGAGCTGTCACATTCCTCGTATTGTACGTGGATGACATTCTTCTGATAGGAAATGATATTCCTATGCTACAGTCGGTCAAATCTTTCTTATCACTAAGGTTCTCCATAAAGGACCTGGGTGATGCCACATACATTCTGGGCATTAGGATCTATAGGGATAGATCCAAGAGGTTATTAGGATTGTCCCAAACCAGGTACATCAACACCATCCTAAAAAGGTTTAGTATGGAAGACTCCAAGCGGGGTGCCTTACCCGCTTGCCATGGGGTCACTCTCTCCAAGGACTCTTGCCCAAAACCGATGAAGAGAGAGCTCGCATGAGCATTATACCCTATGCTTCGGCAGTAGGATCTATAATGTATGCGATGTTATGTACACGCCCAGATGTAGCTTATGCACTTAGTGTTGTAAGCAGGTATCAATCCAACCCAGGGGAGAATCACTGGATAGCTGTGAAGAACATTCTTAAGTACTTGCGAAGGACTAAAGAATTGTTCTTGGTGTATGGTAATGGAGATCTCAAAATGGAGGCCTTTACCGATTCGAGCTTCCAGAGCGATAAGGACGACAGCAAATCTATCTCCGGGTTTGTATTTACCCTCAATGGAGGAGCGATAAGTTGGAAGAGTTCCAAACAGGATACTGTTGCAGACTCTACGATGGAGGCTGAGTACATTGCTGCGAATGATGCCGCCAAGGAAGCCGTCTGGATGAAGAAGTTCATCTCGGAGCTAGGAGTAGTTCCAACCATTATTGATCCAATACCATTGTATTGTGATAATAATGGGGCTATGGCATTAGCCAAGAAGCCCAGGACCCATCAGCGGTCCAGACACATCCTGAGGCGTTTTCATTTGATCCGGGAGATTGTAGATCGCCGCGAGATCGAGATTAGGAGAGTAGACACAAAGAATAACACTGCGGATCCATTCACCAAGGCCCTCCCTAAGCCGCAGCATGAGCGACTTTTTGAGATGTTGGGTATGAGATACGCCAATAACTGGCCTTAGTGCAAGTGGGAGATTGTTGGATATATGTGCCCTAGAAGCCATTATATGATAGTGGATGTATTTATACATGTATATATATATACCCAGTGTACATTCTTACTCGACATGATAGTATACTATCTGGTTCTTCTTTATCTGACATGTTGATTTGATCATGCTTTTATTCATTCACACATGTTGATAAAGCCCTGAGGATATAGGCTTGACTACTATGATTATGATAGAGATCATACTAGTAGGACATCTGTAGTTTATAAGCATATCCTGGAATGTCCCTAGTCGTAGGTGTATCGAGATGGGGCATCGATATACCAGAGTAGACTAGCGTATATGATACTAAACCCATACGATGGGCGATGGATGTTCCCACATTCATCGATGTTTGACATTGAGATCGTATACGGGTGCTCAGTGGTGACTGGGTACACTGGACAGACTCACCGAGAACTCCTATATGGAATTATATCTATCGTCGGATAGCAGTTCTCAGGTGACACTGGTGCAGGTTAGTCTGTAGACCTGAGATCGTCATAGAGTCTTGTGTGTTCTCCCACTGTACTTTGATTACCACCCTACCACGGCTCTACTGAGTCGTGCAAACAGGTGGCCGTTGGGTACAGTCCCGAGACACACGAAGGCGATGAGCGATAGGAGGGGTTTCGTCTCTTCCGGTATTGGGAGTTGATGCTGTGCTGTGCTCGACTGGCTATATAAGTAAGTCCCTGGCCAGGGCTGTTGAGATTTACCGATAAGTGTTATCAGTAGTTTCTCAATCTGTTATAGACCACTCATCGGCACGACTTATTGAGTTATTGAGGTCGACGTTACCATCCCTAGACTCGATATGCAACATATCTGACGAAAAGACCGGAATGTACGGTAGTGTTGCCAGTTGGCTCGACGGTAGTTGTGACAGGTTCGCTTGTTTTCTTCTGATCGCTCAATACCCGGGTGGCCGTTACGTTTAGCTGACCGCTTGCGGCTGGGGGGTGCTTGATATGATCATCGCCCACTGCCGGCGTATTGACGAGTCTTAGAGTCCCACAATGGAGTTAGCTAGTCCAGGCGAAACGTTGTGGTGCGCATATGCGATATGCGCATGAACCCGGTTAAAATGCGCGTATGAGATACCGCATATTAATTGGGCGGTTTGCTTTTGGTCGGGTCGTATGCGATATGACCGGTTTGCTAAATCAAGTGTTGATTTATCATTGACCATTAGTTTCTGACTTGAAATCCTTTCTTGTCTTTTTGTTGTATGCATGCATGTATGCATTCATTCTTATTCATGCACATATGGATGTGCATGCACACATACATGCATACATAATTCTATCATGGTTGTTGATATAGTGGATGGTGGAAATATAAGACTCACACCCTTTATAAAATATATGAATATTATTTTTGGAAAAGAAAAATGAAAATGGAAATTGTTTCATGGTTTAATATTTTATTCTTTCATTAACCCTTTTGTTTAACCATGATTTAATTTCTATGGTCATTTTTGTTCCAAACTAAAATATCTAGATATTTTATAACCTTGGTTAAGAATGAGAGATAGAAAATATATATATTCTCTTTTCTCATTTTTATTTTAAAAGCTTATCATTATCTTGAGTTTTATAAGCCATCAACTTCTTCCTCCTTTCTCTCTTGCTCTCTAGTTTTCTCAAGTGAGCAAAAGAGTTACCAAGTTAGGATTTTGAAGTGAGAAAACCAACCACAACACCATTCTACACTAGTCTTGCCCATTAATGTAGAGTGTTAGCTTCCATTTCTTTTCTTGATCTAGTGAAGCTTCAAGCTTGGACAAAGAGAACTCCGGGTGGATCGTCGTGGACCTAGAGGATCTCAAGCGGACCTTTTTCCATCCCTTAAGTAGCTAAGGAGTCTAGCGTAGGGAGCTACAAAGGTTGTACTCTCAAAACCCTAGCTTTTACTACTTGTGTTTGTGTTAAGTTAAGTTGCCCTAATTTTTCTTGCATGATCCTTACGATTGTTTCTTTAGCACTATCTAAATTTAAAATATGGCATGTGTGTTGCCTCCAAACCCTTGTAGTGGTGCTGTAGGAAACCCTTCAGTCAAAACTGCTGTGATCGAACAGAAATTTTTCAAACTCACAGTCCTCCTGCGTGATTTCTTGCGTGGTCAGAACGATTGAAAGGATGAAGGGGGTGATTTAGGAAGTATAACAGTTAAAGGTTCAGGAGGATGAATTGGAAAATCCGACTCATCAAACAAAACTGGTTCATCCTAATACTATCCTCAATACTCTCCTCAATACTATCCTCATAATTGTCCTCAAAAGTTATCCTATCCATGCTATTATCATCAAAATCAAGATGCATATGAAGTTCGGGAGAAACATTTAATGACTCGGGATGATGAATTGGAGAGAAAAACTCAGTCAAATCTGCGAGTTCATCATCCAAAATATTCCTTGCGTCAATATCCTCAATCCAGTGAAAATCCATTTTTTTAGACACCTCATCAAAGGCATGGATATTTATCAATTCAGGTTCTAGATCGGAGGTGTAGAGATCGAAAGGATTGGTGATGGTTTCACTCAAAAGGGACCCTTCACAATCTGGCAAATCAAGCATTACAAAGTCGCACAACTCATTAAATGTTTTATTTTCAACTAGTGAATCATTTGGGACACTTGTTTGAAAACTGGAGTTATGGGATTCAATTGGTGATGGGTAGGTTTGATTTGGAAGGGTGCACAACTCACTCTCTCCACTCAAATTCTTGATCTGTCCAACCACCTTATCATAAATTGGAACATTTGGAGCTAGTTGGAAACTAGCTACCGGTTCACTAGGTTGTCTTGATGAATTAAGGGCGGCAATGGACGCATCCAAATTCCTCATCTGTTGGTTTGTTGCTGCAATGTAAGCTTCCAATGACTGTTCCAAACTAGACATTGGTTGTGAAGGGGTTTCAGTAAAAGATTCAAAGTTGTTTGGATACACGAATCTCTCAAATGGTTATGTAGAAGGTATGTCGAGGGAAGGTGTGAAAGTCGGGTAGGACTGGTAGGAATTGAATGGTTGGACAGGAGTAGGATCAACATTTGGATAAAAAGGTGAATGGACTTGTTGATCCTAAGAACTAAAAGTGTTGAAAGGAATGAAAGATCGGTTATGAGATTGTTCAATATGTTCAGCAATAGACATGGGTTTCGGAGTTACAACCGAACTCGAAAAAGGAGTATCAACGTAAAAAGGTGGTGAAGGTTGAAATGGTTGATACAAAGTGGATTCCGGAGTCGAACTGTTTCTCCTAGACGCTTCTATTCGATCTTTCAAAGAAATTTTGGGCATGGAGGGGTCATCCGTAATTCGACCAAAACAATTCGCGTAGGAAGCAATGTTTGGATGAGGGTACCAAAGTTCGGCAAGAGTTTTGTGAGGTGGGGTACCGATGATGTAAGAAAGAAAAGAAAAAGAGTGTGGGTGCAAGTGGGGTGCAATGGATTTCTCGCGACAAGTGGCAAGTTTTTTGTAAAAAATTTTCCTTTTTGTGTTTTTTTTTAGGAGCTTTTTGCAAAATGATTTTCAATAAAAGTCTTAGTCACACGTTCAATCAATCACAAATGCACAATCAGGCCTAGATCTAGGGTCACCTAGGTCAGCTAGACAGCTCCTAACTGTTCCAAAGGGCAAGAAGTAGGACCTCAAATCACCTCTTCACCGCCAATTGTGACCAGATAAGCACAAATAGAGAAAGGAGGGATCCGCTCACGAATCACCGTGAGACGGGCCTTTTAAAGTTACCTTTCACTACCTGTCTAGCCTAGGCACCACAAAGTCAGGTTAGGATCAACGGTCGATGCCTACAACTATTCCTTTGTCCTATTGAGCGCGAAGTCCTTAGGGCTGAGTCTAATCTTTTTTTAGTTAATTGATGGTCAATGCAATATGCCTTATATGATTTTTGGGGTCCTGGGAAGGGTGATGAAATCCCCACCCAATCTGGATTGGTGTTCAAGCCCCTTAAAGTCAATTAAAATATGCAAAGCAGTAAACACAATCACTTGCAAACAAATTTTTTTAGCGCGGCGCAAAGAATCCTGCACAAGATCAAGTTATTGAGAAGGGGGAGGAATTTTTGCGCAAAGAACCCTGCAGGAAATTTTTACAGAGGAGATATTGGGGTTGCAGAGAAGAAGAGGAAGCGTACATGAAAATTTCAGGTGCTGACGTCACAAGGGCGTCGCGGATGCGCGGTCAAGGTATGCCTTGCGCGGCGGAAATGCGGTTGACTCGTTGACTCAGCCCTCCAAATTTCTTCTGTTGCTCTGTTGTGGTGCTCCTCTGCTGTTCAGATCTTCTGTTTTCTGTTTTGCTCTCTGGATTTTTCCAGATCTGAACTCGTTCGTCGATCCTGCACAATTCAAACGAAACACCCTCCACAAAATAACAAGATGATAAAAAAAATTATAATTTTTTATTTTTTTCAGTTTTTATGATTTTTCAATTTATATTAACCTGAAATTGCAAAAAGAAAATACTACGCCATCCCCGGCAACGGTGCCATTTGATTGAAAGAGATTTTTAGATCAAAGAATATTTAACCGCAATCAAGAACGGCATCGCTTGGTAGCTAGCCGGTGAGTACGGGTCGGTCCACAGGGATGTTGTGTATTTTCTAATTTGTTCTTACGAGTTAATTCCAAATGGTGTTGGATTGTTTATCACTAAAACTAAGTTGATTTATATTAGAATTAGAATCTTGCTAGGGTTAGGATTATGTTAAGTTTCGAAATTAAAGATTTCCCACCGCTTTCAATGCCCTAATTTAGATCTCTTTAGGTGTTATGGTAACAATTAATAAAGGGGATTAGTACCATTGGGAAGAAACGATGTTTCTTCCTCTAGGTTCTTGTCCTTCCTTTCTTAATTCTTACCCTAACCTCCATGGAAAACATACGCAACTGGTCGTTTATACTACGGTATCACCGTTACCTCGTGGGGTAAGGTGCCGTAGGGAACGGTGTGTGTATGTATGCATAAAATCCTATTAATTATATGTGATGGGCAAAAAAGGGGTGAGAGGTTTTCATCTCTCAAACTTTCCCTATTCCTAACCCTAACAAGTGAGGAATTACTCACTCATTAGGGGATTGATAAACATGTTCTAACTAATTTAACTAGGGCTGATAAGAAAAAATTATACTAACGCAGAAATAAAATTAATTAGGGCAATGAAATAAAAGTCTTACTTTATTTGATGGCTCTCTCCAAACATTTACTCCGAATTACAATTCTGAATAGATGAAATAAAAAGAGGCATACCTCAAAAAGACGTTTAGGGTTTCTATTTATAGATCATAGAAACCCTAGGGTTACAATCGATTCACATCTGCATTTACAATTTTACCCCTAAAGAAGACTAGTCAACGCGCCGCCAGCCGCCACAGAATTTTTGCACCGACACGGGCGACTCACGGCCACGGATCCGCGGCCAAGAGCCAGGTTTGGCCACGGTTCCGCAGCTATAAAGGGGGCTTGTTGGCTGAGTTTTCTTGGAATGATTCTGGTTGCATTTTGGTTCTCGTTTCTTCACTTGGTTCTTCAGAATGTCTTCTAGTTCTCTTCCAGATTTCCACAGTGAATAATGTAGTGGATTTTACCGTTCGCTTCGTGTCGAAGTCTTGAACCTTGCGCTGCCTTTGTTCTTTGTGGAATTGTCCATTGATCTTCGTTTATTCTCCAAACTGTAGGCCTGATCAAGATTCTTCCATTTGTTGGTCATAGTCTCACTTTTGTATCGTCTTTTCATCTTTTTCACCGTTTTTGTTCCGAGAACCTGTAACCTGCAACTTTGTAGCAGACACGGATCAAAAGCACCTGTTTATTTGTAAAATGAATAAGAATGGGGAATATAATAATGCAAAATTATGATATGAACACTTTCGATAAGGGTCGTGCGGGTGTGTTTAATTCAATCAAAAAATCTACGGGTTGAACTTGACTAGCGCACTATGGTTTGTTGGCATTCGTCAAGGTCATAGCACGTTAGGGGTAAAAGCATTATCGAGGATTTCAAAATGTTGAAATTTGCAATGAGATTGCATACCTTCTATGAGATAGTTGGATACCGATACTCACTGCGAGTAAGAGTTACTCCTGGGAGATTTTTACACAAGACAATTAGCCGATCAAGTAGGTGTCTAGAAAAGTGTTAACGGGGTTATGCCTCTGGAAAAACGAGGTTTATTTTAATTAGGTCCGTGCGAAAGCACAGGGAACCTCCCTCAAAGTACCAACACTGATCTGGCTGAAAGATTGACGACATTGTAGGGTGTAATTAATCCTGGCTAATCTTACCTTTTAGGGTTTGGAAGAAAATTTGATAAAAACAGTGGGAGACATCCTGATTAGATAAGATAATAACCAATCTAATCTTGCAAAAGCATATGCTAAAGTGTTTTCTTCTCTCTCTCTTCAGGTAGCAACCATGTCAGGCCTTAATCAAGATAATAACATGGATGTATTGACTGAACCCGCTTATTATACCGAGCAGGGGAACGTTGGTCCCGTTCTTTCTTATAAGTGTTATGAGACTGAGCAGAGAATAGGAGAATATCTAGATTCTCAAGCCGCCCAAACGAAGAACAAGCATGTGTTCATACCATAATATTGCATTATTATATTCCTCATTCTTATTCATTTTATAAATAAACAGGTGCTTTTGACGCATGTCTGCTACATATTACAGGATACAGGTTCTTGGAGCGAAAACAGTAAAAAAGACAAAAGTTGATACAAAAGAGGGACTTTTGACCAACAAGTATAAGGATCCTAGTCAAGCCTAGACTAATAACACTTCACAGAGGTACAAGGCAACGCAAGGTCCAAAAATGTCAAAGTGAAATGGTTAAAAGACCAATACAAGTTTTCACTGAAGATCTGGAGAAGACTCAGAAGCCAAATGGATAAAAGAACCAAAGAATAAGAGTCCCAAAGAGACCCTGAAGATTACCACAAATTTTGAGCAGATGAACTCGCCGAAGGGCCGCGGAACCGCGGCCCTAACCCCATTTATGCCGCGGTTCCGCGGCCATTTAATGCACGTGTCGGTGCAGATTTTGGGTGGCGATGCGTCGGTGACTTTGTTGGGATTTTTCGGGGGTATTTTTGTAATCGCACATGTGCGAATCCCGTAACCCTAAATTTCCCTGTTTCCCTATAAAATTGTAATCAAAATATTGTAATAGGGATGCCTCTTTTCAATTAATAAAATTTCAGATTCTTTTGAGGATTGAAGAGCATCATTTCTTATAAGTTAATTTAATTTTCTGCCTTAGTTTAAAATTAATTTCTTGTCCTAACTTTCTAATTTAATTATTGCCTTAGATAAATCCTTCCATTGCCCTAGTTTAATCTAGTGTAGTATTTCTTAAACTGCAGTAGGTAAGTAATTTTAAAATGTTGATTTTAATAGATCCCCTAATGAGCGAGTAATTTCCTCGCTTGTTAGGGTTAGGAATAAAGGGGGGATTAAGAGATGAATATCTCTCATCTCTTTCAAGCCCAATAATTTGTAATAACTAGAACTTCATGCACGCATGCATGATCCGCTCCCTACGGCACCCTACCCACGAGGTAACGGTGAAACCGTAGTATAAAGGACCGGACATGCATGACGTCCATGAAGGTTAGAGCAATTAGTAGGAAAGGACGGACAAGGATCTAGAGGAAGAAACTTCATTTCTTCCCAATCATCCCAATCCCCTTTACTAATAATTGTTATAACTTCTAAAAAGATTTAATTGAGGGCATTGAAAGAGGTGTTAATATTAATCTTATCAAACTCACCTTAGACCTAATCCTAGCAAGTCTCTTGATCATCGTACAACTTAGTTTTTAGATTCAATTAAAAGACCAAACAATTATTAGAATCAGCTCGTAAGAACACTTAAGAAAATTACACATCCCTGTGGACCGACCCGTATTCACCGGCTAGCTGCAAAGCGACGCCGTTTCTGATTGCGGTAAAATATTTTTGATCGTTAAAAAACCTACAATTAATCAAATGGCGCCGTTGCCGGGGTTGGCGTAAAATTTCCTTTTTGTAATTTCGGGTTGATATAAATTTGAAAAATCATAAAAATGTGAAAATATAAAAAGTACAAAAAGTTTTCAATTTTTGTTATTGTTTGAAGGGTTTATTGTTTGAAGTTTTGCAGGAACAGCGAAGAAACTCGGATCTGGAAATTTACAGAGGGCAAAACAGAAATTGGTACATCAGAACAGAGGAGGATTGGAACAAAGGAGCGGTAGAATTTTTCTCAGAAGACGATCCCGCTACAAGACCGCAATTCCGCGGCTTATCAGCGCCAGAAACCACGGTTCCGCCGCATCTTTGCCACGTCAGCTCCTCAAAATTTCTCAGTTTGTTTCTTTTTCTCCCCTCTGCCAACCTCCATATATCTTTTGTGAAAATTTTCAACAGGATTTCTTTGCTCTAAAAATCTTCTTCCCCCTTCTAAATAACAGATTTTCTGCAGGTTTCTTTGCGCCGCGCTTAAAAAAATTAATTGCAAGTGAATTTACTGTTTTGCATAATTTAATCGGACTTTAAGGGGCAATTGACCAACTCAGATTGGGTGGGGATTTCATTACCCTTCCCAGGACCCAGAAATCACTTTAAAGCATTTGCATTGACCACTCTTAAATTAAAAAATATTAGACTCAGCCCTAAGGACGTCGCGCTCATTAGGACAGAGGACTAGTATAGGCATCAGCCGTTTATCCTAACCTGATTTTGCGGTGCCTAGGCAAGTGTGTAAAAGGCTAGTGGTTTTTAATTAGGCCCACTACTGTGGTTCCTTCCCACTTACCTGGCACTTACCTGGCCGCAATTGGCGGTGAAGAGGCGGTTTGAGGTCCTATCTAGCCCTTTGGAACAGTTAGGAGCTATCTAGCTGACCTAGGTGACCCTAGATCTAGGCCTGATTGTGCATGTGTGGTTGATCGCATTTGTGTCAAAAGTCTCTTTTCAAAAATCTTTTTGCAAAAATCACACATAAAAAAAGAGAAAATCTTTTCAAAACTTGCAACTTGTCGCTAAAGAAATCTTGCACCTCACTTACACCACTTCCTCTCATTGACGTTATCTTACCTCCACATTCTGTCTTTCATTTTTTTTTCCTGACTACACTACCCCTTTAGTGTATGTCATTTTGGACTAGGGACCCTAGCGCCCGATTAGTCCGTGTTTCGTTGGTACCGACTGACGAACCCTTCGACACCGAAGTCGAAATTCCACCCACTTTCTTACCTACACCTTCAAATTCTTCTTCCGAAGGCATGTCGGGATTCAACCCCAACAATACCTTACCGACGGGAATGATTCCACCTCCGTTAGGTGCGAATAACCCGAATCAACCGCCTGTTGATGCGCCCGCACGAGTCGCGCTCCAGGATCTATTCTACCCTGTCCGCACCTCTTTACCTACCTGTCTTTCACCCCCACCGGCAAATAGAGACAATTTTGAAATAAAACCACATTTCATCAATATGCTGCCAAAATTTCACGGTTTGGAATCAGAAGATACGTATATTTTTTTTAATAAATTCCAAAACGTTTGCGCTATGATGAAAACGACCCGATTAAGTGATGACGCTATAAGGCTAAGGGTCATTCCTTTCACCTTATGTGACCTAGCCGAGAAGTGGCTATACAGTACCGCATCACATTCCATTAGAAATTGGGACGAGTTTGTGAAAGCTTTTCTCAAAAAGTTCTATCCTCATCACAAAACTGCTAGAATACGCAATGAGATTATACAATTTTCACAGCCTCCTCACGAACCATTTTGGAAGTGTTTTGAAAGATTTAAAGACCTACTCGTTCAATGCCCTCATCATGGGATCGAAAGTTGGCAACTTTGCCAAACATTATACGAGGGATTGAACTCGGCAACGAAGCAGTTGCTAGAAACCATCTGTAAAGGTCACTTTCTCTCCAAATCTAGTGAGGAAGCGTGGCAGTTTCTTGAGGATCTTAGTGAACAAACAATTCAGTGGGAGAGCTCCAAGACCACATCATCTTCTTCGAATGGTCAATCTAGGGCAGGCATACATCAAGTAGAGATGTCGATTGCTATGAAGGCCGAGATGGCCGCTCTTACGAAAAAGCTAGAAGCGATTAAGACCAAAATCTCGTCGCCTTCTCCTGCCCCTGTTATGCCTCCACGAACTGTTTGTGCTTGTTGTGCGGATCCATCACATCTCACCGAAAAATGTCCTTACAATGCTTCTACGCAAGGACAGGATCAAGTCAATACTGCATTTCAGCAACGACAAAGAAACGATCCGTACTCTTTGACATACAATCCGGGGTGGAGGAGTCACCCAAATTTCGCTTGGAACCAAAATCAACAATTCCAAGGAAATACCAATTTTCAAAGGCCTCCTCCTCCACAACAACAACAAGCACCTCCACAAACTCAATTTCAACAACCTTTCCAACAGCAACCTTACCCTAATCAAGTGAACAATTTTGTGTCTAACACTACTTACCCGCCAAACAATTTTGTTCAACCTAATAATGAAAAGGTTAGCTCGCTCGAAAAAAGTCTAGAAGCGTTCCTAAAGCAATCTACACAATTTACAGCAACATTAGAGACTTCTATTCAATCTTTGGTGCAAAACAGTGCCTCGCACGATCAAAGCATCAAATCTATTGAGGCACAAATTGCACAACTCAATGCAGCTTTGAGCGAGCGCGAAAAAGGAAAGCTCCCATCTCAACCACTGCCCATTCCCGGTCACGCACATGCTACATATCAACAGCAGAATCATAACATAAATGCTGTGACCACGTTGAGATCGGGAAAAGTGTTGAAAAACAATGTGGGTATTCACAATGACACCCCTGCCGGTGGCCCTTCTTCATCTTCTTCTTCTTCTTCTTCTTCTTCTTCTTCTTCGTTAGATCCTATTCTCCATCCTTCACACGGCTCTACTTCTTCTAGCTCGAACGGACCCACTTCTCACAACACGAACACATCTACACGGGGTTCCATTCCAACTCAACAATCTGATCCGCAAAAATTGGACTCAACAACCTTTCAAAATGTTCCTTTTCCAAATCGGTTGAGATCCAATAAACCAACTCCACAAATGGAGAAGATTGTTGAGCTTTTCAAACAGGTTAGCATAAATATCCCTCTTTTGTATGCAATCCAACAACTTCCTTCATATACAAAAATCTTAAAGGACTTATGCACCAAAAAGAGGAAGTCACAAGTACCAAAGAAAGTTTTTGTGGCTAGTGCTATTAGCGATGCTCTTGTCAATTCTTTACCCCAAAAGCAAAAGGACCCCGGTTGTCCTACCATTTCGATAACAATTGGGGACAAGAATATCAATAGAGCAATATTAGATCTTGGTGCTAGTGTCAATTTGCTACCTTATTCTGTGTACGAGCAATTAGGCATTGGAGAGCTTAAGCCCACTCACTGTACTCTCCAAATGGCCGACCGATCAATCACCCATCCTAGGGGAGAATTGGAGGATGTGTTAATTAGAGTAAGGGATTTCATTTTCCCCATTGACTTTATTGTTATGGATACACAACCTGTCGCTAATCTCCGGAATAAAATTCCGGTGATACTTGGTCGACCATTCCTTGCGACCTCCAACGCAGTGATCAATTGTCGTAATGGTTCAATGAATCTATCTTTTGGCAATATGACAATTGACCTCAATATTTTCAAGTTAGGGAGTCAGCCTGCCGAGCCTAATGCTAGCGTACTTGATGTTTGCTCGATCAATGAGATCGCGGAGGAGGACTGTGAGTTCGAAAAATTTTTGTTCGATCACAGCAATGTTAACACCACTAGTGCGTTCCTCCTAGAATCCGACACAGCTTTCACGGCGGACAACGATTATGAGTGTTTTACCTTTGTTGATGATTTTGAAGACTCATCACCTGAGTTGGAGTCTTTTGCTTTTTCGGATGAGTTAGTCGAACCATCCGACTCGGTTGCGTACACTCGATTTGAACCTTTGATGGAATCCTTCGAGTTTGAAACAGTTACTCCATTGTTACCATCTATTGTTTCACCTCCTAAACTCGAATTGAAGCTTTTGCCATCGCACCTTAAATATGCTTATTTAGGTGATAATGAGACCTTACCCGTTATCATTTCGGCCTCTCTAGCTCTTAAGCAAGATAAGGCCCTTTTAATGGTCTTACATAACAATCGGCAAGCTTTTGGCTGGTTTATGGCGGACATCAAGGGGATTAGTCCCCTAATAGTCGAACATCATATACACTTGATAGATGATGCCAAGCCGGTAAGGGATCCACAAAGACGCCTCAACCCCATTATGAAAGAGGCTGTTAAGAAGGAGATTGTTAAATGTCATGATAGTGGTATCATTTACCCTATCTCGGATAGCCAATGGGTTAGCCCCATTCATGTTGTGCCAAAGAAATCAGGCATCATGGTCATTACCAACGAGGCAAATGAGTTAATTCCTACTCGCACCCAAACTGGGTGGCGAGTTTGCATCGACTATAGAAAACTCAATGCCGCGACAAGGAAAGACCACTTTCCTTTACCTTTCATTGACCAAATGCTTGAACGACTGGCGAGGCACGAGTTTTACTGCTTTTTAGATGGCTATTCCGGTTATAACCAAGTCCCCATAGCCAAAGAGGATCAAGACAAGACCACATTTGCTTATCGTCGCATGCCCTTTGGGTTATGCAATGCACCCGCTACATTTCAGCGGTGTATGATGGGGATCTTTTCAGACATGGTTGAAAAGTTCTTGGAGATCTTTATGGATGATTTCTCCATTTTTGGTGACTCCTTCGATGAGTGTTTACGACATCTTGACGCAGTTCTTACCTGCTGTAGGGATAAGAACCTAACTTTGAATTGGGAGAAGTGCCATTTTATGGTACGAGAAGGCATTGTCTTAGGACATGTCATCTCGCAAAACGGCATCGAGGTTGATAGAGCTAAAATTGAAGTAATTTCTAATCTTCCTCCTCCTGAATCCGTGAAAGACATCCGAGCCTTCCTTGGCCACGCCGGTTTTTACAGACGGTTCATCAAGGATTTTAGCAAGATTGCTAGACCCTTGACTCTCTTATTGGCTAAGGATACAACATTTGATTTCAACACAACTTGCATGGAAGCATTCGAGTCTTTGAAACACTCCCTCATTTCTGCGCCCATTCTTTCGTCTCCAGACTGGACGCATCCTTTCGAAATCATGTGCGACGCATCAGAATTTGCCATCGGTGCTGTTCTTGGACAGCACATTAATAAGATGCCACATGTGATTTACTACGCTAGCCGAACACTAAATGAGGCCCAACTAAACTACACAACAACAGAAAAAGAGTTTTTGGCGGTTGTGTTTGCACTTGAAAAATTTCGGCCTTATTTAATCGGCTCTCCAGTCATTGTGTATACTGATCATTCAGCTCTTCGCCACCTTTTTGCGAAAAAAGATGCTAAGTCGAGGCTAATACGTTGGATCCTTTTACTACAAGAGTTTGACCTTGTCATAAGGGACAAAAAAGGATGTGAAAACATAGTAGCAGATCACCTTTCACGACTTCCTTCTTCGCCTACACTTGAACTTCCAATCACTGATGTTTTTCCCGATGAGCAACTCTTGACCGTTTCTCGTGAACCATGGTTCGCCGATATTGTAAACTACTTAGCCATCGGCTTGATACCTGAAGATTGGTCGAAACAGGATAAACTTCGATTCTTATCCCAAGTAAAGCATTTTTACTGGGATGAACCTTATCTTTTTAAATACTGTTCCGACCAAATCATTCGTCGGTGTGTACCGGAAAATGAGGTTAAGAGTGTGCTGTCTTTTTGCCACGATCAAGCATGTGGCGGGCACTTTGGCCCAAAGAAGACAGCCGAAAAAGTCTTGCAGTGTGGTTTCTATTGGCCACGACTCTTCAAGGATGCTTATGAATACTGCAAGACTTGCTCCCGGTGCCAACACTTGAGCCGGATATCGCGGAGAAACGAAATGCCGCTCCAACCAATTTTGGTTGTCGATGTTTTTGATGTTTGGGGTATAGACTTCATGGGACCATTTCCCAATTCTTTTGGGAATGTTTATATTCTGTTGGCTGTTGACTACGTTTCAAAGTGGGTCAAGGCTGTGCCTTGCCGAACGAATGACAATAAGGTTGTCGTTCGGTTTCTTAAAGAATACATCTTTTCTCGATTTGGGCACCCTCGAGCGATCATAAGTGATAATGGTTCTCACTTTTGCAATAGGACTTTTAAGTCCTTAATGCGCAAATATTCTATAACCCACAAGCTGTCAACGCCATACCATCCCCAAACATGTGGGCAGGCCGAGATTTCAAATCGGCAAATAAAGCAAATCTTGGAGAAAACTGTTTCAAGGAACCGTAAGGATTGGTCCCTTAAACTGATCGATGCACTATGGGCTTTCCGTACTGCATACAAGACCGATCTTGATATGTCTCCATACCGGCTTGTTTATGGGAAGGCTTGCCACCTCCCAGTAGAGATTGAGCACAAAGCATTTTGGGCGATCAAAGAGCTGAATTTATCTTTAGGAGATGCGGGCAGCAACCGGAAGCTGTAGTTGAATGAACTAGAAGAGCTGCGGGATGAGGCATATGATAATGCCGTAATTGTGAAAAACCGAACTAAGGTGTTCCACGATAAACACCTTTTGCGAAAAACTTTTGAACCTGATCAACAGGTTTTACTCTATGATACTCGGTTACATTATCACCCCGGCAAGCTCCGTTCTAGATGGAGAGGACCTTTTGTAGTCCGCACCGTTTATCTGCATGGTACGGTTGATCTTGAAAATCCAGAAGACGGTACTTTATTCAAAGTGAATGGGCATCGATTGAAACCGTTCTTCACAGCGGACCCATCGGAGGAGCTCCTGTTGTTGCAGGAGCCGATTTACACTGATTGATCTTCCTCCACTTTCACCCCCGAATTTCCATTCAATTTTTCCAAAACTTTATTTCAAATAAGTTTGGGGGTGTGTATCATTTGTAAATATGTTAATAAACAGGGGAGTGCCGACATTATCGACCCACTTGGTGTAGCATGATAGTGAGGACACTGTCCAGTTTAAGTTTGGGGGTATGCTCGGTACGTTTTCTTCCATCGCATTCAAATGTACATTTTGCATTGGCATACTTATTTTGAAAACCCATAAAAATTAAAAATTTCAAAAATTATAAAAATAAATGTATTCAATTTTGACCATATTTAACTTGAGTTTGACAAATAGGTTAACTGGCTTCGAACAACTAGATCTTAGACTGAGTAAATTGAAAACCCTAAAAATAACCTTCTTTAAAGATTAACGGTAGAAAGTATATGTCTTTGTAGTTTATTTAGAAATAGGCAAATTTTGAGTTCACTTTTTGGGCCAAGTTGAAATAAAGGAAAAATATTGATATTCTTATTAGAGTATAAGTTTGAAAAATAATTCCTAGCTTAAGTCTAGATTCTGAAAATGTATACCCTACAATTTGCACAATCACGCACCTTGAAACTTGGAATAGTAGAGGAGACCTTGAAATGCTCTTGTCTGAAGTCCTTAGTACGAAGAAAATTTAAAAAAATGTGTGAATAAAGAAAAAAAAATATGAACACTGGTCTTTGTGATTACTTAAGGCTGCAAAATAAAAAAATATATATTTAGCGAGGGTGCTTCATCACCTAGTGCCTTAGACCAACTGGTTTGGGAGTCACTGCTAAAAGCCTTGGGTGTTGCAAGACTAGGAAGTACGCTTTAAAGTGCATACATATCTTGTAATCGGTTGTTGGTACCTCAAGAAGTATTAACGGTCGCATGAAGGTTGTGTAAGCAAAGATTCATTTAAATATTCACCAATTAATAAGTGCTTTGGACAACGGACAAGAGTATGATTGCTTGATTTGAATTTCCAAGTGTAGGGGTGATTTATACACACACGTGGGGAATATATGATTAGAGTTGAGATAAGAGAAAGGAATGAAAAATAGAACTTGTATCTTTAGTAGAGTTGATAGAAAAATTCCTAAGTGGAGATGGAACCTTAGAAGGAAAACTTGGGAAATGCTGAAAGCTAAGTAAGTCTATAGGAAGTATATATTCTTAAGTTAAATAATGAGGAAGTGTGAAGAATATGGGTGGATAATTTACAAGTTGACGATAATAGAATTTCTTGTTAGAAAACCTAATTGGAGAATTAAAATTAATGGGCCAAATTGATAGGATTTTGTGGGTGTAATCCGGTGAAAACCCTCAGGAGACAACACTCCTCCTACTAGGGACACCTAGAGGTTTAACGGCTTGTTGCACGTGCTCAGTGCAATCGTGTTTCCCTGCGAAAGTGGGGTTAGGTTTTATCGAGAATAAAATAATAAGTTTGCTCGAGGACGAGCAAAAGATAAGTTTGGGGGTATTTGTTCATACCATAATATTGCATTATTATATTCCCCATTCTTATTCGTTTTATAAATAAACAGGTGCTTTTGACGCATGTCTGCTACATATTACAGGATACAGGTTCTTGGAGCGAAAACAGTGAAAAAGACAAAAGTTGATACAAAAGAGGGACTTTTGACCAACAAGTATAAGGATCCTAGTCAAGCCTAGACTAATAACAGTTCACAGAGTACAAGGCAACGCAAGGTCCAAAAATGTCAAAGTGAAACGGTTAAAAGACCAATACAAGTTTTCACTGAAGATCTGGAGAAGACTCAGAAGCCAAATGGATAAAAGAACCAAAGAATAAGAGTCCCAAAGAGACCCTGAAGATTACCACAAATTTTGAGCAGATGAACTCGCCAAAGGGCCGCGGAACCGCGGCCCTAACCCCACTTATGCCGCGGTTCCGCGGCCATTTAATGCACGTGTCGGTGCAGATTTTGGGTGGCGGTGCGTCGGTGACTTTGTTGGGATTTTTCGGGGGTATTTTTGTAATCGCACATGTGCGAATCCCGTAACCCTAAATTTCCCTGTTTCCCTATAAAATTGTAATCAAAATATTGTAATAGGGATGCCTCTTTTCAATTAATAAAAATTCAGATTCTTTTGAGGATTGAAGAGCATCATTTCTTGTAAGTTAATTTAAATTTCTGCCTTAGTTTAAAATTAATTTCTTGCCCTAACTTTCTAATTTAATTCTTGCCTTAAATAAATCCTTCCATTGCCCTAGTTTAATCTAGTGTAGTATTTCCTAAACTGCAGTACTTAAGTAATTTTAAAATGTTGATTTTAATAGATCCCCTAATGAACGAGTAATTTCCTCGCTTGTTAGGGTTAGGAATAAGGGAGGATTGAGAGATGAATATCTCTCATCTCTTTCAAGCCCAATAATTTGTAATAACTAGAACTTCATGCATGCATGCATGATCCACTCCCTACGGCGCCCTACCAACGAGGTAACGGTGAAACCGTAGTATAAAGGACCGGACATGCATGACGTCCATGAAGGTTAGAGCAATTAGTAGGAAAGGACGGACAAGGATCTAGAGGAAGAAACTTCGTTTCTTCCCAATCATCCTAATCCCCTTTACTAATAATTGTTATAACTTCTAAAAAGATTTAATTGAGGGCATTGAAAGAGGTGTTAATATTAATCTTATCAAACTCACCTTAGACCTAATCCTAGCAAGTCTCTTGATCATCGTACAACTTAGTTTTTAGATTCAATTAAAAGACCAAACAATCATTGGAATCAGCTCGTAAGAACACTTAGGAAAATTACACATCCCTGTGGTCCGACCCGTATTCACCGGCTAGCTGCAAAGCGACGCCGTTTCTGATTGCGGAAAAATATTTTTGATCGTTAAAAAACCTACAATTAATCAGCATGCCGATGCATCTTCTTCGGGTGTGTTAGTTATTGAGAACTGTTTCTCAGTTCACTTTACGTCCTGGGTATTAGATACCGGATCGGGATCCCACATATGTAATTTGTTACGTGAGCTACGTAAAGGTAGAGAACTGGGAAGGGGTGATCATTCCGTACAAGTAGGGAATGGTGCAAATATTGCAGCCAAAGCAGTTGGCGAATATCACCTAGTATTACCAAGTAGTAATACATTGATTCTGAACGAGTGCTATTATATACCGAACATGATGTGCAACATTATATCAGTTTCTTTATTAAGTAAAGAAGGATATAATTTTGTAATACAGGATAATGTTATGAACATCTTCCTAAATGAAAAGTTGATTGGATCAGGCTCGTTACATAATGGCATATATGTTCTCAATCAAAATACAGTTCTTAATATACAAAACACACACAAGAGGAAGAGTTCAGAAATGAACGAATCCTTCTTATGGCATTGTAGACTTGGTCATATCAATGCGACACGGCTAGCTAAGTTGCATAAGGATGGATATTTGAATCCGTTTGAATTATCATCTTATGATACTTGCCATTCATTACTCAAAGGTAAAATGACCAAAACTCCGTTTAGTGGACACGGAGAAAGAGTTATGGAACTCTTAGGACTGGTATATAGTGATGTATGCGGTCCCATGTCTACCATGCCAGGAATGGTTCTTCCTACTTCATTACATTCACTGACGATCTCTCAAGATACGGACATGTGTTCCTGATGAAACACAAGTCTGAAGCTTTTGAGAAATTCAAAGTATATAAAAACGAAGTAGAAAACCAAACGGGTAAAAGTATTAAGATCCTTCGATCTGATCGAGGAGGAGAATACTTAAGCAATGAGTTTCTGGACTATCTAAAAGAGAATGGGGTTCTCTCTCAGCTTACGCCTCCTTATACACCACAACACAACGGTGTATCGGAGCGGAGGAATCGCACCCTATTAGATATGGTGCGCTCTATGATGAGCACTGCTGAGTTGCCTATTTCCTTCTGGGGGTATGCGCTTGAGACAGCCATACACCTATTGAATATGGTTCCTACCAAATCTGTGCCTACCACTCCAAATAAGATATGGAAGGGGAAGAGACCATCTCTTAAGTATGTTAAGATATGGGGTTGTCCGGCCTATGTCAAAAGGCACAATCCGGACAAACTCGGGGCAAGGTCTGTCCTATGTAAGTTTGTAGGATATCCCAAGAACTCACATGGGTATATCTTCTACCAAACTGAGGAACAAAAAGAGTTTGTTTCTCGACATGCCAGAAAAGAAAATTCTTGCAAAGGAAATTAGTGGCAATTAGGTAGAACTGGAAGAAATTCCAGCAATAAAAATTACGACAGATGATTTAGTGGAACCAGAGGATTCAGTAGTTCCCAACGAACCTCAGCCTCTCCGCCGATCTAGTAGGTTTTCTCATCCACCTGAGAGATACTACGGTTTTCTCGTTGATAGTGGGAGCGAGGATTGCATCATGGAAGATGATGACCCGACTAGTTTCGAGCAGGCCATCACGAGTGGTGACTCTGTGAAATGGCTGGATGCAATGCGATCTGAGATGAATCCATGTACACCAACAAAGTATGGACTTTGGAAATTGCTCTTGAAGGGGGTAAAACCCATTGGGAGCAAATGGATCTTTCAGAAGAAACTTGGTGTAGATGGAAAAGTTGAGACTTTCAAAGCTAGACTTGTTGCAAAGGGTTTTCGTCAATGACCAGGTGTGGATTATGACGAAACCTTTTCTCCAGTGGCTATGCTTAAGTCCATCCGGATCTTACTTGCCATTGCTGCATACCATGACTACAAAATCTGGCAAATGGATGTTAAGACCACCTTTCTAAATGGTGATTTAGAAGAGTGCGTGTACATGACTCAGCCAGAGGGCTTCGTAGATAGTGGGAGCAGCGGAAAGGTGTGCAAGCTGCTTAAATCTATTTATGGGTTAAAGCAAGTATCGCGGAGTTAGAACATCTGCTTTGATGTTGTAGTCAAAGAGTTTGACTTCATCAAAAACGTAGATGAACCTTGTATCTATAAGAAGGTTGCAGAGAGTAAGGTTGTCTTTCTCGTATTGTACGTCGATGACATACTCTTGATAGGAAATGATGTTCATATGCTGCAATCAGTCAAGCTCTTCTTATCACAAAGATTCTCAATGAAAGATCTAGGTGATGCCTCCTGCATACTGGGAATTATGATCTATAGAGATAGATCTAAATGGATACTGGGATTGTCCCAATCCAGGTATATTGATACCATACTAAAGAGATTTAGTATGGAAGAATCCAAGCGTGGGAACCAACCCACGATCTCTGGACTCACTCTCTACAAAGAGATGTCTCCTAAGACTGATTTGGAGAGAGCTCGCATGCAAGGGATACCTTATGCTTCGGCAGTAGGCTCTATCATGTATATGATGCTATGTACCAGACCCGATGTAGCATACTCACTAAGTGTAGTGAGTCGGTATCAAGCAGATCCTGGAGAGAATCACTGGACAGCTGTGAAGAACATTCTCAAGTACTTGAGAATGACTAAAGAGATGTTCTTGGTATATGGTAACGGAGAACTCCAGGTGGAGTCCTTTACCGATTCGAGCTTCCAAAGTGATAAGGACGACTCTAAGTCGCACTCGGGATTTTTCTTTACCCTCAATGGAGGGGCGGTGTGTTGGAAGAGTTCCAAACAGGAAACCGTTGCAGACTCGACGATGGAGGCTGAATACATCGCTGCCAATGATGCTGCCAAAGAGGCTGTCTAGATAAAGAAGTTCATTACTGAACTTGGTGTGCTTCCGTCCATTGAGCATCCAATACCTTTGTATTGCGATAACAATGGAGCTGTGGTTTTGGCCAAGGAACCTAGGTCCCATCAGAAGTCTAGACATATTCTAAGGCGGTATCACCTGATCCGGGAGATAGTTGATCGCCGGGAGATCGAGATCAGGAGAGTAGATACGAAGGACAACACTGCGGATCCACTCACGAAGGCCATTCCCCAGACACAGTTTGAGAGACTCTTCAGGATGCTGGGTATGAAATACTACAACAGCTGGCCTTAGTGCAAGTGGGAGATTGTTAGTTATGTATATGCCTGAGAGGCCATTGTTGTTTATATGATGTAAATGCTTGGATATATATAGAGAGGACTTTCTAGCTCGTCATGATAGTATGCTATTTGGTTTCACTTTATCTTAACGTGTTGACTTGTATTAGTTTACTGTCTTACTCTCACATGTTGGTAAAGCCCTTAGGTTATGTACTCAACTACAGTGACTATGATGAGATCATACTAGTGGGGCCAGGGTAGTCAACGAGTACATCCTACAACTGTTCCTAGTCGAGGGTGTGTCGAGACAGGGCATCGATACACCAGAGTAGACTAGCGTATACGCATCTTGACCCATATGATGGGCGATGGATGATCCCATATCCATCGGTGTTTGAAATCAAAGATGTTGTACGGGTGCTCAGTGGAGACTGGGTATACTGGACGGACTCGCCGAGAACTCCCAGATGGTATTATACCTCACGTCAGATGGCAATTCTCCGATGACACTGGTACAGGTTAGTCTGTAGACCCGAGATCGTCATAGAGTCTTGTGTGATTCCCACTGTGCTTTGATTTCCACCTTACCACATCCAAAAGGGTGTGCAAAACGGTGGCTTTTGGGTACATTCCCGAATCACATGGAGGCAATGAGCGATAGGAGGGGATTCGTCTCTCCCGGTATAGGGAGTTGATGTTGTGCTGTGTTCGATTGGCTATAACTGGAAGTCCCTGGCCAGGACTGATATAGAGTACTACTGGTAAGTGTTATCAGTAGGTTCTCGACCTGTTACAAGCCTCATATCAACACGACTTATCGGTTACTGGGGTCTGACGTTTACCACCCCTAGACTAGATATGCAACATATCAAACGAAGAGATCGGACTGTACGGTAGTGTTACTGATTGGATTCACAGGAGAATGTACAGGCTTGCTTGTTGATCTTCTGATCGCTCAATACCTGGGTGGCTGTTACGTTTAGCTGACCGCTTGCAGCTTGTGGGTGTTTGATATGATCATCACTTACTGCCGGTGTATTGACGATTCTTTAGAGTCCTACACAGAGGTTTCTTGACTCAGGAAAAACGGAGTAGGAGCACATATGTGATATGTGCGGGACTGAGAATAATACGATATGAGATACCGTATTCTATTCTCACGATATTAGATATCGGCCGGGTATATATGATATAGCCGGGTCATCGGATCAAGTGTTGATTCGATGAACTGATACAGATTATATTAGTCGGTTATTTGAGAAATAGCCGGATTGTCGGATCAAGTGTTGATTCGATAATTTAATGTATAATTATATATGTGATATATTACATTACATTATCTAATATTAGCTCGCTTCATTAATTCATTTTCTCACCGGATAATACATTGATATATATGCGATATATGTTAATTGTATTATTTTCTTTTGTTACAAAAATATATTATATATGTGATATATAATATTGTAATAAGTTATGATTACTAATGCAACATGATTAGTGGAGATTAAACATAGTTAGGGTTTGATTTGGGTTAGCTTTTTCATGAAGCTTCTAGAAGCTTTTGTTTTGTTTTAAGCTAAGATATTATGTGTTGATATTTGTGGAGATATTTCTTAACCCAACCCAAACCCTTTTGCCCTAGTTAAATCTCTACAATGGTTAGCCCTTTCATGATTGACCATGGGTTGCATTTGTAATTAAAAGTAACAATTCATTATTCATCACAAAAGACTTCATCTTCTTCTTCCTCCATGAAAAGCTTTCTAGCTTTTGATTTTATGATGAATTAGTGTGAGAATTTGAAAATAAAATAGAGCTAAATTCCTACTTCATCATCCTCATCTGTTCTAGTCACTTAGATTAGGGTGTTCATTTCTCTAATACTTGATTAGAGAAGTGAGAGCTTGAGTTAAAGATTCTTCAAGGTAGATCATTTTCGAAAAAGAAGACTTCAAGCAAGCATAGATCATTCGGCTTGTGGAGCCTCTCTTGTGTTTGGGAGATCATGGATCGCGGCGAAGGGACTACTACTCGAAGCTTATAAAGTGAAAGAGCGGACTACAAAGGTTGTAATCCCTCTCTCTTAAATGTAAAGATGTTTACATGTTATATTAACCCTAATTATCTAGCAAAGATCCTCGCTTTAGGTTGTTCGGCACTTCTAAAATTTAAATCGGGCATGGTTGATGCCTTATAGACCCTTGTGAGAGTGCCTAGTAACCCTACATCTATGTCTCTCTTTATCTCAAGTTCGCGGAGAAAGCCATCTCCCGAAATGAGCAATACCTGTCTTAGAATATGTTTGGATATCTGATGGGATCTAGTTCATAAATGAACTCCAAATCCAAACTTCTTAGACAGCATCATCAACTGAACTTAATCGGTATCCTGCGCTATGCCTCCCTCAGTATCCGCTTGGACCTCCTGTCCAAACTACTGCCCCTCGTCAGAGGGAAAACTATAACTCTGACAGTCACTCTGTCATCCAGGTCACCTTGGAAGCCTGAAATGATAACCGTCTCTTGAATGAGGCTACCGTTATCAAATCCCTAGAACATCCACTTATGTTCTATAACTTCTTCCGAATGTTTCTCCAGGATTGGATTAATATAAACTTATTGCAACAAGTGCAAAAACAACATCTGGTGTGGTACTTGACATCTCATGATCGACTCAATTGCCTAAGCAAGTGATATGCCAACCATGCGCGTCCCTCTCCTCTTTAGTCTGTAAAAAACCTTTAGAGAGGGTGACTCCATCACCTACAGGTATACTACCGTGCCAGGAGTCATCCATTCTAAAACACATGTAGAATGCTGTCTAAGTACCCAGATTGGGATGCTACCCAAATCCAGATCTAAAACCATAGATCTAGTTGTTGGAGATGGTGCCCTCAGAGTCAATTATTGGATCACAGGCACGTGATTGCAATGATTGAGGGAGGACCTATCCCGGTACAACAGTCTTACTCGAGATGATAGTATGCTATTTGGTTTACCTTTATCATTGTGTACTGCTTTAGGTGACCTGACGGGTTGCTATTACACGCTGATAGAGCCCCTAGGATTCTTGCTTGACCACCAGCAGTATGAGGGCGATCATATAAGTGGGAGCTGGGGGTCTACAAGCACATCCTTAAAAGGTCCCTAGTCGTGGGAGATTCGAGACAGGGCATCGATTCTCCAGAGTAGACTAGTGTATACAGTCGAGACCCCGACGAGGGGCGGTGGCCGGTCTCACAAGCCACTGGTGTCAGTTGGATCACCTAAGATGTATACAGGTGCTCATTGGGTTATGAGTACACCGGACAGGACTCGCCGGGAACATGCTAGTTGGTCTTATACCTGACGTCAGATAGCAGTTCCCAGGTGATATGTGTACAGGTTAGTTCATCGACCTGGGGATCGTCATTTGTCTCGTGTGAGTTCCCACTGTACTTTGATTACTAACCTACCACGGCTCAAAGGAGTCGTGCAAACAGGTTTTAGTTGGGTACAGTCCCGAGCCACATGGAGGCAGTGAGCGGATCTTCGGGGGTTTCGTCTCTCCCGGTATTGGGGGTGAGGTCGCGCTGTGTCTAGGAGAGCCATTGCACGAAGTCCTTGGCCAAGGCAGGAGATTTACTGGTAGGTATTCCAGTAGTATCTCAGGGTGTTCTGGGCTACACTCCGACACGACTTGTACCGCTTTTGGGGGTCTGACTTTTACCAACCCCCTAGGCCCGACATGCGATGCTCATAGACGAACGGACCGGACTGTACGGATATTGTCACTGACAGGCTCAGTAGGGTGTCAGGATGAGTTCACTCATCGACGTCCCTTTTAGTCAATAGCTAGTGGCCCGTTACGTATTGGCTTATACCTCTGACGTGCTAGTAGTTAAATCCACAGCCATAGTATTGACGAGTCTTTAGAGTCCACCACACTTTCAGTTACTCAAGCTTTCGGGCGAAACGCTGTAGAGACCGTATGGATATATGGCAAGGTTCGATCAGATACGTGCGGTATTGCACGGATCAGGATCGGACAGTTTTTACTAGCCGGTTTTGGTTTAAGCCGGTCCTAGTTTAGTACAGTGTAGATTTTGTCTCATTGCATTTGTATCCGGACGGAATACAGATGCGGGTGTGTATGCACAGTATCGGGGTTTTCCTGTAATTTATTACGGGACCAGTTTTCTGGAGTTGCCAGTTTGCATTCCGTTCCGGCCGGTTTTCCTTTGTTCTTTCCCGGCCGGACTTTTCCGATGGAGGGGGTTATTTGCAAGTTTGCAAATAACACTTTGTGGAGGATTTATTTGCATAAGGATTGATATGATAAGCATCTTTTCTTTTCATGTATTTATGAGATTGGATTGGATTTGAAATGGATTTGAGGTTGATTTGAGTTTTGTGATAATTATGTTTATGGTTGTGGTCACCTTTTCTTTTCTCCTACACTCACCTCCCTTGATGCTTCATAATCCTTGCTCCACCTTTTTCTAAGGATGAGAGTTTTCATTTTTAGAAAAGAGAGAAGAGAAAGAGAGGAGAAGAAGAGAGCTTCATCTTTATCTTTGAGAGAGTAGAATTCTTGATCTCATTTTTGATGCTAGAAAAATGCAAGCACCATTTTTCTTACCTTGTTTCCTCCATCATCCACAAATGGCAACAAACCCCAAAAGAGACTATGATTCTACACTACACTTCCTACAGCATATCTTGGGCGCGTCGGGTAGCCTACTTCACGCCCGAGTTGCCTCGGTATTGAGGTGGGAGCCCGTAAAAGCTACAGGCGATGTGGTGCCCTTCCGGCGAGGAGGCGACGACCGGAGTTCCCGCGAGGAGATCGGAGTGGAGATGAAGACCGGAGGACTCGGATCAGTCGGTATATCTCTAACCCATCCTCTTGTTAGCTTAGACTAGTTTAATGGCACGATCCGGGGTTTAGTGCGCGGTGGTGCCGGTTTGCTAAGTCCGCAAAAATTAAAGTTTATCACCGTTTCCGCGTTTGGCCGTCGGATTGACGGCCGGGGCGCCGCCGTGCACTTACAGTGGTATCAGAGCCTCGCCATTAACTTCGTCTAGCTTCGTTTGATGTGTTTGCATTTCCGATCGACCAAAATTTCCAAAAACCGTATTTTTCCTTCACATCAGTTTCTGTTGAAATTTTTTGAAGTCTAAAAATTTTTCAGGTGGTCTCAGAATGATGTGCAGGGAGTTCTAAGAACTCTGGGAAAATACGAGACAATGAACCCTCATCACGAGCGCGGAACCGCGGCAAAACCCCTCTTGTTGCCGCGGTTCCGCCGCAGGTTGATGGGATCATTGCTTTGTAATTCTCCAGTGGGCTTCTGGGCTGTAATTAGGGGTTTTGGAATATTAAAATTGGGCCCAGGTTTTCTGTGAGTGCTACAGTATTGATTGGGGGCCCACTTGTTAATTTTTGATTGATCGGATATTTCAAACACATTTTTCACAGTATTTACATTATATCTGCGACCGTGAATGTCACTCGATCGGTAAATCCGGTCTAACTGCTATAGCCCGGTTAGACGGATTTGCGAACGTGATTTTCACGTTGATGTTCTGTGTTTTACTGTAATGTTGCGGATCGGTCGTGGGGATAGCCTGGATGCAATGCTAGTACTGTTGTTGTTGTATTATGTACATTTGATATTGCGGGGCGAGCGTCCGACATGTGGACTGCCGTCACTGCCTGTTTGTATTATTATTTTGGGGCACGACCAGGTTGCGGTCGATGTACCCGGTGTATGTATATTTTACTTTTTGTACTAGGATTGCCCCGCGGTGGGGTGCACGGATAGCCGGGTCCTGGAGGGCAACAAGCCCGCATCTCATGGCATTGGGACGGAGGGGGCTTCACTCTGGGATTGGCGGGCTATTCGACGCACTCGTAGGGGGTACAGGTTGACCCAGGAGGGGTGCCCAAGTTACCGGATTCCGTGAAGTGCTGGGTGGTCCATTCACGGCGCTGAAGGGGGCTGCCTCGCTTCAGGTTTTGGCGGGTAACTTGCCGCGCCCGTAGGGGTCTAGGATTTCATTGCACAGGCTATCCACACGACCAGGGGAACGTCGGGTTTCACTAGTGGCTCTGTGAAACCCGGGGATCCCAGATATCTGTATTGTTCTGTGATGCTTTACATTTCTGTGATGTTGCATTTTATTCACGCCTTGAGCGAAATATAATATATTGGTATATATATTAGTAGATGTTGTATATGTTTTTCATCCGCGCTAGTCCAGTCCCCGCTCTGTCGTTAGTAAGCTAACCTAACGAGTGATGACGGGACCCAGTGGCGAATGCGGATGGCATATACGTACGTCAGTATATTTTCGTTCTTTGTGGTGTGTTTAATTGATGGGACTGCGTTGATTCGGATCAATGCAAGTTAAAACAAACCCATTCTGATGTTGTTGGAACACTTTTTCAAAAAAGCTGTTATTGCAAGGACGTTCACTTTTATTTTGCATCGTGGTATTCAGTTGGAATATCCTGCTCCTCAGTCGACGAGGCAAAGGCCGAGATCCCTTCACCGGGAGTGACCCCTTGGACAAAAGTTTGCGTCAGGGCATTAACTTCACTATAGCCGATTACTTTTGCTTTGCATCGTGGTATTCATTTGGAATATCCTGCACCCCATTCTACGGGGAAAGAGCCGAGATCCCTTCACCGGGAGTGACCTCTTTAGTAAATGTTTTCGTCGCTATATTTTCTAAAAAGCTATCCGTTCCTTCAACGATATCAAGTTCATTACGTTAAAGGTTTTCGCCAGAAACCATTCGTAGCCCTCCGTCGTTTCATATGGGTAGTCAATAGTATTCAAGCTGTGTTTGTTGGCCAAAGTCAAGGCACAGTGTTTGGTAGCTATTGGTTATTCATATGCAGCATAGATAGATGCGTTGGTTTGGGGCAGTCGTATAGCCTTGTTGGCCAAAGTCAAGGGCTTGTACGGGTGGGCTCAAATTAACCTGGAGAATGACGGGTAGAACTTGACATGTGACTTATGATTTGTTGGCCAAAGTCAAGGTCATAAGAGCATGGGGTAAAAATCACATCGGGAGTTTCAAAAGAACTGAAACTTGCCAGATATGCGCATACCTTCTGGAGTGTTATAGCGTGAGCGGATTCCGTCACGTTATCATGCGATGATAGTTGGATCTCGATTCCCACTGATGAGTTGGTTTACTCCTCGGGTGACCCCGACTAATTCTTCTTTTAGGTTTGGTGGAGAATTTGAGGTACAGTGGGAGGTTTCCAGATTAGATAAATTGGTAACCATTCTGATCTTGGTTAGAGTGCACGCTGAGTGTTTCTTCTCTCTCTCTCTGGCAGCGACCATTGACCCGACCCTATGACTATGACTCAGTGACCAAGTTGACCGAACCTTCTTAACACTGGCTTTTGGATTATCAGAGTTGCAGACCTCATTGCCACTCCTACTTTTACCCTTTTTCTCCAGGACACCCCGTATTACTACGAACGTCCACTTCCATTGGACAAAACCATCGTATGGTTAGATACGAACTCGAAGGAATTCGAGGATGGTTTCCGGTTCTGGAGAAAACGGATAAGATTATTCAGTTGTCTTTTCCCTTTTACCTTTTCTCAAGTTGTGAGTACTCCTTGGTTTAGGAGATAGTACACCTATTATGCAAATTGGATAGTCTTCTTCTAAACCTTAGGCTGGTGCCGACCGGTAGGGAATGAAGAAAACCAATTAGCCTAAACGGTGTGCAGAAGGTATTAAGATTAAGACAAAGCAAGGGATTAGTAAGAGGGCAAAGTAAATTGCGACTGCTATTCACGACCAAACCAAGTATTTCTTCGCCAATCCTAAATCACCTTTGTATTTCTCCAGGACACTCCGTATCACTACGAAGATCCACAGTTTATTGGATAATCCATCGTATGGTTATATACGAACTCGAAAGGAACTTGTTCCAGTTCGGGGATGGATTCTGGTCCAGGAGAAATAGGAATAAGGTTTATTCAGTTGTCTTTTATCTTCACCTTCTCTCGCGTTGCGAGTGCTCCTAGGATTAGGACAGTACACCCTTTATGCTTTTTGGATAGTCTTCTTCCAAACCATAGGCTGGTGCCGAACGGTAGGGAAGGAAGAAAACCATTTGGCCTAAAGGGGTGTACAGAAGGTAATGACTAAAGACATAATAAAGGGATTTGGAGAGGTGACAAAGAACCATACGGTTACAGTCGTAAATCTGGAAGAGGCATTACTAGGAATACCAGGATACCCCATCGAAACATTTCAATGTTTCAGTTCTACTGTGTACTGTTAAAAGAAAACTGATTTCCCGATTGGACACTTGCTCCAGGGTATGTATTTACCAGGTTTGATCCTCACATCTATATGGTTTTACAGATGGTGAGTGGGAGTAAGTTATTGGGAATAAGGTGATCATCCTCAATATATCGGGATTCGTTGTAATCAGTGATATTTGAGGAGATCACCTGGGTTGTTTGCCGGTCGGCAAGTGTTTGGTTTTGAATATCCGCTGTTGTGCACCAATTTCAAATTGATATATCTGTACGTCTATTTTCATAGAGTGAGATATACCTTTTGATATTATGTCGATGAATTTACCTATATCAGTGGATGGTTAGGTAAGGAGCATTAAACAGCGGTGTAATTCTTCTTAACCATAAGTACAGTTTTCCACCTACGACACACAGTGAAAGAGTTGTTAGACTCAGCGGACTTATACAGAGTATTGTATGTTGTCCAGTGTCTATTGGGACAGAGGGGTTGGTCCTCATACTATATTCTGTTTACTTTTAACTTCTCTAGTTCTTAGACATGTGTTTCGTAGAAACACAGGGTCTAAGTTTTGAGGAGTTATAGGTATTTGAATAGAGTAGAGAACCAGGTGTAGCAAGTATCGGGATTCTTCAAAGTGATCGAAGATGTAGATACTTGTGTATGGTATTCAGTTGATAGTAATGATAAAGAGAAATTGCTTCTCTTTCAGGTTACTCATAATTGGAAGTATTCCTAAGTTGAGTAACGCTGATCGACCTCTCTCCATTTAGTTGACATGCACTGGAGACAGCTGCATGATTTGAATCTGGTTAAATTAAATCAGTGCCTCTGGTTCTATATTGGATATAGAACAGTTCATATCTTAACGTTGTTAAGGTACGGGGAGTTGTCCGGCTTATGATTAAAACCAGACACTGGACAACTCAAGGCACGTTTCTGTAATGGCTGTTTGTGGGTTGACCCAGGCTATGACGAGGGTTGATATTCTACCATCTGGAAGATCAATAGAAATATTGTTCTAGACTCGCCACAGTTTTATTAAAAATGGATTTTTCAAAAACAGCAGTGGGAGTATGGTAGAACTGGAAGTGATTCCAGAACCGCAAACGATTACTGAAGATTTGATAAGGAACCTAAAGATTCAATCTGATTTGACATTCCATTGGCCACTCCGCAGATAAGGTGGGTAACTTCAGGCACCCGAGAGGTACTTCGGTAGCCTCAAGGACGGTGACAGGGAAGTTCTTGTATACCCACACTTGCCATTGTTGTTGTTCCAGGCTGCGAGACCCGGCAGGAGGATGAGTATAGCGTCGTTCTAAACTTGCTTTAGAAGTGCACGTCTGTATAACTCTGCCAGAGGGTTGTCGTAGTCAGTGGGAGCAGCGGAAGCATTGGTGGACATCAGGCTTATGTCTATTTACAGACTAAAGCAGATGTAGCGGAGATAGATCATCCATTTTTGATGTGACAGTCATAGGTTTGACGTCATCAGAATAGGGGATGGATCTGCTGAGAAGGTAGTAGGAAGTGATATTCCTATACTACGATCGGTTATATTTTGGTCGTCACACAGTGGTTCTCTCCACACAGGACTTGGATATTATATCAGACATTCTGGTTACTAGATCTATGGTTTTAGATCTAGATTTGGGTGGTTTCCCAATCAGGGTACTTAAACAGCATTCTAAGAGTATTTAGAATGGACGACTCCTGGCACAGTAGTATACCTGCAGGTGATGGAGTCACCCTCTCTAAAGGTGTCTTATAGACTAAAGTAGAGAGGGATGTGCATGATTGACAGATCACTTGCTTAGGCAATTGAGTCAATCATGAGATGTCAAGTACCACACCAGATGTTGTTCTTGCAGTAGATGCAATAAGTTGACATTGATCCAATCCTGGAGAAACAGTCGGAAGCAGTTTTAGAACATAAGTGAATGTTCTAGGGATATGATAACGGCTGCCTCCTTTGGGAGACAGTTATCATTCCAGGCTTCCAGGGTGACATGGACGACAAGGAGGTTGTCAGAGTTATAGTTTTTCCTTCTGACGAGGGACGGTATTTTGGACAGGTGGTCCAAGGTAATACTGAGGGTGGCATAGCGCAGGATACTGATTAAGTTCAGTTGACGATACAGTCTAAGAAGTTTGGATTTGGAGTTCATTTATGAGCTAGGTCCCATCAGATATCCAGACACTCTAAGACAGGTATTGCTCATTTCGGGAGATGGCTTTCTCCGCGAACTTGAGATATAGAGAGAGACATAGAAAGAAACTTCAGAGCGGATCCACTCGCTGAGGCTATTCCTCGAACGCAATAGTTTCGCAAATAGGTTTTGTGCGACTGACTAGTAGAAGAGTTGGGTGTTCGGTATCACACGGGCTGTGAGTATGCGACATCGCAATAATTAGCCTTGAGTGCAAGTGGGAGATTGTTGGAGATGGTGCCCTCAGAGTCAATTATTGGATCACAGGCACGTGATTGCAATGATTGAGGGAGGACCTATCCCGGTACAACAGTCTTACTCGAGATGATAGTATGCTATTTGGTTTACCTTTATCATTGTGTACTGCTTTAGGTGACCTGACGGGTTGCTATTACACGCTGATAGAGCCCCTAGGATTCTTCCTTGACCACCAGCAGTATGAGGGCGATCATATAAGTGGGAGCTGGGGGTCTACAAGCACATCCTTAAAAGGTCCCTAGTCGTGGGAGATTCGAGACAGGGCATCGATTCTCCAGAGTAGACTAGTGTATACAGTCGAGACCCCGACGAGGGGCGGTGGCCGGTCTCACAAGCCACTGGTGTCAGTTGGATCACCTAAGATGTATACAGGTGCTCATTGGGTTATGAGTACACCGGACAGGACTCGCCGGGAACATGCTAGTTGGTCTTATACCTAACGTCAGATAGCAGTTCCCAGGTGACATGTGTACAGGTTAGTTCATCGACCTGGGGATCGTCATTTGTCTCGTGTGAGTTCCCACTGTACTTTGATTACTACCCTACCACGGCTCAAAGGAGTCGTGCAAACAGGTTTTAGTTGGGTACAGTCCCGAGCCACATGGAGGCAGTGAGCGGATCTTCGGGGGTTTCGTCTCTCCCGGTATTGGGGGTGAGGTCGCGCTGTGTCTAGGAGAGCCATTGCACGAAGTCCTTGGCCAAGGCAGGAGATTTACTGGTAGGTATTCCAGTAGTATCTCAGGGTGTTCTAGGCTACACTCCGACACGACTTGTACCGCTTTTGGGGGTCTGACTTTTACCAACCCCCTAGGCCCGACATGCGATGCTCATAGACGAACGGACCGGACTGTACGGATATTGTCACTGACAGGCTCAGTAGGGTGTCAGGATGAGTTCACTCATCGACGTCCCTTTTAGTCAATAGCTAGTGGCCCGTTACGTATTGGCTTATACCTCTGACGTGCTAGTGGTTAAATCCACAGCCATAGTATTGACGAGTCTTTAGAGTCCACCACACTTTCAGTTACTCAAGCTTTCGGGCGAAACGCTGTAGAGGCCGTATGGATATATGGCAAGGTTCGATCAGATACGTGCGGTATTGCACGGATCAGGATCGGACAGTTTTTACTAGCCGCCTAGTTTAGTACAGTGTAGATTTTGTCTCATTGCATTTGTATCCGGACGGAATACAGATGCGGGTGTGTATGCACAGTATCGGGGTTTTCCTGTAATTTATTACGGGACCAGTTTTCTGGAGTTGCCAGTTTGCATTCCGTTCCGGCCGGTTTTCCTTTGTTCTTTCCCGGCCGGACTTTTCCGATGGAGGGGGTTATTTGCAAGTTTGCAAATAACACTTTGTGGAGGATTTATTTGCATAAGGATTGATATGATAAGCATCTTTGCTTTTCATGTATTTATGAGATTGGATTGGATTTGAAATGGATTTGAGGTTGATTTGAGTTTTGTGATAATTATGTTTATGGTTGTGGTCACCTTTTCTTTTCTCCTACACTCACCTCCCTTGATGCTTCATAATCCTTGCTCCACCTTTTTCTAAGGATGAGAGTTTTCATTTTTAGAAAAGAGAGAAGAGAAAGAGAGGAGAAGAAGAGAGCTTCATCTTTATCTTTGAGAGAGTAGCATTCTTGATCTCATTTTTGATGCTAGAAAAATGCAAGCACCATTTTTCTTACCTTGTTTCCTCCATCATCCACAAATGGCAACAAACCCCAAAAGAGACTATGATTCTACACTACACTTCCTACAGCATATCTTGGGCGCGTCGGGTAGCCTACTTCGCGCCCGAGTTGCCTCGGTATTGAGGTGGGAGCCCGTAAAAGCTACAGGCGATGTGGTGCCCTTCCGGCGAGGAGGCGACGACCGGAGTTCCCGCGAGGAGATCGGAGTGGAGATGAAGACCGGAGGACTCGGATCAGTCGGTATATCTCTAACCCATCCTCTTGTTAGCTTAGACTAGTTTAATGGCACAATCCGGGGTTTAGTGCGCGGTGGTACCGGTTTGCTAAGTCCGCAAAAATTAAAGTTTATCACCGTTTCCGCGTTTGGCCGTCAGATTGACGGCCGGGGCGCCGCCGTGCACTTACACTAGTAACCAGAATGTCTGATATAATATCTAAGCCCTTTGTGGAGAAACCACTGTGTGACAACCAAATTATAACCGATAGTAGTATAGGAATTTTACTTTCTACTCTGTGTCTGTCATCCAAATACCAGGACATCACACCCTACTACCTTCTTAACAGATCCATCCCCTATTCTGATGAAGTCAAACCTATGACTGTCACATCAAAAATAGATGATCTAGCTCCGCTATATCTGCTTTAGTCCATAGACATAAGCTACTTGTCCACTATGCTTCCGCTGCTCCCACTGACTACGACAACCCTTTGGCAGAGTCATATACACGTGCACTTCTAAAGCTAGTTTAGAACGACACTATACTCATCCTCCTGCCGGGTCTCATAGTTTGGAACAACTGCGGTGTCAACTCCGGGTAAACAAGAACCTCCCTGTCACCTTCTTTGAGCATACCGAGGTACCTCTCGAGTGCCTGAGGTGTAAGTGCACGGCAGCGCCCCGGCCGTCATCCCAAGGCTAAAATGCGGAAACAAAACTTTTACAAAACTTTTAAACCGGCACTACCGCGCACTAAAAACCCGGATCGGGCCATTAACCTAATGCTAGCAAACTAGAGAATGGGTAAAGAGCTATACCAAGCGATCCGTGTCCTTCGGTTTTCGGCCTCCATCCCGATCTCCTCGCGGAATCTCCGGTCTTCATCTCCTCGTTGGAACGGGCACCACATCGCCGGGTTCTTTTACGGGCTCCCACCTCTGGACCGAGGCAACTCGAGCACGAAGTTGGCGAGTCGACGTGTCCAAGAATACTGTAGGCTAAGTGTAGAATGTTTTGTTTCTTGGGGTTTGAAGTTGCCAAAAAGATGTGGAGGAGAAATAAACTTTTGGAGAGGTAAGGAATTTTGTAGCAAACTAAAAATGTGTGATGAATATTTTTCCCACCAAATGAAAAATTTCCTTCTCACAATTGTGGCCGGCCTCTCTAAAATGAGGAGGGAAAAATCAAAAGAATAAAGCAAGAGGAGAAATTGTATGATAACCATAAGAATATGTCACACCAAATCCTTTCTCATACCTATCACATTAATGCAAACCATGTGCACAAAAATGGAATCAAATGTGCTAGAAAACTCATGAAGCCTCATATCACTAATAACACCCCCCATATTGCTAATTTGCATATTTGCAAATTAGCCCCTCCATCAAAAATTCGGCCAAGGAAAGAAACAAAGGAAAATGGCCGAAACAGAATGCAAACTGGCAACTTCAAAAAACTGATCCCGTAATAAATTACAGGAAAACCCCGCGACCGTATATACATACCCGCATTTGTATTCCGACCGAATACAAATACAATGAGACAAAATCTACACTGTACAATACTAGTATCCGGCTTAAACCAAAACCAAAGCCCGCTAGTATTATCCGTTCGATCATGATCCGTGTAACACCGCATGTATATGATCAAACCCTGCCATATATCAATACGGCCTCTACAGCGTTTCGCCCGAAACTTAAGAAACTGTCTGTGGGGGACTCTAAAGACTCGTCAATATTTTGGCTGTGGATTTAACCACTAGCACGTCAGAGGTATTAGCCATACGTAACGGGCTACCAGGTATTGACCAAAAGGGACGTCGATGAGCGAACTCATCCTGACACCCTACTGAGCCTGTCAGTGACAATATCCGTACAGTCCGGTCCGTTCGTCTATGAGCATCGCATGTCGGGCCTAGGGGGTCGGTAAAAGTCAGACCCCCAAAAGCGGTACAAGTCGTGTCGGAGTGTAGCCCAGAACACCCTGAGATACTACTGGAATACCTACCAGTAAATCTCCTGTCTTGGCCATAGACTTCGTGTAATAGCTCTCCTAGACACAACGCGACCTCACCCCAAATACCGGGAGAGACGAACCCCTGCCGATCCGCTCACTGCCTCCATGTGGCTCGGGACTGTACCCAACTAAAACCTGTTTGCACGACTCCTTTGAGCCGTGGTAGGGTAGTAATCAAAGCACAGTGGGAACTCACACGAGACAAATGACGATCTCAGGTCGATGAACTAACATGTACACATGTCACCAGGGAACTGCTATCTGACGTCAGGTATAAGACCAACTAGCATGTTCCCGGCGAGTCCTGTCCGGTGTACTCATAACCCAATGAGCACCTGTATACATTTTAGGTGAACCAACTGACACCAGTGGCCTGTGAGACCGGCCACCGCCCCTCTTCGGGGTCTCGACTGTATACACTAGTCTACTCTGGAGTATCGATGCCTTGTCTCGAAACTCCCTCGACTGGGGACCATTTAAGGATGTGCTTATAGACCCCAGCTCCCACGTATATGATCGCCCTCATACGGCTAGCAGTCAAGCAAGAATCCTAGGGTCTCTATCAACATGCAATAGTGATCAGTAATGTCACCTAAAGCAGTACACGATGATAAAGATAAACCAGATAGCATACTATCATCTTGAGTAAGACTGTCCTGCCGGTATAGGTCCTCCCTCAATCATTGCAATCACGTGCCTGTGATCCAATAATTGACTCTGAGGGCACTATCTCCAACAATCTCCCACTTGCACTCAAGGCTAATTATTGCGATGCCGCATACTCACAGCCCGTATGATACCGAACACCCAACTCCTTTACTAGTCAGTCTCACAAAGCTCGTTTGCGAAACTATTGCGTTCGAGGAATAGCCTCAGTGGGTGGATCCGCTGTGATGTTTCTTTCTATGTATCTCTTTATCTCAAGTTCGCGGAGAAAACCATCTCCCGAAATGAGCAATACCTGTCTTAGAATGTGTCTGGATATCTGATGGGACCTAATTCATAAATGAACTCCAAATCCAAACTTCTTAGACTGTATCGTCAACTGAACTTAATCAGTATTCTGCGCCATGCCTCCCTCAGTATCCGCCTGGACCATCTGTCCAAAATATTGCCCCTCGTCAAAGGGAAAATTATAACTCTGACAGTCACTCTGTCATCTAGGTCACCTTGGAAGCCTGGAATGATAACCGTCTCCCAAAAGAGGCTGTCGTTATCATATCCCTAGAACATGCACTTATGTTCTAAAACTGCTTCCGAATGTTTCTCCAGGATTGGATCAATATCTACTTATTGCATCTAGTGCAAAACAATATCTGGTGTGGTACTTGACATCTCATGATTGACTCAATTGCCTAAGCAAGTGATCTGCCGATCATGCACATCCCTCTCCCCTTTAGTCTGTGAGACACCTTTAAAGAGGGTGACTCCATTACCTGCAGGTATACTACCGTGCCAGGAGTCATCCATTCTAAATACTCATAGAATGCTGTCTAAGTACCCAGATTGGGAAACTACCCAAATCTAGATCTAAAACCATAGATCCAATAACCAGAATGTCTGATATAATATCCAAGCCCTATGTGGAGAAACCACTGTGTGACGACCAAAGTATAACCGACCGTAGTATAGGAATTTCACTTCTTACTCTGTGTATGTCATTCAAATACTAGGACATCACACCCTACTACCTTCTTAACAGATCCATCCCCTATCCTGATGAAGTCAAACCTATGACTGTCACATCAGAAATAGATGATCTATCTCCGCTATGTCTGCTTAAGTCTATAAATAGATATAAGCCACTTGTCCACTATGCTTCCGCTACTCCCACTGACTATGACAACCCTCTGGCAGAGTCATATAGACGTACACTTCTAAAGCTAGTTTAGAACGATGCTATGTTCATCCTCCCACCGGGTCTCACAATCTGGAACAACAGCAATGGCAAGTCTGGGTAAACAAGAACCTCCCGGTCACCGTCTTTGAGCATACCGAACTACCTCTCGAGTGCCTGAGCTTACCTACCATATCTGCGGAGTGGCTAATGGAATGTCAAACCAGATTGAATCTTTAGGTTCTTATCAAATTTTCAGTAATCGTTTGCAGTTATGGAATCACTTCCAGTTCTACCATACTCTCACTACTGTTTTCTAAAAAAAATCCATTTTTATTAAAACTGTGGCAAGTCAAGAACAATATCACTATTGATCTTCCTGATGGTAGAAAGTCAACCCTCGTCATAGCCTGGATCAACCCACAAACAGCCATTACAGAAACGTGCCTTGAGTTATCCAGAGTCTGGTTTTAAGCATAAGCCAGACAACTCCCCGTACCTTAACATCGTTAAGATACGAACTGTTCTATATCCAATAAAGAAACAGAGGCACTAATTTAATTGGAACCAGATTCAAATCATGCAACTATCTCCAGTGCATGTCAACTAAATGGAGAGAGGCCGATCAGCATTACTCAACTTAGGAGTACTTCCAATTATGAGAAACCTGAAAGAGAAGTAAGTTCTCTTAATCATTACTATCAACTGAATACCATACACAAGTATCTAAATCTTCGATCACCTTGAAGAATCCTGATACTTGCAACACCTGGTTCTCTACTTTATTCTTATACCTATAACTCCTCAAAACTTAGACCTTGCATTTCTACGAAACACATGTCTAAAAACTAGAGAAGTCACAAGTAAACAGAATATAGTACGAGGACCAACCCCTCTGTCCTAATGGACACTAGACAACATACAATACTCTGTATAAGTCCCCTGAGTCTAATAACTCAATCCCTGAGTGTCGTAAGTTGAAAACTGTACTATGGTTATGAAGAATTACACCGCTGTTTAATACTCCTTACCTAACCATCCACTGATATAGGTAAATGTCATGGACATAATTTCAAAAAGTATATCTCACTCTATAAAAATAGACGTACAGATATATCAATTTGAGATTGGTGCATCACAGCGGATATTCAAAACCAAATATTTGCCGTCCGGCAAACAACCCAGGCGATTTCCTCAAATATCACAAATTACAACGAATTCCGATATAATGAGGATGATCACCTAATTCCCAATAACTTACTTCCACTCATCATCTGAAAAACCATACAGATGTGAGAATCATACCTGGTAAATACATACCCTGGAGCAAGTGTCTAATTGGGAAATCAGTTTTCTATTAACAGTACACAGTGAAAAAGAAACATTGAAATGTTTCGTAGGGGTATCCTGGTTTTCCTAGTAATGCCTCTTCCATTATCCAGATTCACAACCGTAACCGTATACTTCTTTGCCATCTCCCCAAATCCCTTTATATGTCTTTAGTCATTACCTTCTGTACACCCCTTTAGGCCAAATGGTTTTCTTCCTTCCCTACCGTTCGGCACCAGCCTATGGTTTGGAAGAAGACTATCCAATAAGCATAATGGGTGTACTGTCCTAATCCTAGGAGCACTCGCAACGCGAGAGAAGGTAAAGATAAAAGACACCTGAATAAAGCTTATTCCTATTTCTCCTGAACCAGAATCCATCCCCGAACTGGAACAAGTTCCTTTCGAGTTCGTATATAACCATACGATGGAGTATCCAAATAACTGTGGATCTTCGTAGTGATACGGAGTGTCCTGGAGAAATACAAAGGTGAAGTGGGAGTGGTAATGAAATACTTGGTTTGGTCGTGAATAGCAGTCGCAATTTACTTTGCCCTCCTTCTAATCCCTTTATTTGTCTTTACATAATACCTTCTGTACACCATCGTCAGGCTAATAGGTTTTCTTCATTCCCTACCGGTTGGCACCTACCTATGGTTTGGAAGAAGACTATCCAATTTGCGTAATAGGTGTACTGTCCTAATCCAAGGAGCACTCGCAACCTGAGAGAAGGTAAAAGGAAAAGACAACTGAATAGTCTTATTCGTTTTCTCCAGAACCGGAAACCATCCTCGAATAAATTCCTTCAAGTTCGTATATAACCATACGATGGTTTTATCTAATGGAAATGGACATCCGTAGTAATACGGGGTGTCCTGGAGAAATGGGTAAAAGTAGGAGTGGCAATGAGGTTTGCAACTCTGACAATCCAAAAGCCAGTGTTTAAGAAGGTTCGGTCAACTTGGTCACTGAGTCATAGTCAAGGGTCGGGTCATCGTCACTGCCAAAGAGAGAGAGAAAAGAAACACTCAGCGTGCACTCTAACCTACGTCAGAATGGTTATCAATTTATCTAATCAGGAAACCTCCCACTGTAACGTCAAATTCTTCTCCAAACCTGAAAGAAGAATTAGTCGGGATCACCCGAGGAGTAAACCAACTCATCAGTGGGAATCGGGATCCAACTATCATCGCATGATAATGTGATGGACTCCACTCACGTTATCACACTCCAGAAGGTATGCGCATATCTGGCAAGTTTCAGTTTCTTTAGAAACTCCCGATGTGATTTTTGCCCCATGCTCTTATGACCTTGACGAAGGCCAACAAATCATAAGTCACATGTCAAGTTCTACCCGTCATTGTCCAGGTTAATTTGAACCCACCCGTACAAGCCCTTGACTTTGGCCAACAAGGCTATACGACTGTCCCAAACCAACGCATCTATCTATGCAGCAGAAAGGTAACAAGCAGCTACCATACACTATACCTTGACGAAGGCCAACAAACATAGCATGAATACTACGTGCTACCCGTCTGAAATGATGGAGGGCTACGAATGGTTTCTGGCGAAAAACCTTTAACGTAATGAACTTGATATCGTTGAAGGAACCGGATAGCTTTTTATAAAAATATAGCGACGAAAACCTTTGCTAAAGAGGTCACTCCCGGTGAAGAGATCTCGACTCTTTCCCCATAGAATGAGGTGCAGGATATTCCAACTGAATACCATGATGCAAAGCAAAAGTAATCGGCTATAGTGAAGTTATTGCCCTGACGCAAACTTCTGTCCAAGGGGTCACTCCCGGTGAAGGGATCTCGGCCCTTGCCTCGTCGACTGAGGTGCTGGATATTCATAACCGAATACCACTGTGCAAAACAAAAAAGAACGCCCTTGCAATAACAGCTTTTTGAAAAATGTTCCAACAACATCAAATAGGTTTGTTTAGCTTGCATTGATCCGAATCAACGCAGTCCCATCAATTGATCACACCAATAAAGAACGAAAATAATGATATACGTATATGCTATCCGCATTCGCCACTGGGTCCCGTCATCACCCGTTAGGTTACTTAACTAATGACAGAGCAGGGACTGGACTAGTGCGGATGCAAAACATATACAACATCTACTAGTATATATATCAATATATAATATTCGCTCAAGGCGTGATAAATGCAACATCACAGAAATGTAACCAGCATAATAGAACAATACAGATATCTGGGATCCCCGGGTTTCATAGAGCCGCTACTGAAACCCGACGTTCCCCTGGTCATGTGGATAGCCTGTGCAATGAAATCCTAGACCCCTACGGGCGCGGCAAGTTACCCGCCAAAACCTGAAGCGAGGCAGCCCCTTCAACAACGTGAATGGACCACCCAGCACTTCACAGAATTCGGTAACTTAAGCACCCCTCCTTGGGTCAACCTATACCCCCTACGAGTGCGGCGAATAGCCCGCCAATTCTAGAGTAAAGCCCCCTCCGTCTCAATGCCATGAGATGCGGGCCCGTTGCCCTCTAGAACCCGGCTATCCGTGCACCCCTCCGCGGGGCAATCCTAGTATAGAAACTAAAAATATACATACAACGGGTACATCGACCTCAGCCCGGTCGTGCTCCAAAAGAATGAAAGGTTTGCCTAGCACCCTATGTATAGTTTTGAAGCATCACATGTCACAAAGTTTAAATTTTTATGGTGCTAAGCAAGCATACAAATGAATCGATCCTAGAAAATTAGGGTTTCGAAAGTTAAGCCAATAAAAACTAGGGTTTCGAGACTGCAACCTTTGTAGCTTCCTTTCGCTAGACTCTTTGGCCTCTTGGGTGTTGGAAGAAGGTCCTCTTGAAGTCTTCTCACGTCCACGACGATCCACCCGGAGTTTCTCGTCCAAGCTCGCAACTTCAATTATCAAGATGAGAAACGAAGAGAACACTCTAAACAAGTTGGCTAAACTTGTGTAGAATGATGTTGTGGTTATGATTCTCACTTCAAAAACCTTTCTTGATGTGTGTTTTACTCACTAGAAAAAACTAGAGAGCAAAAGGAAGAAGGAGGAGGAAGATGATGGCTTTTGTTTTTTAACAAGAGTAGAAAAATGATAACTCTCATGAAGGAAAAAGAAAATATATGTATATATAATTTTTAATCCTCATCTCAAACCATGGTTAGATGATGGAGACATTATTTAACTTGAGTTTAAAACGCAAAGAGAAGGATAACTCATGGTTAGAGGTAGGTGAGCATGGTTAGGTTTAAAGAAGAATGTAGAAGCAAGCAAGAATTATCCTTTTCTTTTCTATTTTGTTTTAAACATAAAATCAAATAATAATCCATCCATTTATCCATGGTGTGAGTCTTATATTGCCACCATTTCCATGTGTAAACAACCATGATAGATGGTGTATGTATGTATGTATGTATGCACATCCATATGTGCATGAAACTAGTAAGATAGAAAGAAAAACATACATGCATGCATACACCCATCACATACAAGGAAAAAGGTTTTAAGTGAGAAAACTAATGGTTAAATGATAAATCAACACTTGATTTATCAATCCGGCCATATCACATATGACCCTACCAAAAGCAAGCTGCCCGATCAATGTACGGTATCATATACGCGCATTTTAATCGGGTCCAAGCGCATATCGCATACGCGCACCACAACGTTTCTCCTGGACTAGGTAACTCCTGTGTGGGACTCTAAGACTCGTCAATACGCCGGCAGTGGGTGATGATCATATCAAGCACCCCCAAGCCGCAAGCGGTCAGCTAAACGTAACGGCCACCCGGGTATTGAGCGATCAGAAGAAAACAAGCGAACCTGCTACAACTCCCGTCGAGTCAACCGGCAACACTACCGTACATGTAGCGCCTTGAAAAGTCGTATTGGTGTTTTCCCGAAAATCGGTGAAAATTCGGTATTTTTCCGTAAACCGTCTTTTTTGTTATTTTGCAGTTTAGGACTAATTATACCTAATTTGGATAGGTAATTGCTAGTTTTTAGTAGCAAATGAGTTAATTATGAAATTCTGGTCGTTTAAAAATTTTCCCTAATTTTTTCAATTTTTAATATTATTTTAAGCCGGTAAGAAAATACATTAAATTAGCGATAAATACAAATTTGAATGGGCTAAATTTAAGCTTTAAAATCATATTAATTATAGTCTAGTTGTAACATAAATTTTTAGTATTTTATTTTAAGTTTTAACTAATTTTTTTTATGGAAAACGAAAATTATTGAATTTAAGCTAAAACTTGCAATTTTGGACTTGTAGGGGGTCTTTTTGCAAAAAAAATTTTGTGCACTCTCACACACACATCCTCACATCTCCTTGGCTGGCCCAAACTGCAGAAAATTCTTCCTCTCTCTTTTGTTTTAAAACTCTTTTGTTAGGTGATGGAATGAGTTAAAATGTAGGTTTTAAAATATATTATTTTGGAGGTATGGTGTATTTGACTTTGAGGGGGGTTTGACTTGGTGACTTTTCCCACACACCCCACCATCCCCCTCTCCCTTGATCTGGCCGAAATAGCTGCAGCCCCCCCTTCATCATTTTCTTTTCATCTTCTTCAAAAAATTCATCAAAGTTTGCTCCAAAATTTCCAAATTTAAACCTCACAAAATAACCCCATCCTTCATTCCATTCTCCTTAGCCTCTCTTGCTTGGATCATGGTGCTATGAATCCATCTTTGGAGGCCTCTTGTTCTTGCTAGATCCATAGATCTTGAGGTATAATTTCCACCAAGTTAAGTTCTTATGGTTAGAATTCTTTAATGGAGTTGTTTTAGTGTTAATATTAGTGTTAATTTCATTCTAGATTTTTAAAAGTTAATGGTTGAAATTAAACTAGGGTTTTAGAAACCATTATTTAGTTAATTAAAGCTAATTAGCTATCTAGTTGTTTACTAAACCAATCTTTAAGGTTAGTTTGCTTAAGTGGCTTCTTATTATGCTAATCTAAGTTAAACTTATGTGAAATTTTCATTGTAATTGATAATTACAAAAATCAAGAAAGGGGTTTGTGTATGGAAATGGATTGAAGCATGATTGTTGTGTTGGAATTATGGTTTGATGCTTTGTAAAAGGTTTGAAATTAGTGTAGTGGCTATCTAGTGGGTTAGTTTGGATGGTTGTATTGGATTGTGTTAACTTTATCGTTAATTGTCGATGTTTGCACCAAATTGCAAATTTCTAGCTTACTAGTTTTGTTATAAAAATATTGTGATGAATTATTTTGATATCTTGATGATTGTTTTGGCTTATCCTATGACATTTAGGATGCGTGAGTGCGGAAATTTGTGTGTTCGGGTTTTAGTTTTGCCGGGCGACCAAATCGACGTTTTAGTTAGTTTTTGCGATTTCCGCGTGTGTTCCGCGCACCTTGTGCACGTTGTACCTAGCTTGTGAACGTTGGTATTTTTGTTTGGGATTTGCGTCGTTTCATGGTATGTAACCTTATGTTTGGTATTGATGTAAATTCCAGGTTCGGTCGCGGAGACGTCAGACGCGGCACGAAAGGGGAAAGCGGTGATTGGACGTGACTAGCTAGGGATTCCGGTGAGTAGATGTAACATCTACGGGGGACTATCGTTGGGTGGCGGAAGTCGCCCGATAGTTTTAGTAGCTTAAAAAGATTCTTAGTAATGTTAGTAATTAGGGGTGTAATACTTGTACGATTATTTGCTACATCCATGCCTTATATTGACATACATATGCGAACCCATTTTATAGGACACCTGCACCATTGCCAGGGTTTTTATATGCAGCACGAGCACTATTCATGCTTACACCCACGCCCTGGTAATTGCCATGCCACCACACTAGATAATCTATAAATTGAAACCTTTTACTATAATTGATACTTAAACTTGTGTGCTATTTCCTTTAATTCCTTAAAATGAAATCGTAGGATTGCTATTCATGTGCATGTACCTCATCAAATTATTTGTTCATGCCTAGTCTATTAATCACACATCGCAACTTGATTATTGATACCATATGCATTCATTATCATTGACATATGTACTTATGAGGATTTCATGAGATTTTATGATATTTCTGGATTTCGGGGGAAAGCCACAAAATTTCTAAACTTATTATATTTTTAAAATATGTAAATTGCGATTTTCTAGTGATGTAAGTGTCGTCCACCATGAGTTTGCTGTGGTTTTAGAGACCCGTTTCGAGGAGTTGGATGAACCGTCTCGGGTACATGGTGGGCCCGGTAAGGTACCCCGGGGCAAGAAGCTCGTGGTGCTGACGATGAGCCTGGCAGGGGGCGGATTACCTACCGGTGACTGTTTGGGACGGCGGATATCCAGAGGATACCGACCGTGGCCGTGAGATGATGAGATATTGATATTGAGATGGGTCAGCCGGATGGCTGAGGCCAGAGATACTATGACATGGATATATGAGATTTGTGATAGTTTTGAGGTGTCGTTGCTGGATACAGGTTCTTGTTGATTCTATTGGTATTGTGCTGGTATTTCAAAAGAGATTTCTAAAGGAAAAACATGATTCTTATACTTACACATTCAGATCATGAGTTGATTCGCATTGCATTAATACCTGCTAGTATATTCATATTGCATACATACCTGCTATTATGTACTGCCTTACCTGTATTTTAGATGCTAGGATGCTTGTGTGCATGCTTTCGATAGCCTGTGTAGGTGTTATTTATTACTCACGAGTTGGCAACTCACCCCCGTTGTGCCACAGCCTTTTTCAGGTCCGCTCCGTCAGTACAGTAGCGGCGGGCGCACTTGTTTCTTTTGCCTCTTTTGCCTGGACTCGAGGTTTTGCTCTTAGGTGGGTTATATTGTTATTTTTGCACCACCTTGTATATTCTTTGTATCTAGTGTACTCCATCTACTGTTTCTACCAGTATTGTTGTATATTGACCTAGAGATGAGACTGTGAGATTTGTGGACTTTTTATGCTGTATTTTGGGGTCGAGCTCACTTGAGTCGACATGCTGTTTTTCTCATGCTTCTTTATGATTATTTCGCATGTTGTTGCTTTATATTGCTTGGGATTTGTGACCGCCTTGCGGCGAAGAGCTAGCTCCCGCTTGGGGATGCCTTATTTGTTGGATTCATATATATTCTTGTTGTACCCATTCTGGGGGCCAGTATTTACGAAGGAGACTCTGCCGAAATTTTCGGAAAAATTGGTTTTGTTTTTAAAAAGGGTTTTACATGACTTATTTGATAAACTCGCTTTCAATTGATTGGGTTTTCTTCACTCTTTTGCTTATTTGGTTTTGGTTTCTGGGCTTTGGCTTACTTATTTTACGGACGTCTTGAGACGTTTCGTAAACTTAAGTGCCAGTCGCGTTCCGTACCCTGCGGATCATGACAAAGTTGGTATCAGAACGATAGGTTTTACCTTTTTGAGTGTAGGATGACCCTTGGTAGATGGAGTAAGTGACTTAAGTAGGGTAACGTAACGTGTGTATGTCCGCGGCATACTTGCGATACGGTACTCCGCCGAAGTGACTTTAGGATATACTTGCTTGAAATTCCTTCTTCAATTCCGTGTATCCTATGATTCTATTGCACTGTCCTTATTATCCTTTTTTTCCTGTAACAGGCACTATGCCACCGAAGGCTACGAGGGCACAGAGGGCTGCCGCCCGAGACGAGATTCGAGCTGGCTCGTCCGAGACTAGGACTGAGCAGGGTGGTATGCCTACGCCGCAGGGACAGACCGATCCACCTTCCCCAGGCCGTATGGATAGGCTCGAGACTGGTATGGAGGAGTTGCGACAGATGATGGGGAGCATGCAGGAGCTGCGTCAGATGGTAGGATCCTTAGTTGAAGCCAGTCGTACACCGAGGCCGGATGACGCACCTACTACATCCCAGACTACTATGATACCTGCTCCTACTACTACCGCCGTGACCATCCCGGTTTCACTACAGGATTTCATGAGGCTGAGACCTCCAGTATTCACCGGCACCGAGGCAGCGAAGGACCCACAGACGTTCCTTGACAGTTTAGCCAGGATCTGCCGTTCGCTGAGATGTTCAGATGATCGATGGGTAGAGCTTGCGAGTTTCCGACTAGAGGGTCTCGCGCAGACATGGTGGGAGTCAGTCTTGAGAGGTCAAGCTGCAGGTCTACCGCCTATGACGTGGGCCGAGTTTACAGCAGTCTTTCTAGCTCGTTTCCTCCCAGAGAGCGTTCGTGACGCCAGAGCTCGTAGCTTCGAGGCCTTAGTCAAGACACCTGGGATGACGGTGTCTGAGTATGACATCCAGTTTACACAGTTATCCCGATATGCTCCGTATTTGGTGGATACCGAAGAGAAGATGGTGAATAGGTTCGTACAGGGACTTGATGCCCAGCTATATCTTGCCATTGGCGCCCAGCACTACGACACTTATTCAGCTGCTATGGATACGGAATTGCGGATGGAGGCACGCATATCACAGACTTCGGCCGTTTCTGGGCCGAAGAAGATTCGCACCGATGTACCGTCTCAGAGGCAGCGCGCCAGATTCTTTCCGAGAGATAGGCCTGGCAGAGGATTTGGGCGGGGACAGTTATATGGTTCATATCCCCAGGGACAGCAGCCGTCGCCAGGGTGTTTTGGGTGCGGGAGTCCGCACCATCTTGTCAGAGACTGTCCGGCGAGACGACAGGGAGCGGGGACCGTTCCGCATGTGACCCTACCACCATCACCACCCCCTCCTCAGAGAGCCCTACTTCCTGCCACAGGCGATGCTCCACGCCAGTTAGGTGCATCCAGAGGCCGTGGACGCGGCGGTCCTGTTCAGAGAGGACGAGGAGGCAGAGGCCGAGGTCGAGGTCAGCCCGCTATCGGTGGAAGACAGGCCCGAGTTTTTGCTTTGACACCGCAGGATGCGCAGGCATCCAACGCCGTTGTGACAGGTACCTTATCCATATGTTCTTTTGACGCATGGGTATTATTCGACCCAGGTTCCACACATTCGTACGTCTCTACACACTTTGCACCAATGTTGGGCCGTGAGTCGTCGTCGTTAGATCACCCGCTTGTTGTTGTTACTCCGGTAGGCGAGTCGTTTGTCGCTCGTTTTGTTTTTCGATTGTGTTCCATTCGTATCGGGGAGAGGGATTCATCGGTTGATTTGATTCTCCTCAATATGCTGGACTTTGATGTGCTTCTGGGCATGGATTGGCTAGCCACTTGTTATGCTTCGGTGGACTGCCGTGAGAAGGCAGTCATATTTAGCTTTCCGGGAGAGCCAGTCCTTGTTATTCAGGGAGACCGCAGCGTCACCCTTCCCAGCTTGATTTCGTCTCTTCGCGCTGGTCAGCTCTTGCGGAAGGGATGTCAGGGATTCTTAGCATATATTTGTGATACTCGAGCTGCAGAGGTTCCGTTGGACAGGGTCCCGGTTGTTTGTGAGTTCCCTGATGTTTTCCCTGATGAGCTACCTGGGCTACCACCTGAGCGCGATGTTGAGTTCTGCATCGATTTGATTCCCGGCTCGGGGCCTATTTCTATACCGCCTTATCGGATGGCCCCGGCAGAGCTTCGAGAGCTGAAGGATCAGTTGCAGGATTTGTTAGATAAGAGGCTTATTCGACCTAGTGTTTCTCCGTGGGGTGCTCCGGTCCTGTTTGTAAAGAAGAAGGACGGAAGTTTGCGCTTATGTATCGACTACCGCCAGCTGAACAAAGTTACCGTTCGGAACAGATATCTGTTGCCACGCATTGATGATTTGTTCGACCAGCTTCACGGTGCGGGATATTTTTCGAGGATCGACTTGCGATCAGGATACCATCAGCTGCGAGTTCGACATGAGGATATACCGAGGATAGCTTTCCGCACGCGCTATGGCCACTATGAGTTTTTGGTGATGTCGTTCGGACTCACCAACACCCCAACAGCATTCATGGATTTGATGAACCGTACATTCAGGCCGTATCTCGACTTGTTCATCATCGTGTTTATCGACGATATCTTGGTGTACTCCCGGAGCAGAGAGGAGCACGAGCAGCACTTGCAGATTACGTTACAGACTCTGAGGGAGCACCAGCTGTTCGCAAAGTTCTCCAAGTGTGCATTCTGGCTGGACAGCGTCGGATTCTTGGGTAACGTGATTACGAGAGACGGCATATGTGTGGACCCGAAGAAGATTGAGGCTGTTCAGCAGTGGCCCCGACCTACATCAGTTACTGAGATCCGTAGTTTTCTAAGCCTGGTAGGCTACTACAGGCGTTTTGTTCAGGACTTCTCCCGTTTAGCTGCACCTTTGACCGGTTTGACCCGGAAAGGAGTTCCTTTCGTTTGGACAGAGGAGTGCGAGAGCAGTTTTCAGCAGCTACGGACTTGTTTGACTACGGCGCCGGTATTATCTTTGCCTTCGGGATCGGGCGAATTTGTGGTCTACCGTGATGCTTCGCGAGTAGGGTTAGGATGCGTATTGATGCAGCATGGCCAGGTGATCGCTTATGCTTCTCGGCAGTTGAAGAAGCATGAACAGAACTACCCCACTCACGATTTGGAGATGGCTGCAGTGGTTTTTGCATTGAAGATTTGGCGACATTACCTATACGGCGAGTCGTGTCAGATATTCACTGATCACAAGAGCTTAAAGTACATATTTCAGCAGCGAGACCTGAACCTCAGACAGCGTCGTTGGATGGAGTTGGTGAAAGACTACGACTGCGAGATCCTTTATCACCCAGGCAAGGCGAATGTGGTGGCAGATGCTTTGTGCAGGAGGCCCGGGGGTAGTCTATCCTATTTGCGCGCAGTGCAGAGGCAGTTGTCAGCAGATTGGCAGATATTATGCGACAGCCGAGTTGAGTTCGAGTTCACTCAGACAGGGGGACAGCTCGCGCATGTTCGTGCATGCCCACAGTTGCTTGACCGTATATATGTGGCACAGCGCAGTGACGACCGTTGCTCAGAGATCATGGCACAGATGGGACAGGGCAGATTTTCCGAGTTCGTGATTGACGATCAGGGGATTTTATGCTATGGATCTAGACTGTGCGTACCAGATGCTGAAGGATTGCGACGCGACATTCTTGAGGAGGCACACCGATCTGTGTATAGTGTCCACCCCGGTTCCACCAAGATGTACCATGATATGAGAGAGACCTACTGGTGAGACGGGATGAAGAGGGACATTGCGGAGTTTGTATCGAGATGCCTGACTTGTCAGCAAGTCAAGGCCGAGCACCAGAGGCCCGCAGGAGAGCTACAGCCATTACCTATTCCGGAGTGGAAATGGGAGCAGATTTCGATGGATTTCATTGTGGGTCTACCCAGGACCAGTCAAGGGTATGACTCCATCTGGGCGATCGTAGATCGATTGACGAAAGCGGCTCACTTCCTGCCAGTGAAGACGACTTTCAGCTTCGCTCAGTATGCCCATCTTTACATCGACGAGATCATACGGTTGCATGGCGTACCGACTTGTATCGTGTCAGATCGAGGCACCCAGTTCACCAGCCGACTTTGGTAGAGACTTCAGGAGGCTTTGGGCACTCGTTTGAGCTTCAGCACAGCGTTTCATTCGCAGACCGACGGACAGTCAGAGCGGACCATTCAGACTCTCAAGGACATGCTCAGAGCGTGCGTTTTAGACTTCGGCGGTAGCTAGGATCGTTATTTACCTCTAGTGGAGTTCTCCTACAACAACAGCTTCCAGGATACTATTCAGATGGCACCTTTCGAGGCATTATATGGGAGGAGATGCAGATCGCCCGTCTGTTGGACAGAGCTCAGCGAGAGCAGTATTTTGGGGCCGCAGCTTGTTGAGGAGACGACAGCGAAGATACAGTTGATCCGAGACCGGATGAGAGCGGCTCAGAGCAGGCAGAAATCGTATGCAGACAGGCGCCGTCGCAGGCTAGAGTTCGCAGTTGGCGATCATGTTTTTCTGAGAGTCTCTCCGATGAAGGGCGTGATGCGTTTTGGGCGAAAGGGGAAGCTTAGCCCTAGATTCGTAGGTCCCTTCGAGATCCTCGAGCGTGTCGGCGCTGTTGCATATCGTTTGGCCCTTCCACCCAGCTTTCCTGATGTTCACCCCGTTTTCCATGTTTCGATGCTCCGCAAGTACCTTCACGACCCTTTGCATGCGATTCAGCACCCGACAGTCCAGCTAGAGCGCGACCTTTCTTTTGCAGAGCAGCCGGTGGCCATCCTGGATCGGCAGGTGAAGAAGTTGAGATCGAAAGTTATACCGACCGTCAAGGTCCTTTGGCGTGGCCCGAGCAGTGAGGAGGTTACCTGGGAGACCGAGGGCGAGAAGAGGAAGAAATATCCCCATCTCTTTGAAGGTACGCGTAGCTATATTTTTTAAATTCGGGGACCGAATTTCTTTAAAGGGGGAAGATTGTAGCGCCTTGAAAAGTCGTTTTGGTGTTTTCCCGAAAATCGGTGAAAATTCGGTATTTTTCCGTAAACCGTCTTTTTTGTTATTTTGCAGTTTAGGACTAATTATACCTAATTTGGATAGGTAATTGCTAGTTTTTAGTAGCAAATGAGTTACTTATGAAATTCTGGTCATTTAAAAATTTTCCCTAATTTTTTCAATTTTTAATATTATTTTAAGCCAGTAAGAAAATACATTAAATTAGCGATAAATACAAATTTAAATGGGCTAAATTTAAGCTTTAAAATCATATTAATTATAGTCTAGTTGTAACATAATTTTTTAGTATTTTATTTTAAGTTTTAATTAATTTTTTTTATGGAAAACGAAAATTATTGAATTTAAGCTAAAACTTGCAATTTTGGACTTGTAGGGGGTCTTTTTGCAAAAAAATTTTTGTGCACTCTCACACACACATCCTCACATCTCCTTGGCTGGCCCAAACTGCAGAAAATTCTCCCTCCCTCTTTTGTTTTAAAACTCTTTTGTTAGGTGATGGAATGAGTTAAAATGTAGGTTTTAAAATATATTATTTTGGAGGTATGGTGTATTTGACTTTGAGGGGGGTTTGACTTGGTGACTTTTCCCACACACCCCACCATCCCCCTCTCCCTTGATCTGGACAAAATAGCTACAGCCCCCCTTCATTATTTTCTTTTCATCTTCTTCAAAAAATTCATCAAAGTTTGCTCCAAAATTTCCAAATTTAAACCTCACAAAATAACCCCATCCTTCATCCCATTCTCCTTAGCCTCTCTTGCTTGGATCATGGTGCTATGAATCCATCATTGGAGGCCTCTTGTTCTGGCTAGATCCATAGATCTTGAGGTATAATTTCCACCAAGTTAAGTTCTTATGGTTAGAATTCTTTAATGGAGTTGTTTTAGTGTTAATATTAGTATTAATTTCATTCTAGATTTTTAAAAGTTCATGGTTGAAATTAAACTAGGGTTTTAGAAACCATTATTTAGTTAATTAAAGCTAATTAGCTATCTAGTTGTTTACTAAACCAATCTTTAAAGTTACTTTGCTTAAGTGGCTTCTTATTATGCTAATCTAAGTTAAACTTGTGTGAAATTTTCATTGTAATTGCTAATTACAAAAATCAAAAAAGGGGTTTGTGTATGGAAATGGATTGAAGCATGATTGTTATGTTGGAATTATGGTTTGATGCTTTGTAAAAGGTTTAAAATTAGTGTAGTGGCTATCTAGTGGGTTAGTTTGGATGGTTGTATTGGATTGTGTAAACTTTATCGCTAATTGTCGATGTTTGCATCAAATTGCAAATTTCTAGCTTACTAGTTTTGTTATAAAAATATTGTGATGAATTATTTTGATATCTTAATGATTGTTTTGGCTTATCCTATGACATTTAGGATGCGTGAGTGCGGAAATTTGTGTGTTCGGGTTTTAGTTTTGCCGGGCGACCAAATCGACGTTTTAGTTAATTTTTGCGATTTTCGCGTGTGTTCCGCGCACCTTGTGCACGTTGTACCTAGCTTGTGAACGTTGGTATTTTCGTTTGGGATTTGCGTCGTTTCATGGTATGTAACCTTATGTTTGGTATTGATGTAAATTCCAGGTTCGGTCGCGGAGACGTCAGACGCGGCACGAAAGGGGAAAGCGGTGATTGGACGTGACTAGCTAGGGATTCCGGTGAGTAGATGTAACATCTACGGGGGACTATCGTTGGATGGCGCAAATCGCCCGATAGTTTTAGTAGCTTAAAAAAATTCTTAGTAATGTTAGTAATTAGGGGTGTAATACTTGTATGATTATTTGCTACATCCATGCCTTATATTGACATACATATGCGAACCCATTTTGTAGGACACCTGCACCATTGCTAGGGTTTTTATATGCAGCACGAGCACTATTCATGCTTACACCCACGCCCTGGTAATTGCCATGCCACCACACTAGATAATCTATAAATTGAAACCTTTTACTATAATTGATACTTAAACTTGTGCTATTGCCTTTAATTCCTTAAAATGAAATCGTAGAATTGCTATTCATGTGCATGTACCTCATCATATTATTTGTTCATGCCTAGTCTATTAATCACACATCGCAACTTGATTATTGATACCATATGCATTCATTATCATTGACATATGTACTTATGAGGATTTCATGAGATTTTATGATATTTCTGGATTTCCGGGGAAAGCCGCAAAATTTCTAAACTTATTATATTTTTAAAATATGTAAATTGCGGTTTTCTAGTGATGTAAGTGTCGTCCACCATGAGTTTGCTGTGGTTTTAGAGACCCGTTTCGAGGAGTTGGATGAACCGTCTCGGGTACATGGTGGGCCCGGTAAGGTACCCCGGGGCAAGAAGCTCGTGGTGCTGACGATGAGCCTGGCAGGGGGCGGATTACCTACCGGTGACTGTTTGGGACGGCGGATATCCAGAGGATACCGACCGTGGCCGTGAGATGATGAGATATTGATATTGAGATGGGTCAGCCGGATGACTGAGGCCAGAGATACTATGACATGGATATATGAGATTTGTGATAGTTTTGAGGTGTCGTTGCTGGACACAGGTTCTTGTTGATTCTATTCGTATTGTGCTGGTATTTCAAAAGAGATTCCTAAAGAAAAAACATGATTCTTATACTTACACATTCAGATCATGAGTTGATTCGCATTGCATTCATATCTGCTAGTATATTCATATTGCATACATACCTGCTATTATGTCCTGCCTTACCTGTATTTTAGATGCTAGGATGCTTGTGTGCATGCTTTCGATAGCCTGTGTAGATGTTATTTATTACTCACGAGTTGGAAACTCACTCCCGTTGTGCCACAGCCTTTTTCAGGTCCGCTCCGTCAGTACAGTAGCAGCGGGCGCACTTGTTGCTTTTGCCTCTTTTGCTTGGACTCGAGGTTTTGCTCTTAGGTGGGTTATATTGTTATTTTTGCACCACCTTATATATTCTTTGTATCTAGTGTACTCCATCTACTGTTTCTACCAGTATTGTTGTATATTGACCTAGAGATGAGACTGTGAGATTTATGGACTTTTTATGCTGTATTTTGGGGTCGAGCTCACTTGAGTCGACATGTTGTTTTTCTCATGCTTCTTTATGATTATTTCGCATGTTGTTGCTTTATATTGCGTGGGATTTGTGACCGCCTTGCGGCGAAGAGCTAGCTCCCGCTTGGGGATGCCTTATTTGTTGGATTCATATATATTCTTGTTGTACCCATTCTGGGGGCCAGTATTTACAAAGGAGACTCTGCCGAAATTTTCGGAAAAATTGGTATTGTTTTTAAAAAGGGTTTTACATGACTTATTTGATAAACTCGCTTCCAATTGATTGGGTTTTCTTCACTCTTTTGCTTATTTGGTTTTGGTTTCTGGGTTTTGGCTTACTTATTTTACGGACGTCTTGAGACGTTTCGTAAACTTAAGTGCCAGTCACGTTCCGTACCCTGCGGGTCGTGACAGTACAGTCCGGTCTCTTCGTCAGATATGCTGCATATCGAGCCTAGAGATGGTCACGTCGACCCTAATAACATAATAAGTCATGCCGGTGAATGGTCTATAACAGATCGAGAAACTACTGATAACACTTATCAGCAAATATCAGCAGCCCTGGCTAGGAACTTACTGATATAACCAGTCGGGCACAGCACAGCATCAACTCCCAATACCGGGAGAGACGAAACCCCTTCTATCGCTCATTGCCTTCGTGTGTCTCGGGACTGTACCCAACGGCCACCTGTTTGCACGACTCAGTAGAGCCGTGGTAGGGTGGCAATCAAAATACAGTGGGAGAGCGCACAAGACTCTATGACGATCTCGGGTCTACAGACTAACCTGTACCAGTGTCACCTGAGAACTGCTATCCGACGATAGATATAATTCCATATAGGAGTTCTCGGTGAGTCCGTCCAGTGTACCCAGTCACCACTGAGCACCCGTATATGATCTTGATGTCAAACATCGATGAATGTGGGAACATCCATCGCCCATCGTATGGGTCTAGTATCATATACGCTAGTCTACTCTGGTATATCAATGCCCCGTCTCGATATACCTACGACTAGGGACTTTCCAGGATATGCTTATAGACTACAGATGTCCCACTAATATGATCTCCATCATAATCAGAGTAGTCAAGCCGATATCCTCAGGGCTTTATCAGCATGTATGAATGAATAAAAGCATGATCAAATCAACATGTCAGATAAAGAAGAACCAGATAGCATACTATCATGTCGAGCAAGAATGCGCACTGAATATATATATATATACATGTATAGATACATCCCCTATCATATAATGGCCTCTAGGGCATACATATATCCAACAATCTCCCACTTGCACTAAGGCCAGTTATTGGCGTATCTCATACCCAACATCTCAAAAGTCGCTCATGCTGAGGCTGAGGGAGGGCCTTGGTGAATGGATCCGCGGCGTTTTTCTTTGTGTCTACTCTCCTAATCTCGATCTCGCGGCGATCTACAATCTCCGGGATCAAATGAAAATGCCTCAGGATGTGTCTGGACCGCTGATGGGATCTGGGCTCCTTGGCTAACGCCATAGCCCCATTATTATCACAATACAAAGGTATTGGATCAATAATGGTTGGAACTACTCCTAGCTCCGAGACGAACTTCTTCATCCAGACGGCTTCCTTGGCGGCATCATTCGCAGCAAGGTACTCAGCTTCCATCGTAAAGTCTGCAACGGTATCCTGTTTGGAACTCTTCCAACTTACCGCCCCTCCGTTGAGGGTAAATACAAACCCAGAGATAGATTTGTTGTCGTCCTTATCGCTCTGGAAGCTCGAATCGGTAAAGGCCTCCATTTGGAGATCCGTATTACCATACACCAAGAACAATTCTTTAGTCCTTCGTAAGTACTTAAGAATGTTCTTCACAGCTGTCCAGTGGTTCTCCCCTGGGTTGGATTGATACCTGCTTACAACTCTAAGTGCATAAGCTACATCTGGGCGTGTACATAACATCGCATACATTATAGATCCTACTGCCGAAGCATAGGGTATAATGCTCATGCGAGCTCTCTCTTCATCGGTCTTTGGACAAGAATCCTTGGAGAGAGTGACCCCATGGCAAGCGGGTAAGGCACCCCGCTTGGAGTCTTCCATACTAAACCTTTTTAGGATGGTGTTGATGTACCTGGTTTGGGACAATCCCAATAACTTTTTGGATCTATCCCTATAGATCCTTATGCCCAGGATGTATGTGGCATCACCCAGGTCCTTCATGAAGAACCTTAGTGATAAGAAAGATTTGACCGACTGTAGCATAGGAATATCATTTCCTATCAGAAGAATGTCATCCACGTACAATACGAGGAATGTGACAGCTCTTTCTACAGCCTTCTTATAAACACAAGGTTCATCTGGATTTTTTATGAAATCAAACTCTTTGATAACATCATCGAAACAGATGTTCCAACTCCGAGATGCCTGCTTTAACCCTTATATGGATTTAAGCAATCTACATACTTTCCCGCTGCTCCCACTGTCAATGAAGCCCTCTGGCTGATCCATATAAACGCATTCTTCTAAATCTCCATTTAGAAATGCTGTTTTAACGTCCATCTGCCAGATTTCATAGTCGTAGTGAGCAGCAATAGCAAGTAGGATCCGAATTGATTTAAGCATGGCTACGGGCAAAAAAGTTTCGTCATAGTCCAAACCTGGTCTTTGACGAAAACCCTTCGCCACAAGTCTTGCCTTATAGGTCTCTACCTGCCCATCTACACCAATCTTTCTTTTAAAAATCCATTTGCATCCCACAGGTTTTACCCCAGGGGGTACAATGTCCAAAGTCCATACTTTGTTGGTGTACATAGACTCCATTTCGGATCTCATGGCATCCAGCCACTTCACAGAGTCACCACTCCTGATAGCTTGCTGAAAACTGGTAGGATCATCATCATCGATGATGCAGTCTTCTCTATCACCATCAATGAGGAAACCGTAGTACCTCTCTGGTGGGCAAAAAGTCCTACCAGACCTTTGGAGTGGCTGAGGTTCTTCAGTTTCTATTGCAACAGCCGGTTCAATCAAATCGTCATTTGTAGTCTGTATCTCTAGAACCTCTTCTAGATCCACCACTTTGCCATCATCTTTATCTGTGAAAACTCTTTTTCCAAGAATGTGGCATACTGAGAAACAAACACCTTTTGTTCCTCTTTGTGGTAGAATAGATATCCATAAGAATTCTTTGGATACCCCACAAAATTACACATGACTGACCGTGTCTCGAATTTGTCTGGATTCTGCTTTTTAACATAGGCCGGGCAACCCCAAATCTTAATTCTCTTAAGAGATGGTCTCTTCCCATGCCATATCTCATATGGCGTGGTAGACACGGCTTTGGTTGGAACCCTGTTCAGTAGAAATGCTGCAGTCACCAATGCATGCCCCCAAAATGATACGGGTAACACAGCATCACTCATCATGGATCGGACCATATCTAATAGGGTCCTATTCCATCGTTCAGACACACCGTTGTGCTGTGGTGTGTAAGGAGGAGTGAGCTGAGAGAGAATCCCATTCTCTTTTAGGAAGTTTGCAAATTCTGTACTGAGATACTCACCACCTCGATCTGATCGAAGCATCTTGATACTCAAGCCGGTTTGTTTTTCTAATTCTTGTTTATATTCAATGAATTTCTCGAAAGCTTCGGACTTGTGCTTTAATAAAAATACATGACCGAATCTTGAGAAATCGTCAGTGAAAGTAATGAAGTATGAAAAACCGCCTCTACATTGGCCCGCATACATCACTATGTATGAGGCCTAGGAGCTCAGTAGCTCTTTCTCCGTGTCCGGTAAACGGAGTTTTGGTCATTTTATCCTTGATACAAGACTGGCAAGTCGCATAAGATTTATATTCAAAAGAGTTTAAATATCCATCTTTGTGTAATTTGTTTAGTCTTGTTTAGTTAATATGACCAAGTCTACAGTGCCAAAGAAAAGCTTCATTTAATTCTGAAAGTTTTCTTTTATTAGTGTTTTGTATACTGAAAACTGCGTGTTTATTTAGGACATATATTCCGTTATTAAGCGTACCATACCCAACCAACATTTGATTCAGGTGAATGTTCATAACATTTTTCTGCAATAAAAAATGATATCCTTCATTGTCTAATAAAGAAACGGATATTATATTACAAAGCATACTGGGTACAAAATAACAAGGATTCAAAACCAAAATACATCCAGATGGCAACCCCAAGTGATACTCTCCCACTGCGACTGTATGTACATTGGAACCATTTCCAACGCGGAGAGTATGGTCACCTGTCTTCAAAACTTTGCTATTTCTCAGCCCCTGCATAGAATTGCAAATGTGAGAACCTGAACCGGTATCCAATACCCAGGAAGCAGAGTTTATTGAAAAACAGTTTTCTGTCACAAACGCACCTGAAGCAGAAGCATCCCCATGCTTCTTCTTGAGACTTAAGTACTCCGTGCAATTGCGCTTCCAATGTCCTGTCTTGTGGCAATGAAAACATTTGCCTTTCCCCGAGTCTCCAGCTTTGGACTTTTCCTTTTCCTTCACCTTTTTAACTCCACCCTTAGGATTGGTGGGCTTCTTCTTTTTCTTTCCTTTGGCCTTAGCTTTTGGGCGAGAAGAAGAAGATTGCCCAATAGTCATAACGGGAGTTTTTGCTGACTTCATAGTGCTCTCTGCACTCCTTAACATGTTAAGGAGTTCAGGGAGTTCCTTTTCCATGCCGTGCATGTTGAAGCTCACTATGAATTGAGCAAAGGTGGAGGGGAGGGACTGCAGAATAATATCTATATATTGTTCATTGTCCATCGTCCATCCAAGGTCCTCAAGCTCTTCTATAAGAGCTATCATCTTCAAAACATGGTCTCCTACTGATGTGCCAGGGGCCATTCGCATCTGAAATAATTTCTTTGATGCTTTGTATCGTAATACGCGGGATTGCTCTCTATACAACTCCTTTGTATAGAGCAATATACCGTGAATGTCCATATCCTCGTGCTGCTTTTGATATGTGTTATCCATCGATGGAAGCGCGAGGCATTTTGCCGTGGCACAGTCAGCGTCCCATGTCTTGCGGACTTCAATGTCCGCAACTGAGGATTTTGGACCTGGGACGGGCGGGGCTGAAGCCGTGAGGACATATGATATTTTATCATAAGTCAAGGCGATTTTCAGATTCCTCAGCCAGTCTTTATAGTTGGTCCCATTCAGTTTGTTTTTATCTAGTAGAAGCTTGAGTCCAGTCATGGGTATCTGCTATTAAGAGAGAGAAAAGAATACACTCAGCGAAAGCTCTTGCATAGATCAGATTGGTTATTATCTTGTCTAATCGATGTTTCTCACTGCTTTTATCGAGATTTTCTTTCAAAACTTAAAAAGAAAACTAGCCAGGATTAATTAAAGTCTACAACTTCGCTAACCGTTCAGCCAGGCCAGTGTCGGTACTTGAGGGAGGTTCCCCGTGCTTTCGCACGGACCTAATTAAAGTAAACCTCGTTTTCCCAGAGGCGGAGCCCCGTTAACACCTTTCTAGACACCTAATGAGTTAGCTAATTGTAAACTGTAAAACTCTCCTAGGAGCAACTATTGCCCACAGTGGGATCGGGATCCAACCATCATATGGAAGGTATGCAATCTCATTGCAAATCTCACCACTTGAAATTCCTGATATGATTTTTACCCCTAATACTTATGACCTTAACTATGGTCAACAAATCATAAGTACTAGTCAAGTTCTACCCGTCATTTCTTGATCAATTAGACCCACCCATATGACCCTTAACTATGGTCAACAAAGTCATATGAATGTCCTAATTAATCTGCATCATATGCAATATAGGAAGACATTACTTAGCTACCGTACACTACGCCTTAACTAAAGTCAACAAACGTAGCACGAATACTAAGTACTCTACTTCCTAAATTGACGGAGGGTTGCGGATGATTTTTAAGAAAATCTTTAACGCTTTGAACTTGATATCGTCGTAGAATCAAAATGGTTTTCAAAAGGAGTGGCTTAAGCTCCGCAGTTTTGAAATGTAGCTTTTTCATAAATAGCCGAGTGGTTTCTAAATCCGATTCTACAACATCTTTTTAGGTTTATTTTCTTTACATTAATCATATTAATGTAATCCCATCATTTAAGTCCTTAAGCCAATCACAGAAAAGAAACGAAAATAACACGTACGCTTATGCCATCCGCATTCGCCGCAATGTTCCGTTATGCACCGTTAGGTTACTTAACTAACGGCATACCGAGACGGGACTAGCGCGGGTGTAAAACATAAGCAACGTCTAATATATATCATATATATAATATGTCATTCGTCTCAGATATCACAGAACACAGACAGCAGAAACATAAATATAATGTGGGATATACTAGGACGTCCGTATTTAGTATTTTAGCCAAAATAGAAAATACGGATTCCACAGTCGCGATGAATAGCCAAGCCCACACCCTGGACCCTTACGAGAGCGGCAAGTGACCCTACCAATTCTGGAGTTTAGGAGACCCGATCTCGACTCCTCGAGATGGCCTCCCACTGAACCCCAGAACCTGGTCACCTGTGCTCCCCACCTTGGGTCCATCCTAATGCGGAAAAGTAAATAATATACAACACTGGTGACACAACCTCAACCCGGAAGTGCCCCAAATAAAAGAATATTACATTACATTTGAATTTACATGAATGAAAATATAAAACTCTCATCTCACATAAAAAAAAAACCCGGCTATTCAATCGCGACAATCCTGCACATCATATCTCAGCAACACATAATATCTCATATCATCAACGTAAGTAAGTATGCATACCCCAATTGTCGTTGATGTGTAGCAACGAAACCGGCGATATCGAACATACTACACTTACGGTCACAGAAAAGAAAGTGTAAAACTACAATATTTGGAATCCACATTCTCTTTAGACATCATAAATGCGAAATATCACATAATTCGTATTTCATGCCTAAACTATATGAATTCCACATATTGTATCACATTCCAGATAAACAGACAGTATTAAAGTTTTCGAACGAACGATCAAGTACCCAAGATTCACTAAAGCTCAACACTTGAGCAGGGTTCAAAAATCCGGAGTGTGACACAGTAGTAGCGATGCAGCCGTAGAAGGGTCAAGCCAACGCCTCACATGTGGCACGCCGTACTGCCCCAAACCCTAAGGTTCAAAGGGCAGTTCAAGACGGTCACATAATCGAGTTAAGGTTTGTTGACTTCTAGAGGGACCACCACAAAAAGACTTGCACGTACCTCCAAAATATTTAAACCCCGTGAACAGTGAGCAAATGATACTCGTTCAAACACTTCAATACTTTCTAATTTACCCGGAAAAGCAACGAAATGAAAATTCCGATCGAATCTACGCGTCCAAAACCATCTCCAGAAAATACAGTACTATATTCAGATTAAACATACCTAAAACACTGTAAAAGCAGTATTATGAATTACTGTAGAAAAATGAGGAAATGAACTCTCTGTACGGCCGCGGAATCCCGGCCTAAGCAAGTAATTGCGGCGGTTCCGCGGCCATATGAACAGATCATTTGTTCGTTTTTCACATTATTCCATATAATTTCCTGCTCTATTTTTTAAGTATTTTTAATTCTGAAAAATGTCAGATTTTAAAATTTGTCCAGAAAGAGTCTTAAAATGTCGTATTTTTGTCCGATCGAGATTTTTACTTCGTAAAAGCGTCGCCTAATGTTCTAGGTCGGCTCTGATACCAATGAAAGGTTTGCCTAGCACCCTATGTATAGTTTTGAAGCATCACATGTCATAAATTTTAAATTTTTATGGTGCTAACCAAGCATACAAAGGAATCGATCCTAGAAAATTAGGGTTTCGAAAGTTAAAGCCAATAAAAACTAGGGTTTCGAGACTGCAACCTTTGTAGCTCCCTTTCGCTAGACTCTTTGGCCTCTTGGGTGTTGGAAGAAGGTCCTCTTGAAGTCTTCTCGCATCCACGACGATCTACCCGGAGTTCCTCGTCCAAGCTCGCAACTTCGATTATCAAGATGAGAAACGAAGAGAACACTCTGAACATGTTGGCTAAACTTGTGTAGAATGATGTTGTGGTTATGATTCTCACTTCAAAAACCTTTCTTGATGTGTGTTTTATTCACTAGAAAAAACTAGAGAGCAAAAGGAAGAAGGAGGAGGAACATGATGGCTTTTGTTTTTTAACAAGAGTAGAAAAATGATAACTCTCATGAAGGAAAAAGAAAATATATGTATATATATATTTTAATCCTCATCTCAAACCATGGTTAGATGATGGAGACATTATTTAACTTGAGTTTAAAACACAAAGAGAAGGATAACTCATGGTTAGAGGTAGGTGAGCATGGTTAGGTTTAAAGAAGAATGTAGAAGCAAGCAAGAATTATCCTTTTCTTTTCTATTTTGTTTTAAACATAAAATCAAATAATAATCCATCCATTTATCCATGGTGTGAGTCTTATATTGCCACCATTTCCATGTGTAAACAACCATGATAGATGGTGTATGTATGTATGTATGTATGTATGTATGTATGCACATCCATATGTGCATGAAACTAGTAAGATAGAAAGAAAAACATACATGCATGCATACACCCATCACATACAAGGAAAAAGGTTTTAAGTGAGAAAACTAATGGTTAAATGATAAATCAACACTTGATTTATCAATCCGGCCATATCACATATGACCCTACCAAAAGCAAGCTGCCCGATCAATGTACGGTATCATATACGCGCATTTTAATCGGGTCCATGCGCATATCGCATACGCGCACCACAACGTTTTGCCTGGACTAGGTAACTCCTGTGTGGGACTCTAAGACTCGTCAATACGCCGGCAGTGGGTGATGATCATATCAAGCACCCCCAAGCCGCAAGCGGTCAGCTAAACGTAACGGCCACCCGGGTATTAAGCGATCAGAAAAAAACAAGCGAACCTGCTACAACTCCCGTCGAGTCAACCGGCAACACTACCGTACAGTCCGGTCTCTTCGTCAGACATGCTGCATATCGAGCCTAGGGATGGTCACGTCGACCCTAATAACTCAATAAGTCATGCCGGTGAATGGTCTATAACAGATCGAGAAGCTACTGATAACACTTATCAGCAAATCTCAGCAGCCCTGGCCAGGGACTTACTGATATAACCAGTCGGGCACAGCACAGCATCAACTCCCAATACCGGGAGAGACGAAACCCCTCCTATCGCTCATTGCCGTCGTGTGTCTCGGGACTGTACCCAACGGCCACCTGTTTGCACGACTCAGTAGAGCCGTGGTAGGGTGGCAATCAAAATACAGTGGGAGAGTACACAAGACTCTATGACGATCTCGGGTCTACAGACTAACCTGTACCAGTGTCACCTGAGAACTGCTATCCGACGATAGATATAATTCCATATAGGAGTTCTCGGTGAGTCCGTCCAGTGTACCCAGTCACCACTGAGCACCCGTATATGATCTTGATGTCAAACATCGATGAATGTGGGAACATCCATCGCCCATCGTATGGGTCTAGTATCATATACGCTAGTCTACTCTGGTATATCAATGCCTCGTCTCGATATACCTACGACTAGGGACTTTCTAGGATATGCTTATAGACTACAGATGTCCCACTAGTATGATCTCCATCATAATCAGAGTAGTCAAGCCGATATCCTCAGGGCTTTATCAGCATGTATGAATGAATAAAAGCATGATCAAATCAACATGTCAGATAAAGAAGAACCAGATAGCATACTATCATGTCGAGCTAGAATGCACACTGAATATATATATACATGTATAGATACATCCACTATCATATAATGGCCTCTAGGGCATACATATATCCAACAAAGAATAATATACAAACAGGCAGTGACGGCAGTCCACATGTCGAACGCTCGTCCCGCAATATCAAATGTACATATACAACCATACTGTACTAACATTGCAACCAGGCTATCCATCACGACAAATCCGCAACATCATAGCACAACACAGAACATCAACATGAATATCATGTTCGCAAATCCGTCTAAAAGGGCTATAGCAGTTAGACAGGATTTACCGATCAAATGACATTCACGGTCGCAGATATAATGTAAATACTGTGAACTAACATGTTTAAAATTTTCGATCGACTAAATTTACCAAAGTGGGCCCCAACCACAACTGTAGCACTCAAAATAAATCTGGGCCCAAACAGAATATACCAAGAACCCCATTTCCAACTCAAGAACAAATCTGGAAATTTTGGTGCACTGTTTCTACAGTACGGCCGCGGATCCGCCGCCAAAACGTGGTTTTGGCCGCGGATCCGCCGCGCTACAGTAAAATCAGTGAACCAAAATTTCACAGAATTCTTATAAAACCCTGCACGTATTTTTGCAATGTACCAAATAATTTTTTTAGCACAGGAAAAATTCGACAGAAACCTGGACTTGAAAATGGGGTTTTCGGAAAATCCGTTCGATCGAACTTGTAAACACGTTAGAGCAAGCTAGACTAGGTTAATGGCGTGGCTCTTATACCAGTGTAAATGCACGACAGCGCCCCGGCCATCATCCCGAGGCCAAAATGCTGAAATGAAACTTTTACAAAACTTTTAAACCGGCCCTACCGCGCACTAAAAACCCGAATCGGGCCATTAACCTAATGCTAGCAAACTAGAGAATGGGTAGAGAGCTATACCAAGCGATCCGTGTCCTTCGGTCTTCGGCCTCCATCCCGATCTCCTCGCGGAATCTCCGGTCTTCATCCCCTCGTCGGAATGGGCACCACATCGCCGGGTTCTTTTACGGGCTCCCATCTCTGGACCGAGGCAACTCGGGCACGAAGTTGGCGAGTCGACGTGTCCAAGAATACTGTAGGCGAAGTGTAGAATGTTTTGTCTCTTGGGGTTTGAAGTTGCCATAAAGATGTGGAGGAGAAATGAACTTTTGGAGAGGTAAGGAATTTTGTAGCAAACTAAAAATGTGTAATGAATATTTTTCCCACCAAATGAAAAATTCCCTTCTCACAATTGTGGCCGGACTCTCTAGAATGAGGAGGGAAAAATCAAAGGAATAAACCAAGAGGAGAAATTGTATGATAACCATAAGAATATGTCACACCAAATCCTTTCTTATTCCCATCACATTAATGCAAACCATGTGCACAAAAATGGAATCAAATGTGCTAGAAAACTCATGAAGCCTCATATCACTAATAACACCCCCCATATTGCTAATTTGCATATTTGCAAATTAGCCCCTCTATCAAAAATTCGGCCAAGGAAAGAAACAAAGGAAAATGGACGAAACGGAATGCAAACTGGCAACTTCAAAAAACTGATCCCGTAATAAATTACAGGAAAACCCCGCAACCGTATATACATACCCGCATTTGTATTCCGACCGAATACAAATGCAATGAGACAAAATCTACACTGTACAATACTAGTATCCGGCTTAAACCAAAGCCTGCTAGTATTATCCGTTCGATCATGATCCGTGTACTACCGCACGTATATGATCGAACCCTGCCATATATCAATACGTCCTCTACAGCGTTTCGCCCGAAACTTGAGAAACTGTCTGTGGGGGACTCTAAAGACTCGTCAATACTTTGGCTGTGGATTTAACCACTAGCACGTCAGAGGTATTAGCCATATGTAACGGGCTACCAGGTATTGACCAAAAGGGACGTCGATGAGCGAATTCATCCTGACACCCTACTGAGCCTGTCAGCGACAATATCCGTACAGTCTGGTTCGTTCGTCTATGAGCATCGCATGTCGGGCCTAGGGGGGTGGTAAAAGTAAGACCCCCAAAAGCGGTACAAGTCGTGTCGGAGTGTAGCCCAGAACACCCTGAGATACTACTGGAATACCTACCAGTAAATCTCCTGTCTTGGCCAAGGACTTCGTGTAATGGCTCTCCTAGACACAGCGCGACCTCACCCCAAATACCGGGAGAGACGAACCCCTGCCGATCCGCTCACTGCCTCCATGTGGCTCGGGACTGTACCCAACTAAAACCTGTTTGCACGACTCCTTTAAGCCGTGGTAGGGTAATAATCAAAGCACAATGGCAACTCACACGAGACAAATGACGATCTCAGGTCGATGAACTAACCTGTACACATGTCACCAGGGAACTGCTATCTGACGTCAGGTATAAGACCAACTAGCATGTTCCCGGCGAGTCCTGTCCGGTGTACTCATAACCCAATGAGCACCTGTATACATCTTAGGTGAACCAACTGACACCAGTGGCTTGTGAGACCGGCCACCGCCCCTCGTCGGGGTCTCGACTGTATACACTAGTCTACTCTGGAGTATCGATGCCCTGTCTCGAAACTCCCTCGACTAGGGACCTTTTAAGGATATGCTTATAGACCCCAGCTCCCACGTATATGATCGCCCTCATACTGCTGGCAGTCAAGTAAGAATCCTAAGGGCTCTATCAACGTGCAATAGTGATTAGTAATGTCACCTAAAGTAGTACACGATGATAAAGATAAACCAGATAGCATACTATCATCTTGAGTAAGACTGTCCTACCGGTATAGGTCATCCCTCAATCATTGCAATCACGTGCCTGTGATCCAATAATTGACTCTGAGGGCACTATCTCCAACATGACGTTAATCACCATATCTGCGGAGTGGCTAATGAAATGTCAATCCAGATTGAATCTTTAGGTTCGTATTAAATTTTCAGTAATCGTTTGTGGTTCTGCAATCACTTCCAGTTCTACCATACTCCCACTACTGTTTTCTTAAAAAATCCATTTTTTATTAAAACCGTGGCGAGTCAAGAACAATATCACTATTGATCTTCCAGATGGTAGAAAGTCAACCCTCGTCATTGCCTGGGTCAACCCACAAATAGCCATTACAGAAACGTGCCTTGAGTTATTCAGAGTCTGGTTTTAAGCATAAGCCGGACAACTCCCCGTATCTTAACATCGTTAAGATATGAACCGTTCTATATCCAATATAGAAACTGAGGCACTGATTTAATTGGAACCAGATTCAAATCATGCAGCTGTCTCCAATGCATGTCAACTAAATGGAAGGAGGCCGATCAGCGTTACTCAACTTAGGAGCGCATCCAAAGCATGAGTAACCTGAAAGAGAAACAAGTTTCTCATGTTAGGTCCACGTTACCCACCCCGGTACTTTCGGGGAGGCGGAATAGGTAAAAATCAAATTTTTTCCTCAAAAGGTAACATGGACCATCCATGAAGGATCTTTGCTAAATAAAAACTAACTAATAAAATACAAGTTCTAGCTACTATGTAGAATGGTTATACCTAGGTCTTGAACTCCTTCTCTTCTTTTGGTGGTTCTCCTCCTTGCTTGCTCCTTGTAGTGGCTTGAACGGCTCCTCCTCGTCGTCTCCTCTTTGCCGTAAATAGATCCACCCGAGGGCCTCGAACTTGAGCTCCTATCTCAACCTAGAGATAACTAAGGTGCTTGGTTTGCTAAACCTAGAACCTTAGAATGAGTAGAAAAGAGTTATGGTGGTTTTGTCTCAAAGGTTCATGATTTCCAACTCATGGAACACTTGAACCTTGAGAGAGGAAGAGGGAGAGCTTTCTTTCTAAGAGAGAGAAAGAAAATGATAGAATGAGCTCTCATATTGCAACCATGCTCACAAAAGCAAAAATAATGATGATAATAATAATAATTAAGAATTGTGATGGTTAGTTTCAATGACCATTATCATTTCATGCATTTAATGCATTTTGTAAAGAACAACAAGTAAGCAAAAGTCATAGAAATGAAATGATGATGGTCAACAAGTCCACAATAGTCAACTGGTCAACAAAGTCAACAAGTCAACAAAAGTCAAATGTTCAACTCAACCATGGCACAATAATCCTTAATTAATATTATTAATCATATTTCTCATTCTCATTAGGGTTTAGAAAAAGTCAACGGTCAACCAGTCAACCAAAGTCAAATGGTCAACAACCTTAATGAGAACCCTCTGCCTCTGTCAACTGTCAACCAAGGAACACGAATACACTGAGACAAAACCAATCCCAAAATGAATACTAGGATCTGGCTTAAACCAAAGCCCGCTAGTACTAACTGCCCAGACACTAAACGTGCACAAGTGCGCGGATGTGAACGAATCTCGTCGCAAAACCATGCGACCTCTACTCTGTTTTGCCCAAAAGTGAGTAACCCTCTTTGTGGGACTCTAAAGGCTCGACACTACGCTTGCAGTGGGTTTAACACAGGCCCCAAGCGGTACTAGCTGTACGTAACGGTCCCCAGGTAGATACCGATAAGAAGACTAATGAGGTGAACCTATCTGAACTCCTACTGAGACTGAATGTGACAATCTCCATACAGTCCGGTCTGTTCGTCTGAGAATATCGCGTGGCAGACCTAGGGGACGGTAAACGTCAGTCCCCTAATAGCGGTACAAGTCGTGCCGGAGTGTAGCCCAAAACACCCTGAGAATCTACTGGAAAACCTACCAGCAATTCTCGCTTGCCCTGGCCAGGGACGACAATGTGTAATGGCTCTCCTAGACACAGCGCGATATCAACTCCCAATACCGGGAGAGACGAATCCTGTCTAACCGTCACTGCCTCCAAGTGCTTCGGGACTGCACCCAACTACTACCTGTTTGCACGACTCAGTAGAGCCGTGGTAGGGTAGTAATCTAAGAACAGTGGGAACACACTCGAGGCGAAGTGACAGTGTCAAGTCAGCGGACTAAACTGTACTCATGTCACCTGGGAACTGTTAACCGACGATAGGTATAATACCAACCAACAGTTCCCGACGAGTCCTGTCCAGTGTACTCGTAACCTAACGAGCACCTGCATACTATCTCCAGTACGACGTACTGATGGCTATGGGACAAACCATCTCCCCTGCTGGGATGAGAAGCGTATGCACCAGTCTACTCTGGAATATCGATGCCCTGTCTCGATAATCCTACGACTAGGGACCAAAATAAATATGTGCTTATAGACTACCTGGCCCCCACTAGTGTGATCGCCATCACAACACCGGTAGTCAAGCAAAGATCCTAAGGGATCAATCAACATGCATTAGCGATATGTTAAAAGAAACATATTTAAGATAGAAACAAACCAAGTAGCATACTACTATATCGAGCAAGACTGTCGTAAGCCCGTATATATATATCCCAAGCCTCCAAAATGTATTATACAAACTAGTACTATACAATAATAGCCTCTAGGGCATACATATTCAAAAATCTCCCACTTGCACTAAAGGCCAGTAATTGGTGTACCGCATACCCAACGTCTGCACTAAGGCCAGCTGCTGACGTACCGCATACCCAATAGCTCAAAAAGTCGCTCGAACTATGTTTGAGGGAGGGCCTTTGTGAATGGATCCGCCGTGTTATCTTTTGTGTCCACTCTCCGTACCTCGATCTCCTAGCGATCAATGATCTCCCTGATCAGGTGATACCGCCTTAAGATGTTTCTGGATTTCTGATGGGACCTTGGTTCCTTTGCTAAAGCTATAGCCCCATTGTTATCGCAATACAAAGGTATTGGGTCAACAATGGACGGAACCACCTAAAGTTCACTAATGAACTTCTTCATCCAGACCGCCTCTTTTGCGGCATCGCTTGCAGCAATGTATTCAGCCTCCATCGTCGAGTCTGCGACGGTATCCTGTTTGGAACTCCTCCAACACACCGCCCCTCCATTGAGGGTAAACACAAAACCTGAGACAGACTTGTTGTCATCTTTGTCACTCTGGAAGCTTGAATCGGTAAAGGACTCGACCCTGAGGTCTCCATACCGTAAACTAGGAACATCTCCTTAGTCCTTCTCAGGTACTTGAGAATGTTCTTCACTGCCGTCCAGTGGTCCTCACCTGGGTCTGACTGATACCGGCTCACCACGCTCAGCGCGTAAGCTACATCTGGTCGTGTACATAGCATCGCATACATTATAGATCCTACCGCCGAAGCATAGGGTATAGTGCTCATGCGAACCCTCTCCTCGTCAGTCTTAGGAGACATCTTCTTGGAGAGGGTGATTCCGTGCAATGCGGGTACATTACCACGCTTGGAATCTTCCATACTAAATCTCTTTAGTACGGTCTCTATGTACTTGGACTGCGAAAGTCCCAGTAGTCTCTTGGATCTATCTCTGTATATCTTAATCCCCAGAATGTATGAGGCATCACGCAGGTCCTTCATGGAGAACCGTTGTGACAAGAATAGCTTGACTGATTGTAGCATAGGAATGTCATTTCCTATCAAAAGAATGTCGTCCACGTACAAGACTATGAACACGATAGTTCGTCCTACAATCTTCTTATAGACATAAGGTTCATCTTCGTTCTTGATGAAATCAAATTCCTTGATTGCCTCATCAAAACAGATGTTCCAGCTCCGTGATGCCTTCTTTAATCCATAAATGGATTTAAGCAACTTGCACACCTTTCCACTGCTCCCACTGTCTACGAAACCTTCTGGCTGATCCATGTAAACGCACTCTTCCAAACAGCCGTTTAGAAAAGCCATTTTAACATCCATCTGCCAGATTTCATAGTCATGGAAGGCAGCAATGGCAAGTAGGATCCGAATGGATTAGAGCATAGCCACTGGAGAAAAAGTTTCGTCATAGTCCATACCAGGTCCTTGACGAAAACCTTTTGCAACGAGTCTAGCCTTATAGGTTTCCACCTGCCCATCTACACCAAGTTTCCTTTTGTAGATCCATTTGCATCCAACGGGTTTTACCCCAGGTGGAGCAATATCCAAGGTCCACACTTTATTGGTGTACATGGACTCCATTTCGGATTGCATTGCTTCAAGCCACTTATCAGAGTCCCTACTGATAATGGCCTACCTGAAACTGGTAGGGTCATCTTCTTCCAAGATGCAATTCTCTCGATTCCCGTCTAAGAGAAAACCGTTGTATCTCTCGGGCGGATTAGAAATCCTACCAGATCTGCGGAGTGGCTGAAGTTCGTTGGGTGTAACTGAATCTAGCGGTTCCACCAAATTTTTAGTTAAAGTTTGTGTTTCTGGAATTTCATCCAGTTCTACCGTGCTGCCACTAATATTTTTAACAAGAAATTCTTTTTCCAAAAATGTGGCATTCCTGGAAACAATTATCTTCTGTTCCTCTGCATGGTAGAATAGATACCCACTAGAATCTTTTGAGTATCCCACAAACTTACACAAAACTGCCCGTGCCTCAAGTTTGTCTGGGTTCTGCTTTTTGACATAAGCTGGGCAACCCCAAATCTTAATACGTTTAAGATACAAACTCTTACCACTCCATATTTCATACGGAGTCTTACGCACGGATTTGGATGGAACTTGATTCAATAGATGCGCTGCTGTTTGAAGTGCATATCCCCAGAATGAAAGAGGCAATGCAGTACTACTCATCATGGAGCGAACCATATCCAATAGGGTACGATTCCTCCACTCCGATACACCATTGTGTTGTGGTGTATAAGGAGGAGTAAGCTGAAAGAGAATACCATTTTCTTTTAAGTAATTTAGGAATTCCTTGCTTAAGTACTCCCCTCCCCTATCCGATCAGAGGATCTTGATACTTTTGCCAGTCTGGTTCTCTACTTCATTTCTGAATTCCTTGAATTTCTCAAAAGCTTCAGATTTGTGTTTCAACAGATACACATATCCGAACCTAAAGAGATCGTCAGTGAATGTGATGAAGTACGAGAACCCACCCCTTGCATGTATAGACATCGGACCACATACATCACTGTGTATTAGTCCCAAGAGCTCTGTTGCTCTTTCTCCATGTCCGGTGAATGGAGATTTGGTCATCTTTCCTTTGAGACAAGACTGACAAGTTTCGTAAGATGAAAACTCGAACGTATTCAAGAGTCCATCTTTATGCAACTTACTTAGTCTTTTCTCTCCGATATGACCAAGTCTACAATGCCACAAGTAGGATTCATTCATATCTGAATTTTTCCTCTTGCGTGTGTTTTGTATATTGAGAACAGTATTCTGATTTAGAACGTAGATACCATTACACAGTGTACCTTCTGCAACCAGTACCTTATGAAAGTAGATGTTCATGATATTTCTATCAAGAACAAAGTTATATCCATCTTTATTGAGTAAAGAAACTGATATGATGTTGCAAACCATGGAAGGTACATAGTAGCATTCGTTCAAAATCATAGTATTGCCATTTGGCAACACTAGGTGATATTCACCGACGGCTGCAGCATTAACTTGTGCTCCGTTCGCTACTCTGAGCGACATATCACCAGGTACAACTTTCCTACTTTTTCTCAGTCCCTGCAATAAATTACAGATATGAGATCCTGATCCGGTATCAAGTACCCAGGAGGTAGGGCTGACCGTAAAGCAGTTCTCAATTACAAGAACACCTGAAATAGATGCAAAACTATGCTTCTTCTTCAACTGGGTATCCTTGGAATCCATACAATCCTCTTTCCCTTACTCATACTTGTGACTGTTGTCACAAGTTAGATCCGAACCGACGTTCCCCAGCCCCGAATAAGAATTCGGATCGGTCAAGCGATACATTTTATTATCTTGATTAGGGCGTGAAATGGTTGCTATCTGGAGAGAGAGAAAAGAAACACTCAGCGTGCGCTCTTGCAAAATTAGATTGGTTTATTAGTTTATCTAATCAAGATGGCTCCCACTGTTTTCTCAAATTCTTCTTCAAACCCTAAAAGAAGAACTAGTCAGGATTAATCGCATGTCACAATACTTGCTTAACCTTTCAGCCAGGCTAGTGTTGGTACTTCGAGGGAGGTTTTCCAACGCTTTCGCGAAGTTCCTTAATTAAATAACCACTTTTCCCTGGAGGCGTAGCCCCGCTAACACCGTTCTAGACACCTACTTGGTTTATAGCATTAATTGTTAAGTGAAATAATCTCCCGAGAGTAATCCAACTCATCAGTGGGATCAGGATCCAACTATCATTGTGCGATGACCTAGATGGAATCCACTCTAGTCACCACACTCCAGAAGATATGCTAAATCTGCAAGTTTCAGTTTCTTTATAAACTCCCGATGTGGATTTTTGCCCCTAGGACCCAAGTGACCTTGACACAGTCAACAAATCAAAGAGTCCTAATCAAGTTCAACCCGTCATTATCTTGATTGCATTAAACCCACCCGCATAACGCTTGACACAGTCAACAAGGTTACACGACTGTCCTAACCAATCACATTGTATCCAGCAGATAAGCAATACTCAGCTACCGTTCACTGCGCTTTGACACAGTCAACAAACGCAGCACGAATACTAAGTATAACTTATAATAAACGACGGAGGGCTACGGCTGGGTTTTTGGCGAAAAACCCGTTAACGTAATGAACTTGATATCGTTGAAGGAACCTGATAACCTTTTTTTTTTAAAATATAGTGGCGAAAACTTTTGCTAAAGAGGTCACTCCCTGTGAAGGGATCTCGGCTCTTTCCTCGTCGAATGAGGTGCAGGATATTCTAAACTGAATACCTCGATGCAAAGCAAGAATAATCGACTATAATGAAGTTATTACCCTGACGCAAACTTTTGCTCAAGGGGTCACTCCCGATGAAGGGATCTCGGCCCTTGCCTCGTCGAATGAGGTGCTGGGCATTCGTAACCAAATACCTCTGTGCAAAACAAAAGAGAATGTCCTTGCAATAACAGCTTTTTAAAAATTGTTCCAACAACGTCTTTTAGGTTTGTTTTTTCTTTGCATTAATATAATGCGTCCCATCATTTAATCCTACCATTGCAGAAAACAATGAAAATATGACGTACGCTTAAGCCATCCGCATTCGCCACGGGGCCCCGTCATTACCCGTTAGGTTACTTAACTAACGACAGAGCGGGGGCTGGACTAGCGCTAATGCAAAACATAAGCAACGCCTACTAGATATCATATATAGATATATACATTCGTCAGATGCAATGATAGATATTCCAGATCACAGATGAACACATTGGATATGCTAGGAATCTGTGTTTCGTTCGAGCTTGCAACGAAAGACGGATTACACGGTCGCGATGAATAGCCAAACCCTACCCTAGACCCCTACGGGTGCGGCAAACTATCCGCCAAATACCTGAAGTGAAGCAACCTCCCTCAACACCGTGAGTAGGCCACTCAGCACTTCAACGTACCCGGTAGTTTTTGCACCCCACCTTGGGTCTATCCTAGGAACAAAAACAGTAAAAGAAATAATATACAATGGCGGCTACAACCTCATCCTGGATGTGCGGCCATAAAAATAATATTACATCAATTTACATTTTACATCAAATGAAAGATAAAGAAACCCTCATCTCACAAAACCCCGGCTATTCATCCGCGACAATCCAACAAGTTCATATACACAATCCAACAACATTACAGATCACAGATATGCACAACCCCCACTAATCGACGTATAGCGATTAGCCGACGTTCAGTGCATATAGCATTACAGATATAACCATTTAGCCAAAGTTTGTAGAACTCCGATCAAAATACAAATTTGTAACTACCCCAAAAAAATAACATTTTTCTCTGGATAATCTGGGCAGAAACAAAACATCTTAAAAATCCCAAAATACCAAACAGAACATTATGCAAGAAACCGGAGTCGCGGCCGAGTCAACTCAGCCGTGGATCCGCGGCGAAACGCATGGTTTCGCCGCGTTTCCGTAGCGAGTTGGCCGAGTCGTAGGCTCAAATTTCTTGGCTTTTCCTAGAAAACCCTGCTTGTATTTTTCAGACATGTGGAATAATTTTTAGAGCAGTTTTTAAAAACGGCAGAAAGCATGGGTTTTGGACATGTTTTTGGGATTTTTACCGGATCGAAATTCTAAACACTTTGCTAACTGTTAGTTGTTGCTTAGCTAGGCTCTGATACCACTGTTAGGTCTACGTTACCCACCCCGGTACTTTCGGGGAGGCGGAATAGGTAAAAATCAAATTTTTTCCTCAGAAGGTAACATGGACCATCCATGAAGGATCTTTGCTAAACAAAAACTAACTAATAAACTATAAGTTCTAGCTACTATGTAGAATGGTTATACCTAGGTCTTGAACTCATTCTCTTCTTTTGGTGGTTCTCCTCCATACTTTCTCCTTGTAGTGGCTTGAACGGCTCCTCCTCGTCGTCTCCTCTTTGCCGTAGATGGATCCACCCGAGGGCCTCGAACTTGAGCTCCTATCTCAACCTAGAGATAACTAAGGTGCTTGGTTTGCTAAACCTAGAACCTTAGAATGAGTAGAGAAGAATTATGGTGGTTTTGTCTCAAAGGTTCATGATTTCCAACTCATGGAACACTTGAACCTTGAGAGAGGAAGAGGGAGAGCTTTCTTTCTAAGAGAGAGAAAGAAAATGATAGAATGAGCTCTCATATTGCAACCATGCTCACAAAAGCAAAAATAATGATGATAATAATAATAATTAAGAATTGTGATGGTTAGAGACCATTATCATTTCATGCATTTAATGCATTTTGTAAAGAACAATAAGTAAACAAAAGTCATAGAAATGAAATGATGATGGTCAACAAGTCCACAATGGTCAACCGGTCAACAAAGTCAACAAGTCAACAAAAGTCAAATGTTCAACTCAACCATGGCACAATAATCCTTAATTAATATTATTAATCATATTTCTCATTCTCATTAGGATTTAGAAAAAGTCAACGGTCAACCAGTCAACCAAAGTCAAATGGTCAACAACCCTAATGAGAACCCACTGCCTCTGCCTCTGTCAACTGTGCATACACACCCGCATTCGTGTTCCGAGGAACATGAATACACTGAGACAAAACCAATCCCAAAACGAATACTAGAATCTGGCTTAAACCAAAGCCCGCTAGTACTAACTGCCCGGACACTAAACGTGCACAAGTGCACGGATGTGAACGAACCCCGTCGCAAAACCATGCGACCTCTACTCTGTTTTGCCCAAAGGCAAGTAACCCTCTGTATGGGACTCTAAAGGCTCAACACTACACTAGCAGTGGGTTTAACCACAGGCCGTGATCAGTCGAAAATATTGCATTTTTAACACATCAATTTCCTTACCATTTGCACTCATCTAGAGGTGTTCGGTATTAATATAGCACATATTAGCAAATTGACTGTAAAATACCAAATAACTTGTGTTATATATTAAAACCGACATTTCTGAGGGAAATTGAGTGTATATCATTGCATCGCATAATCTGTGTATAGCGCAACACTTGTCTCGAGAATCTGTGCAGGAAATTCCAGGAGAAAAGCCGAAACTGTGAAAAGTGCTGACAAAAATGCGTCAAGTCCAAGACTTGAGATCTGGCAGAAATTAAGAAAGAATAAAAAGATTCCAATCATTCCAGAAAGTGCCAAAAAGCCCAAGCAGAGAAGCCTGAAAGTTCCAAGCATAGAGGGCTCCAACAGGCCGCGGATCCGCTGCCAATAGCCCATTCCTGCCGCAGATCCGCGGCTAGTTGGTGACGTCATCTCTGCAGATTTCCTCCACGTGTCTCCCTTTAACGGCTCAGCTTCCAGAAGACTCCAGAATGACCACGTGGCTTCATCCAGAAGGCTCGGCCTAACAACCTAGCTCTAGAATATTCCCTCCAGCTAACTTCTTCTAGAAGATTCTCTCCAACAAACTTCTTCTAGAAGCCTCCTTATAACAACCTCATTCTAGAATATTCCCTCCAACAAACTTCTTCTAGAAGATTCTTTCTAACAACCTCATTGTGGAGGGAAAATTCAAATGAGGTAGTTCATTTTGGAGGGAAAATTCAAATGAGGTAGTTCATTTTGGAGGGAAAAGTTGTTCATTTTGGAGGGTAAAGTGGTTCATTTGGGAGGGAAATTTGAAATTTGAATTCTAGATCTAAGGGTGAGAGGCTTATAAAAGGAAATCTAGATCTAAGTTCAAAGGTTGTGTTAGTCATATGTATGCCCTAGAGGCCATTACTATACATAGGATGTATATTGTAGTGGATGCTTGGACATATATAGGGAGGACTTTCTTGCTCGACATGATAGTATGCTATCTGGTTGAACTTTATCTTAACGTGTATACTGATTGTCTCTCTGTTACATGTTGGTAAAGCCCTTAGGATGTGTACTTGACTACCTGGACTATGATGCGGATCATACTAGTGGGGACATGGTAGTCCATAAGTACATCCTTCAAGGTCTCTAGTCATAGGTGTATCAAGACAGGGCATCGATATACCAGTGTAGACTAGCATATACCATCTCGACCCATACAGATGGGCGATGGATGATCCCATATCCATTGGTGTTTGACATCAGAGATGATATACGGGTGCTCAGTGGAGACTGGGTACACTGGACGGACTCGCCGAGAACTCCCAGATGGTATTATACATTACATAAGATGGCAGTTCTCTGGTGACACTGGTACAGAGTAGTCTGTTGACCCGAGATCGTCATAGAATCTTGTGTGATTCCCACTGTGCTTTGATTTCCACCTTACCATGTCCAAGAGGGCGTGCAAAACGGTGGTTTTTGGGTACAGTCCCGAATCACATGGAGGCAATGAGCGATGGGAGGGGATTCGTCTCTCCCGGTATAGAGAGTTGATGTTGCACAGTGTTCGATTGGCTATAACCGGAAATCCCTGGCCAGTGTTGCTGAGATTTACTGGTAAGTGTTACCAGTAGTTTCTCGAACTGTTATAGACCTCATATCGACACGACTTATCGAGCTACTGGGGTCTGACGTTTACCACCCCTAAGCGAGATATGCGACATATCAGATGACGAGACCGGACTGTACAGTAAGTGTTACTGGTTGGATTCACAGGAGTGTGAGCGGGCTTGCTCGTCGATCTTCTGATCACTCAATACCCGGGTGGCCGTTACGTTTAGCAGACCGCTTGCGGCTTGTGGGTGCTTGATATGATCATCATCTGCTACCGGCATATTGACGAGTCTTTAGAGTCCTACATAGAGGTTTCCTGGCTCAAGCGAAACGAAATAGGAGCACATATGAGATATGTGCGGGACCAAGAATAATGCGTGTGTGTGATACCGTATTCTATTCTCGCGATGAATGTATCGAATGGTTGTATTTGATATAACCTCGTTATCGAATCAAGGATTGATTCGATAAGCCGATACATTGGATATTAGTCGGTTATATGCGATATGACCGGATCGTTAAATCAAGTGTTGATTTAATGATTTAATATATAATTATATATTTGATATATTACTTTGCATTAACTAGTATTGGTTCACTTAAGATGGATTTTCTCACTTGATGTGCACATTGTATATGTGATATATTTTTGTGCACTTGATTGTATCATGTTTGATGATACATGCATGTTTGTGTGTATGTTTAGTTTAAACCTTGGTTAAGTAAATGGTTAGGGTTTTGTTTAATTTATTTATTCATTTATTTATTTCCTTTTAAGGCAAGAAAAGAAATGGTTGCTTTTTGGATTTACTTGAAGCTTCATGAAGCTTTGAAAAAGTTCAACCATTTTTGTTTCTTTGCCTAACCTAACCTTGGTTTATTCTCTACACTTAATCATGGTTGCCAATATGATAAGTATCATATTATTTTCTATTTTGAAAATATATATGATATTCTTTCTTCTTCTTCTTCTTCTTCAAAAAAGAAGAAAGCTTGCAACATTTAATGGCAACTTGAGAAAAAGAGTGAGAAATCCAATTCTAAAGTGAACCCACTTCCTATTTCTTCATCCTCTACCACTTGCCAAGTAGTATAGGGTGTTTTCTTCACAAGTTTCATGACTTGGTGAAGTTGGAGCTTGATCTTGTGTTGCCTCGACGTAGATCATCTTCGGCATCAAAGTCGACGACCTAGCCCGCCCATTTCTCCGATGAAGCCGACCCTAGTGCCCGAGATCCGATGATCGCAGTGAGGGGACTTCATCATGGAGCTATGGAGGTGGAGGACCGGATCTACAAAGGTTGTATTTTCCGTTTACTCTTAGTTTAACTAGTTATCGTTTTCGCCTAAATTCTAGTTAACGATCCGTATTAGGGTTTGTAGGCACAAGAAAAATTTGAATTTGGCATGGTTGATGCCTTGTGAGACCTCTAGTGTGTGCCTAGGAACCCTACAGTGGTATCAGAGCAAGGTTAGAGCCTTAGGAGATGAGTAGACAAAGTTAGAAACCCGAACGAACCCGTAACCTTAATCCGAAACCCTTCTCTGTACATTTTTTGAAATCTGGGATTTTTGTAAATTAAAAATATGCAGAAAATTCAGCAGGGATTTATAGGAATTACTATGAATTTTGAGTACCCAATTCGATAAAACCGCCGTGGAACCGCGGCGATAGCCTAGGTTGCGCGGCGGTTCCGCGGCAAAATAGTGGGTTTGTTCACTTCTGATTGCACAGTAATTCCTAGCTTTCAGACCTGTATTTTCTGGGAATTTTTAATATTTACTCAAGAGTTGAGTTTTCTGGGTTGTATTAGGGACTCGGTGTTTCGATCGGGAAGTTTAACTTCGTCTATGTTTTTCCGGATAATTTTAGAAAATCTTGAAAAGTTCGACCGGATATAAATACCCAATTTTTCCCCTGTTGGGAAATTTCTAAGTGTTGGATCTTTCCGTAGTTTAATGACGTTCTAAGTAGTGCAAGTGATGCGATGGTCCCTCTAGAAGAGAACAAACCTTAACTCGATTATGTGACCGTCTTGAACTGCCCTTTGAACCTTCGGGTTTGGGGCAGTACGGCGTGCCACATATGAGGCGTTGGCTTGACCCTTCTACGGCTGGACCGTTGGTACTGAGGCATGAACTGGATGTTTTTAAACCTATTTCATGTGTTGATTTGTTTCGGGAAAACTTGGGTGTTTGAATGTTCGATCGGAAAGTTTAACATTTTCTATTTATCTGGAATGGGATACAATAATTGGAATTCACAAGTAGTTATGAGATAATTGAATGAATGTTATAAAAATAGCAGTTTAGTCTCACTTGATCGGTTGACACGGAATTTTGATGTGATCAAAAGTCCGTCGCAATCACGTAGCGTACGCGGATACTCGCCGATAAACTTAATAGATAGCTACACCCCATAGCCCCGACCAAGTGACTGTAGGAGAACCCCATCGCCGAAAGCATCCGTTCGGGTGCTCGCGGCAGCGGTGTTCCGCCTTGGTGCACTTCGTCGACGGCGTCAAGGGTGCAGCCGCCTACTAAAGTTTGCGACGAGCATTCGATCAAAATGTCGGGAATCTTGTTGAATTGTCCGACATGATATTGAAAAGAGTTTTCGATAATGAGACTAAAATGCGGGGTTTATAATTGTTGGGCATGCGATGTCTAAGGAATTCATTGATTAGGCATGCGATGTCTATGCAGGTTGCGGATTCCAACTGTTGTAGTTTTACACTTTCTTTTCTGTGACCGTAAGTGTAATATGTGATATCGCCGGTTTCGTTGCTATATGTCAACGACAATTGGGATGCGCATATTTACTTACGTTGATGACATGTGGTGTTATGTGTTGCTGGATATGTTATATTGGATCGTCGTGTTTGAATAGCCGGGGGTTTTTATGTGAGATGAGTGTTTTTCCTTTTCATTCATGTAAAAACTTATATGTAATATTCTTTTATTGGGGCACTTCCAGGTTGCGGAAGATGTCACCGTTTGTATATTATTTACTTTTCCGTACTAGGATAGACCCAAGGAGGAGGGCACAAGTAACCGGGTTCTGGAGTCCAGTGGGAGACCAACTCGAGGAGTCGAGTCCGGGTCTCCTAACTCTAGAATTGGTAGGGTTGCTTGCCGCTCTCATAGGGGTCTAGGGGTGTGGGTTTGGCTATTCATCGCGACCGTGGAATCCGTGTTTTATATTGGCTCGTATTGAAAATACGGACGTCCTAGTATATCCAATGTTTCATATGATTCTTCTGCTGCGATATCTGTGATGTGATGCTCTGTGATAGATACTGTATATAGTATATATGATATATTATATAGACGTTACTTATGTTTTACACCCGCGCTAGCCCTGCCCCGCTCTGCCGTTAGTTACCTAACCAACGGTGCACGAGGGGACATCGAGGCGAATGCGGATGGCATAAATGTATGTCGTATTTATCTGTGATGTTTAGGTACTTAGATGATAGGACTTCATTAATGAGATTAATGAAATAAAAGAAACCTAAAGATGTTGTGGAATCGAATTTCAAAAATAAAACAGGTAGCTACAGTTCTTGCTTTGCACAGCGGTATATATGATATATCCTGCACCTTATTCGATGAGGAAAGGGCCGACGATCCCTTCACCGGGAGTGACCCCTTTAGCAATAACTGGAAGATGCTACACATTCGGTTTGTCTTTTGATAGCTTCTATAATTTCTGCTTTGCACAGTGGTATATATGATATATCCTGCACCTTATTCGATGAGGAAAGGGCCGACGATCCCTTCACCGGGAGTGACCCCTTTAGCAATAACTGGCAGATGCTACACATTCGGTTTTTCTTTTGATAGCTTCTATAGTTTCTGCTTTGCACAGTGATATATATGATATATCCCGCACCTCATTCGACGAGGAAAGGGCCGACGATCCCTTCACCGGGAATGACCCCTTTAGCAAAATTAGAAAAGCCTCAAAAACACTCCATTTTAAAATCATTTGATTCTACAACGATATCAAGTTCATTACGCAATAGGTTTTCAGAAAACCCTGTCGTAGCCCTCCGTCATTTCAGATAAGTCCTACTTAGTATTCGTGCTACGTTTGTTGACCTCCGTCAAGGCGTAGTGTGCGGTAGCTAACTAGTATTTATCTGCTTCTGCATATGATGCAGATTGGATTAGGGTAGCCGTGCGACCTTGTTGACCTCAGTCAAGGGTCGTGCGGGTGGGTTTGATTCGATCAAGAAATGACGGGTTGAACTTGACTAGTAGCCTATGGTTTGTTGACCTCCGTCAAGGTCATAGGACGCTAGGGGCAAAATATTATCGTGAATTTCAAGTGTTGAAATTTGCAATGAGATTGCATACCTTCTATGAGATAGTTGGATCCTGATACCCGCTGTGAGTAAGAGTTACTCCTGGGAGAATTTTACACATTACAATTACCCGATCAAGTAGGTGTCTAGAAAGGTGTTAACGAGGTTACGCCTCTAGGAAAATGAGATTTACATTAATTAGGTTCGTGCGAAAGCACGGGGAACCTCCCTCAAAGTACCGACACTGGCCTGGCTGAAAGATTGGCGAACTTGTAGTGTGTAATTAATCCCGGCTAGTCTTTCCTTTTAGGGTTTGAAGGAAGATTTGATAAAAACAGTGGGAGCCATCCTGATTAGATAAAATGATAACCAATCTGATCTTGCAAGAGCGCACGCAGAGTGTTTTCTTCTCTCTCTCTCCAGGTAGCGACCATATCACGCCTTAATCAAGATAATAATACGGATTATTGACCGAACCCGCTTGTTATGCTGAGCTGGGGAACGTTGGTCCCGCTCCAACTTATAATTGTTATAAGACAGAGCAGGAAATTGGGGAATACCAGATTTCCCGTGCGGCCCAAACGAAGAAAGTGCATATGATGCATCATCTTCGGGTGTGTTCGTTACAAAGAACTGTTTCTCAGTATCCTCTGCGTCCTGAGAATTTGATACCGGATCAGGATCCCAGATATGTAATCTGTTACATAGGGCTACAGATAGGTAGAGAACTGAGAACGGATGATAAGTTTCATGCGGCAGAAAACGGGGCAAGTGTTGCAGCCAGGTCTGTTGGTCACTTTCACCCTGTATTACCTGAGTACATTGATTCTGAACAAATGCTATTAGATACCGAACCTGATATACAAAATCATATTTGTCTCTTTATTAGTAAAGAAACGATAAAATTTCGTATTGTCGGATAATGTTTTGAACATTTCCTATATCAAAAGTTGATCGGTTCAGGCACGTTATCTAAAAGCATTGATGTTCTAAATCAAACTACAGTTTTTAGTATACAGAACACACACAAGAGGAAGAGTTCAGAAATGAACGAATCCTTCTTGAGGCATTGTAGACTAGGTCATATCAATGCGACCCGACTAGCTGAAGTTACATGTAGATGCATATTTAAATCAGTTTGAATTTACATCTTGTGAAACTTGCCAGTCATGTCACAAAGATATAATGACACCAGCTCTGTTTATTGGAAACAGAGAAAGAGTTGGTGAACTCTTGGGATGATACATGTTGATGTATAAAGGTCCCCTGTCTACACATGCCAGGACCGGTTCTTTGTACTTCATTACATTCTCTGATGATCTCTCAAGATTCAGTCTTATGTTCCTGCTGAAACACAAGTCCGAACCTTTTGAGATATTCACAGAATATAAGTTAGAAGTAAAGAACCAATTCGGGTATAAGTATTATGTCCTTTGATGAGATCAAGGAGGAGAATACTTGTGCATAGAATTTCTGGACTATTCTAAAGGAGAATGAGATTGTCTCTCAGCATTACTCCTCCGAATACACCACAGCACAACGTTGTATCAGGGCGGAGCAATTGCACCCTATTTTATATGGTGCGCTCTATGATGAGTACTTCTAAGTTACCTGTTTCCTTTTGGGGGTTATGCACTTGAGAAGCTGCATACCTATTGAATAGGGTTCCAATCAAATCAGTTGCCTACCACTTCATATGTGATATGGAAAGGGAAGAGCCCATATCTTAAGTTAGTTAAGATTTGGGGTTGTCCGGCCTATGTCTAAAAACAAAATCCGGACAAGCTCGAGGCAAGGTCTGTTATGTAGAACTGGAAATGTTTCAGCTATACAAACTGCAGCTGATGATTTGATAGAACCAAAGGATTCAGTAGATTCCAACGAACCTCAGCCTCTCCGCCGATCTAGTAGGGTTCCTCACCCACCTGAGAGATACTTCGGTTTCTCTATGACAGTGGGAGCGAGGATGGCATCATGAGATGATGACCCAACTAGTTTCGAGCTGGCCATCAGGAGTGGGACTCTGTAAGAATGGCTGGATGCTTAGCGATTGAGATGGAATCCTTATACACCAGCAAAGTATATGGACTTTGGCTGCTATATCTGAAGGGTTAAATCCCCATCAGGAGCAAGTATATCTTGAGAAGATTACTTGGTGTAGATGGAAAAGTTAAGACTTTCAAAGCTAGACTTGTTAAAGGTTTTCGTCATCGACCAGGCGTGGATAATGATGAAACCTTTTCCAGTGGCTATGCTTAAGTCCATCCGGATCCTACTTGCCACGGCTACATACCATGACTACGATATCTGGCGATTGGGTGTCATGACTGTTTTTCTAAAATGATGTTTTAGAAGACAGCGTTTGTAAGTACACAGCCAGAGGGATTCGTAGACAGTGGGAGCAGCGGAAACGTGTACAAGATGCTTTATAGGATAAAGCAGGCATCGCGGAGTTGGAACGTCTGTTTTGATGAAGTAGTCAAAGAGTTTGACATCATCAAAATGGTAGATGAACCTTGTATAAACAAAAAGGTTGTAGAGAGTATGGTGATGATCCTCGTAGAGTACGTGGATGACATACTCTTGATAGGGAAGGAGTTTCCTATGCTACGCTCTGTCAATCTCCGCTTATCACAAGGATTCTCCGTATAGGATCAAAGTCATACCTCCTAAATCCTGAGTTTTGATCTATGAGATAGAAGTAACTGGATGTTAGGATTCTTACTAGTTGTAGTGAGATGGTATTAATCGATCCTGGGGAAAATCACTGGAAAGGTTCCAGAGTGATAAGGACGACTGAATGTCAGTCACAGGCATTGTCTTTACCCTCAGTGAAGGGACGGTATGTTGGAAGAGTTCCAAGCTAGATACCGTGGCATACTAGACGATAAAGGCGGGATACATCGCTACTTAAGATGCTACCAAAGAGGCTGTTTGGGTGTATATTGGTTCATGAGATGAACTAGGTTCCTACCATTGTGTGACAATGGATGTGTGGCATTGGCCCGGGAACCACGGTCCCATCAGTGATCCAGACATATTCTAAGGCAGTGTCACCTGATCATGGAGATGGTTGATCTCCAAGGAGATCGAGGTTAGGAGAGTAGACTCAGAGGACAACACGGCGGATCCACTCACAAAGGCCTTTTCCTAGAGAGAGACTTTTATGGGATGGTTGAGTATGAGATACTACAACCACTGCTATCAGATGGCCCTAGTGCAAGTGGGAGATTGTTAGTCATATGTATGCCCTAGAGGCCATTACTATACATAGGATGTATATTGTAGTGGATGCTTGGACATATATAGGGAGGACTTTCTTGCTCGACATGATAGTATGCTATCGGTTGCTCTTTACCTTAACGTGTATGCTGATTGTCTCTCTGTTACATGTTGGTAAAGCCCTTAGGATCTATACTTGACTACCTGGACTATGATGCGGATCATACTAGTGGGGACATGGTAGTCCATAAGTACATCCTTCAAAGTCCCTAGTCGTGGGTGTATCGAGACAGGGCATCGATATACCAGAGTAGACTAGCGTGTAGCTTCTCGACCCATACAGATGGGCGATGGATGATCCCATATCCATTGGTGTTTGACATCAGAGATGATATACGAGTGCTCAGTGGAGACTGGGTACACTGGACGGACTCGCCGAGAACTCCCAGATGGTATTATACCTTACGTCAGATGGCAGTTCTCTGGTGACACTGGTACAGAGTAGTCTGTTGACTCGAGATCGTCATAAAGTCTTGTGTGATTCCCACTGTGCTTTGATTTCCACCTTACCACGTCCAAGAGGGCATGCAAAACGGTGGTTTTTGGGTACAGTCCCGAATCACATGGAGGCAATGAGCGATAGGAGGGGATTCGTCTCTTCCGGTATAGGGAATTGATGTTGCACTGTGTTCGATTGGCTATAACCGGAAATCTCTGGCCAGGGTTGCTGAGATTTACTGGTAAGTGTTACCAGTAGTTTCTCAAACTGTTATAGACCTCATATCGACACGACTTATAGAGCTACTGGGGTCTGACGTTTACCACCCCTAGGCGAGATATGCGACATATCAGACGACGAGACCGGACTGTACGGTAAGTGTTACTGGTTGGATTCACAGGAGTGTGAGCGGGCTTGCTCGTCGATCTTCTGATCGCTCAATACCCGGGTGGCCGTTACGTTTAGCAGACCGCTTGCGGCTTGTGGGTGCTTGATATGATCATCATCTGCTACCGGCTTATTGACGAGTCTTTAGAGTCCTACACAGAGGTTTCCTGGCTCAAGCGAAACGAAATAAGAAGGCATATGAGATATGTGCGGGACCGAGAATAATGCATGTATGTGATACCGTATTCTATTCTCGCGATGAATGTATCGAATGGTTGTATGTAATATAACCTCGTTATCGAATCAAGGATTGATTCGATAAGCCGATACATTGAATATTAGTCGGTTATATGCGATATGACCGGATCCTTAAATCAAGTGTTGATTTAATGATTTAATGTATAATTATATATTTGATATATTACTTTGCATTAACTAGTATTGGTTCACTTAAGATGGATTTTCTCACTTGATGTGCACATTGTATATGTGATATATTTTTGTGCACTTGATTGTATCATGTTTGATGATACATGCATGTTTGTGTGTATGTTTAGTTTAAACCTTGGTTAAGTAAATGGTTAGGGTTTTGTTTAATTTATTTATTCATTTATTTATTTCCTTTTAAGGCAAGAAAAGAAATGGTTGCTTTTTGGATTTACTTGAAGCTTCATGAAGCTTTGAAAAAGTTCAACCATTTTTGTTTCTTTGCCTAACCTAACCTTGGTTTATTCTCTACACTTAATCATGGTTGCCAATATGATAAGTATCATATTATTTTCTATTTTGAAAATATATATGATATTCTTTCTTCTTCTTCTTCTTCAAAAAAGAAGAAAGCTTGCAACCTTTAATGGCAACTTGAGAAAAAGAGTGAGAAATCCAATTCTAAAGTGAACCCACTTCCTATTTCTTCATCCTCTACCACTTGCCAAGTAGTATAGGGTGTTTTCTTCACAAGTTTCATGACTTGGTGAAGTTGGAGCTTGATCTTGTGTTGCCTCGACGTAGATCATCTTCGGCATCAAAGTCGACGACCTAGCCCGCCCATTTCTCCGATGAAGCCGACCCTAGAGCCCGAGATCCGATGATCGCAGCGAGGGGACTTCATCACGGAGCTATGGAGTTAGAGGACCGGATCTACAAAGGTTGTATTTTCCGTTTACTCTTTGTTAAGTTGTTAACTAGTTATCGTTTTCGCCTAAATTCTAGTTAACGATCCGTATTAGGGTTTGTAGGCACAAGAAAAATTTGAATTTGGCATGGTTGATGCCTTGTGAGGCGTCTAGTGTGTGCCTAGGAACCCTACAGGTTGTTCGTGGTTCATTCCTTCATCTCTTCACACAAGTTGAGTGACACAACTTGTAAACCTAAACCCTAATCCCCAATTCAAAATCCAAGACAAAATCAAGAACACCGAGTACAATTCAAGCGAGAAGCCTTCAACCTTTTAGGAGCGAAGCCGATCTTCATCTGAGCAAGTGATCCAAGACGATCCGCGACTCACAAAGACGAGCGAAACCAAATCGACGATCGAGTTCTTTCCTCATTATAGTTCTTGGGAGAATTGTAACGAAATTGTTGATAAATAAAAGGTGAAATTCTTTATCTTGCTTTCTTTACATTCTTGCATCATGATTAGATCTCGATTTGTGATTGTGTTCTTTGATATGATGTTTGAGTAAAACTCCGCTCATGAAGGAGTCGAGAGAATCAATAGATGATGATGATTAAAAATCATGAAACGATTCTTAAGTCCTATGAGTTTTGTAAACTCTAGCAAATTGAAGAATCGACGACCTAGTTTCGAGCGATGCTTTCTTGATTGTGTTCGCTCTTAATTAGGGATCCATAATCGATTCTTGAATTTACTAGAGGCTATAATGTGAATGAAATCAACGAAAGAACAAGGGATAGATGATGAAACCCTAGTTTCCGCAAGAAATCCCTAATTCTCATTGATCATCATCAATCTAGTATCAAATCATCGATGGATAAGAAAACGTAATCAATAGATTTCATTACGTCTATAGATTCGATCGATTCCTACGAGCCTCACTTCGATTCTTGATTATTGGATTGGATATCATCAATTCTCAATTCTTGATTTTAATGTTTTCTTGTTATTACATCTAGATTTTGCTAATTCTTGAAATTCACTTTTAAATCTTGAATTGAATTGTCTTTTCTTTTCTTTCTTTAATTTTCAATTCATCTAATTCGAATTCGAACGGATCTCACTTTCCCTGTGGACGATCCGCACTCGCTAACGCGCTACAAACAACACCGTTATTGATTGCGGTCAAAAAATTATTTGGTTGTGATTTCTTACACTTTTCTTATATACACACAAAGATTCATTCAATCAGGCCGCAAGCGGTACTAGCTGTACGTAACGGTCCCCAGGTAGATGCCAACAAGAAGACTGATGAGGTGAACCCATTCGAACTCCTACTGAGCCTGAATGTGACAATCTCCGTACAGTCCGGTCTGTTCGTCTGAGAATATTGCATGGCGGGCCTAAGGGCGGTAAACATCAGTCCCCTAATAGCGGTACAAGTCGTTCCGGAGTGTAGCCCAAAACACCCTGAGAATCTACTGGAAAACCTACCAGCAATTCTCGCTTGCCCTGGCCAGGGACGACAATGTGTAATGGCTCTCCTAGACACAGCGCGATATCAACTCCCAATACCGGGAGAGACGAATCCTGTCTAACCGTCACTGCCTCCAAGTGCTTCAGGAATGCACCCAACTACTACCTGTTTGCATGACTCAGTAGAGCCGTGATAGGGTAGTAATCTAAGAACAGTGGGAACACACTCGAGGCGAAGTGATAGTGTCAAGTCAGCGGACTAAGCTGTACTCATGTCACCTGGGAACTGTTAACTGATGATAAGTATAATACCAACCAACAGTTCCAGACGAGTCATGTCCACTGTACTCGTAACCTAACGAGCACCTGCATACTATCTCCAGTACGAGGTACTGATGGCTGTGGGACAGACCATCTCCCCTGCTGGGATGAGAAGCGTATGCACCAGTCTACTCTGGAGTATCGATGCCCTATCTCGATAATCCTACGACTAGAGACCAAAATAAGGATGTGCTTATAGACTACCCGGCCCCCACTAGTGTGATCGCCATCACAACGCCGGTAGTCAAGCAAAGATCCTAAGGGCTCCATCAACATGCATTAGCGATATGTTAAAAGAAAAATATTAAGATAGAAACAAACCAAGTAGCATACTACTATATCGAGCAAGACTGTTGTAAACCCGTATATATATATCCCAGCCTCCAAAATGTATTATACAAATTAGTACTATACAATAATGGCCTCTAGGGCATACATATTCAACATCTCAAAGCCATTACTATCGACTGAATACCATACACAAGTATCTACATCTTCGATTACCTTGAAGAATCCTGATACTTGCTACACCTGGTTCTCTGCTTTGTTCTTATACCTGTAACTTCTCAAAACTTAGACCTTGTATTTCTACGAAACACCTGTCTAAAAACTAGAGAAGTCACAAGTAAATAGAATATAGTACGAGGACCAACCCCTCTGTCCTAATGGACACTGGACAATATACAATGCTTTGTATAAGTCCCCTGAGTTGAATAACTCAAACCCTGTGCGTCGTAGGTTGAAAACTGTATAATGGTTATGAAGAATTACACCGCTGTTGAATGCTCCTTACCTAACCATCAACTGATATAGGTAAATGTCATAGATACAATTTCAAAAAGTTATAACTCACTTCATAAAAATGAACGTACAGATATATCGATTTGAAATTGGTGCATAACAACGGATATTCAAAACCAAATATTTGCCGTCCGACAAACAACACAGGCGATTTCCTCAAATATCACCAATTACGACGAATCCCGATATAATGAGGATGATCACCTAATTCCCAATAACTTACTCCCACTCATCATCTGTAAAACCATACAAATGTGAGAATTATACCTGGTAAATACATACCCTGGAGCAAGGGTCAAATTGGGAAATCAGTTTTCTTTTAACAGTACACAGTGAAACTGAAACATGTAAATGTTTCGAAGGGGTTTCCGTGTATTCCTAGTAATGCCTCTTCTATTATCAGATTCACAACTATAACCATATATTTCTTTGCCATCTCTCCAAATCCCTTTATATGTCTTTAGTCATTACCTTCTGTACACCACCTTTAGGCCAAATGGTTTTCTTCCTTCCCTACCGTTCGGCACCAGCCTATGGTTTGGAAGAAGACTATCCAATAAGCATAATGGGTGTACTCTCCTAATCCTAGGAGTACTCACAACCTGAGAGAAGATGAAGATAAAAGACAACTGAATAAACCTTATTCTTATTTCTCGTGAACCAGAATCCATCCCCGAACTGGAACAAGTTCCTTTGAGTTCGTATATAACCATACGATGGATTATCCAAATAACGGTGGATCTTCGTAGTGATACGGGGTGTTCTGGAGAAATACAAAGGTGAAGTATGAGTGGTGATGAAATACTTGGTTTGGTCATGAATAGCAGTCGCATTTTACTTTGTCCTCTTTCTAATCCCTTTATTTGTCTTTACTTATTACCTTTTGTACACCATCGTTAGGGTAATTGGTTTTCTTCATTCCCCACCGTTCGGCACCTGTCTATGGTTTGGAAGAAGACTATCCAATTAGCGTAATATGTGTACCATCCTAATCTAAGAAACACTCGCAACCTGAGAAAAGGTAAAAGGAAAAGACAACTGAACAGTCCTATTCGTTTTCTCCAGAACCGGAAACCATCCTCGAATCTGGAACAAGTTCCTTCGAGTTCGTATATAACCATACGATGGTTTTATCCAATGGAAGTGGATGTTCCTAGTGATACGAAATGTTCCGGAGAAAAAGGGTAAAAGTAGGAGTGGCAATAAGGTATGCAACTCAGACAATCCAAAAGCCAGTGTTTTTATGAAAGTTCGGTTAACTTGGTCACGGAGTCACAGTCTAGGGTCGGGCCATAGTCGCTGCCAAAGAGAGAGAGAAAAGAAACACTCTGCGTGCACTCTAACCTAGATCAGAATGGTTATCAATTTATCTAATTAGGAAACCTCCCACTATAACCTCAAATTCTCCTCCAAACCTGAAAGAAGAATTAGTCGGGATCACCCGAGGAGTAAACCAACTCATCAGTGGGAATCGGGATCCAACTATCATCGCATGATAACGTGATGGAATCCACTCACGTTATCACACTCCAGAAGGTATGCGCATATCTGGCAAGTTTCAGTTTCTTTAGAAACTCCCGATGTGATTTTTACCCCATGCTCTTATGACCTTGACAAAGGTCAACAAATCATAAGACACATGTCAAGTTCTACCCGTCATTGTCCAGGTTAATTTGAACCTACCCGTACAAGCCCTCGACGAAGGTCAACAAGGCTGTACGACTGTCCCAAACCAACGCATCTATCTATGCAACAGAAAGGTAACAAGCAGCTACCATTCACTATGCCTTGACGAAGGTCAACAAACATAGCATGAATACTAAGTGCTACCCGTCTGAAATGACGGAAGGCTACGAATGGTTTTTGGCGAAAAACCTTTAACGTAATGAACTTGATATCGTTGAAGGAACCGGATAGCTTTTTATAAATATAGTGGCGAAAACCTTTGCTAAAAAGAACACTCCCGGTGAAGGGATCTCAGCTCTTTCCCCGTAGAATGAGGTGCAGGATATTCAAACTGAATACCACGATGCAAAGCAAAAAGCAATCGGCTATAGTGAAGTTATTACCCTGACGCAAACTTCTGTCCAAGGGGTCACTCCCGGTGAAGGGATCTCGGCCCTTGTCTCGTCGGCTGAGGTGCTGGATATTCATAACCGAATACCACTGTGCAAAGCAAAAGAGAACGTCCTTGTAATAACAGCTTTTTGAAAAATTGTTCCAACAACATCGAACAGGTTTGTTTAGCTTGCATTGATCCAAATCAATGCAGTCCCATCAATTGATCACACAAATAAAAGAACAAAAATATGATGTACGTATATGCCATCCGCATTCGCCACTGGGTCCCGTCATCACCCGTTAGGTTACTTAACTAACGACAGAGCGGGGACTGGACTAGCGCGGATGTAAAACATATACAACATATACTAGTATATATATCAATATATAATAATCGCTCCAGGCATGATAAAATGTAACATCACAGCAATGTAATAAGCATCACAGAACAATATAGATAATCTGGGAGCCCCGGGTTTCCTTTGAGCCGCAACTGAAACCCGACGTTCCCCTGGTCGTGTGGATAGACTGTGTAATTAAATCCTAGACCCCTACGGGCGCGGCAAGTTACCCGCCAAAACCAGAAGAGAGGCAGCCCCCTTCAACAAAGTGAATGGGCCACCCAGCACTTCACGGAATCTGGTAACTTGAGCACCTCTCCTTGGGTCAACCTATACCCCCTACGAGTGCGGCGAATAGCCCGCCAATTCTAGAGTAAAGCCCCCTCCATCTCAAAGCCATGAGATGCGGGCTCGTTGCCCTCTAGAACCCGGCTATCCGTGCACCCCACCGCGGGGTAATCCCAGTACAGAAAATAAAAATATGTACAACGGGTGCATCGACCTTAACCCGGTCGTGCCCCAAAAGAATAATATACAAACGGGCAGTGATGGCAGTCCACATGTCGGACACTCGCCCCGCAATATCAAATGTACAAATATAACCAAACTGTACTAACATTGCATCCAGGCTATCCACCACGACAAATCCGCAACATCACAGCACAACACAAAACATCAACGTGAATGTCACGTTCGCAAATCCGTCTAAAAGGGCTATAGCAATTAGACAAGATTTACCGATTAAATGGCATTCACGGTCACATATAGTAATGTAAGTACTGTGAACTAACTTATTTAAATTTTTCGATCGACAAAATTTCCCGAAGTGGGCCCCAAGTACAATTCCCAGTACTCAAAATAATCTGGGCCAAAACAAAATATTCCAGAAACCAAATTTCCACACAGAAGACCACCACAAGAAAAATTGTGCAATGAAGGCCCAGAACCGCGACGGAACCGCGGCCAAAACGTGGGTAAGGCCGCAGTTCCGCGGCGTAACAGTGATATCATTCTTCAAAATTTCTGCAGTGGTCTTAAAAAAGCCTGCCTGATTTTCTGAAATACTGAAAATAATTTTTCGACGACAAAAAAAATTCGACAGAAACATAAGAATTGGAAATGCGGTTTTGGAAAATTCGGTCGATCGATGTTTTAAACAAGTTAGAACAAGCTAGTAAAGCTTAATGGCGTGGCTCTGATACCATGTAAGTCTACGGTAGCGCCCCGGCCGTCGATCCGAGGCCAAAATGCAGAACAAAAACTTTTTAGGAAACTGGCGCTATCGTAGTCTTTCACCCGGATCGAACCATTAACATAAACTAGCAACTAGAGAAAGTTAGAAGAGCTATACCGATCGATCCGTGTCCTTCAGTCTTTAGCCATCGTCTCTAGCTTCTCGCGGCATCTCCGATCTCGCTCGATCTCTGTTCTCCTCGTCGGAAAGGGCACCACATCATCGAATCATTTTACGGGCTCCCGCTTCGAACTGAAGCAACTCAGACACGAAGTTTGCTAGCCGACGTATCCAAGGTGAAGTAGAGAATGTGTGTAATAACTTTGTCTCTTGACACTCTAGGATTCTCAACACATGAAATGGTTAGAGTGGAGGTAGAAGATGATGCCATGGTGGAGGTTGTGAGCAAGAAGAAGAAAAAAAAGAGAGGAGCCTTTTGTGTTATTGTGTGAGATAATGTTGTGAGTGAGCTAGAATCAAATCCAAGAGCTAACCCCAAACATATGTGGCTGCCTTCTCTCTCCTCCCATCACAATCTCACCCAATAAACAAATCCTAATGTGACATTAGCATAAGTAAAGAGACCATGAGTCACTAAACATGTCCATGTCACATTAAATGCACCTCATCATGAAATCCACTCACAATTTCCATCATTTGTAAACATTAACCTAAATGTTTACAACAATAAAAAGATATGGCAGCATCTAAACTAAACTCGTGACGGATCACAAGGATACCCCTCACCTGTATATACATACCTGCATCCGCATTCCGACTGAATGCGAATGCAATGAGACTAAAGTAATCCAACAAATCTAATACTAGGATCCGGCTTAAACCAAAGCCCACTAGTATGATCCGTCTGATCATGATCCATGCACTACTGCACGTATATTATTGAACCCTGCCATAATACCATACGGCCACTACAACGTTTCGCCCGAAACTTGAGAAACTATCTGTGGGGGACTCTAAAGACTCATCAATACTTTGGCTGTGGATTTAACCACTAGCACGTCAGTGGTACTAGCTTTACGTAACGGGCTACCAGGTATTGACCAAAAGGGAGGTCAATGAGCGAACTCATCCTGACACCCTACTGAGTCTGTCAGTGACAATATCCGTACAGTCCGGTCCGTTCGTCTATGAGTATCGCATGTCGGGCCTAGGGGGTTGGTAAAAGTCAGACCCCCAAAAGCGGTACAAGTCGTGTCGGAGTGTAGCCCAGAACACCCTGAGATACTACTGGAATACCTACCAGTAAATCTCACTTGCATTGGCCAAGGACTTCGTGTAATGGCTCTCCTAGACACGGCACGATCTCACCCACAATACCGGGAGAGACGAAACCCCTGCCGATCCGCTCGCTGCCTCCATGTGGCTCGGGACTGTACCCAACTAAAACCTGTTTACATGACTCCTTTGAGCCATGGTAGGGTAGTAATCAAAGTACAGTGGGAACTCACACGAGACAAATGACGATCTCAGGTCGATGAACTAACCTGTACACATGTCACCAGGGAACTGCTATCTGACGCTAGGTATAAAACCAACTAGCATGTTCCCGGCGAGTCCTGTCCGGTGTACTCATAACCCAATGAGCACCTGTATACATCTTTGGTGAACCAACAGACACCAATGGCTTGTGAGACCGGCCACCGCCCCTCGTCGGGGTCTCGACTGTATACACTAGTCTACTAATGGAGTATCAATGCCCAGTCTCGAAACTCCCTCGACTGGGGACCTTTTAAGGATATGCTTATAGACCCCAGCTCCCACGTATATGATCGCCATCATACTGCTGGCCGTCAAGCAAGAATCCTAAGGGCTCTATCAACGTGTAATAGTAATCTGTAAGGTCACCTAAAGCTGTACACGATGATAAAGATAAAGCAAATAGCATACTATCATCTCGAGTAAGATTGTCCTACCTGCATAGGTCCTCCCTCAATCTTTGCAATCGCGTGCCTGCGATCCAATAATTGACTTTGAGGGCACTATATCCAACAGACACGTAGATAAATACTGAGACTATAGCTCCCTTTTTGGAAATCCCTTCGAGAACTATCAATGCATGCAAAATATATCCAGGTACTGTCCTCTGACTAGTCCTGCCCAGTACGTAAACAAATAGCAAATATCTTAAAAACGTACTGCCTCATAAGAAATCAATCCCAAAATGTGCATACGAATGCTACGTGCATCTGGTACGCACGGAAATCAAAATCCATATATGTGCCTTACATGTGCACAGAAACAACATCTAAGTGCAACGGGTGTGCACGAAACACTTGTCAAAGGCAACGTGTGTGCCTGACAGCAAAATCAGGTGCATCTGATATGCATGAAGAATCCCGATTTAGTGCATCTGGCGTGCACCAAAATCGTATCTCATAACATGCACCCAACCTGCGCGAAAATCTACATTAGGTGCATCCATCAAGCACGAAATCACGAAATCTAGTATCAAGCGCCGAACGTGCGCAAAATCCAATCCAAGCGCGTCAAATATGCGCAAGAATCCAATCAGGTGCACAAGGTGCACAAAACAAATATCGAGTATCATAATCGAAATCGACGGTATACAACACATCTCAAATCCAAATCAGGTATACCATGGTATCAAATCTCACAACCATGTGCATCAGCGTGCATAAAATCTAATAAAAACACTAAAAGTGCATGAAAACTATGCCGTAAGCATAAGTCAAATCATATGCATGCCCTAGGCATGAAATCAAAATCAATATCTCAAACAACATCAAATCGAAGTCCTGTGCAACTGTAGTGCACAAAATACATATCAATGCACTGCAAGCATATGTGAACTATACTGAGTGCAAAAACCAAATCGTGTGCGTATCATAAGCACAAAATCAACTCAACTGTATGGAATCCATGAAATCATAAACATTTGCAGCCAAGGCACAAAACGATATCTGTGCACAAACTATAATACCCAGTAGGTGCAACCATGGTGCACGAAAACAAATATCATGAAACTCGGTCATCAAAAATAAATCATGTGAATAGATCGCCTAAAATACCGAAATCCAAGGTGACGGATACATGATAATCGAATCACCAAATCACAAATCATAAATACCGTCGTCGATATTTCCTCCTTCAAAGTCGAGAAGGTGTCGATGCATCCAATGCTAGCAGAGCAAGATATCTACTTGCCTCCTGTTCATGGTCTGACGCCTAGTGCCTTTAGGCTCTTGTCTCTCACTATGCATTACTAGATATATAGCTCCTCGGCTCAACGGCCCAATGTGGAATGATGACGGAAACAGTCCCGCTCTGGCACATCCTCTACAGATCTCTGGCCAACTATCTCGTCGACGATGCTGAACTCTAGCCTGTTGGGTGTGCGTAAAATGACCGCTCCTGGGTCCAAGTCTTCTCGTATAGTATTCCAGAAAGGTCCTGCCGAGATCTCTCCCAAATCTCGTTTCCGGTGAACTGCCCGGAAGTTACCATCCTTACTAAATCAATTCCTTGTTCCGAAACGGCTGCATACTCATTGCGACTCCTTCTGGAAGATATATCCATATACAACGCCTCTGCATGCGTGTCATATCTCTGATGTCGGCGGAGTGGAACGTCATCTCATCAGGATCTCATACAAACCTCTTACTCCACTTTTCTCTGCTGTCGACTGCTTTGGGCTCGTCTCATCATGGCTGCATGGACTGTGCTCCAACAGCTATACTCGTATCTGGAGTCTCCCAAGCAATGCATCCCATCACATGATATCCGAAAGATGTCGAATCATTCGATCGATTCGCAAAACCTCATAATCCCCTAAGATTCTATGATCACCACTGAAAACTACATTTTAATACCGCTCATTCGTTATCTCTTTTGTTATATATCGGTGCTATTAATCAGTGCCTGCTCTATAATTACAGTTTACAGGTATTCGTGATAAAACACCGGAAACACATTCAAAATCACGGATATATCGTCTGTAAGCCGACACTGCAAGCAGACCAGAAAACCGACCGATATCCCAAGAGCTTTTGTAAAATAAATGTGTGCATACACTTTTTGGTCCAACACAATGCATGTTGCACACAACTCTTGGGCAAAGACCATGTGGAGGCAGCCATGGCATGATAGGTTATGCAAGTGGGCATGTGTTGGTGTGATGTGCATTAATGGGCATTGAATACATAAAGATATGATGTGATTTGAAGCATCTTATTTTCCTCCAATTCTCTGCATACAAACCAGGTGAAATAAGACCAAGCAAACAGCATCAGAGGCTTATTAGAGTGCACCAAAACCCACAAACCCAATACGAGCCCCACTCCTCGGATTTGACCCGGTGACCATCCCCTAAAAACCGGTGACGCTGGCCTCATGATTGATACGAGTTCTCGGTGTGTATGTAGAAAATGTATAGAAATCACAACCAAAAATATTTTGACCGCAATCAATAACGGTGTGGATTGTATCGCGTTAGCGAGTGCGGATCGTCCACAGGGAAAGTGTAATCCGTTCGTATTTGAATTAGATGAATTGAAAATTAAAGAAAAGAAAAGAAAATTCAATTCAATTCAAGATTTAAACGTGAATTTCAAGAATTAGCAATATCTAGATCTAATAACAAGAAAACATTAAAATCAAGAATCAAGAAGTGATGATATCCAATCCAAGAATCAAGAATCGAAGTGAGGCTCGTAGGAATCGATCGGATCTATAGATGTGATAAAATCTATTGATTACGTATTCTTATCTATCGATGAATTGATACTAGATCGATGATGATCAACGAGAATTAGGGATTTCTTGCGGAAACTAAAGTTTCATCTTCTATCCCTTGTCCTTTCGTTGATTTCATTCACATTCTAGCCTCTAGTAAATTCAAGAATCGATCGTGGATCCCTAATTTCGAGCGAACACAATCAAGAAATCATTGCATCGAAACTAGGTCGTCAATTCTTCAATTTGCTAGGGTTTACAAACTCATAGGACTTAAGAATCGTTTTAAGATTTGTAACATCATCATCTCTTAATCGTCTCGATTCCTCCACGAGCGGAGTTTTACTCAAACATCATAACAAGACACACAATCAAAAATTGAGATCGAATCATGATGCAAGAATGTAAAGAAAGCAAGATAAAAGAATTTCACCTTTATTTATCAACAATTTCGTTACAATTCTCTCATGATATACAAGAGGAAAGAACTTGATCGTTGATTTCGGCTTCGCTCGTCTTCTTGAGTCGCGGATCTCCTTGGATCACTTGCTCCGATGAAGTCCGTCGTCGCTTTCTAAAGGATCAAAGGCTTCATGCTTGATTTGGTACTCGGTGTTCTTGATTTGGCTTTGGAATTTGAATTGGAGATTAGGGTTTACAAGTTGTGTCACTCAACTTGTATTGGGTAGATGAAGATTGAACAACGAACAACCTTAGAATGAAGCCTTAGGGTTCCTTTTATAGCCTTCACTAGCTTTGGCTTCCTTTAGAAGCTAGGTTTAGTTTAACTTCCCTTGTAAGCTAAGTAGTTAGGTAGAAGCTTCTAGAGCTAGTTAGTTAGGCTTTAGCTTCTTTCATAAGCTTGGAGGTTAGGGAGAAGCTTCTAGGCTTAGTTTGTTAAGTAGCTTGCTTTGGAAGCTTGAACATGATTAGCTTGATCAAGGAGCCTTGCTGATCTGGCAGAAGAGTCTGGAGAATTCTGGAAATTGCCATAGCTTGATGAGGTGTGGAACTAGAGAGAGGAATACTGCAGCTGAAATGGGCTGACGTCACAGTCACGTGACCGCGGATCTGCGGCACATGCCTGCTCCGGCCGCGGATCCGCGGCCATTTAGGAGCCTTGGTGTATAATTTTTACAGTGCTGCTTCCTAATGACTTCATGGTATTTTGCTGATATGTTGAATCTTATAATTAGTGCTTGATCACTGCCAGATCTCAAGTCTTTGAGTTGGCGTATTTTTATCAGCATTTTTGACAGTTTCGGCTTTTCTCCTGGAATTTCCTGCATAGATTCTCGAGACAAGTGTTGCGCTATACAAAAATGATGTGATGCCATGATAAACAATCAATTTCCCTCAGAAATGCCGATTTTAATATATAACACAAGTTATTTGGTATTTTACAGTCAATTTGCTAATATGTGTTATACTTAACCTGAATACCTTTAGATGAATGCAAATGATAGGGAAATTGATGTGTTAAAAATACATTATTTTCGACTGATCAAATTCCCCCAAACTTATTTTCGGTCGTCTCGAGCGAATTGTTTTATTAAAAAGAGAAGGAGAAAATAAAGAAAGAGAAAGACTAACTAGCACACTTTCGTAGGCAACACGATTGCACTGAGCATGTGCAACAAGCCTTTAAACATCTAGGTGTCCCTAGTAGGAGGAGTGTTGTCTCCTGAGGGTTTTCAGCGGATTGCACCCACAAAATCCAATAATAAAAGGAAGACCATGAAAGTTACATTTAAAGATAAGAATTGTAAAAGAAAGACTTTGAAAATTAGGGTTTCCAACTATGCTAGCTTTTCGGTTGTCATGAGCCCTATCTTAATAGTCATGAAAAGATGTTAGAAATCACATCACCCCTCAATAAAACATCGTCTTTATTCTTCATTCCTATCTTTCTTCCAAACATCGATCATATAACCCTACATGTGTGTAAAGGACATCCCTACACCCGGAGAATTCAATTCAAGCTATCATACTCTTGTCCTTCCGCCTCAGTACTTTTTAATTAATGAATATTTAGATGAAATTGCTCACACACTTTCATGTGACCGTTAATACTTCTTGAGATATTAACCGACCGATTACTCATGTGCTTGCTTATACGGTGTTTTTCCTCGTCTTACACCACCGAAGGCTTAGCAGTGACTCCCAGACCAATTGGTCTAAGGCACTAGGTGAAGAGGCACCCTCGCTATATTTTTTATTGCTGCCTTGGTGATAACAAAACCAGTGTTCATTTTTTTTTTACCATTTTATATTTTATTCATTTATTTCTTATTTCCTTCATATATTGGCTTTTAGACAAGAGCATTTCAAGGTATCCTCTACTATCCCGAGTTTCAAGACGTGTGTAAGTACGTATAGTAGGGTATCAACGTTCAAAATATTTGGCTTCCAGAATAGGAACTATTTTTCAGACTTATTTTTATCCTCAGATTAGTGACTTCCTTCATCTTACTAACCCTTGGGACAATGGCTCATAAGTACTTATTGCTAGTTTGTATAAGAAAACTTCTAAATTTCTTGGTTTTCTTAAATTTTTCCAATCTTTTGGATGTAATTTTTCACTTTCTAATCTTTTATTATCTTATTTATGTACAAAAATATTTTTATATTTTAAAATTTTTTAAATTTTTGTAAGTTTTCAAAAATGTTTTGTGCTTATGCGAAGTATGATGCAAATGATGCGAAAATAAGCACAAACCTCCTCCAAACTTGTTTTCAACAGTGTCCTCACTGTTGCCATCTGCTAGATCTCGAAAACCTGTAAGCCTGGGAGGAAATTTATTAATGGGGGTAAAATATTTAAGTGAAAATTCTCCCCCAAACTTATTTTTGGCTCATCATTTTGTGTAAAAATTTTCTTTTCAAGAGCCAGATTATACCCCCCCCAAACTTGAGTTAAGCCATGTTAATCTTTGAAAATCACATGAGGGGGTAAAGAATCATTGGTCAATGCCAAACTTTGCAAAGACCGAAAGTTAACACCAACCATTCGAAAATTTTATCAATGTAATGCTCAGGTTGGTGGAAGAAGAAGTAGGGAAAGGGTAAGTGGTGGAATAGAATGTGTCTGCGTCTCATTTTGGAGAGACGATGCAGTGATTGTGATGGATTACTCGCATCCTTTTTACAGTCCAGAAGAAGGGGTGGAGGTTCAATTTCATTGTTTTGATGTGGATTCATCTTAACACCCGTATCATTTAAAAATGCAAGTTCATCTGCGAAGATCTCCTCAAAAGTTCCATCAATACCCCGGAGAATAATGTCATCATAAAGCGCGGGGTGATCTTCAGACTCTAAAATCGGTTCATAATCAGTGTTAGTTGTTGACCCGGACAACTCGGTGGAAGAGTCCGTATACATAGTTGGGTCAAACAACAACATATGAAAAGAGTCTAAATCAGTATCATGAGGATCATCAAATTCGCTGATGTCGACATCCATTAATTCGACAGAACAGACCTGAGCAGTAGGTTCGGAGGGTACACTTCCCAACTTGTAAATGTTGAGCTCAATTGACCTATTCCGGAAGGATAGGGTCATAGAACCATTACGACAGTTGATGATAGCGTTGGAAGTGACCAAAAAGGGGCGACCTAAAATCACCGGAATTTGATTCCGTGGGTTCGCTACAGGCTGTGTATCAAGTACAATAAAGTCCACAGGGAATACAAATTCCCCGATTTTTATTAACACATCCTCCAGTTCACCCCTAGGTTTGGTGATTGATCGGCCAGCCATCTGGAGAGTGCAAGGAGCTGGTTTCAACTCTCCGATCCCTTACTGCTCATATACTGAGAAAGAAAGCAGGTTAACACTTGCGCCAAGGTCAAGTAGAGCACGGTTGATGTATTTTTCCCCAATAGAAATGGAAATCGTAGGATAGCCAGGATCCTTACGTTTCCTCGGTTGTTGTTGGGGGAAAGCCGTGTCTACAGTCTTTGATATGAATATCTTCTTGGGCACTTGAGTCTTCCTCTTTCTAGTGCACAAGTCTTTAAGAACTTTCGCATACGCGGAGACTTGTTGGATAGCATCTAAAAGAGGGATGTTGATGTTAACATGTTTAAACATTTCAGTGATCTTCTCCATTTGTGGACTCAGTGTGTTTCCCCTTAACCGATTTGGGTAAAGAGCTTGAGCAATAAGATCAGGGTCCAACATTGGAGAAGATCGTGTGGGTGGGAATGATCTAAGAATAGGAGTGGGGATCGTTTTCTGTGTGGGCTAAGGTGTCGAGCCTTGGGGAAAACGAAGAATAGGCTCGAAAGAAGGTGGTGGGGTAGAAGAACTGGGGTCAGAATTAGAAGTAGAAGTGAAAGGAAAGGTCTCAGCCGGGGTATCATTGATAGATTTTTCAGTGTCATCAATCTCTTCCACAACTTGATTGTCAAGCACTCTTCCAGATCTCAATGTGATTGCATTCACATGATGTGAATAGCCAGGATTGGGTAAAAGTTGAGCTGGAAGTTTCCCTTTCTCTCTTGCACTCATTTCGGCTTTTAATCGTGCAATTTCTTCTTCCATCGATTTTATAGTCTCGCTTTGGAACGCAGAGTTTTTCTCGATTTTATCGACGGAAGACTTTATTGTCAAAAGCAAGTTCATGAATGAAGAGGATTCATCAGTACCGGTCAACTGCAGAGGATTAGACGGTGCAGGTGTGTTGACCGGATTTTGGAAGTTTTGTACTTGGAAGGGGTGCTGACTCAATGGAAGTGGTTGCTGTTGTGGTGGAGGGACCCTTTGGAAATTGTTTTGGGTTGGAACCGTGTTTTGAGATTGTGATTGGTTCCAAGCAAAATTAGGGTGATTCCTCCAACCCTGATTATATGTGGAAGAAAATGGATCGTTTCTAGGTCTTTGAAAAGCAGCATTGGTATGCTCGTGACCTTGAAACGGAGAATTCAATGGACATTCTTCCGTGAGATGTGATGGATCAGAACAACATCCACATACAGTTTTGGAGAGTGACATTTGATTTAGGGCGGCGGCTAAAAATTTGTTTTCCATAGTCTCGAGTTTCTTTGTATAGCTGAAATGTCAGCTCTAACTCCTATGGAAACATCAGATTGGTTATTGCCACCCCTAGACGATTGACTCCTACCCTCCCACTGTAAAGATTTTTCAGCGAAATCTTCTAGGAATTTCCAGGCTTCCCCATCATCTTTGGTCATGAAGTTGCCTTGACACATTAATTCAAGGGTCTGTTTTATGTTAGGATTAATGCCATCATATATGATTCGGCACAGATCCCATCTGGGGATTCCGTGATATGGACATTGAACTAACAGATCCTTAAAGCGTTCAAGACATTTTGAGAATATTTCATTTGGAAGCTGGGTGAATTGATTGATTTCGCTATGGACTCGAGCTTTCTTATGATTTGGGTAGAATTTCATAAGGAATGCTTTGACGAATTCTTCCCAATTTGAAATGGAATGTGCGGTAGTGTTATACAGCCACTTCTCGGCTATATCGCACAAGGTAAATGGGAGAAGACGAAGACGCATAGCATCTACAGAAAGCTGTGAAGTACCCATCATAGCGCATACATTTTCAAATTTTGTAATAAAGACATATGCGTCTTCAGACTCGAGACCGTGATATTTTGGTAGAAGGTTGATGTATTGGAGTTTTATTTGAAAATTGTGGCCGTTGGCTGGTAGAATGGAGAGACGGGTCGAAAGAGGACCTCGTGTAGGATAGCACCTCTCTTGGAAAGAGATGCGGGGTGGATTCTGTGCACCTGCGGACGGCGGCAGATTAGTGGTAAAGAAGTTCGAAGGAGAAGGATCCATCGATGTGGGTGTGGTGGTGGGTAAAGAAGAGGTAAATGTAGAAATACCGACTTTGGAGTCGATCGGGGGAACGCGGACTAAACGGGCACTAGAATCCCGTGTCCAGCCTATCTTGCACTAAAAGGGGTTAGTACAAGTGGCAGCGTTAATATAATTAGGGGAAATGAATGAATGTGGTGTTTGTTTTGAAAAATATACGGATTTTTGAAAAAATGATGCAAATCACAACAAATGCAACAAGCAACCCTAAGTCTAGTGGTCACCTAGGTCAAGGCTCTAGACCGCTCCTAACTGCCAAAAGACAAGTCGCAGGATCAATCCTCCACTGCCTCTTTGTCTCTTCTGTAGCCAGGTAAGTGCCAGGTAAGTGGGAGGTTCTCCACTACGTAAGTAGTGGGCCTAATTAAGTAACCACTTGCCTTAGACACACTTGCCTTAGACACCACAAAAGAAACGCGGATAAACAATGGATTACCCATGGTCTTCTTTTGTCCTAAGTGAGCGCGACGGTCCTTAGAGTCATCTCTAGATTTCTTTTAGTTAATGAGGGTAATGCGGATGCAAGTTTGTGATTTTCGGGGCTTAGGAAGGGTAATGAACTCCCCACCTAATCTGGATTTGGCCGTGCCCCTTAAATTCCGTATTAATATGCAAACAACCAAGATCAAACACGCACAATTTTTTTATTTTTGCGGCGCTGCGAATTTTTGCAAAGAAAACCTGCAGAAAATTGTTATTAGAGCAGACAGAGGAGGAGATAAGAAAGTACAAGAGATACCAGAAAAATTTCGCACAGAGAAGCTACAGTATTGCCGCGTTTCCACCGCGGGAGGCTGCCAATAGCCGCGAATCCGCGGTCCTTTCAGGAGATCACTGCACAAAAATTTAGGCAAATGCTTCTGTTGCCTCACTGAGCTCCCTGGAATGTTCAGAATATTTTTCCTCTTGCTCAGCAAATTCCAGATTTCCTCGCAACAAATCACAACAAATCGTTTAGTGTTTGTGCGAATTTAGATCTAAAAATTTTGATGGAATAAATTTTTCAACTCAAATTTCAAAAACGAACAAATTAGCACACTATCCCCGGCAACGGCGCCATTTGATTGGTACGAATTCTCGGTGTGTATATAAGAAAAGCGTAAGAAATCACAACCAAAGAAATTTGTAAACCGCAATCAATAATGGTGTCGATTGTAGCGTGTTAGCGAGTGCGGATCGTCCACAAGGAAAGTGAGATCCGTTCGAATTTGAATTAGATGAATTGAAAATTAAAGAAAAGAGAAAAGACAATTCAATTCAAGATTTAAACGTGAATTTCAAGAATTAGCAATATCTAGATCTAATAACAAGAAAACATTAAAATCAAGAATCAAGAAGTGATGATATCCAATCCAAGAATCACGAATCGAAGTGAGGCTCGTAGGAATCGATCGGATCTATAGATGTGATGAAATCTATTGATTACGTATTCTTATCCATCGATGAATTGATACTAGATCGATGATGATCAACGAGAATTAGGGATTTCTTGCGGAAACTAAAGTTTCATCTTCTATCCCTTGTCCTTTCGTTGATTTCATTCACATTCTAGCCTCTAGTAAATTCAAGAATCGATCGTGGATCCCTAATTTCGAGCGAACACAATCAAGAAAGCATCGCATCGAAACTAGGTCGTCGATTCTTCAATTTGCTAGGGTTTACAAACTCATAGGACTTAAGAATCATTTTAAGATTTGTAACATCATCATCTCTTGATCGTCTCGATTCCTCCACGAGCGGAGTTTTACTCGAACATCATAACAAGACACACAATCAAAAATTGAGATCGAATCATGATGCAAGAATGTAAAGAAAGCAAGATAAAAGAATTTCACTTTTATTTATCAACAATTTCGTTACAATTCTCTCAAGATCTACAAGAGGAAAGAACTTGATCGTTGATATCGACTTCGCTCGTCTCCTTGAGTCGCGGATCTCCTTGGATCACTTGCTCCGATGAAGTCTGGCGTCGCTTTCTAAAGGATCAAAGGCTTCATGCTTGATTTGGTACTCGGTGTTCTTGATTTTGGCTTTGGAATTTGAATTGGGGATTAGGGTTTACAAGTTGTGTCACTCAACTTGTATTGGGTAGATGAAGATTGAACAACGAACAACCTTAGAAATGAAGCCTTAGGGTTCCTTTTTAAGCCTTCACTAGCTTTAGCTTCCTTTAGAAGCTAGGTTTAGTTTAGCTTCCCTTGTAAGCTTGGTAATTAGGTAGAAGCTTCTAAAGGTAATTAGTTAGGCTTTAGCTTCTTTCATAAGCTTGGAGGTTAGGGAGAAGCTTCTAGGCTTAGTTTGTTAAGTAGCTTTCTTTGGAAGCTTGAACATGATTAGCTTGATCAAGGAGCCTTGCTGATCTGGCAGAAGAGTCTGGAGAATTCTGGAAATTGCCATAGCTTGATGAGGTGTGGAACTAGAGAGAGGAATACTACAGCTGAAATGGGCTGACGTCACAGTCACGTGACCGCAGATCCGCGGCACATGCCTGCTCCGGCCGCGAATCCGCGGCCATTTAGGAGCCTTGGTGTATAATTTTTACAGCGCTGCTTCCTTATGACTTCATGGTATTTTGATGATATGTTGAATCTCATAATTAGTCCTTGATCACTGCCAGATCTCAAGTCTTTGAGTTGGCGTATTTTTATCAGCATTTTTGACAGTTTCGGCTTTTCTCCTGGAATTTCCTACACAGATTCTCGAGACAAGCGTTGCGCTATACAAAGATGATGCGATGCCATGATAAACACTCAATTTCCTTCAGAAATGCCAATTTTACTATATAACACAAGTTATTTGGTATTTTACAGTCAATTTGCTAATATGTGCTATACTTAACCTGAATACCTTTAGATGAATGCAAATGATAGGGAAATTGACGTGTTAAAAATACATTTTTTTCGACTGATCACCCCACCTGCCCCAATTGCCCCCAGTTTCTCACAGCCCCTTCCCTGATGCCACGTCGGCTCATTTTTATTGTTTATTTATTTTCCTTTTGAGCCTATAAATACAGATCAGTGGGCAAGGGAGAGAGGCTACAATGTATATACCCTTTCATAATTTTGTTTTGCTTTGTTTTTGTTTATCTTGAGGGTAAGTGTGCTTCATCTTGGTTTCTTCTTCTTCTTCTCTTTTGAAGCTCTCTTTGGAGAGCTTCATTAAGGAGGTTGAACAAGTCACCAAAGTTTGTATCTTGTTCTCAAGTGATCAATACATTGTTGTTTCTTTTATTTACTTGCTCTCTTTTCTTACTTTCTTTTCATTACCATGCTTAGCTAATTCTTTATTTTGGTTGTGGTGTGGGTGAGAAAGTGAGATGAAAGGCTTTGCCTCCTCCACCTCTTGTTTTTGTTTCATGCGGTTAAATTCCATTTTGTGTTAAGGTTGCTAAGCTAGGATATGGTATGTTGTGATAAAGAGCTTAACAAACTCTTTGTTTCATATACTATATACCTTCACAAACCCTTAGCAAACTCAACACCAATATCTTTTGCTCTCACTAACCTCTTTGTGTTTTCATTGTTGCGGTATGCTTGCAAAACCTCGTGTTTAGTGTTGATACCCCAAGCGCGGACATACAAACGGTAAGTGACCAAAACGGACTCGTTTCGTGCTTTGCGGCGAATGTCGGAATTTGACGGTTTGTGCTCCGCAACCGCGTTGACAAGTCGTGCTTCATGCCGGAATCAAGGTAAAGCCGGACAACTCATAACCAAGGGAGTGTAGAGGTAAACGTCGCGATTCAAGCTTCCGAACCAAGCCACAACCATTCTTTCCTTACACTTGTTTTCTTGCTTTTCTTGTTTTCTTTCTTTCTTTAATTATTTGTGACAACCAACCAATTCGTTAATTTATTAATCTTAAACAACGATACCTAAAACTCAATTCCCTATGGATCGACCCGTGCTTGCCGGCTAGCTACAACGCGCCGTGCACTTGTGGTTATAAATAGTAAAACGAGAACGATCTCGTGCGCGCATTCCGTTTCTTAAAACCAATTCCACCAAAACGCATCCATTTCCAAAACATACGCGTTTGCACGCGCGGGAGGATTCCCAACAAGTTTTTGGCGCCGTTGCCGGGGACTTGTATTTATTAGATATTGTTATTTCTGGTTCTACTAACTAAACTAACTTCTAATTCATTTTTTTTTCCAAAAACTAACAATATATGTTTTTTTTCTGACTTGTTTCAAATTGTTCTCTGTTGTTTATACCTGCTATCACTCTGTGCTGAAATTAAAAAATCCAGTAAGACCATTAGAACAATAATGTAAGCTAGAGATCCCACTACAAATTACACCCCCTATCATCGGATTTTGGCCGGCGACTAACCATAAAAATCCGGCGAGATCGGCCCCTCTTTGAGGGTTTTGGTTTTTTCTTTTTCAGTGGTCTCTAGTTCTGTGTTGGTAGTCTTTTGGTCTTGTTTGATTTTTCTGATTTTGAGTGTGCAAGAATTGGGGCATTCGTATCGCTTTTGACACTAAATATCGTATTTTCCGACATTTTAGGTTTTTCGCGGAATTACGACCAGCGATCGTGCGGAGCGAGATTCAATTGCAATTTCAAGACGTTGGGGAAGATTAGTGCCAAAGATCCGGGTAGTTTGACCCGCGCAAGCGAACATTCAACGACTTGGATCACTTTCAAAGGGATTTCTTAAACCAAATCCATTTGGTACGTTTTTCCTAACACCTCCTCTCGAATCCGACGCAATCCAATTTTCTATCTTTTGCAGGATTCTTTGCACAATTTTGCCGCCAATTGCAAAGAGAACTAACCGTATTTGTTGCAGCGCATAATAACTAAAACTGAAAAAGAATTATTTAAATTTCATGATTTCTTGAATTCTTTGATTTGATTGCGCATTGCATCTTAAATACGGAAAATAAGGGCAAAATGACCAAACAAGATACGGTAAAGGATTTCATCACCTTTTCTCCGTAGCCCACAAATCACAAAAATGCATTCTTGCATACCCCCAGTAATTTAAAATCAATTAGAATTTTGACTTAAGGACATCGCGCTCATTAGGAGAAGTTAACTGTGTTTGGAACTTTGCTTAACGGTATATTGTTCACGGGGTGTCTAAGCAAGCGTTCAAGAGAAAGGGTTATTTAATTAAGAAACTTCGCGAAAGCGTTGTAAAACCTCCCCTTCTCTCTTGCACTTACCTGGCTTCATGATCTGTATATCTTGAGCCTATTTCTCAACACAGTTTTACTTCATCAATCAGGTTCTTGAGCAGGTCTAGTTGACTTAGAATACCGTAGACTGCTAGGGGTGTGATATTCTTTGTTTTTGTGATTTTTGTGAATTCTTGTAAAAATGGGTGACACACAATTCAATTCAATTTTTCACGATTCCTATTCTTTTGTTTATACTCAATCCCAAACTATTTGTACAAATTGTCAAAATTCTTCCCACATTCATGATGATTGTCCTTTTCTAGGGGGTGACCAACCGTTCCAAATTCTTGATAATGGTCACCCACCTAACACTCCTGAACCCAGTACCACTTCAAACATTGACCAATTGATTTCAAATTTAGAGAAGGAGGTCGACAGAATGACTGCTTTAGCATCACCACCATCACAACCCCTCCAACCCAAAACCGTTGAACCGTCTGTAGGGTATGATAGTGAGATGGATGCTAGGTTGACCACTCTAGAAAAAGGAATTGAAGTAATGCTGCGGTCGAGAATCAAACAGCTTCTACGTTAGCCTTATTCATACAGTAGTCTGAGCAATTATTTCTTGCTCAGGCCCAATCTTTAGCTAACATAGAGGAACAAGTGAAACATTTAACTGAGAGGATTCTAGGGAGTGAGCACAGTAAATCAGAACCCGATAATGTTAATGTCTGTCATCTAGGGAGTCACCCATGTGAGGTAAATGATCAATCAAATTTTGATGATTTCTTAGATGATGATACGATTGAATTGACTGAGTGCTACCAGGACACATAAGAAAACCCTCTAAGTCAGTCCACCACTAGCCTTCAAGTATCCACTGAACCTCTTGTCACTTTAGAGATTGATTTAATGGAAATAATACTTGATGAGGAAATTCTTGAACCGACTGATTTCTGCTTTCCAATTTTAGAGGAGGAACCTCGTGAATTTATCGGGTATGGTTGGGATAGATTAGAAGAGATCAATGATCGGGAACCTACAATTTTTGTATCACCTGTTGATATTGTTTCGGAAGAAACATTAGGGTGGGAACCTACCTTTTTAGATGATATGAACCTACCTAGTGATGAATGTGATAAGGGAAAGATTGTTTTGGGAGAGAGTGTAAATAATGAGTGTAGGATAGTGAAAAATAATAGGGAGGAAGACAGCATTGAAACTTATTCTTTCATGTCGAGTTTTGAGGAAATTTTTGCTGATGAGATTGAAATTTTAGGCGGGTTGGAGTCAGAACCATTCTGGGATCATCCTTTGAACCTTCCTTTTTCCGAATTTTTTGCGGATAAACTCCAGTTTTTACACGAACTTGACTTCGGAACTCCACATATGCTTATTGAACATTCAATTCATTCAGAAAACAACTCATTGACTTCCTCAAAATTTTATCTTCACCTTCAGCGTCTTCTGACCCCTATTTTTTCACGCCCATGCCCTTCACTAACAACTAACTTATACATATTCTTTTTCTTTTTCTTCTTTTTATACACATTCTTTTACCAGCCCCTACATTATATAGACAAAATCTTTTTGTGGCTGATATTAATTTCTGTACTAACCCAGTCTTTTAACTTGTAAATGTTGTAATTAATCTTAGGTTTTTTTCCTTTTTTCTTGAATAAAATTCTCACCCCGATGTCGAAGTCTAGCTACCGGAGATGGGGGCAACGATGAGGACATCGTAAAACTCAGGTTTGGGGGTGAGCACTGCATCATGTGTATATTCTGCATTGCATATATATAAAAAAAAGAAAATAATAGAAATTGAAAATTTTCCGAAAAATATAAAAACTTTTTCGTCAAGTTAGCTAATAGAGTAACTTAGATTTTATTCCGAAAGTTTAGTTGATACGTTAGATGTAACTAAATCCTAGGCTTAGGAATTGAAAACCTTAAAAATAACCCTCATTCTGTTTAAACTTGGTAAGTATACGTCCTTACAGTTTTTTTTGAGAAATAGGTAATCTTGAGTTCAGTTCTTTAGTTAAGTCAAGATGAAGGGAGAGTATTGAAGTTTTACTGAAAGATAAGTCTGAAAAATATTTTATGTTCTTGAGGCCAAATTTAGAAAGTATATACCCTACAAATTGCACATACACGCACCTTGAAACTTAGGATAGTAGAGGATACCTAGAAATACTCTTGCCTGAAAGCCTAGTATGAAAGAAAAATCGGTATTTAAAGCTAAACTCCAAAAAGGAGCATCATTTAAAAATATATCCGGCCTTGAAAAGAAAAAGAAAAAGAAAAGAAAAAAAAATATAAAGTCAAGTTCTGGAGACTGCTATTTGCGCTTTAATGATCATACATTCAGTAATCGGCTGTTAGTGCCTCAAGAAGCATTAATGATCGCATGAAAGGTGTGTGAGCAACACCGTCCATCCATTAATAAAAAGAAGTAGTATTAGATATTAAGGTAAGGGTACTATAGTTTGAATTGAATTCTTAAGCGTAGGGGTGCAAATTTACACATACGTAGGGGTATACAATCGATATTTGGAGGAAAGATAAAAACAAAGAATAAGACTTATGTTTCTGTAAAGTTGATAAAAATTCCTGACTTAAGACCGCACTTTTAGAAGGAAAACTTAGGAGTTACCGACATCTTTCTAAACTGTAATTACGTATAGGATCTAGGGATAAATAGATAGGAGGCGTGAAACATAAGGGTTGAATATTTCTAACTTAGGATAATAGAATTTCTAACGTAGATACTAAGCTGTAGGAGTAGAATCGACGTTAAATTATGAAACTAGTTTGACGGGATTTTGTGGGTGTAATCCGCTGAAAACCCTCAGGAACAACACTCCTCCTACTAGGGAAACCTAGAGGTTTAACGGCTTGTTGCACGTGCTCAGTGCAATCGCGTTCCCTGCGAAAGTGAGGCTGGGATTTTTTGTATTGCTCGGGACGAGCAATAGATAAGTTTAGGGGTATTTGATCACCACTGAAAACTGCATTTTAATAGCGCTCATTCGTTATCTCTTTTGTTATATATCAGTACTATTAATCAGTGGCTGCTCTGTAATTACAGTTTACAGGTATTCATGATAAAATACCGGAAACACATTCAAAATCACGGATATATCGTCTGTAAGCCGACACTGCAAGCAGACCAGAAAACCGACCGATATCCCAAGAGCTTTTGTAAAATAAATGTGTGCACACACTTTTTGGTCCAACACAATGCATGTTGCACACAACTTTTGGGCAAAGACCATGTGGGGGCAGCCATGGCATGATAGGTTATGCAAGTGGGCATGTGTTGGTGTGATGTGCATTAATGGGCATTGAATACATAAAGATATGATGTGATTTGAAGCATCTCATTTCCCTCCAATTCTCTACATACAAACCAGGTGAAATAAGACCAAGCAAACAGCATCAGAGGCTTATTGGAGTGCACACAAACCCACAAACCCAATACAAGCCCCATTCCTCGGATTTGACCCGGTGACCATCCCCTAAAAACCGGCGACGCCGGCCCCACCTGCCCCAATTGCCCCCAGTTTCTCACAGCCCCTTCCCTGATGCCACGTCAGCTCATTTTTATTGTTTATTTATTTTTCTTTTGAGCCTATAAATACAGATCAGTGGGTAAGGGAGAGAGGCTACAATGTATATACCATTTCATAATTTTGTTTTGCTTTGTTTTTGTTTATCTTGAGGGAAAGTGTGCTTCATCTTGGTTTCTTCTTCTTCTTCCCTCTTGAAGCTCTCTTTGGAGAGCTTCATTAAGGAGGTTGAACAAGTCACCAAAGTTTGTATCTTGTTCTCAAGTGATCAATACATTGTTGTTTCTTTTATTTACTTGCTCTCTTTTCTTGCTTTCTTTTCATTACCATGCTTAGCTAATTCTTTATTTTGGTTGTGGTGTGGGTGAGGAAGTGAGATGAAAGGCTTTGCCTCCTCCACTTCTTGTTTATGTTTCATGCACTTAAATTCCATTTTGTGTTAAGGTTGCTAAGCTAGGATATGGTATGTTGTGATAAAGAGCTTGACAAACTCTTTATTTCATATACTATATACCTTCACAAACCCTTAGCAAACTCAACACCGATATCTTTTGCTCTCACTAACCTCTTTGTGTTTTCATTATTACGGTATACTTGCAAAACCTCGTGTTTAGTGTTGATACCCTAAGCACGGACATACAAACGGTAAGTGACCAAAACGGACTCGTTTCGTTCTTTGTGGCGAATGTCGGACTTTGACGGTTTGTACTCTGCAACCGCGTTGACAAGTCGTGCTTCATGCCGGAATCAAGGTAAAGCCGGACAACTCATAACCAAGGGAGTGTAGAGGTAAACGTCGCGATTCAAGCTTCCGAACCAAGCCACAACCATTCTTTCCTTACACTTGTTTTCTTGCTTTTCTTGTTTTCTTTCTTTTTTTAATTATTTGTGACAACCAACCAATTCGTTAATTTGTTAACCTTAAACAACGATACCTAATACTCAATTCCCTGTGGATCGACCCGTGCTTGCCGGCTAGCTACAACGCGCCGTGCACTTGCGGTTATAAATAGTAAAACGAGAACGATCTCGTGTGCGCATTCCGTTTCTTAAAACCAATTCCACGAAAATGCATCCATTTCCAAAACATACGCGTTTGCACGCGTGGGAGGATTCCTAACACTCTACATCTTGAGTACAGCTTAATAGTATATCAGTACATGTCACAGCACCTGTGGACCAACCGTAGAAGGGCAAACCCAAGCCTCACAAATGGCACCGCTAAACTGCCGCAAACTCCAAGGTTCAAAGGCGTTCCATGGTCATTACGTCGAGTTAGGGTTTCATTCTTTTAGAGGGTCCATAGCATTACTTGCATTTGTCTCTGAATACTTTAAACTTGGAAAATGGGCTCCTGACATTCAATCGTCTCCATCGACTCTCAACGTACCTGCGTGAAGTCGTCTCTAACTGGAATCAATCTATCTGATGACCTCGCATCGGGGTAAGCGAACGAACCATGTGTAAGTGCACGGCAGCGCCCCGGCCGTCAATCTGACGCCGGAATGCGGAAACGAAACTTTTACAACACTAGAAAACCGGCACTACCGCGCACTATAAAACCTGGATCGGGCCATTAATCTAATGCTAGCTAACTAGAGAATGGGTAGAATGCTATACCGAGCGATCCGTGTCCTTCGGTCTTCAGCCTCCACTCCGATCTCCTCACGGAATCTCCGTTCTTCATCTCCTCGTCGGAACGGGCACCACATCGCCGGATTCTTTTACTGGCTCCCACCTCTGGACTGAGGCAACTCGGGCACGAAGTTGGCGAGCCGACGTGCCCAAAGATGTTGTAGGCTAAGTGTAGAATGATTTGTCTCTATTGGGGTTGAAATTGCCATAATGATGGAGGAAATGAATAATGGAAATGAGCTTAGGATTTTTGGTGTAAGCAAAGAATGAGATCAAGAATTTTCCACACCAAAAATAATCCTCTCCTCACCAAGAAGTGGCCGGCCAAAATATGAGAGAGTCAATCCATGAAGAGAGGTGAGTGTAGGAAAAAGAAATGGTGACCATAATTCAAAAAGCAAGCCTCACATCAATATCCAAATCATCTCTCATTACATTCCTATCTCATTAATGCAAAAACCATGATGAAGAAAAAAGCAAAGATGCTAAATCTATCATAATCCCTCATATACAAATAAACCCTCCATAATTTCTAATTTGCATATTTGCAAATTAGCCCCTCCATCAATTATCAGCCAACGAAAGGAAGAAAGGAAAACTGGCTGAAACGGAATGCAAACTGGCAACTTCAAAAAACTGATCCCGTAATAAATTACAGGAAAACCCCGCGACCGTATATACATACTCGCATTTGTATTCCAACCGAATACAAATGCAATGAGACAAAATCTACACTGTACAATACTAGGATCCGGCTTAAACCAAAGCCCGCTAGTATTATCCGTCCGATCATGATCCGTGCAATACCGCACGTATCCGATCGAACCCTGCCATATCTCCATACGGCCTCTATAGTGTTTCGCCCGAAACTTGAGAAACTGTCTATGGGGGACTCTAAAGACTCGTCAACACCTTGGTTGTGGATTTAACCACTAGCATGTCAGAGGTATTAGCCATACGTAACGGGCTACCAGGTATTGACCAAAAGGGACGTCGATGAGCGAACTCATCCTGACACCCTACTGAGCCTGTCAGTGCCAATATCCGTACAGTCCGGTCCGTTCGTCTATGAGCATCGCATGGCGGGCCTAGGGGGTTGGTAAAAGTCAGACCCCCAAAAGCGGTACAAGTCGTGTCGGAGTGTAGCCCAGAACACCCTGAGATATTACTGGAATACCTGCCAGTAAATCTCCTGCCTTAGCCAAGGACTTCATGTAATGGCTCTCCTAGACACAGCGCGACCTCACCCCCAATACCGGGAGAGACGAACCCCTGAAGATCTGCTCACTGCCACCATGTGGGTCGGGACTGTACCCAACTAAAACCTGTTTGCATGACTCCTTTGAGGGTGGTAGGGTAGTAATCAAAGTACAGTGGGAACTCACGCGAGACAAATGACGATCTCAGGTCGATGAACTAACCTGTACACATGTCACCAGGGAACTGCTATCTGATGTCAGGTATAAGACCAACTAGCATGTTCCCGGAGAGTCCTGTCCGGTGTACTCATAACCCAATGAGCACCTGTATACATCTTAGGTGAACCAACTGACACTAGTGGCTTGTGAGACCGGCCACCGCCTCTCGTCGGGGTCTCGACTGTATACACTAGTCTGCTCTGGAGTATCGATGCCCTGTCTCGAAACTCCCTCGACTAGGGACCTTTTAAGGATGTGCTTATAGACCCCAGCTCCCATGTATATGATCGCCCTCATACTGCTGGCAGTCAAGCAAGAATCCTAGGGGCTCTATCAACGCGCAATAGTGACCTGTAAGGTCACCTAAAACAGTACACGATGATAAAGGTAAACCAGATAGCATACTATCATCTTGAGTAAGACTGTCCTACCGGCATAGGTCCTCCCTCAATCATTACAATCACGTGCCTGTGATCCAATAATTGACTCTGAGGGCACTATATCCAACAATCTCCCACTTGCACTCAAGGCTAATTATTGCGATGTCGCATACTCACAGCCCGTGTGATACCGAACACCCAACTCCTCTATTAATCAGTCTCACAAAACCTGTTTGCGAAACTAATGCGTTTGAGGAATAGCCTCAGTGAGTGGATCCGCTCTGATGTTTCTTTCTATATCTCTCTTTATCTCAAGTTCGCGGAGAAAGCCATCTCCCGAAATGAGCAATACATGTCTTAGAATATGTCTGGATATCTGATAGGACCTAGCTCATAAATGAACTCCAAATCCAAACTTCTTAGACTGTATCGTCAACTGAACTTAATCAGTATCCTGCGCCATGCCTCCCTCAGTATCCGCCTGGACCACCTGTCCAAAATACCGCCCCTCGTTCGAGGGAAAACTATTACTCTGACAGTCACTCTGTCATCCAAGTCACCTTGGAAGCCTGGAATGATAACTGTCTCCCGAATGAGGCTGTCGTTATCATATCCCTAGAACATCCACTTATGTTCTAAAACTGCTTCCGAATGTTTCTCCAGGATTGGATCAATATCAACTTATTGCATCTACTGTAAAAACAACATCTGGTGTGGTACTTGACATCTCATGATCGACTCAATTGCCTAAGCAAGTGATCTGCCAATCATGCACATCCCTCTCCCCTTTAGTCTGTAAGACACCTTTAGAGAGGGTGACTCCATCACCTGCAGGTACACTACCATGCCTGGTGTCGTCCATTCTAAATACTTTTAGAATACTGTCTAAGTACCCAGATTGGGAAACCACCCAAATCTAGATCTAAAACCATAGATCTTTTGACCAGAATGTCTGATATAATATTTAAGTCCTATGTGGAGAAACCACTGTGTGACAACTAAAGTACAACCAACCGTAGTATAAGAATTTCACTTCCTACTCTGTGTATGTCATCCAAATACCAGGACATCACACCCTACTACCTTCTTAACAGATCCATCCCCTATTCTGATGAAATCAAACCTATGACTGTCACATCAGAAATAGATGATCTATCTCCGCTATATCTGCTTTAGTCCATAAATAGACATAAGCCACTTGTCCACTATGCTTCCGCTGCTCCCACTGACTACGACAACCCTCTGGCAGAATAATATACACGTACACTTCTAAAGCTAGTTCAGAACGATGCTATACTCATTATCCTGCCGGGTCTCATAGTCTGGAACAACAGTAGTATCAAGTCTGGGTAAACAAGAACCTTCCTGTCACCGTCCTTGAGGCTACCGGAGTACCTCTTGGGTGCCTGAGGTTACCCACCATATCTGTGGAGTGGCCAATGGAATGTCAAATCAGATTAAATCTTTAGGTTCTTATCAAATTTTCAGTAATCGTTTGCGGTTCTGGAAACACTTCCAGTTCTACCATACTCCCACTGACTGTTTTCTGAAAAAATCCATTTTTATTAAAACTGAGGCGAGTTAAGAACAATATCACTATTGATCTTCCAGATGGTAGAAAATCAACCCTCGTCATAGGCTGGGTCAACCCACAAACAGCCATTACAGAAACGTGCCTTGAGTTATCCAGAGTCTGGTTTTAAGCATAAGCTGGACAACTCCCCGTGCCTTAACATTGTTAAGATATGAACTGTTCTATATCCATTACAGAAATAGAGGCACTGATTTAATTGAACTAGATTCAAATCATGCAGCTGTCTCCAGTGCATGTCAACTAAATGGAAAGAGGCCGATCAGCATTACTCAACTTAAGAGTACTTCCAATTATGAGTAACCTGAAAGAGAAGCAAGTTCTCTTAATCATTACTATCAGCTGAATACCATACACAAGTATCTACATCTTCAATTACCTTGAATAATCCTGATACTTGCAACATCTGGTTCTCTACTTTATTCTTATACCTATAACTCCTTAAAACTTAGACCTTGCATTTCTACGAAACACATATCTAAGAACTAGAGAAGTCACAAGTAAACAGAATATAGTACGAGGACCAACCCCTCTGTCCTAATGGACACTGGACAATATACAATACTCTGTATAAGTCCCCTGAGTCTAATAACTCATTCCCTGTGTGTCTTAGGTTGAAAACTGTACTTATGGTTAAGAAGAATTACACCGTTGTTTAATGCTCCTTACCTAACCATCCACTGATATAGGTAAATGTTATGGACATAATTTCAAAAAGGTATATCTCACTCTATAAAAATAGACGTACAGATATATCAATTTGAAATTGGTGCATTATAACGGATATTCAAAACCAAATATTTGCCGTCCGGCAAACAACCCAGGTGATTTCCTCAAATATCACCAATTACAACGAATTCTGATATAATGAGGATGATCACCTAATTCCCAATAACTTACTCCCACTCATCATCTGTAAAACCATACAGATGTGAGAATCAAACCTGGTAAATACATACCCTGGAGTAAGTATTAATTGGGATATCAGTTTTCTTTTAACAGTACACAGTGAAACTGAAACAATGAAATGTTTCGTAGGGGTATCCTGGTATTCCTAGTAATGCCTCTTCCATTATCCAAATTCACAACTGTAACCGTATATTTCTTTGACATCTCTCTAAATCCCTTCATATGTTTTTAGTCATTACCTTCTGCACACCCCTTTAGGCTAAATGGTTTTCTTCCTTCCCTACCGTTCGGCACCAGCCTATGGTTTGGAAGAAGACTATCCAATAAGCATAATGGGTGTACTGTCCTAATCCTAGGAACACTCGCAACCCGAGAGAAGGTAAAGATAAAAGACACCTGAATAAACCTTATTCCTATTTCTCCTGAACTAGAATCCATCCCCGAACTGGAACAAGTTCCTTTCGAGTTCATATATAACCATACGATGGAGTATCCAATAAACTGTGGATCTTCGTGGTGATACGGAGTGTCCTGGAGAAATACAAAGGTGAAGTGGGAGTGGTAATGAAATACTTGGTTTGGTCGTGAATAGCAGTCGTAATTTACTTTGCCCTCCTTCTAATCCCTTTATTTGTCTTAACTTAATACCTTCTGTACACCGTTTTGGCTAATTGGTTTTCTTCATTCCCTACCGGTCGGCACCTGCCTATGGTTTGGAAGAAGACTATCCAATTTGCGTAATAGGTGTACTGTCCTAATCCAAGGAACACTCGCAACTTGAGAGAAGGTAAGAGGAAAAGACAACTGAATAGTCTTATTCGTTTTCTCCAGAACCGGAAACCATCCTCGAATAAATTCCTTCGAGTTCGTATATAACCATACGATGGTTTTATCCAATGGAAGTGGACGTTCATAGTAATACGGGGTGTTCTGGAGAAAAGGGTAAAAGTAGGAGTGGCAATGAGGTATGCAACTCTGACAATCCAAAAGCCAGTGTTTAAAAAGGTTCGGTTAATTTTGGTCACTGAGTCATAGTCAAGGGTCGGGTCATGGTCGCTGCCAAAGAGAGAGAGAAAAGAAACACTCAGCGTGCACTCTAACCTAGATCAGAATGGTTGTCAATTTATCTAATCACCTCCCACTGTAACCTCAAATTCTCCTCCAAACCTGAAAGAAGAATTAGTCGGGATCACCCGAGGAGTAAACTAACTCATCAGTGGGAATCGGGATCCAACTATCATCGCATGATAATATGACGGAATCCGCTCACGTTATCACACTCCAGAAGGTATGCGCATATCTGGCAAGTTTCAGTTTCTTTAGAAACTCCCGATGTGATTTTTGCCCCATGCTCTTATGACCTTGACGAAGGTCAACAAATCATAAGTCACATGTCAAGTTCTACCCTTCATTGTCCAGGTTAATTTGAACCCACTCGTACAAGCCCTTGACGAAGGTCAACAAGGCTATACGACTGTCTCAAACTAACGCATCTATCTATGCAGCAGAAAGGTAACAAGCAGCTAGCATACACTATGCCTTGACGAAGGTCAACAAACATAGCATGAATACTACGTGCTACCCGTCTGAAATGACGAAGGGCTACGAATGGTTTCTGGCGAAAAACCTTTAACGTAATGAACTTGATATCGTTGAAGGAACTGGATAGCTTTATAAAAATATAGTGGCGAAAACCTTAGCTAAAGAGGTCACTCCCGGTGAAGGGATCTCGGCTCTTTCCCCGTAGAATGAGGTGCAGGATATTCCAACTGAATACCACGATGCAAAGCAAAAGTAATCGACTATAGTGAAGTTATTGCCCTGACGCAAACTTCTGTCCAAGGGGTCACTCCCGGTGAAGGGATCTCGGCCCTTGCCTCGTCGACTGAAGTGCTGGATATTCATAACCGAATACCACTATACAAAATAAAAGAGAACGTCCTTGCCATAACAGCTTTTTGAAAAATGTTCCAACAACATCAGAATAGGTTTGTTTAGCTTGCATTGATCCGAATCAATGCAGTCCCATCAATTGATCATACCACAAAGAACAAAAATAATGATGTACGTATATGCCATCCGCATTCGCCACTGGATCCTGTCATCACCCGTTAGGTTACTTAACTAACGACAGAGCGGGGACTGGACTAGCGCGGATGCAAAACATATACAACATCTACTAGTATATATATATCAATATATAATATTCGCTCAAGGCATGATAAAATGCAACATCACAGAAATGTAATAAGCATCACAGAACAATACAGATATCTGGGATCCCCGGGTTTCATAGAGCCGCTACTGAAACTCGACGTTCCCCTGGTCGTGTAGATAGCCTGTGCAATGAAAATCCTAGACCCCTACGGGCGCGGCAACTCACCCGCCAAAACCTGAAGCGAGGCAGCCCCCTTCAGTAACGTGAATGGACCACCCAGCACTTCACGGAATCCGGTAACTTGGGCACCCCTCCATGGGTCAACCTATACCCCCTACGAGTGCGGCGAATAACCTGCCAATTCTAGAGTGAAGCCCCCTCCGTCTCAACGCCATGAGATGCGGGCCCGTTGCCCTCTAGAATCCGGCTATCCGTGCACCCCACCGCAGCGTAATCCTAGTACAGAAAGTAAAATATACATACAACGGGTACATCGACCTCAGCCCGGTCGTACCCCAAAAGAATAATATACAAACAGGCAGTAACGGCAGTCCACATGTCGAACGCTCGCCCCGCAATATCAAATGTACATAATAACAAAACTGTACTAACATTGCATCCAGGCTATCCACCACGACAATCCGCAATATCACAGCACAACACAGAACATCAACGTGAATGTCACGTTCACAAATCCGTCTAAAAGGGCAATAGCAGTTAGACAGGATTTACCGATCAAATGACATTCACGGTCGCAGATATAATGTAAATACTGTGAACTAATATGTTTAAAATTTTCGATCGATCAAATTTACCGAAGTGAGCCCCAAGCACTACTGTAGCACTCAAAGAAAATCTGGGCCCAAAAAGAATATTCCGGAAACCCTATTTTCAAGTCAGAGAACCACTGCAGAAATCTGGTGCATTGATGACACTGTTCCGCGGCGGAACCGGGGCCAAAAAGGGGTTAAGGCCGCAGTTCCGCGGCGCAACAGTGGCATCACATGACCATTTTTCTACAGTGTTCACAAAAAACCCTGCACGTATTTTTCCAGTATACCAAATAATTTTTAGAGCACGGGAAAAATTCGACAGAAACTGTGCTTGAAAATACGGTTTTTGGAAAATCCGATCGATCGAACTTGTAAACACGTTAGAGCAAGCTAGACTAGGTTAATGGCGTGGCTCTGATACCAGTGTAAGTGCACGGCAGCGCCCCGGCTGTCAATCCGACGCCGGAATGCGGAAACGAAACTTTTACAAAACTAGAAAACCGGCACTACCACGCACTATAAAACCCGGATCGGGCCATTAATCTAATGCTAGCTAACTAGAGAATGGGAAGAATGCTATACCGAGCGATCCGTGTCCTTCGGTCTTCGGCCTCCACTCCGATCTCCTCACGGAATCTCCGGTCTTCATCTCCTCGTCGGAACGGGCACCACATCGCTGGGTTCTTTTACGGGCTCCCACCTCTGGACCGAGGCAACTCGGGCATGAAGTTGGCGAGCCGACGTGCCCAAGAATGCTGTAGGCTAAGTATAGAATGATTTGTCTCTATTGGGGTTGAAGTTGCCATAATGATGGAGGAAAGGAACAATGGAAATGAGTTTAGGATTTTTGGTGTAAGCAAAGAATGAGATCAAGAATTTTCCACACCAAAAATAATCCTCTCCTCACCAAGAAGTGGCCGGCCAAAATATGAGAGAGTCAATCCATGAAGGGAGGTGAGTGTAGAAAAAAGAAATGGTGACCATAATTCAAAAAGCAAGCCTCACATCAATATCCAAATCAACTCTCATTACATTCCCATCTCATTAATGCAAAAACCATGATGAAGAAAAAAGCAAAGATGCTAAATCTATCATAATCCCTCATATACAAATAAACCCTCCACAATTGCTAATTTGCATATTTGCAAATTAGCCCCTCCATCAATTATCAGCCAACGAAAGGAAGAAAGGAAAACTGGCTGAAACGGAATGCAAACTGGCAACTTCAAAATACTGATCCCGTAATAAATTACAGGAAAACCCTGCGACCGTATATACATACCCGCATTTATATTCCGACCGAATACAAATGCAATGAGACAAAATCTACACTGTACAATACTAGGATCCGGCTTAAACCAAAGCCCGCTAGTATTATCCGTCCCGATCATGATCCGTGCAATACCGCACGTATCCGATCGAACCCTGCCATATCTCCATACGGCCTCTACAGCGTTTCGTCCGAAACTTGAGAAACTGGCTGTGGGGGACTCTAAAGACTCGTCAACACCTTGGTTGTGGATTTAACCACTAGCACGTCAGAAGTATTAGCCATACGTAACGGGCTACCAGGTATTGACCAAAAGGGACGTCGATGAGCGAACTCATCCTGACACCCTACTGAGCCTGTCAGTGATAATATCCGTACAGTCCGGTCCGTTCTTCTATGAGCATCGCATGGCGGGCCTACGGGGTTGGTAAAAGTCAGACCCCCAAAAGCGGTACAAGTCGTGTCGTCGTGTAGCCCAGAACACCCTGAGATATTACTGGAATACCTGCCAGTAAATCTCCTGCCTTAGCCAAGGACTTCGTGTAATGGCTCTCCTAGACACAGCGCGACCTCACCCCCAATACAGGGAGAGACGAACCCCTGAAGATCCGCTCACTGCCTCCATGTGGCTCGGGACTGTACCCAACTAAAACCTGTTTGCATGACTCCTTTAAGCGTGGTAAGGTAGTAATCAAAGTACAGTGGGAACTCACGCGAGACAAATGACGATCTCAGGTCGATGAACTAACATGTACACATGTCATCAGGGAACTGCTATCTGACGTCAGGTATAAGACCAACTAGCATGTTCCCGGCGAGTCCTGTCTGGTGTACTCATAACCCAATAAGCACCTGTATACATCTTAGGTGAACCAACTGACACCAGTGGCTTATGAGACCGGCCACCGCCCCTCGTCGGGGTCTCGACTGTATACAATAGTCTACTCTGGAGTATCGATGCCCTGTCTCGAAACTCCCTCGACTAGGGACCTTTTAAGGATGTGCTTATAATATAAACCCCAGCTCCCATGTATATGATCGCCCTCATACTGCTGGCAGTCAAGCAAGAATCCTAGGGGCTCTATCAACGCGCAATAGTGACCTGTAAGGTCACCTAAAACAGTATACGATGATAAAGGTAACCAGATAGCAACTATCATCTTGAGTAAGACTGTCCTACCGGCAAAGGTCCTCCCTCAATCATTACAATCACGTGCCTGTGATCCATAATTGACTCTGATGGCACTATATCCAATACCACATATCCTAGTCTTTCATCCTCGGGTGGACTAGCGACCTTCTATCATATCTCTAAGTACATCTCGTACTGCAATAGCTCTGACATCTGGGGACGATATCTCGTCGTTCGTAGCAACAACTGGCTCATTCGTCCGCACGCTAAACAGTGCCTCAATCATTAATTAATAGGTGCATCGACGATCATCACATTCTGGCTGCCTCTAACAGTAGCCTGATCCTCTGGTGCTGATCGCACGTCCGAGAAATCCCGTAAGAGCGATCCATCAAATGCTCATGGCGTGAAAAAAATACAATAAAACGACGCCTCTATGCAAATCGTATGTCCCTGGAATCATGCCCTGGTCAGTCCTCGTCCGTGACGAGCTCATGCTGACGCAACTCTAGCCGTAGCTCTCCCTGCCCGTATAATCTTGGCAGCAAAACCATAAACCGATAATGATGAGGATAGATCATAGGGAATGAATATAATACTGTGCAAGGAAATGTACATCCTAAGGCTCCTTAAGCGGAGTAGCGTATCGTAAGTATGCGCGGAACATACGCACGGTTACGTCACTCTCCTTAAGTCACCTACTCCAACAACCAAGGTCAACCTATGCGAAGAAAGTTTGGGTCTAATACCCCCTCGACTAAGTCTAATTCTGTAGATCAAGCCTAAGTTCTGAATATATACGAACGCTCTAGGCTCCGCATAGTCAAACTTAGACTCGAACCATGGTTAACCTAGCGCTCTGATACAAACTTTGTCACGACCCGAAATAGCACGTGACTGGCCCTTGAATCATATGAAGTCTATAGGACCTCATCTAATTCAAGTAAGCTAAAAGCCCAGAAATCTAAAACCATTTTAAATAATAAATGAAGGAAAACTAGTTTTAAAGAAGTGAAGAAAACGTGTTTTAAAAACAAGGGGTTTTTAAGTAAGTAAGCCGAATATGCATTTTTAAAACCTCAAGTCTTTTCTGGAAATTTCGGCAGAGTTTCCTTTGTAAAAACTGGCCCCAAACGGGGTACAACATGAATAATATATGCACAATGATAAAAGGCATCCCCAAGCGGGAGCTATCTCTTTGTCAATCGACGGTCACAACCACGCATGCAATATAATATACAACGCCGAAGGGCGAGCATCAAAACTCAAAAGAAACTCAAAATCATCAAGAAAACCATAATACTACAACGCGCGACTCTAAGGTCGAAATAATACACAACTGGTTTCTAAGTCTGAATAAATATACAAGTTTGGTTGATGGAATTTCTAGATACAACAACGAAAATAAATAAGTACAATGGTGGTCACGATGCGAGTGAACCCACCTACCAAAGCAATCACCCAGAAAGGAAGCAGTGTGCCAGAAAGCCGCAATGAAACCTGTACGGCAAAACCTGCAAGAACTGTGGCACAACGGAGGTGAGTTGCCAACTCGTGAGTAGAAAACATCACAGAGCAGAAATCGTATGTATGACTCAATTCTAGGTCAATACGATCAGTAGTATATATCCTCAATATGATAAAGTCTGAAGCATGAAAGGTGGCAAGGGTAAACATCTATACCAAGTGTAATACCAAGTGCTCGTGTCAGTGCCTCAGGTAGTAATATATCAAAATATGAGGTATGATCAATGTAATCAACATAAATCAGTGTCAACTATAACATGAAGTCTATAAGTATGTGGATATCATCCAACTATGTAATCAATGTCTGTACGCATGTGGATCTCGTCCACGTGTCAACCAATGACACAAAACATCATGCATGTAAATATTATAAAGCATATGCATGGAAGTATGAGGATGTAAATCAACGCGTGTCCCTCGCGACACTTCAAAATCATGGAACCTGAGTGTCCAGCATCGACACTCGAATACATCATGAAACATGTGCCCAACATCGGCACGTTGTTGGTTATGTATATGCCCTAGAGGCCATTATTGTACATATGATGTATATTATGATGGATGGTTGGATATATGCAGAGAGGACTTTCTTGCTCGTCATAATAGTATGCTATTTGGTTTCACTTTATCTTAACATGTTGACTTGTATTGGTTTACTGTCTTTCTCTCACATGTTGATAAAGCCCTTAGGATCTGTACTCGACTACTGGGATTATGATGAGATCATACTAGTGGGGCCACGGTAGTCGATGAGTACATCCTATAAATGTTCCTAGTGTTAGTGTATATGCCCTAGAGGCCATTACTGTATCATACTAGTTTGTATATTACTTGATGGAAGCTTGGGATATTCACAGTTGTATATACAATCTTGCTCGAAATGGTAGTATGCTACTTGATTTGTCTCTACTTTAATATGTGCATGTGTTTCTTTTAGCATATCGCTGATATACATATTAGTAGAGCCCTTAGGATCTTTGCTTGATTACCAGCGTTGTGATGGCGCTCACACTCGTAGGAGCTGGGTGATTTATAAGCACATCCTTATACAGGTCCCTAGTCGTTGGACTATCGAGACAGGGCATCGATACTCCGGAGTAGACTAGCGTATGCACTTCTCATCCCAGTGTGGGAGACGGTCTGTCCCACAGCCGTCAGTACGTCGTACTTGAGATAGTATGCGGGTGCTCGTTAGGTTACGAGTACACTGGACAGGACTCGTCGGGAACTGTTGGTTGGTATTATACCTATCGTCAGTTATCAGTTCCCAGGTGACATGAGTACAGCTTAGTCTGCTGACTTGACACTGTCACTTCGCCTCGAGTGTGTTCCCACTGCACTTTGATTACTACCCTACCACGGCTCAAAGGAGTCGTGCAAACAGGTAGTTTTTGGGTGCAGTCCCGAAGCACTTGGAGGCAGAAACGGTTAGACAGGATTCGTCTCTCCCGGTATTGGGGGTTGACATCGCGCTGTGTCCAGGAGAGCCATTACACGAGTAGTCCCTGGCCAGGGCAAGCAAGATATACTGGTAGGTTTCCAGTGTTATCTCAGGGTGTTCTGGGTTACACTCCGACACGACTTGTACCGCTATTAGGGGACTGACGTTCACCGCCCCCCTAGGCCCGCCATGCGATGTATCAGACGAACAGACCGGACTGTACGGAGATTGTCACATACAGGCTCAGTAGGAGTTCAGATGGGGTTCACCTCGTCAGTCTTCTTATCGACATCTACCTGGGGACCGTTATGTACAGCTAGTGCCGCTTGCGGTCTGTGGTTAAACCCACTGCCAGCGTAGTGTCGAGTCTTTAGAGTCCCACACAGAGAGCTATTCGCCTTTAGGCAAAATGAGTAGAGGTCGCATGGTTTTGCGACAGGGTTCGTTCACATCCACGCACTTGTGCACGTTTGCTGTCCGGACAGCTTATACTAGCGGGCTTTGGTTTAAGCCAGATCCTAGTATATGATTTGGGATTGGTTTTTCTCATTATATTCGTGTTCCTCGGATCACGAATACGGGTGCGTATGCACAGTTGTTTGAGACAGAGGGAGAGGACTTTGATTAGGGTTAATGACTATTGTCATTTTATTAACCCTAATGCTTTTGTGTGTATTATTGTTAATTGATATTAGTTTAATAATTGTGCATGGTTATGGTTGTTGACCATTTGACCTCCTTGACTTGTTGACCATTTGACCTCCTTGACTTGTTGACCTAGGTTGACACTTTGACCATCATCATTTCATTTGGAAGATACTCTTTGATCCTTGCAAATTGCATTAAAAATGAAATGATAATGGTCATGTCTTGATTAACCATGACAATTATCTAGCTAATTATCTAATTACAATAATTCACACATATATGTGAGAATGGTTCATTTTATTCTCATTCTATCATTCACTTTCTCTCTCTTGTTCTTCCTCTCCCTCAAGCTCTCCCCTCTCATGTGTTGAGAAACACTTGAGCTTGAGAAAAACCCTCTCTTGATAATCTCTACTCTCATCTAGGGTACAAGGATTAGCACTTCTTGCACCCTAGTTACTTCTAGCTTGGAGTTGAAGCCAAAGGTCGAGGCTTTCGGGTGGATCTTTCTTCGACGTGAGAAGACGACTAAGGTGACCTCCTTTCACCACTCCAAGGAGCAAGGAGAGAAGGACATAAAGCCCAAGGTATAACCTTTCAAGCACTTAGCTAGTTTCTAGTTAGGTTTAGCTTGTTTTTGTTTAGCAAAGATCCTTCATAGTCTAGTCCATGTTGCCCAAGCTCATAAAAATTCGATTTTTATTCCGTTTTCCGCCTCCCCGTAAGTACCGGGATGGGCAACGTGGACTTACAGTGGTATCAGAGCCTAACTAAACATAAACTAGCTAGGTAGTAGAGTGTATCGAAGTTCGAATCGGAAAAATCGAAAAACCGAGTTTTCAAAACCCTAAGTTTCTGTTAAAATTTTTTCTGTTCAAAACAAAATTTGTCATACTCCAAAAATCATCTCAGGGTTTTTTAAAGAAAACCACCAAAAACGATCCAGTGAGTCGACCAAAGAGCCGCGGTTCCGCGGCAATAGCAAGTTATTGCCGCGCAACCGCGACCGTCTTGGCTCATCACTGGGTCGAGTTTGGTGCAGTGTATTTCTGGCTTGGTTTTAGGATTTTTAAGATGGTTTATATGTGCCCAGGTTTTCCAGAATAGAAATTTGTTTTTGGGGGCCTATAATTCCGTATTTTTTTCCGAACTTCAATACACTTTGACTATAATGGTTATATCTGTGATGTTTATATGTATTGAACGTCGGCTAATCGCTATATGTCGATTAGTCGGGGTTATACATATCTGTGATCTGTGATTAGATGATGGTATGTGTATAAGAATGGGTTGGATTATTGCGGATGAATAGCCGAGATGGATGTGAGATGAGTGTTGCTTTTTCTTTCATTCATTGTAACATGTAAATTGATGTAATAATATTATTTGTTTGGCCGCACAACCGGGTCGGGTTGTAGCCGTCATTGTATAATTCTTTTTACTGTTTTTGCTCCTAGGATAGACCCATGGAGGGGGTGCACAAACTACCGGGTATCTCGAAGTGCCGAGTGACCTACTCACGGTGGTGAGGGAGGTTGCTTCGCTTCGGGTACTTGGCGGGTAGTTTGCCGCACCCGTAGGTGTTAGTGTTTATGCCCTAGAAGGCCATTACTGTATCATACTAGCTTGTATATTACTTAATGGAAGCTTGGGATATTCACATGTATATAACAGTCTTGCTAAACATGGTAGTATGCTACTTGGTTTTTCTATCTTAATATGTAAGTGTACGTATTGATAGAGCTCTTAGGATCTTGCTTGTCTACCAACGTTGTGATGGCAGTCACACTAGTGGGGGCTGGGTAGTCTACAAGCACATCCTTATTCTGGTCCCTGGTCGTTGGATTATCGAGACAGAGCATCGATACTCCGGAGTAGACTGGTGTGTACGCTTCTCATCCCAGTTGGGGAAATGGTCTGTCCTACAGCCGTCAGTACGTCGTACTGGAGATAGTATGCAGGTGCTCGTTAGGTTACGGGTACACCGGACAGGACTCACGGGGAACTGTTGGTTGGTTTGATACCAGTCGTCAGTGAGCAGTTCCCAGGTGACATGAGTACAGCATAGTCCGCAGACTTGACACTGCTACTTCGCCTCGAGTGTGTCCCACTATTCTTAGATTGCTATCCTACCACGGCTCAAAGGAGTCGTGCAAACAGGTAGCAGTTGGGTGCAGTCCCGAGCACTTGGAGGCAGTGGCGGTTAGACAGGATTCGTCCCTCCCGGTATTGGGAGTAGATATCGTGCTGTGTCAGAGAGCCATTACGTAAAGTCCCTGGCCAGGGCAAGCGAGATTTGCTGGTAGGTTCCAGTAGTTTCTCAGGGTGTAATGGGCTTCACTCCGACACGACTTATACCGCTATTAGGGGACTGACGCTTGCCGCCCCCTAGGCCCGATATGCGATAATCTTGGACGAACGGACCGGACTGTATGGAGATTGTCACATCAGACTCAGTAGGAGTTCGGATGGGTTTTCCTCATCGGCCTTCTTATCGACAACTACCTGGGGACCGTTACGTACAACTAGTGCCGCTTGCGGTCTGTGGTTAAACCCACTGCCAGCGTAGTAGTCGAGTCTCTAGAGTCCCACACAGAGAGTTTCCTACTCCAGGCGAAACGATATAGAGGTCGCATGGTTTTGCGACAAAGGGTTCGGACGCATACGTGCGTTTACGCGCGTACGACTTTCGGACAGTTTTTACCAGTCGGCTTTGGTTTAAGCCAGTTACTGGTATCCGGTTATTGGATTTATACAGTCTAAAGTTTTTCCGTATTTTTACGGATCGGAGGGGCGTTCTCGTAATTACTCGAGAAGCTTCTAGAAGATGGTGACTAAGGAGGGTTATGTGTCATTTGCATTAAATGAGTTTAGTGAGTCATGAGGGTGATTCATGCATATCATTAATGCATGATAAATGCTTAGTGAGTCATGATAATGAATCACCATTAGATATTTGTGAAGCATGCTTATTCATTATGCATTATTCTTTTTCTCATAAATAAGAATGCTTCATATTTATTATGATAGATTTACTATTCTCATTTGATATTCATTCTCACCTTCTCTCTCCTCAAGCTCTCCCTCTTCAAAGACTAATCCTCCCCTCTCATGAGTTGAGATCAAGGATTAGAAAGACTAATCAATCCATAACCATCACTCTATTTCATCCTAGCTTCTTTGATTAGCAATCCAAGAAGGTTAGTTGCCTCAAGTTTAGAGGTTTAGCTTGAAGTTTTGCTCTCGGGTGGATCGTCTACTACCTAGAGAAGGCCGTAGAGGACAAGGAGATCGTAAAGACGAAGGAGTTGGTTCATTAGGTATAATCCCTAAACACAGTAGTTTAGAAACACTTTGTGTTTGGTTATTTATAGTTTAGCTTCGATTCAAGCGGTTAGTCGATGTTCGTTCACTAAACAAGATCGTTTTTGAAAATTCCGCCTCCCCACAAGTTCTGGGGTGTAGTACATCGACTTACAGTGGTATCAGAGCCTCGCTAAACAATAAATAACTTTATTGCAAATTTGTACAAATTTCGAACGGAAAAACGAAGCCGGAAAACCCTAAAAATGTCAAGTTTCTGTCGAAATTTAAATGAAGTCCAAAAATTTTTCAGGGTTGCTCAGAAAGCTTGAAAAGGGTCCAGAAGAACACTCATGAAATTTGAGCCCATGAATCGGCTAAAGCGCCGCGGAAGCGCAGCGGATCCCACCGATCCGCCGCGGTTCCGCGGCCGAGTTGCCGAGTCATGGACTCATCTTTCATGTGTGGGTCCTCTCTGGTATTTGGGGTTTTCTGGAATATTTTAATTTTGCTCAGGTTTCCAGTTTACAGAGCAGTTTTTGGAGCAATATTAAAGATGTTTAATCGATCGAAATTGTACAGTATTTGCATGTTGGATTATATCTGTGATTGATTAATGTGTTCGTAAACCTCCCCTAACTGCTAGTTTGTCGGTTGGCAGGGGGTTGCACATTTCTGTAATGGTTATATCTGTTTGTGCATATGAACTGTATTGGACTGTTGTGGTGTATAGCCGGGGTTTAGCAATGGGTTATTGTTTAATTCATTTGTTATAAATGTAATTTGTTGTAATATTATTTTAGCGGGGCACATCCAGGTTGCGGTTGTAGCCACCGTTGTATTATTTCATTTTACTGTTTTTGCTCTTAGGACTGACCCAAGGTGGGGTACACAAACTGCCGGGCGGGTAGTTTGCCGTACCCGTAGGGGTCGAGGGCGGGGTAACGGCTATTCATCACAACTGTGTAATCTGTCTTTTCTTGCAGGCTCAAAAGAAATACAGATTACTTGCAAATCCAATATTGTTTATCTGTGTTCTGGAATGTATATCATTGCGTCAGACGAATGTAAAATATCTATATATATGATAGCTATTTAGACGTCACTTATGTTTTACACCCGCGCTAGCCCAGCCCCCGCTCTGTCGTTAGTTAAGTAACCTAATGGGTGATGACGGGACCCCGTGGCGAATGCGGATGGCATAAAAGGACGTTGTATTTTCGTTGTTTTCTTCAATGATAGGTTAATGATGGGACGCATTATCTATAATGCAAAGAAAATAAACCAAGTTTAAAATCGTTGGAACAATTTAAAAGAAACCACTCGGTTATTTTAAAAAACAGATATTTTTAAATACGGAGATTTAACCACTCCTTTTAAAAGCTATCAGGTTCCTTCGGTTATATCAAGTTCACTACGTTCACGGTTTCGCCAAAACCATTCGTAGCCCTCCGTCATTTCATTTGGGTATTCAGTAGTATTCAAGCTATGCATTTTGGCCAAAGTCAAGGCATAGTGTTTGGTAGCTGCTGGGTTTTCATTTGTTGCATAAGATAGATGTGTTGGTTTGGGACAGTCGCATTACCATTTGACCAAAGTCAGGGGTATATACGGATGGGTTCAAATTGACAAGATAATGACGGGTAGAACTTGACATGTGACTTATGACATTTTGACCAAAGCCAAGGTCATAAGAGCATGGGGCAAAAACTTATATCGGGAATTTCTAAAGAAACTGAAATTTGCAAAGAGATGCATACCATTTGGAGTTTGATGAATGTTGGTAGCACTCCTTCAACATTATCATACGATGATATTTGGATCCCGATCCTACTGTGAGTATATGCTACTTATCAGGATATTCATCACTTAACGATCAATGCTATAAACCTAGTAGGTGTCCAGAAAGGTGTCAGCGGGGTTACGCCCCCAGAGAAAAGAGGTTATTTAATTAAGGAACTTCGCGAAAGCGTTGGAAAACCTCCCTCGAAATATCGACACTGGCCTGGCTGAACGGTTAAGCAAGTATTGTACGGTGAGAATAGTCCTGGCTAATTCTTCTTTTATGGTTTGAGGAAGGATTCGAGAAACAGTGGGAGCCATCCAGTTTAGATAAACCAAAAACCACTCTAAACTTGCAAGAGCATCATGCTAAAGAGTTTTCTTCTCTCTCTCCTAATTGCAGCGACCCTGAAAATGACTGAACTTAAGTTACTTTTAGAGAAAAATATACTGACAGGGCCAAACTATAAAGATTGGCTGCGGAATGTCAAAATGGCTTTGACCTATGACAAACTGGGGTACGTCCTCACCGCTATGGCACCTGCTATCCCTGGTCCCAAATCCAGCAATGCGGATAAGGAAATCCGCAAAACCTGAGATTTAGATTGCGCGAGAGCCAAATGCATCATGCTTGCCTCAATGAACAATGAACATCAGAGGAGGCACGAGGATATGTCCCTAGATGGCATATTTCTCCATACAAAGGAACTTTATGGAGAGCAATCTCGTATAGCAAGATACGAGACCTCTAAGAACTTGTTTCGAGCGAGGTTGGCTGTCGGGTCATCGGTAGGTGAACATGTCCTACAGATGATCGGCTATATTGAAGAGCTCGCAGACCTTGGGACGACTTTGGATAATGAGTTCTATACAGACCTTATTCTCCAGTCCCTTCCTCCCACCTACGCCCAGTTTATCCTCAACTTCAACCTTCAAGGAAAAGAAGTTGAACTTGCGGAACTCCTGAACATGTTAAGGAGTGCAGAGGGCACCTTGCAGAAGGCAAGGGAAACACCCGCTATGTTTGTTGGCGGTGCATCTTCTTCCGGGTCCAAGGCTAGGGCCAAAGGAAGGAAGAAGAAGGCCGCACCCAAACCTAGAGGAGGTGTTAGTAAGGTGGGAAAGAAGGGAAAGAAAAAGTTTGCAGCACCGGTAGTTGGCCTGGATGAGTGCTTCCATTGTCACAGGAAAGGGCACTGGAAGAAGGATTGCAAGGCGTGGAACGCCAAGAACCAGGAACCGAAGCAAGCTGTGGCTTCGACTTCAGGTGTGTTTGTAATTGAGAATTGTCTGTCAATCAACTCTACTTCCTGGGTATTGGATACCGGATCAGGATCTCATATTTGCAATTCATTGCAGGCACTGAGAAACCGTAGAGTGCTGAAGGAAGGTGATATGATCCTCAGGGTTGCTAACGGAGCTAGCGTGGGAGCTGCGTCCGTCGGGGATTATCACCTAGGATTGACAAGTGGACACATTTTGGTTTTACATAACTGTTATTTTGTACCAAGCTTAACGTGTAATATCATATCAGTTTTCTTGTTATCAAATAAAGGTTATGATTTCACGTTTGTAAGAGATGTTGTTAACATCCACCTTAATCATGGTTTGATTGGGTCCGGTACTCTAAATAACGGCATATATGTTTTAAACCAACTCCAAATTTTCAATGTCCAGAACACACTAAAAAGAAAGTCTCCAGATTTAAATAAAGCTTTCTTATGGCATTGTAGACTGGGTCACATCAATGAGAGAAGGTTGACTAAGTTGCATAGAGAAGGATATTTGGACACGTTCGAATATCAAACCTATGACACTTGTCAATCTTGTCTCAAAGGAAAGATGACAAAGACTCCATTTACTGGACAAGGAGTAAGAGCGAGCGAGCTCTTAGGACTCATACACAGCGATGTATGTGGTCCAATGTCTACACATGCAAGAGGTGGTTTTTCCTATTTCATTACTTTCACGGATGATTACTCAAGATACGGATTCATTTATCTGATGAAACATAAATCCGAGGCTTTTGAGAAATTCCAAGTGTATAAGAATGAAGTAGAAAACCAAACCGGCAAAAGTATTAAGACACTAAGATCTGATCGAGGTGGAGAATACTTAAGTGCCGAGTTCCTAGGTTACCTAAAAGAGAAAGGAATTCTCTCTCAGCTTACTCCTCCATACACTCCACAGCACAACGGTGTATCGGAGAGACGGAATCGAACCCTATTGGATATGGTACGATCCATGATGAGTAGTGCTGAGTTACCGCGATCTTTCTGGGGTTATGCGCTAGAGTCAGCGGCATATCTTCTGAACAGGGCTCCTACCAAGACTGTGCCTACCACTCCATATCAGATGTGGACTGGGAAGAAACCCCATCTTCAGCATATGAAGATTTGGGGATGTCCAGCTTTTGTTAAAAAAACAGCATGTGGACAAGCTCGAGGCACGATCAGTAAAATGTTTGTTTGTGGGATATCCAAAGAACTCCAAGGGATATTATTTCTATTACGCAGAGGAACAAAAGGTATTTGTTTCTCGTAATGCCCATTTTCTAGAACATCAGTTTTTAGAAAAGGAATCAAGTGGGAGCGAAATAGAACTGGAAGAAATTCCAGAACCACAAACTAATACTGAAAGTTTGGTAGAACCGGAAGTTCAGGAAGAACAGAACATTCCTGCACCCCTCCGCAGGAGTAGTAGGCCGTCTCATCCGCCTGAGAGATACTACGGTTTTCTCATAGACGGGGATAGAGAGGATTGCATCATAGATGATGATGAACCTACTGACTTCCAGCAGGCCATCCAGAGCGGCGACTCGGTACGATGGCTAGATGCAATGCGGACCGAAATGGAGTCCATGTACACCAACAAAGTATGGACTTTGGACTTTGCTCCAGATGGGGTAAAACCCAGAGGATGCAAATGGATCTTCAAGAAAAAGATTGGTGTAGATGGACAGGTGGAAACCTATAAGGCTAGACTTGTTGCAAAGGGTTTTCGTCAAAGACCTGGTTTGGACTATGACGAAACTTTTTCTCCAGTGGCTATGCTCAAATCCATTCGGGTCCTTCTTGCTATTGCTGCCTTCCATGATTATGAAATCTGGCAGATGGACGTAAAGACGGCTTTTCTGAATGGAAATTTAGAAGAAAGCGTCTATATGGATCAGCCAAAGGGTTTCAATCAGAGTGGGAGCAGCGGGAAAGTATGCAAGCTGCTTAAGTCCATTTATGGACTAAAGCAGGCATCGCGGAGTTGGAACATCTGTTTTGATGAGACAGTCAAAGAATATGACTTTATCAAAAATCCAGATGAACCGTGCATATATAGTAAAGTTGTGGCCAGAAGTGTCGTATTCCTCGTCTTGTACGTGGATGATATTCTATTGATAGGAAATGACATTCCTATGGTACAATCTGTCAAAGGATTCTTGTCACACAGGTTCTCCATGAAAGACCTGGGTGATGCCTCGTACATTCTGGGGATCCGGATCTATCGTGATAGATCCAAGAGGATGTTGGGACTTTCGCAGTCCAGGTATATCGACACTGTACTGAAAAGATTCAGTATGGAAGATTCTAAGCGCGGTAATCTACCGGCTTGTCACGGAATCACCCTCTCCAAAGAGATGTCTCCCAAGACTGATTTGGAAAGGGAACGCATGTCTATTATACCCTACGCTTCTGCGGTAGGCTCTATAATGTATGCGATGTTGTGTACCAGACCAGATGTTGCTTACGCACTGAGCGTGGTAAGCCGGTATCAGTCAGACCAAGGGGCGAAACACTGGATAGCAGTAAAGAACATTCTCAAGTACCTGAGGAGGACTAAGGAGATATTCTTGGTTTACGGCGCAAAAGACCTCAGGTTGGAGGCCTTTGCTGATTCCGGCTTCCAGAGTGATAAGGACGATTCCAAGTCCATGTCAGGTTATGTCTTTACCCTCAATGGAGGGGCGGTGTGCTGGAAGAGCTCCAAGCAGGACACCGTTGCTGACTCGACGATGGAAGCGGAGTATATAGCTGCTTGCGATGCCGCAAAAGAAGCAGTCTGGATGAAGAAGTTCCTTACAGAACTTCAGGTGGTTCCTACCATAGTTGATCCAATACCTCTGTATTGCGACAACAACGGAGCTATAGCTTTAGCGAAGGAACCAAGGTCCCATCAGAAGTCCAGACACATCTTAAGGCGGTATCACCTGATCAGGGAGATCATTGATCGTCAGGAGATCAAGGTTCGGAGAGTTGCTTCTGAAGAGAACATTGCTGATCCATTCACAAAGGCCCTACCTCAGATTCAGTTCGAGAGGCTACTCGAGATCATCGGTCTACGATATGCCAGTACATGGCCCTAGTGCAAGTGGGAGATTGTTAGTGTTTATGCCCTAGAAGGCCATTACTGTATCATACTAGCTTGTATATTACTTAATGGAAGCTTGGGATATTCACATGTATATAACAGTCTTGCTAAACATGGTAGTATGCTACTTGGTTTTTCTATCTTAATATGTAAGTGTACGTATTGATAGAGCTCTTAGGATCTTGCTTGTCTACCAGCGTTGTGATGGCAGTCACACTAGTGGGGGCTGGGTAGTCTACAAGCACATCCTTATTCTGGTCCTTGGTCGTTGGATTATCGAGACAGAGCATCGATACTCCGGAGTAGACTGGTGTGTACGCTTCTCATCCCAGTTGGGGAGATGGTCTGTCCCACAGCCGTCAGTACGTCGTACTGGAGATAGTATACAGGTGCTCGTTAGGTTACAGGTACACCGGACAGGACTCACGGGGAACTGTTGGTTGGTTTGATACCAGTCGTCAGTGAGCAGTTCCCAGGTGACATGAGTACAGCATAGTCCGCAGACTTGACACTGCTACTTCGCCTCGAGTGTGTCCCACTGTTCTTAGATTGCTACCCTACCACGGATCAAAGGAGTCGTGCAAACAGGTAGCAGTTGGGTGCAGTCCCGAGCACTTGGAGGCAGTGGCGGTTAGACAGGATTCGTCCCTCCCGGTATTGGGAGTAGACAGCGTGCTGTGTCAGAGAGCCATTACGCAAAGTCCCTGGCCAGGGCAAGCGAGATTTGCTGGTAGGTTCCAGTAGTTTCTCAGGGTGTAATGGGCTTCACTCCGACACGACTTATACCGCTATTAGGGGACTGACGCTTGCCGCCCCCCTAGGCCCGATATGCGATAGTCTTGGACGAACGGACCGGACTGTATGGAGATTGTCACATCAGACTCAGTAGGAGTTCGGATGGGTTTTCCTCATCGGCCTTCTTATCGACAACTACCTGGGGACCGTTACGTACAGCTAGTGCCGCTTGCGGTCTGTGGTTAAACCCACTGCCAGCGTAGTAGTCGAGTCTCTAGAGTCCCACACAGAGAGTTTCCTACTCCAGGCGAAACGATATAGAGGTCGCATGGTTTTGCGACAAAGGGTTCGGACGCATACGTGCGTTTACGCGCGTACGACTTTCGGACAGTTTTTACCAGTCGGCTTTGGTTTAAGCCAGTTACTGGTATCCGGTTATTGGATTTATACAGTCTAAAGTTTTTCCGTATTTTTACGGATCGGAGGGGCGTTCTCGTAATTACTCGAGAAGCTTCTAGAAGATGGTGACTAAGGAGGGTTATGTGTCATTTGCATTAAATGAGTTTAGTGAGTCATGAGGGTGATTCATGCATATCATTAATGCATGATAAATGCTTAGTGAGTCATGACAATGAATCACCATTAGATATTTGTGAAGCATGCTTATTCATTATGCATTATTCTTTTTCTCATAAATAAGAATGCTTCATATTTATTATGATAGATTTACTATTCTCATTTGATATTCATTCTCACCTTCTCTCTCCTCAAGCTCTCCCTCTTCAAAGACTAATCCTCCCCTCTCATGAGTTGAGATCAAGGATTAGAAAGACTAATCAATCCATAACCATCACTCTATTTCATCCTAGCTTCTTTGATTAGCAATCCAAGAAGGTTAGTTGCCTCAAGTTTAGAGGTTTAGCTTGAAGTTTTGCTCTCGGGTGGATCGTCTACTACCTAGAGAAGGCCGTGGAGGACAAGGAGATCGTAAAGACGAAGGAGTTGGTTCATTAGGTATAATCCCTAAACACAGTAGTTTAGAAACACTTTGTGTTTGGTTATTTATAGTTTAGCTTCGATTTAAGCGGTTAGTCGATGTTCGTTCACTAAACAAGATCGTTTTTGAAAATTCCGCCTCCCCATAAGTTCTGGGGTGTAGTACATCGACTTACAGTAGGGGTATTGGGTGGGGTATTGGCTATTCACCGTGACCGTGTAATCCGCTTTTCGTTGCAGGCTCGAACGGATTGCGGATTTCTAGTATATCCAATGTATTCATCTATGATCTGTAATGTCTATCATTGCTATATATTTATATATGATAACTATTTAGGCGTTGCTTATGTTTTACAGCCGCGCTAGCCCAGCCCCCGCTCTGTCGTTAGTTAAGTAACCTAACGTGTGATGACGGGGCCCCGTGGTGAATGCGAATGACATAAGCGTACGTCATATTTTGGTTGTTTTCTGCAATGGTAGGATTAAATGATGGGACGCATTAAAAGAACTAATGCAAGAAAATAAACCAAGTAAAAGTCGATTGGGGCACTTTGAAAACCACTCGGTTC